>CM070772.1:15614259-16214259 GCA_036346955.1 Dipus sagitta | reverse complement strand
CATGGTGGTTCACTCTGCTCATTTATATTTATTTATTTGAGAGGACAGACAGAGGGAGAAAGAGGGAGAGAGAGAGAGAGAGAGAGAGAGAGAGAGAGAGGGAAAGAGAAAGAGAGAGACAGAGAGAGAGAGAGAGAGAGAGAGAGAGGGAAAGAGAGAATGGGCGTGCCAGGGCCTCCAGCCACTGTAAACGAACTCCAGATGCGTGCGCCCCTTGTGCATCTGGCTAATGTGGGTCCTGGGGAATTGAGCCTCGAACTGGGGTCCTTAGGCTTCACAGGCAAGCACTTAACTGCTAAGCCATCTCTCCAGCCCTTCATTGACTTTCTTGTGGCTTGTTATCCCATTTCATGCAGAGTGCTCAAATTCAAGCTCCTTAGAGATGTCTTTTCTGACCATGCCATAGACACAGCATCCTGGGGGCTGGGTAAATGGCTTAGCGGTTAAGGCATTTGCCTGTGAAGCCTAAGGACCACAGTTCAATTCCCCAGGACTCAGGTAAACCAAATGCACAATAGGGCACATACATCTGGAGTTTGTTTGCAGTGGCTAGAGGCCCTTGGTGTGCCCAATCTCTCTTTCTTTCTGTGTGACCCCCCCCCCTCAAGTAAATAAATAAAAAATACATTTAAAAAAAGAAAAAAGAAAACAACATCCTTCGCATTGTGTGTCTTATTTTGTCTTTCTTACCTCAACCTGAACTCTATGGGGCATTGTCCGGTAGATGAAAAAATATTTTTGAATAAATAAATACTTCTTCCAGAAGATCATTTTAGAACTTTCCCCACATTAGACACGTCTAGTTAAAAACTTGAAGTTATCTGCATGCCACTTTAACTGTAAACTCTTCACTTTGGGCACATACCTTACTAGTATGCATCAACTTTTAAGAGCCATCAAGGACTTAATTGGGCTGGAGAGATGGTCTAATGGTTAAGGCACTTGCCTGTGTAGCCTAAGGATCCAGTTTGATTTCCCAATACCCATGTAAGCTAGATGCATGTGGTGGTGCATGCAATCTGGAGATTGTTTGCAGTGACTGGATGCTCTGGCACACCCATTTTCTCTCTTTCAAAATGGATAAATAAAAATAAAAAAAAACACTGTTTATCTTCATAATATTCTCCCAGTGTACAACTTTCTATCATTCCCAACTGACTGCATTTGTTAATATTTCTCAGTAACTTAGTATGTCTATAATGAGTTATACTTTTAAAATATGCAGCATCCATTTACGACTTAAAACAAACGTTCACTGACCTTAGAAAGGAATGTCTTCATTTTAACTCCAGAGTAAATAGCTGCAGAAGTTTCTTCTTTTGCCAGATTCCCGAGGAAGCTCATTAAAAGGCCGTTTTTATGTGTAAGAAAAGCTGCCAAAATTCCTCTAGAAATAGCTGTGTTCTCTTCATTTATCTTTGATGTAGGATTATAAATAATCCCCAAACGACTATGAACACTTGTTTTCTGCAACACACATTGGCAGGTTCAAAAGATGAGTGCCTGATACACCTTTTATAGTTGAATACAATTTGTTCTTATCAAGTGTTCATGTCACCTTACACAACCTTTCACTGCCAGTCTTCTTACAACATCTGTACTAAATGTGCAATTATCATGAAAATAGCCTGGGAAACAGTCATTTTAGTAACTCTGCCAGGCTAACCTCTTTGTATAAAGATTCTTGGGTAATGTAATAGTCTCTTTGAGTGTATCAAATGAACTAATATACACAAAACATAGAAGAAAAGTACTTTTATTCAGAGTAGTAACCTGTTTTAAATAGAGACTGAATACAAATTCCTTAGTCCCCTTACCACTGTTTTCCAATCTAGTTAATTAAAATGAGAACACAGAAGGGTATAAGGATTCAATGCTTGCTCTACATACTGTTTCGTAAAGTGATAGCATATTTGTAGGAAGAGGCCTACTCACCATGTGCGTCAATGCATTCAACAGCAGCCTCCTCCCAGATGGCATGTCAAAATCAGCAATGATCCACAGAGTGACGGCACAAGTCACGTCATCTGAAAATTTCAAATAGTTAAGTAAAACTAACCCTTTTGAAAATCAAAGTAAAAGTCAGGGAACATTTCCAGTTACCCAAACACAAAATAAGTTTCTAAAAATTTTCAAAGAAGGCAGCTAAAACAACTCTAACTCTGTCTCAGTGTCAGCACTTTCACCATCAGTGATAAGCACTTCGAAAGTGCTAAAGGCAGTAAGATTCTTAGTCTAACACCTCGACACATTTCTTTTCTTGTGTGTGTCTGTGCGTGTGTGCGCGCGCACATGTGGTGAGCATGTGCATGTGTGCTTGTGGAGCCGGAAGCCAGAGGTTGATGTCAGGTGCATTCCTTGATCATTCTCCACCCTGCTTACTGAGCTCACTCGAACCCAGAGCCTGCTGATTCAGTTTGTTTGGCTAGCCAGTCTTCTTGGGGATCCCTTGGTCTCTTCATCCTGAGCACTGAGGTTACAGGTGGGCTACCACACCCGCACGGCTTTACGTGGGCGCTCACAATCTGAACTCCAGTCCTCGTGCTTGTGTGGCAAGCACTTTATCCATTGAGCCAGTTCCCCAGACCCCTCTGACCCTTTCTGCCTGTACTTGACACATTCAAAGCTACAAATATATTAAAATGAAGCCACAACTAGACTTTATTACTTGCTAGATTTTGTGTAGACATAGCACTTCATAAGCACAAAATCGTAGAATCTGCCAGGAACCCAGGATGATCAGGTTGGAATACAATATTCAGTGCACAGCATTAAAACACTAGCTGTGTGCCTTTTGCTTTAACTCTCTCACAAATTAAGCTCACTCCTCACCATCTGCCATTTTCTCTTTAGACACTGTAATCTACCTTTTTAAATTTCTGATGTCTTGGTTCTCACTTTCATCTTCCTAGCAGAGTAGATTGAACGAAACAAAGTAAAATAAACTGACCAACTTTATTTATCTTAATCTATCTGAACAGTTGTACCTTAGCAAGTCTGTGGTCCAACTGCAGACTTCTCTTTTTAGCCTAAATCCTTATTTACAACTGGGTTACTGTCTGGGTCTTCCTTCTTCTGGTTGTAACCCCAACTTAAGGAAATAGCCAGATTTTGTGTAATCACCATACAGAAACTATTACCTCCTATGACACGGGAACTGCATTTTATTTATGTATTTATCAAAATAGCTTGCAATATGTTTCATTATTCTCTTAAAAGAGTGAAAATGGAATAGCTTACTTAAAAGAAGAAAGCAAAAAGCCACGCTGAACCCCTGCTGCATGTGTGATTAATTAGGGTAAGAGGCATAGTTTTCCCAGTACAGTCCTTAAGTTGTAACAAATTATAAACTGTCAAACTGAAATCTAGTGAAAGAATAGAAACAGTAAAATTTACTATGTAAGCACTTTACTAAAATGGTAAGTTTTATTATTTTATGAATCAATTAAAATATGTTTATTACCTTCTAGGGTTAAATAATGCATGTTTTTTGCAATCACAGCACTTTTATCTTGTGAATCCAAGAAAGAGAAGGTAGAGAAGTCTTCAATATCAGCAGTTACTGAAGAAAAATCATATAAATGTTCAACAACGAATTAACAAAACATTCACAAAAGCATTTATGGAACAGCATGTGGAGGGTTATTTTACCTGATGAAGATATTAAATTAAGATACCGTGGTTCAGTGTGCAAAATCAAAGAATTTATACGGGGTACAGCATTATTCTTATCCATTAGGAAATTAATTGCATCGATTTGATCATTTAATGTGCCCTAAAATAAAAAAATTACATGTATATTGTTAAATTATTAATATATAAATATTAGTATATGATTTAGGATTATTATAGTCCATTTGTTATTAAATTATAACTTAACTTGCAATTCATTTTTGATGTAATTATCCATAAGATAAATTTAATTAATTTTTAAATCACTATTAAATGATCAGGGTAAAATTTATACAATTAACTTATACCACTAGAAAGTTAATATTATTTATAAATGTCATTCATGTTATTTTTCTCATAAATGCTTACCTACCATCACAACATTTCTTTGCAAATTTATGGATGTACGCATCATCTTTCTGAGAAGAGCCACTTCTAATTCTTCAATAGTCATCTCTTTGTGGTTAAAGGGCTCACCATTATAAAGAGCCTGGGGCAAAGGACCTAAGCCAGTCTTCCCATAAAAGCTTGCTCCTGCCTGTTCATTAAAAATATCAGTATTAAGTAACATATAACTGAAAACAAATTAAAAGAAAATGGAACAGCATCATATTTTATGCTATAGGAAAAAGGTTATCTTTTCTGTTTCTATTTGTGCTTCCCAATGTAAGTAGCATGCAATTTATCTACACACAGGAGTCAGGAAACACTCTCTGTAAAAGGTTAGATTGTAAGTATTCTAAGTTTTATGAGTGAGCCCTTTGTTCTCTGCTGTAAAGAATGACCTCTGGTGTTAAAGTGCAAAATCAGTCACAGACAACACATGAATGAATGAGTATGGCTGTCCCAAATACACTTTATGAAAACAAGAAGTGTGTGGTCTTGCTCATCTTTGATATACAATATGACATTTACAGGGCTGGGGAGATGACTCCAGGATGGTCGTACAAGCATGAGGACCAGAGTTCCCATCCCCAGGACCCACGTAAAAGCTTAGCATGGTTGCACAGGCTTGTAATTCCTGTGCTGGGGAGGCACAGACAGGAGGACTTTTAGACTTTTAGAGCTTTTAGCCAAACTGGTGACATCTAGGGTTAGTGTGAGACCTTTTCTCAAAAAATACAGGAGACAGTGACTATGGAAGACACCTGAGGTCAACCTCTGGCCTTCACATACATATGCACACATGTTCATGTGCACCTGCATACACATGTGCCCTCATATATCAACATGTACATGCACATAATATACAGAAAAATATTAACATTTGCTAAAAATCAAAACATTTATTTGCATTAGACTTATTTTACTCACATACTAATTTATGCAGTAAACTCTTACTGAATCATGCTATCAACATGAGGTTAGACATGGGGAAAATAGAGCTGAAAGCTTGTCCTGGAGGGTCCACATACTCACATACACAACAGAGGCACCTATAACATTCCAAGGGTCCACAAAGGAAACATTAGTCAAACTTGAGGTCAGGGACAGCTTCTGCTATAGACTGTGACACTGAAAGCCTTAAAGATGAATAAAAATTTTCCAGAAGATAAAGTGGAGAAATACATTCCTGGTGAAGCAACAGCATGTGAGGAAGTAGTAGGGAAGTGAGGATATGACACATTTAGGCAATGGCAAGTAAACGTGTGGTGTGATGTAGAGGAAATACTGTCAGGTATGCAGCCAGAGGTCAGGTCATGGACATTTGCCACACTTACATTCCATCTTAGAAGTGACGGACATCAAACAATTCATTCACTTGACATTGGTTACTGTGCTGGGATCATCATTATGATAGCTAACATTCTCACAAGGAGGCTAAGAAATGAAGAAGAGTCAATAATTCGATCTGAAGCAGGCACAGAAGGGATTCACAGTTTGGAATGTTTGTAGGCTATTCTAGATGAGTATCCTTACCCAAAAATCTAAGTGCTACATAATGCTCAAAAGATTTAAAGAGGAAAAAAATGGTTTGAAGGTTTGGGAGTTCAGACTACGGCTATTCAACTTATAGTACTATTACATTTTTTTCGCATATGATGGAGCACATTCACAAAGATTAATTACTACAATGGCATATGGCTAATATATTTTTGAACTAGAGTTTATGCCCCATCTCTGACAAAGAGTTTGAGCTCTTAACTACAGTACTATGTCTCCACTTATTGGACATCTAGTACATATGAAACTTATGAATGCACATAAATGATATGCACTGTCTTAAAATAAGCTTATGTTTCAACAGTGTGCGAGGTAATGTAAAAACAAGTGTGAATAAAGTTACCCATGGTACCAATGTCACTATTAATTCTGTCTAGGAAAAAGGTTCATGACAAGTAAGAAGCCAGATTGCTTATTTAAGGAACACAACAGCAACAGAGTCAGAGGAGCGTAGGCTGGGAGCCCAGGGCTGGCAACTCTTCAGCAGAGCATGGAAGCAGCAGCCGTGGACAAGGGGAGAGCGAGGCACTGTCTGGCGTGTCTAGCAGGTGGGCAGACAGAACCTGATCTGGTACCTGGGAGGATGGGGAGGAAATGGAATACTCCAGGATGCCTCCCAGGCTCCCAGCACAGGTCATCTGTGTGAACAGTGACTCTACCTATCCTCTAAACTATGGCACAGGATAGGGAACAGGTGGGGCAATAAGCAGGACGATGGGCGCTTCTGATTTCAGGCGTTTATGGGCAATGAACTAGACAAATTCCTGGGTTTGATCTCCAGAAAGATGTCCTTGCTGAAGAAAAGAGGTCCTTTCTCTACTCCTACTCCACAACTTCTGATCAGGCAAACTATCCATCCCCAAAACTTTAAGATAGTTCTGACAACACAAATTTATACTTTTAGCTCACATCACTTTGTGACATAAAGACATGTTTATTTCACATCTCCTCTGGAAGTTTCATAGGCACCTCAAATTCTGTGTGTGAAAAACTAAACTTCTAATTTTTAAAAAAAATATTTGTTTTTATTTATTTATGAGAGAGAGAGAGAGAGAGAGAGAGAGAGAGAGAGAGAGAGAGAGAAAATGTGCCAGGGCCTTCAGCCGCTGCAAATGAACTCAATGCATGCACCACCATTTGCATCTGGCTTAGGTGGGTCCTGGGGAATTGAACCTGGATCCTTCGGCTTTGTAGGTAAGCACCTTAACTGCTAAGCCATCTCTCCAGCCCTGAATTTCTAATTTTAGTCTCCCAATTTATGTCTTCCTTCTCCCCTTCCTTCAGCAATGGCATGACACCTCTCCCCATTAGGTGGTCACCTGAATGTTGGTAGTAATCCTCAGAGATTTCTCATTTCCCCTTACCTTCTTCAATCTAGCAGCAGATGCCTGTGCCATTGTGCATCTGGCTTTAGGTGGGTACCGGGGAACCAAACTCTGGTTGTTAGGCTTTGCAAGCAAGTGCCTTAAGTACTGATCCATTTCCTCAGCCCATTTTTGTGAATTCTTTTTTTTTTTTCTTTTGAGGTAGGGTCTTGCTCTAGCCCAGGCTGACCTGGAATTCACTATGTAGTTTTAGGGTAGCCTTGAACTCACAGCAATCCTCGTACTTCTGTCTCGCAAGTACTAGGACTAAAGGCATGTGAGTGCCTGGTTGTTATTGTGAATTCTTGATCCTATTTCTTCTTCTCCATGGGATATTGTCACCTCTGTTTTTTCTGCTCTTTTAAAATCTTCTGGGTTCAGTATCATGAATTATCTCACACTTACTGAGGTGAGAAGCCTGAACATGTGCCTCATTGATAATTTTCAAGTATAAAATGTATTATTATTACAGTCACTTTAAGGTACAGATCTCTTGAGCTTAGTCCTCTGGTCTAACTGAAATCCTGTATTCTTTGACTAACATCTCCCCAAGTCTTCTCACCCCACAGACGCTCTGGTACTAGGTTCCTCTACGTAAGGCTGCATGTAGGCATAGGATCATATGGTCCTGGACTTTCTGTGCCCTGTTTATTTCACTTATTATAATATCAAAACTTACCTTTCTTTCAGAATCATATTTGGAATAAGTTCCTAAAATCTCCAAAATATTAGTGTCTGGGCACTTATTTTGAAGAACACTCATCACATCGTCCACAGTGAGTACATGCTGGGACTTCACTTTTTGGTACATCTGTGGACATAAGACATGTTTCTTCTTTTTAGAGCACAAAGTTTTCTTGTAGTTTGTGAGTTCTATTATTTTTTTGGGGGGGGGGGAGGTAGGGTGGGGATACGGAGCCTGAGACAAAGTAGTCAGGCTTGTCTGGAACTCACTAGGCACTGTGGATGGCTGTGAACTCCTGATCATCCTGACTCCATTTCCTGAGTACTGGGATTATAAGTGTGCACCACCTTGCTCAGTTTACTAAGTGCTGGTGATCAGACCCAGGACTTTGGGCCAACTCAGCCATACCCCGGTAGCTTTTAAGGGTAGTAAATATGTACATACTACATACATATAGGAAAGTCACTTTAATCCTATATATTCTCTTCAAATAACACTACTTTAAAGTATCCTATAGTCAAATATCCTATATATGTCAAAACTATGACGAATTTATGTTATACTCTATTTTGATTAAACTGGACAAACTAGACACTGATTCTTAATAAAATGATGGTTAGCCTTCTTCAAAAAGAGATCCACTCAGTGTAAAGGAACCCATATCTGGAATTGGGAGCCAGATCAGAATCCTATGGAGACAAAGATTATGTTCTTCAGTGTCAAGCTCTCACTAGTCTTTTGCTAAAAGAGGGGTTATATACATCAAATTCTCCCTAAATTAATAATGCTTATCCCATTTAAACTATGCTGACTTCACTCTCCATTGGGGAATCTGTTCTTCTTTTTCAGAAAGTAGCGAGACTGGAGGAGATAAACCACCCCTCACACTTCAGCCAAGCCACAGCTGAAACCACAGAGAAATTGAGGAGACGAGTAAGTGTGCTGCTTCCATGCTGAACCTGATAATCAGCACCAGGGTGAAGTAGACAGACCCTGAGGATACTCATCACCTACCAAAGCAGAGATCAGGGGCTCCTAAGAGCTCATCACTGAAGTAGAATTAAAATTCACCCAACATGACTTAGGGAATTTTGCGGAAGAAGAGGCGGAAAGACTGTAATAGCCACAGGTTGAGACATCATGCCCAGAGGCATTCCCCCCCCCCAAAAAAAATTGACCTCTGTTCCCACAATGCATGACCCACAACCCCAAAGGGAATACCTACAACGACACCAAGGAGCGTCCCCAATGGAGTGGAGGCAGGGATGACGGAAAAGAGGGTACCAACACAAGATGTATCCATACGAAATATGTTGTTAAATAATAATAATAAAATGTGTAAAACATTTTAAATGACATTTCTAAATGCTTTATTTTCATTTCTGCTTGCTCCTCAGCAATCATCCTGACTAGATTTTTTCTGATGGTCGTCTCTCATTCAGATGGTTTAATCACACATGCAGAATACACTGCCTGCTGAGTAGGTGGGACTACAGGCATTTGCCATGCCTCTGACTGTGATCGCTCATCTTTTATGTAACTGCTGAACTTAACTTTCAATGCACTATAAGGCTTTGACATTCATAATTCCTGATAGAGAACAACCTACAACTTCTCCTTGTTTTATTTTTTTTTGAATTTGTAAGGACTGACTGCAGGTTATGCTAGATTCATATGGTGATTGAGGAAATATTTTCTCTTTTTATTTTCTAAAAGATATTTTAAAGAATGAAATTTTTATTTCTTCAAACATTTCAACCTTTACAAGAACCTGATGCATTAGTACCTCTAAATTCCTATATACTATAAATTCTTTTGAGAGGTGAGTGTTTAAGGCTCCGTGAGTGCTTGAAAATAATAAAGCACCAGGCTTAATCTAAGGGTAGGGATGTTTGCAATCTCCACCTATTTCTGCAATTGAGCCTCCAGGGTGAATTTGCCAATTTTACTATCTTTTGAGAGAATCAACATTTGACATTTTAACCACTTATTTGGATTTTTGCTTAATTTCTTAATGACTACTCTTTTTATTATTTCCTTCTACTTCCAAAAAATGTATTATTCATTTTGCTTAGTTAACCAGTAGAATTTTTTTTTTCAAGGTAGGGTCTCATTTAGCCCAGGCTGACCTGGAATTCACTATGCAGTCTCAGGTTGGCCTTGAAATCACACAGATCCTCCTACCTCCGCCTCCTGAATGCTGGGATTAAAAGCACCAGAGCCTCTGGCCCCTGCAAACCAACTCCACACCCATGTGCCACACGGTACATCTGGCTTTATGTGGGTCCTCTGGACTCGAACTCCAGTTGTTAGGCTTTGCAGGCAAGCGCCTTAACTGCTGAACCATCTCTCCAGCCCAGTTAACAGGTATTTTAAAGCTTCCTCTTGTAACTAAAACAATTTTCCCTTTGCTATTTTTATTTGAAAGCCTTTTTCACTGTTTGCTATATTTAGAAAACAAGCCATGTAGACTGAACTTGTTCACTACATTGCTCTAATTCTTATGAATCTCACTTGTACTGGATCTGTTTCCTTTACCAACAATAGAAAAGTAGAACAGCCTATCTCCCATTTCTCTTTCTTGCTGTCAAATTTTGAATTGTATATGTGGAAGCAATATTAGTAGCAATGTACAAGTTTAGCATGTTTTTCTGAAATTTATTTCTGTAATATTTTATGGCTACTTGTAGCATATCTAAGCACAATTTTCAATTCTTTCATAGTCATTCTTTTGTATGCTAAGTTTTAGTTTAGTCATAATATACTTTTTATTAAAAATAAAACTTTTATCATTTTATCATTTGCTGTCCATTATACCTCTCATAAGCCTTTTGCTCATTGGTCCCTTTATTACTTTCTAAATCATTCTTAGATGACCACTGATTTCTTCAGGGATTTTTGAATATTTATTTTATCTGCATTTATTCTAGGAATTATAATATTTATTGAAACATTCTAATTTTTATTAATCCTAATATTGACAAAAAATATTATCTCCATTTCAAAACAGATCTATTTACGCCACACTCCTTTGGACAATTAGAAACAGATATTCACAAGTAGAACTGATGAATTAGTTAATCCATTTATGTCTTTAAGGAGAGAAAAGTATTTATCTTCATACATATTTATAATAAAATAGTTGGATCTTAATAAAAGATACAAGTCAATTCAACCCAATTTCTTATAAGCCCTTACCAAGCAATAGTAAATAAGGTGAGATATATTATTGACATATTACAGGGCACTACTTACAGAGTATTCTGTACTCCAAATAACTGAAGTGTGGGAAATTTCTATATCCTAGCACACATTGATTTCATGAAGAATTTAATGATTTCCCTGGAAACTACTGAGGCAGGATAGGATATTTATACTGCATTTGTATTAGAAATTAATTTTCATGGAAAGACATATTTATCCATCTATTTTATAAACTCTTGGAAAACTGAAGTATGCTTGAAACTCAGGTTTCAATACAAAGCAGTTTAAAATCAAAACTACAAATGTGGGGACTAGCATATTAGGTCATACTAAACTATAAATGTGGGCTAGCATATGGAGCATACTAACATAAAATTGTGGGCTAGCATATAGGTCATGTTATATTACAAATGTGGCCTACCATATAGATGATACTAAACTACAAATGTGGGCTAGCATATAGAGCCTGCTAAACTACAAATGTGGGCTATTGTATTGCTCATGCTAAACAATTTTAAACTCAACTATGAAATAATCTTACCTCTTATTTTCCCCTAATCAGGTTTTCACCAATTTCTGGCTTTTTTTTTTATGATCTCTTTCCGACTTCATCTCAGTCTTTCTTCTTTCATATGATGGATGTCACTGAGTGATGCTCTCCTCTTCTGAAAGTGCTTAGCAAGTGTCTGTGTGTTTTGTAAAGTGGATATGTGTTTTCACAATCTCTCTATCAGTGATGTCATTCAAGACCTAGGTCATAAATCCTTCCCAAGATAATCACATTCTATTATGCTTTCTGCTTTGAAGGGGAGATAAATTTCATTTTGGTAGAGCTTTGGTTGCCTGATTTATAAATTTGGGATAATATTATTTATTTATTTCACTAGAAAGTTACAGGAATCATGTTATATCATCTGTATTAAGTCCCAGGAATATTTAATATATTTAAAGTGACAAAATAGCAAATGTAGTGATACAATAAACTCACATGTATCATGGAACTAAATGCTTCTGATATATCATATTCTTTTGCAATATAGTTGAAAGCTCGCCAAAGAGCAACTCCAGCATCTTTTGTTCCATCAACTTCATTATCTGTATTAAGAATGAACACAAAACCAATTCTGGGAAAAGAAGATGAATAAGCAGTGTTATAACTATCTCTTAAACCACAACTAATTAATTATTGCTTTAAAATATTACACTATGACTTCTAGAATGGAGGGAGTGTATTAGTAGATAAGGCAAAATGGAGTATTATTAGAAAAGTGTGGTTAGCATGCTTATTCATCAAAATCCTGATAGCTATTTCATTCGTCTTTTTTTTTTTTGGTTTTTCGAGGTTCACTATGGAGTCTCAGGGTAGCCTCGAACTCACGGTGATCCTCCTACCTCTGCCTCCTGAGTGCTGGGATTAAAGGCGTGCGCCACCACACCCGGCTTATTTCATTCTTACAAAATGTCAGACACTCTCTGGTATTACATTATAAATGACCATATACTTGGAGAATAAAAGTGTAAGTGGATAACTATAGTCTTAATATAACTGCACAAAGATGGACCCGTTAGTAAATTTCCAGATTGATCAGATTATTACCTCAGAAAATTAACAAGGCATAGAAGAAAATTAGGCAAATGTAACTGATAGAGCATCATAAAAGTATATGATACTTCACAGTCATGCTATCTTGCCAGGCATGAGATCTGTTGCTTTGAATTCCACATACATACTTTCTGTAACATGATATAAGCAGCATGACAAGTACATAAATTTAGCTTACCTAAGAGGAACTTCATTGTAATAGAAAAGACCAGCAAGCCTTATAAAATCCAAGGTATATGCTTGAGTAGGGTCAATAAACAAAACCTAGAAGAATGAACATAATCACTATTTAAAAACTAGAATTTTCATGAAATGCAAATTTAGTCTAATTTCTATAATTTAAAGTATGAAGTTTAAGGAAAAATTTTTTAAAAATTTGTATTGATTCTAAAAAGCTCTGAGGAATACACAAGAATTTCATAATTTATGAGGAGGGTTTTTTTTAACAGCTGAACAACCACATATGCATAGAATTTAACAAAGGATTTAAACATCTTTTTGGAAGCACAACATAAACTATGTACTTTACAGAAAGTGAAACATCTTATTATAAATGTTCATTGGCCAACAAAACAAAACAAAAGAAAACAAAAAATGAAAATTTGACTAAAAACTAGCATTAAAATGTCTATATCCTGAAGATTCTTGTAGGAAATAAGATATATACTTCCTATGTGCCAAGCAAAAAACTAGATATTTCTCTATGCATTTCAATATTTCAATAAGGTTGTTAGACTACTTAAACTATAATAATGAATTAATAAGGACTGATGAAAAAGCAATGTTTATATATTCCCCCTTGAATTACTAACCCTTATCATTAGTTCTTTATAATATACAACAAAGAAAAATTCCATTGAAATAATGTAAAAATATTCATATTATAAATGGCATAAGAGGAGCATTACTAACAAACTAAATGCCATGATTAGCTTCTTTTTTTTTTTTTTTTTTTTTTTTTTTTAAGAGAGAGAGAGAATGGGCATGCCAGGACTGTCAGCCTGCTGCAAACAAACTCCAGATGCATGCGATCCCTTGTGCACATATGCGACATTGCACATTTGTATTACTGTGTTGTCTGGCTACATAGGACCTGGAGATTTGAACATGAGTTCTGAGGCTTTACAGGCAAGCACCTTAACCACTAAGCGATCTCTCCAGCCTACATTACTACCTTCTAATGCCATTTAGCCACATCTGTTGCATCAGGTAAACATACTACAACTGAGATGTCTACCTATAAACAGAAAGACACTCCACAAAGAATGCTATCTTTACAAAAGATGCAAAACTCACCAAATTATGAAAATTGCGCCTTATGGAAGGTATAGTTTCATGAACTGTTGGCTTCAGAAGTTCCCAGCAACTTGAAGGCCAAGACGCATACAAAGCATCATTTTCTAAGTCATTAATCCACTAGAAAAGAATCCAGAAACTTGTGAAAGCTATATTATGCTAAGTTACAACCTTTTCAAAGCCAGATGTTTTTTCTATGACATGTACAACATACATAGATTTCCTGTATTTCTTAATGTTTTTAGTTAGCATATAGTTTTAGGTATCATTATGGCATTTTAAAACACAATTTGTTTAAATTGAGTCTCTTTCCCTCTGCCTCTCCCATCCTTCTCTCTCTTCTTGTATCCTTCCACCTCTGTTTACATGTCATATGTAAATAAAGCCAGATGAAGATCCTCTCATTCAAGGAACACATCACATATGACAACATTATACTTCCCAGTCCTTTTTTTCTTTTTTTTTTTTTTCCTGAGGTAGAGTCTCACTCTGGCTCAGGCTGACCTCGAATTAACTATGTAGTCTCAGGGTGGCCTCGAACTCATGGTGATCCTTCTACCTCTGCCTCTGGAGTGTTGGGATTAAAGGCGTGCACAACCACGCCTGGCTCTCTCTCTGTCTCTATCTTTTTTTTTTCTTTTTTGAGGTAGGGTTTCACTCTAGCCCAGGTGAAATGGAATTCCCTATGTAGCTTCATGGTGGCCTTAAACTCACAGTGGTCCTCTACCTCTGCCTCTGGAGTGCTGGGATCAAAGGCATGTGCCACCAAGCCCAATTCCCAGTCTTTTACATTAAACCATGTGCTAACAATAACTGATTACTTTCTCTCATGCATTTAAAAATTTTTTTTGTACTTTTATTTATTTGAGAGTGTCAGACAGAGAGAGAAAGAGGCAGATAGAGAGAAATGGGCGCGCCAGGGCCTCCAGGCACTGCAAACGAACTCCAGACGCATGCGCCTCCTTGTGCAGCTGGCTAACGTGGGTCCTAGAGAATTGAGCCTCGAACCGGGGTCCTCAGGCTTCACAGGCAAGCGATTAACCGCTAAGCCATCTCTCCAGTCCCTCATGCACTTTTTTTTAAATCTCACAAATACAGTAGCTTAGATTAGATTAGTTGTCCATCCTGAAACAACCTGGAAAGCTGAAAGAACAAGTAGAACACATTTTAGGCTTGTATGCAGCAACAATGGGCTGTCTGGAGTAGATTATTATTGTCCTTGAAGAGGGTGGTAGAACAGGAAAGTTCTACGTTCACCTCAACTTTGTCCCAAACATTTTCAAATTTATAGCCTAAAGGAAGAGGATGCAAGCAGAGAAGTCGTGTTAGGCAGGAAAATTAAAGTCTAGGCTGTCGATGCTACTTACTGGGAGAAGGAATCTAAGACAGAAGGAAACTGCACGGAAGCGGCAAACACACTTCTACAGAAATCATGTGTTCATTTGCTGTCTGCTGCCCTGCACACATCTTGACACCCTCAAAAACCCAGGAGAAGAGAGAAACCAAGAGGCAGAAGCTACAGCCACAATGCAGTACCAAGAGGACAAAGGCCACAGTGCGGAGTGGAGATCGGGTGCCCCTGGAGACTCAGGCTAGGTCAGATGCTTGCAGGGAGACCACAGCAAAGGAGGTGCCAGTCTATAGCAGGGCTCTGCAGAAACAAGAGAGCACCAGTCTTGGATGTCAGACCAAGCTTGAACTCTCACTCGGGGCTTCTACGGCATTTTACCCATTTCTTGCTCATAAGAAACAAAAACAAACAAAAAACAACAAATGGGCATGGGCTGGATGTGGTGGTTTATGTTGTAATCCTAGCATTAAGGGGGCTAAGGCAGGGGATAGAGAGTCTGAGGCCAGTATGAACTACAAAGTGAAACCCTGTCTCACAAATGAACCAACCCAAACCACCACCCACCATAATGAACACCACCAACACAGAAAAAGACAAGGCTGTTGCAATTTCAGATCAAAAATAAAGTTTTAAAAAGTCAGATCCAAAGGCGAATTTGGCAGGGTGGACTGCCTCTCCTTGGTGAGTGAGCTAAGACTAGTCTCATCTTTAAAACAAGCATGGTCCACACATGGACCACACATGGTCCACAAGGCTGTGATCCCAGCCTTGAAAGGCACAGGCAGAGGCAGAAGATCAGGAGTTTAAGGACAACCTCTGCTACACAGAGAGAGTAAAGCCATCCTGGGCTACATGTAGGAGCATGGAGATGATTGCAAAAAAGTCACAAAAAGCCGGGTGTGGTGGAATATTCCTTTATTCCCAGTATTTGGGAGGCAGAAGTAGGAGGATCGCCATGAGTCAAGGCCACCCTGAGACTACATAGTGAATTCCTGGTCAGCATGAGCTAGAGTGAGACCCTACCTTGAAGAAACAAACAAACAAAAAAGTCACAAAAACAGGTATAAGAACTCAATATTTTAAAGTTAGTGTAATTTCCATCATTCTAAAATATTCCGAGAAAGACTATTAATGTCATTAAGTTAGCTAAGAAGCTACCTTCCCCTTGGTTTGATTCAGAAAACAACTATACATCTAATTGCTCAAAAGAAATCTAGCTTTTTGTTTTGCTAATTATAATTCTCTAGAGCCCTTTTGCTATGGAGTAAACAGGTACTTCAAGGGTACACATCAAAGCATTAGGACTACTGACAAGATTCCTCATGCTAAAGCAGTGTTCCTACTCTCCTCAGACCTGAGCTCTCTGGCAGTGTGCTCTGCTGTGCTTCCACAAGCCCATTCTTCTGTGTTACCTTTGATGCTAGGAGAGGATGCTGAGTGGAGGGGGTGTCCTTATGGGAAGCACAGAGAAAGAGATGAGACCGTAGTTTGGCCTTATCTCCCTGAATACTTTCCCAAAATGCTTAAGTTTATTTTAAAGATTGCCATCACTTAGTTGAATGCTAAGCCTTAAGTATAACCAGTGTTTTAGAGCAAGGAGTAACAGGAGTGCTTACCACTATAGAAGAATGCCGGATGTCTAATATGTAGTCATACTCCCAAACAGGAGAGCTTAATTTAAAAAATGTGTTCATATCTTCTCCATGGAACCCAAGATTTTGAAGGCCACTCATCATTTTTCCTTCAGATTTTAGCATATCCAAAATGCTACATGTTCAAAGAAAAAAACATGTTTATACTTGTCAAAGACTTTATAAAATCTTCTAAAGTCTGAGAATTTCTTAAAGCATCAGAAAAAGTTCTGTTGATATTTTCATTAGTGAAAGGAAAGTGTATTATTAAGTTTATCTCCTTAATAAATATAACAAGTAACCCTTGGGATATATGGATAAAATTTTGGAATATAATCAAATCTTATTACTTAAATCATAAGACAGCAATAAATATTGTATTCTTAAAGCCTTTAAAAATATTCTATTTTTATTTACTTATTTGAGAGAGAACGAGACAGAATAGGCATGCCAGGGCCTCCAGACACTGCAAATGAACTACAGGTATATGTGCTACCTTGTGCACCTGGATTTATGTGGGAACTAAGGAATCAAACCAGGGCCCTTAGGTTTCACAGGCAAAACGCCTTAACTGCTAAGCTATCTCTCCAGCCCAAATATTGTATTCTTTATTAAAGTAAGAAAGGCATTATAATTAGCCTTAAACAAACTAAAAATGAGAGAAAAAAGTTAGTAGCTTACTATTTTGCAAAATCTGCTACAAAAATAAGATCCAGATAGATATAAAACAGAGAATTTTAAGTTGGGGATAGACAGTTCAGTTGGTCAGGCGAGAACCTGGGTTCAATCCCCAGAAGCCACATTAACAAAGAGCTAGGTGTAGTGGCATACATTTATAATCTCAGAACTGGAGAGGTGAAGATGGGAGGATCCTGGGGGTTGCTTGCCAGCCAGTCTAGCATGATTGGCAATCTCCGGGTCATCTCATGCAAGAGTGGATGCCGCCTGACATCATTCTCTGGCCTCCCCACATGAGCACACATATCTGCACCTGTACACACATGCACATAAACATAACTCACACACATTAAACAAAATTAAAACAGGATTTTAGGACAAAGGAAGCCCTCTTGAGGAAGGCTTGTGTCTATTAGGACTACAAATTAAAATTTCTTATTACCTATACAGGGGAAGCATCTTTGACGCAAAAATCCAAAATTTAAGACTTTTTTTTTTTTTTTTTCGAGGTAGGGTCTTGCTCTAGCCTATGCTAACCTGGAATTCACTATGCAGTATCAGGCTCTGCCAGGAACTCATGGCGATCCTCTTACCTCTGCCTCCCGAATGCTGGGATTTAAGGTGTGCACCACCACACCTGGCAAAATTCAAGAGTTTTGAATGCTGGTATGATAAGTGGAAAATTCTAACCAAACCTCATTTGATGGGTGACAGTCAAAACATAAACATGCTAAAAAATATAGTAGAGAATTACCCTTAGGCTCCAAGTAAAAGGTAAACATGAAATGTAAATAAATTTTGCATTTTGGCTTAGACTGCATCCTGAGTTAACTCATTCTGCACTTGTAAAAATTTCAACCCCCAAACCTTCAAAAGTTTAAACTTTTAATCTTTCTGGCCCTAAGCATTTTTCTTTTCTTTCTTTTATTTATTTATAAGGGGGGGGGGAGAGAGAGAATATGACTGAATGAATGAATTTAGGCGTGCCAGGCTACCAGCGACTGAAAATGAACTCCAGATTCGTGTGCCACTTTGTGCAGCTGGCTTTATGTGGGTACTACTGGGTCATTAGGCTTTGTAGGCAAGCACCTTAACCACCAAGCTATCTCTCCAGCCCCATTTTTCTTTTCTTTTTTTTTTTTTTTGATGCATGGTCTTACTACAGGCCAGGCTGACATGGAATTCACTCTGTAGCTCCAGTCAGGCCTCAAAATCACAGCCACCCTCCTGTCTCAGACTCTCAAGAGCTGAAATTATAGATGTGAGCCAGTTTGGGTTGTAAGCAACTTTGATATGGGCTAGTCAACTTGTATGATAATTCAATAGCTCTTAAACATGGCAAAGAGTATTGCTGCTCCAATAACATCAACAACACACAATATCTTGACAAAAAGTCTGGGCAATCTGAATCTTTAACAGATGATCAAGCTCTTACTCTGTGCCAGTTATGCTCTACACAGCCCTGCTCCAGTCTCAGCACCACTCAGGGAGTCTCAGAGGACTCAGCTGTGGCTCAGACAAGCTAGTTCTCTTGTCTACAGTATCTGTAAAGATAGCTTTACAGAGTGCTAAAACTTTTTATAAAGCCATAGTAATAAACACATCATGGTACTGGCATAAAAACAGGATTATAGACCAATGGAACAGAATCGAGGACCCGGACTTTGGGTCAAGCAACTACAGCTCCTTGATATTTGACAAAGGCCCTAACAATATAGGCTGGAAAAAAGACAGCATCTTCAACATATGGTGCTGGACAAATTGGATAACCATACGCAGGAAATTGAAACTTGATCTACATATCTCGCCATGCACAACACACAAGTCCAAATGGATCAAAGACCTCAATATAAGACCAGAAACTGGACTACTACTCATAAAGAAAATATAGGAAGTACTTTTATGATATAGGAATGAAAAAAGACTTCCTGAACAAAACCCCAGTAGCTCACGAACTTAAACAGTCACTCCACCAATGGGACCACATGAAGCTGAAGAGTTTCTTTACAGACAAGCATACAATAAGCAAAGCCAATAGATTACCCACAGAATGCGAGAAAATATTTGCTGGCTATCCAACTGACAGAGGCCTAATCTCTACAATCTACAAAGAACTCAAAAACCTAAACAATAAAAAGTCAAACAACCCACTCACAAAATGGGGCAAAGAACTGGATAGGCAGTTCACAGAGGAAGAAATACAAATGGCAAACACACACTTGAGAAAATGTTCATCATCCCTAATCATCAGGGAAATGCAAATCAAAACAACTATGAGATTCCACCTTACCCCACTAAGGATAGCAAACATCAAAAAATCAAATGAAAATAAATGCTGGCGAGGATGTGGAGAAGTAGGAACA
This sequence comes from Dipus sagitta, assembly GCA_036346955.1. Taxonomy (NCBI): domain Eukaryota; kingdom Metazoa; phylum Chordata; class Mammalia; order Rodentia; family Dipodidae; genus Dipus; species Dipus sagitta. The sequence goes on along the minus strand of CM070772.1, from coordinate 16,194,468 downwards.
CTCATCCACTGTTGGTGGGAATGTGAGATGGTACAACCACTTTGGAAAGCAAGTTGGAGATACCTAAAAAAGCTGACTATAGAGTTACCAACAGACCCAGTTATTCCCTTACTGGGCATGTACCTTAAAACCTCCAAGCCTCAGTCCAGACAGATTTGCTCAACCATGCTTATAGCTGCTCAATTCATAATAGCTAAGAGCTGAAATCAACCTAGATGCCCATCACTGGACGAATTGATAACTAAGATGTGGTATATCTACATGATGGAATTCTACACAGCAGTAAGAAAAAAACGACACAATGAAATTTGAAGAAAAATGGTTGAACCTGGAACAGATCATTCTCAGTGAACTCACCCAATCACAGAAAGATAATCACCGCATAGTCTCACTCATCTACAGCACCTAACCTGAATCTACCCAAGATGCTGACATACCCAGCAAGCATCTCGAGGACTGGACAATAGGGTGGGTGGGGAGGGAGGGGAGAGCAAGGGAGGGAGAGGGGCACACAAATCAGGACCCAAATGGCAATGGTACCATAAAATTCTACATCCTAAAAGATAGACCAAATGGTTGAACCTTCACCAGGCCCTTAGAAGGAACACCTGAGTCACAAGGCCCTGGAGAGGGTATGATGAAGACTGACCCTTATCTTCTACTGCTTCTCTCTCTCTCTCTCTCTTTCCCCCTCTTCTCTCTAACTCTTTTATATTACTTATCTTTTTCTTCTTTCTCTTCTTGGGCACTGACCTGTAACTCCCAGTACCAGCAGGTGGCTATCATCCACAATGAGGTTTTTTTTTTTCTTTCTTTTTCAAGGTAGGGTATCACTCTAGCCCAGGCTGACCTGGAATTCACTATATAGAATCAGGGTGGCCTTGAACTCATGACAATCCTCCTACCTCTGCCTCAAGAGTGCTGGGATTAAAGGTGTGTACCATCATCCCTGGCTAAAACTTTTGTTTTTGAAAAAGGAAAAATGTACTGAACAAAAAGGAACTCTGTCACTTACTTTTTTTGTATGTGTATGTGTGTTGTGTGCATGCATGTGTGTATGCTTGTTGGTATGTATATGAGCACAAGTGTGTGTGTGTGTGTGTGTGTTGGCTAGAAGTTAATACTGGATGTCTCCCTTAGTCTCCAATTTATTCTTTCAGTCAGAGTCTCTTACTGAACCTAGAACTCATCCATTCAGCTAGACTAGATAGTCAGCAAGCCCCAGGGATTCCTGGCCTCCACCTCCCCAGTGCTGGAATTATAGGCACACACAACCACATACAGCATTTTTATATGGGTGCTGGGGATCTGAACTCAGGTCCTCCTTATTACACAGCAAGCCTTCTACCCACTCAGCCATATCTCCACCTCAGGAACTCTGCTATTTTTTAAACCAAGTGCTAAAATGAACATTCATTATATTTAGCTTCAGTGTTTCATTTACAAATAGTCATAAAATACTTTTGAATTCAGAAATGAACAGTAAAAAGAAAGTGAAATATGGATCTTAGAATATAGTCGAAAGAGACACTATAGTGACTTTCTTGGGGGGGCAGACTTATGAGTTTCAAGCTGTCCTGTGTGTGTCTGTATCCTAGATGGTTCTGACCACAGGATGCAAGCTTTCTTGCCAGGAACATAAACTACCTGTGAGGAGTTTGGCACGATGAAGAATCTAGATTTTACAGTATCACAGTCACCAGTCTGAAAGGATGCGCAGGCTATGTCATGCCACAACATCACAAGCAGCTTCCTGAAGATCTGAATATCTTTAGCTTAAACTTTCTGATTTCTTTTTTTTAATTTTAAATCGTTTTTATTTATTTATTAGAGACACAGAAATACAGGGAGGGAGGGAGGAAAGCAGTATGGGGAAAATGACTTTTTGATATTTTCCTATGCTTCTAGATTGGTCAGAATGAAGTTAACATATTATAAATATACGAATTTCAGTTCAACAAAAGCATTCTATGAATTAAAACTGAATGTCTGAATTGAATAAACTGTACTACTTACTAAAATAATTTTATGTTAAACCATTTAATGTAGTTTTATGCTTCTCTATAAGAATAACATAACTTCTATTTTAATTCTTATTTATGGATGAGTGGCCACTGGCAAACAAAGGGCTTCCCACTTCAACCTCACAACACTGGGGAAGAATTTTGTCCTGCATTCTACAACTCCAAATCTCTTCTCTGACACACAATTCAACCTCACAACACTGGTGTAGAATTTTGTTCTGCATTCTACAATTCCAAATTTCTTCTCTGACAGGCAAGCACTTTGAATTACTTTTGTTAATTTCTTTCTCCTGGAGAAACACATCAAGTTGCTTACAGTTCCTTTCTGGATGGTTAGAGGTTGCTTTGAAAAAGATGGTGGGGAATAATGGAATAAGTATAGGTCTATTATCCACCAGAATAGCATCTCCAAAATTTCTCCAAGATTTAATATTTTAAGGCACTGTAGGCTCATACATTTTTGTAGAATATTCTACATGAAAATAATAACAGTTGTTCTGCACAATCAGAAACATGCAGTCAAGTGTAAGATGGACAGAGAGGATAGATAAGGGTTACCAAGATATAGTTAGGTATGAGGAATAAGTTCTACTGTTGTACTGCAAAGTTATGTGACTACCATTGACAATAATTTACTGCATATTTCAAAATAGCTAGAAGAGGGGATATTAATGTCCCAACACAAAGAAATGATAAACATTTGTTGACAGAAATGCTAATTATTTTGATCATTACATAAGTGTACTAAAACATCACACTGTATGTAGCTCATAAAATGTGTACAGTTATTGTCAAAAATTAAAAAAAATCCTCCCAGTGAGGTGTTGGTCAGCAGTTGGGCCTTTGTCTACCCCCAAATGATATAGTCTATTGCCAAGGCTCTTGGTTACCTACTAGAACTAGAAGGTGTGGCCCCATCACTGAAGACAGCACATGCTTTGGTTGCAGAACTCTGAGAAATCAAACTGGAATAACTAGGCTACAAGTCTCCTTCCTGTTGACTAGTGGTCATAGCACTGGAAAGTACTATGATCCTACGTAAAAATCATTAATGGTTTTAATAAGCAGTGGTCCCTGCAAGCTGCACAATTGGCTTCCCAGGCAAGATATATCCTCTAGTGCAATAGTGAGTGGCATGTCTGTTATGGGGGTAACCAACTTCTCTTTAATTCTATTTGAGCCCACTCCATGGGAGGGAATTCATGCCTCATACTGAAAACCTAGTCCAAAGCTTACAGCTAGGATGGTCACAAATTCTAGAGGGGGCAGTTACTACTGTTGTTTGGCTACATGGATATATTATGCCCATCAAATTACCCTCTAAATACTTATATTTATATCTATCTATCTATCTATCTATCTATCTATCTATCTATCTATCCTCTCTATCTATGTACTGTCATCTATAGATACAAGTGTAGATATATTTTTGTGCTGCTCTCACTTTTTGTTAGAGAAGTCTCCTTTTCAGATGGTGATGACTGTTGCGGAGACTAAAAACACATCAAAATGCAAAGAAGTAACAGCTGAATGTTCAGCATTTAGTGAGACATTCATATCACACCCTCCAATGGCTCAGGGACTATAGTTGAAGAGGTGGTGGAAGGAATGTAAGAGCCAAAGGATGGGGAAAAGTGCTGTAGAAGACTGTTTTCCAAACATAACGTGCTCATCTTCATGACCTTGCAGTGGCATTCACTATTTGTATAAGACTTGCATAAGATGGAGCACACCAAAGGTTGTTATGGATGATGGAGGACAAAAGTAGTAGGAAAAAAGTGGGGATTAAGTGAAGGAAGAGAGGAGAAGAGGAAGGGTGGAGGGAGGGAATTGTACATATTTTTGTTTGTTTGTTTTTGAGGTAGGGTCTTGCTCGAGGCCAGGCTGCCTTGGAATTCACCATGTAGTCTCAGAATGGCCTTGAACTCACAACAATCCTCCTACCTCTGCTTCCCAAGTTCTGGGATTAAAGGCATTCACCATCATACTAGACTTTATGCAGATTTTTAAAAAAGTTTTAAATTTTATTTAAAAAGTAAAAATAAAGAACAAGTGCTGGGCAGACAGCTCACTGTGTGAAGGGCATGCCTCACAAACATCAGGACTTGGGGTTGCACCTCACTTACCATAGAAAAAGGCAGGAGTGCAAGCCCATCTGCAGGCCTAGTGCTGGGGAGGTGGAGACCAGGTGGACCACTGAAGCGCTCTGGCCGCTCTAACCTTGTGTTGAGCTCCAGGCCAATGAGATAAGTTGCCTCAAAAAGAAGTGGACAGCATTCCTGAAGACTGCACCCAAGGTTGTCCTCTGCTCTCCACGTGAATGTGTTGAAATGCGCACATGCACCTGTATCCACACAAGTGTATCCACACATATACACTCACACACACATATAAACTCATACCTCTATGCACACAATACAGACAAAGTCACACACACATGTAAAAACTTTTAAAGAAATGTGTACTTGGCTTTTTAAAACCAGTTTTTTTTTTTTGCATTTTAACAAACATTAAATTCAGGACAAGGCTTAATTTTTCATAAGCCACAGATTTCAATAACTTCATGCTTACCTGAAAGGATCATAAACATCCATATCAACAAGAAGACCATTTATGTATAGACGAGCATCACCTGGCTTAATTCCAAATCTATTATGGAGATCCTTGAAATGAAGCAAAATGACAGTTAACCAAAAGATAACAGCAGTGATAGATGTTTTAGTCCACTCTGATACATACTGATTGCACAAGAGATAGTTATTTTAACAAAGTTTTGTCAACTAGTTATTGGTTGGAAGAAAGTCTTCAGAAAGGGCTTTTGACAGCAAATTTTCCATGGGTCCATGTGAGCATGTGCACACGTGTCCATGTGTGCAAGTGTCCATGGGTGCACATGTCTATCTGTGCACGTGTCTATGTGTGCATGTGGTAGCAGGGGGATTAAACCCAAGACCTCATACATGTACATACATGGTAGGCAAGTGCTCTAACACTGAGCTACTTGTCCAGCTCTTCCTGAATTCTGGACACTCAGTGCTCTTTGCAACCTGTCTATACACGTCCACTGGCTCCAACAACTACATACTGGCATCATGACCATCTTTGTAGGTGGCTATTATTACCGAAACAATTGACAAGGCTGTCCCCATGTGAAACAAGCAGTATAATTAGCAGAAGATTAGTGGCTGGCTAATCTAGCCCCTGACCTAGCCCACGTCTGCTAACTACATTAGTAGGAAAATAAACATTAGCTTTTCTAGCGTTCCCTGCCGCTACATGGCAAAGTTCTGGTCAATGAGATGCATGTTGAAGCCTGCCGAAGGGTCTAGGAAGGCTTCAATGAGGATGAGTGTGGTTCTTAGCATCCTCACGCCTCTTTGACTTTTAGTGTAAATAAGAGTCTGGAGCTGTGGCTGCCATCTTATTACCTAAAACAAAGACATTTGGTGTTTTCATGAATGTTCCCGGATGCTGCAGAACACCAGGACCATAACACCAATAGATATCTACCTTAGACTTGTTTTTATGGGAGAAAAATAAAGTTATAGTAAGCATTTGAGTGTCTGGTGTTGTGTCAGAGACAAACAAGAACTATGAAATGGAGCTAGGTTATGGCCAGTATAAGCACCTGAGGTAGTTTGAATCAGGTTTCCCTATAAACTTAGGTGTTCTGCATGCTTGCTCCTTACTTATTGGCAATTTAGGAGGCAGAACCAATTTGGGAGGAGGTGCATTGCTGGGAGCAGGCTTTGTGGTATTATAGCCAGCTGCCCGTTGCTAGAGTTTGGCTCACACTCTTGCTATTTTCAACCTGCTGTGGCAGAGGTGATGTCTTCTGCTCATGCCATGCTTTCCTATGCCATCACAAAGATTCCCCTCAAGACTATAAGCCACAATAAACCCTTTCCTCCCATCAGCTGTTTATAGTCAAGTGTTTTTGTCCCAACCATGACAGTACTTTACAAATATTAACATAATTAGAATCATTCATGGTTCCATGTGGCTTAAGAGACCATCTTATCAAGCTTCTGGTCAATTGTGTTGTATCTGCTACAGGAATTGAGTAACGTTCCAGTTGTCTATCATTAACTTGGTCTTCCAAAGCATTTAAATAAAACCAATAATAAAAAACAGAATAATTAAATTTATTCTGTTAAAAAAAGTACTGCAGAGGCAAAAACTCTGGAGCCTAGAATGATATAAGTAGGAGCCATAAGGAATGACTGGCTCAAATTGGGGTATCTACTGCATATAGGAGACATTATAAAAATGTAAAGAAACTTGAATTGTCTAAATGATCAAAATAATCACAAAGTAATACTTACTATTTATAAAACTAAAAGATTTGAATTTTGAAATAGTGAATCAGTTTAGTAATTTTTTTAAAAAAATAAAAAGAAATTGAAACAAACCTTTTGATTTTCCAGTATTTCCTCCCTCATTAGTTGATTTACAGCAATTCTGGTCAGAGATCTAGGAAAATAAATATAAGTTACTTAGTAAAACAAATATAACTCATTCTGTCTTAAATGTTTAGGACTAAAGAATTCAATGTAACACAAACTTTAGAAAAGATTCACTTTCCAAATGCTTCATGAGTACATTTCCATAGTCTATTTGACAGTGGTACTATAGTTTTTATTTTGTGTGGAGACTCAAAATTTTATACACTTTCACTGTATGCATTATGCATTATCACAGCTTGTTTATCCCTACTTGTGTTTTCAAACTTACTTGACTAGTTATGTGTATGGAAGCAAGCAGGCAACTTTTGGAATTGTTCTACATAAAGAATTCTAGTTAACTTAGGATCTTAAGTGAATTCCAAATCAGTCACCTCTAAGTATTCATGGGGATGGTTTCAGGGTCCGTATATAACGTGGTGTATTTGCATATGCCCTGCACATAGGATTCTGGCAGGCACATCATCTGCAGATGACTCAGAATACTTCATACGACATACTGCGATGTAAACAGCTGTATACCGTAATGTTTAAAGGACAATTACAAGAAAAAAGCCTATACAAGATTTTTTTCTGAATATTTTCAATCTACAGTTCATTAAATATGTGGGTATGGTACTGAGAGATAGGGAGGGATGACTCAATGACTTGATAGTACCCACTCTGGAGGACTTCATCATTCTCTTATAATTTAAAGACAGTTTTCTTTGTGATTTTTTTTGTTTTGTTTTTGAGGTAGGGTCTCACTCGAGCCCAGGGTGGCCTTGAACTCACAGTGATCCTCCCACCTCTGCCTCCTGAGTGCTGGGATTAAAGGCATGTGCCACCACACCTGGCTCAAAATTAAGATTTTTTTAAGAGGGAATTTTGGCTTATGTCTGTAACCTAGCACTCAGTAGAGCTAATTAACTGTCTCATTTGGACTTAAATGATTTTACTTTATATTTGATCTAATATTTTTAAATCTGGTGTTAATTAAAAGTAACATATATTTTGTACATCCTCATATATTTTACATTTTATTATATAAACTACCGATTTACTCATATTCTTGGCTGTTTAAAATTGACTAAAATAATCAGAGGTGTATATATCATCAAAGTACAATATGTATGTGTGTATAACAATGTCAACAGCAAACCTCATTGTTTTCATTTATGTTAATCTGTTATTTTTATAATTTATATATCAAATATTAGTTACAATTAATATATACCAGCAGAATCATTAAAAGGTGAAGTAGTGTAATATTGTAATCTCAGCTACTTGGGAGAATGAAGCAGAAGGATAGTGAACGTGAGGTCAGCCTGGGCTTCAGATCAAGAGCTTATTTTAAGAAAAGAAATAAGAAAAGGAAAGAGAAGAGGGCAAATGAAAAGAAAACAGAAAAAAAAGCTATAACAATATATTCATTAAATAACACTACAAACTCTTCTATTTTCAGGGACCACTAAAAGACATTTGGTATCTTGTGGTCAACAAGCACTAGTTACTTATTTTTCAAAGGTAATGTTAACTTGATTTAAGAATCTTTAATTTGCACTATAGGTAATTGGACTAAATAGTACTTGAGAAAAAGGATGTGCTGAGAGCACAGGCTGCTGGTTTCTCTCAATGAACTGCACTGGGGCCCAGAAGCTGTGACCTGTTGGGTATTTCTTTTTCTTTTTTTTTTTTTAAACATTTTTTTTTTTACTACCTCAACAACAATTTGTTCTTTTTGTTTATTTATTTTTATTTATTTGAAAGTGACAGACAGAGAGAGAAAGAGGCAGATAGAGAGAGAACGGGCGCGCCAGGGCCTCCAGCCACTGCAAACAAACTCCAGACGCGTGCGCCCCCTTGTGCATCTGGCTAACGTGGGTCCTGGGGAATTGAGCCTCGAACTGGGGTCCGTAGGCTTCTTCACAGGCAAGCGCTTAACCGCTAAGCCATCTCTCCAGCCCCCTGTTGGGTATTTCTAACCAACTTACTTAAATCTGACTTGTTTCTTATAACTAAATTGCAACCAAGCCATGGTACTATGTAAGTCCTTAGAAAATCTGAAAGGATATAGCAGCTACTTTTGTATTTGTCAATGCAATTTCTAATGAAATGGGGAAACTTGTTTAATGTAACATTAGTATTTTCTTTTTTAAAATTATTTTTATTTATTTGGCAGAGAAAGAAGTAGGGAGGAAGGGAGAGGGGGGAGAATGGCTGCACCGGGGCTTCTAGCCACTGCAAACGAACTCCAGCTAACATTGGTCCTTGGTAACTGAACCTGGGTCCTTCGGCTTTGCAGGCAAACACCTCCAGCTCAACATTAGTATTTTCTGAAGCAGTTCAAGTAGATAGCTTACTAGCACAAAGTATTTCATAAAATGTTCCACACATCTATGGCATCCCTAACTTTGAAATCCAAAAGGCAAGAACATGATTTGGCAGTAATAAGGGTACAGATCATGTATTTTAGAATAATACTTTTCATTATGCTCTATGAGGGAAAGACAAAAATGTCCCCTTACTCTCTTACTATTTATTGCTTAAGAATGTTTTACCATCCTTAGGAATGATTCTGATTAAACAATGATTTTATAAAATATTTTCATTTTCATGTTTCTGATTTAATAGTTCTCTTCTTCAATACAATATACATGTATACACAATCCAATATTTTGTTAAAAACCCAACATACATAAATGATCAAGTCTTCAATCCAAAAAAGCTATACATATTAGAATTGACTTCATATCATAGACTGGCATTCTTATAAAACTCATTTAATGGCAGGAGTTCTGACTATAATCAAACCAATAAATGTGAACATACCTGGCTTTTGTGGGGAAGTTCTGTGAAAGGTCTTTCATCAGTTTTATGGCATCATAAGTGGGAGTGGACATGATCTTAGCCGCTGCCTGGAAACTCAGGTCTAGAGGAAACACAGCATGAGGGAGGGACTCATTTACATTGCTGCAGCCTACTCCATCAACATGACTATTTGACTCAGCGATTCTTCCCACATAATCATATACACGTATGTCCATCTGGTGGTTTAGTGGAAAGTAATCCCTTTTCCTGAAGTACAGTATGTCTTAAGACTTTTATGAATGAGTGATTATCATGTAATACCATTGTCTGCTTTCCACAGATTACAAGATAATTTAAAAAGAGACATATAAAACAAGCTGCTGACAGGAAGCAATTTTTTTGACACAGGTTAAATGAAACATGTGACACAAATCTTTGATAGAAAGTATAACAGGGGCTGAGAGCTAGCTCACAGGGCTGGAGTGCCACGTGGTGATAAAGTACTTGTCGAATACTGCAAGACCCTGGGTTCAATATCCAGTATTGCCAAAAAATAAAATATAACATCAAATAAATGAAATAAAAAGAGGAATAAAGCTGTGATGAGCTAATTCAATATCAATACATTAAACTCAGTAAGAAACAGCCATTTTCCATTTACATATTCATATTATGTTTAGATTATTTATATTTCTGTTGAAAAAATATTACAATTTTGAAATGACTGTTCTATTTAAAGAAAAATATGTGTGGCTAACTATCCTCAGACACAAATATGTGAGAAGCAGTAATCTGTCTCTTCTTTCAAGAGTCAGGAAGGATTGCTGAGTCAAATTCTTTTGTTACTAATAGCCAAGCACACTGCCCTTACCATCTCACTGGAGGTACAGTCTACATTTATCCAACACTGCACACTGCCCTTACCATTTCACTGGAGGAAGAGTCTGCATCTATCTAGCAGTGCTAAAGAAGCCAGCTGAGAACAAGACTGCTTTTGTTTTCATGTTCTTGATGTGCAGTGGTCAATCTGTTAGAGGCATAGCCTAGGTAAAGATGTGATGATGGTGACCTCTCATAGGAGGGTATGGTGGTTTGAATAGATGGCCCCCAATATATTCAGTTTTTTATTTGTTTGTAGTTTGCATCTGCAGCCACCTGGCTGGAGGCAGTGTCACTGGGTGGATCTTAAGGTGTGGTGGTGGGTTTCAGATTTCAATCTAAAGATATGCAAAGCATGCCTAGCTGGAGCTCCTGAAGTGTGCTGTGTGGCTTTTGGCTTTTGGCTTCTGCTTCTCTCTCTCTCTGCTTGGACCTGTGAAAGCAGGCCAGCTTCTTCTGCCATTTATGGAACTTCTCTTGGATCTGTAAGTGTCAATAAATATCCCTTCCTCCATAACTGTGCCTGGTCTGGAAGTTCATCTCAGTGAACTTGAAGCTGTCTGCTACAGAGGGCACGATCTAAGTGACTAGACTCAAATTCCAGCTGCATCATGCACTGGCTGAATTAACCTTAATTAGAATTTCCTTAAGTTACTGAAATTTCCAGCCCCAAGACTGCAGGGAAATTATCCTAATTATGAACACAATGAACATTTTTACTGGTCTTTCTTTCATGATTGGTTGACTACTTGCAAAATGGTACTGAAGAATACATTCTATCAGTTCAAAGATGATTCCCCAAAGTTGATAGGTCATAAATAACAGTGTGCTTAAAACATCTTATTCTGTTGAGTGAAGCTCTATGAAGCAGTGATATCATGTTTGATAGAACTTCTTGTTTAAAAGAACATTTGTTAGTAGTAGGTAGTACAGCAGAAGTTAAGAACCTTAAAATATGTTTTGCACATTTTGTATAATTTTAAATACAATTTTCTATGATATGCTATATATATAAAGTTAACTAAAATAACATGGTACAGTATACACATATATTTACACACACACACACACACACACATATATATATGACTTTATATATAAATTTAACCAAAATAGCTATGGCACAGTATAAAAAATTAATGTGGACTAAAAACTTTCATTTATTAATTTACACCTCAACTCACTAAAATTTACTTTTATTATTTATAAAATGAGAGAAGGCTTCATCTTTGGAAACTTACTGTATAAGTAAAATATAAAAGCTTATATCAAAGAATTCTATAAACTATAATCCAGAAGAATGCAAAATATTCTCATGGTACATTATATGTATCATTTTGGCAAAAATTCTGATCAATATCATTTTAGCTGTTAATTTTAAATCAGAAAGTTGATTTGACACTTACAGCTATGGAGTTGGAAAGGAGGACCAATTGCTAATGAGTATGTTCGTTTCTCTCTGAAGTGATGGAAATGTCATGAGTTTGTGGAAACTGCTGAGGGACTCTGAAAATAGACTAAACTACTGACCATGACAGTTTAAATCAGAGAATCACATGTGTGAGTTACATATTTTAATGAACCTGTTAAAAAGAGTCATGAAAGAGGTGGCTAAAGGTATGGAGAAAAATGACATGCCCCATGACCTAATAAGTCATCTCAAATAAAAAAAATGACAATTACAAATGAAGAAGGACTTGCAGGTCAATCCAAATTAAATTTTATCAGAAAATGTTGGCTTGTTGGTTGACAGTACAGAAACTGCTCTAAAGTTATAGTTACATGTCTTGTCACGTAACATAAGGTTATAGTTACAGGCCCTGTCACATGATGTTTCATTTAAAAAATTGTTATTGAAACATGCAATGACACAGCATAATCAACACTTGAAAAGTTAGAATTTGGAGTGAAATTTTAGCAGTCATAATTTTCTTTTTTTTTTGAAATGGTCTCACACTATGTCAGGCTATTCTGGTGCTCACTGAATAATTTAGGTGGGCCTTCAACTCACAGCAATCCTCTTGCCTCAGCCTCTTTATTGCTCTGAGAACAGGTATAGACCACCATGCCCAACTTTGTAAATCAGTGTTGTAGATTCTTGGAAAGGAAATTTAATGCTTGAGTATTATAAAGTAATTTATACTTATAATGTAAATTCTTATAAACTTTCAAAACAATAATATCAAAGCCAGACATGGCAGCATACACCTATAATCCCAGCACTAGGAGACAGAGACAGGAAGATCCCTAGGGCTTGCTGGCCAGCCAGTCAGGCTGAATAAATGAGCTCTGTGTTCAGTGAGAGACCATGTCTCAAAAACAAGGTGGAGGGTGCCATCATCAACCTCTAGTCTCCACACACATGGGTGCATGTTTACACACACAAATGTGCACACACCTGAACACATACACATAAATAAACCACACACAAAAATAAAATACCAAAATCCGTATTTCATTAAATTTTATGTATTGCAAACCTAAGATAATCATATCATTGTCTATAGAATAATCATACATAGATATATGCTTATTAAAAAACAGTTACCAAAATCAAAATACTATACCTTGGAGTTCCCAGACTTTCAAAGGCATCATTTCTTTGTTACTCTCAATCAGATAATTTTGGAACTTTGTCAGATTATCTCTAAGATCTGAATATATTTCTCTGCATCAGAATATGAACTGTTGTTAATTATCACCACTTACCACAAATCATTATACAAACGGTATGCTTTTCAAATTCTTCCCCATAACTACATAGGAGCTAATCATTCAGAATTAAGACAATAAACAATAACATAGTCATACTCACAGAACTTAGTGAGGGAGGTATATATGTCTCCTTTGTAAAACAGAAATCAATATGCAAATTTGAACACTACCCAATAAAGATTGTAAGGAAGAGACCAGAATCCTCAGTTTTAATGTTATTTTTGTTTCGATGTTTCTTAAACTAAAGGTACTACAATCCTAATTTAAAATAGAAACAATTTTATGAGGAAAGGTAAAAGTCCATGTCATATGAAGTTTACTTGATTTAAGCCAAAAGGTCAAGGAGAATCTTCTTAAGCTATCTTATAGTTAGTTGTATTTCTTAAAAGTTCCAGCTTGGACGTATACAAAATCAAAATGGGATAACTTTCTCTATATTAATTATATTTGAGTATTTTTGAGATAATCAAATTGTAATGTGGAATAATGGACCTTACACATGATCTAAACAAGTATTGCTCCTTTACTGCTCATGAAATCATGACATGGCATAATTTCGTATTTAAATAGAATTCATTTGAACAATGTTACCTAGCTGTCTTATAAAGCACATCTTCAGCACAAATTTAAAACATTTTCAAGTCATAAGAAATGAATTAAAAAATGAAATGGAAAATAAATGTGCAGAAGACATACAGCCAAATGCATTTATTTTATATTAAAAATAAATATACTTGGGGCTGGAGAGATGGCTTAGCAATTAAGGTGTTTGCCTGCAAAGCCTAAGGACCCAGATTCGATTCCCCAGTACCCACGTAAGCCAGATGCACAAGGTTGTGCATGCATCTGGAGTTTGTTTGTAGTGGCTGGAGGCCCTAACATGCCCATTCTCTCTTTATCTGCCCCCTCAAATACAGAAGTAAAATATTAAAAAATAAATATGCTTAATACAATATTAATCTCTTGCCATTATACCTGTGGGACTACATTCTGCTCAAGACAAATCATTGCTGATGCGATTGCTTTCAAAACAAAAGACCAATGAAACTTCCTTAAAAAAACTTGTAAAAGCTCAAAGCAAAGATTTTTTTCATATGCATGTGGTATGTATGTGGGTACACAAATGTGTGTGCATGTGAAAGCCAGAGATTGACATCACATGTTCCTCAATCTGTCTCAACTTATGTTTTTGAGACAGGGTTTCTCACTGAATCTACAGCTCACTAATTTATCTAGACTTGCTGGCCATAAAGCCCAAGGATCTGCCTCTCTCTGCCTCCCCAGTGCTAGAATTGTGGGTATGTGCTGCTGAGCGTGGTGTTGATAGAATTGGTTTTGGGGATCTGGACTCACTCTGAGCCATCTATCTCTCCAGCCCAAGGCAGAATATTTTTGGTTTGAAATGAGCAATTCAGTTATTGTGAAAGAACTTGGAGTATTTCATCTTTAATAAAACAATCTAGAATTCCTAGTCATGAGCATTCAGAGATAACTCACCATTATATTCCTTATCTGCAGTCAGCATGGCAGGAAAAAAAATGGGCATGACTTTAATTTTTGTATATAAATATTTGAAATTGAAACCAAATTTTGAAAGGCTCGTAATGTGGCAACGTATGACAAAGAAGTTTAGGGAAATTTTTTCTTCTAAGAGGGAATAAATCTGTTTAAGTTTTAGACCAATATTATCCATGAGTTCTTTAACCCATTAGATCTGTTCAGTATTAGATACTATAAACTATTTCAAAACCATATTAGCTAACATTCTTAAATACTTATCTAAAACAATACTTACTTAAAAATAATCTTTAATTTAGTTTTATTTCCTCAAAAACATTCAATTTGGGAAAAATTTTCTTCTTGGAATTATTTTAGAAAACCATTTTAATAGAAAATGGTAATTATGAATTTTATCTCATTTTAACAAACATATATAATGTTTATTATATACCATGAACTGCCATAAACATTTTATTTCTAAATTATATTATTATCTTTAGATTAAAAAACTTTGCAAACAATTATTCATCATACAGCTTATTATTTACATGTTATGGGAGCTGTTAGAATGGACTTAAGCAAACAAGTTACTGTATTCAACTATGCAAAACTCAGGTCCAGGCAGAGGCAGTACTGTGTAGTGCAAACGAACAACAGGCCTAGAGATGTTACACGCACAGCACATTAACAGGTGCTGTCATTATGGCTCAAGCTTATTACTGTATTTTATTATAAGTTAGCTAGTTCCATAACTGTTGAACCTTTGTTTATGGCACATATTATTTTCTGATTAGAAGGAGAAAAAGATATATATGTAACTATGACCAAAACACAAGATATCTGAAGTTCTAAATTTCTATTTTTTGAATTGCTGCATGGCTGATATGCAGTACCAGAAGCGGAATCTCAACAGCTATCTGAGAAACAACAATTATATCTAATGAATTCCAATCCTTAAGATTAGTATGAAAATAAAAATTATTAAACATAAGGCAAAAGGTTCAGAATAAAGCCATGAGAAAAAGCAAATCCTTTAACAAACCACCAGCTGACTGCTCCTGAATTTAAATTACAAAATGTTTCAGTCTAGTGAAATACATACGTTAAAAGAAAATGAATCATTTCACTTACTAAATTGACAATTATTTAAAAATAGTTCCAGAAGCTATTAAGTTCAAGGAAACAAACATTCATGCTCATGTGCGAGGGTATGTTAATATAATTTTATATTAATACAATTTTAGGAGGAAAGTGTAGAAGCATGCACCAAATTCAAGTACAAATACCTTGGTTTATAAAATTCTTCCTGAAGTTTGTGTTAAGGAAAATCCAAAATGTGCACAAAAATACTTCAATGAAGAGGTAGGAAAATAATCTAAAATCCTATTCTGTGGGATGTGACTTCTATAGCATGTGAAAAAGTATTTGCACAATAGAGTCAAGTGTACACAAAACTATAATTTGTATGCATGCATTTTAGCATAAAATATGCACAGAAAAGCTGAAAAGATGTATACCAAAACACTGTGACAGTAAAAGTTATCTCCCAGTTGAAGAATTAGTGCTTACTTTAAAATTTTGTACTTTTTTCCCTTCCCTAGCTTTCTGATGTAAGTGACATAAGCTGTATAATACTTTTAGAATAAATAAAAACAATGGTAGGTACATAAAGTGGTATTATACAGAACAGTGTGGCAGCACATTATATCAAATTAACTCCTTTACAAACAACAGGGTACAATAATACCAATCTCATTTAGCCCAGACTCACTTTAGTTTCCCAAAGAGAAACCCTTGAACTTCGCCTGCTTCTGTCTCATCCTCCACAGTAGTGTTAGTCACAGCTGTAGTTCAGAAAAAAATGAAACAAAAATATTTTCAGAATGGGAAAGAACATGTAATTAAAAAGGAGAGTACTCAATGGAATTCCATTTGTTTTTGATTGCTTTCATTTGTGGACAAGTGTAAGATGCATGCATATATGTACAGACACATGCCTGCATGTGCTCTTTTCCTTTTTTTGGATTGACTGACAAATATTTGACAACCATGATGAATTCTTTATGGATTACTCCATGGCCATACTGTTTTATAACCAGAAATGATAAGGTAAGGATCTATGACATGTCTTGGATGCAGCTTTTAAGCCTGGTGGAGATTCATACCCTAATGAATGTGTTCCTGCACAGTTCAAGTCCTCTTAAAGATCACTAAGTGGTCATTAGAAAGACACCAAACTCTTGGTCTCAAAGAATAAGAATATGCTATTTCACAGTCATCTCCCTTTACTTTACAGTGTAGAACGTGGACTATGGGAAGGGATGGTGGGGTTGCTCTGTATCTGAGTGAATACGAGCTTGGCAAGTCCACTCTCATCTCAACTCTTCTGAAACTCTGGGTCTCTAGGACAACAATGCAGAGCTGGGGTTCTCTATTCTAGTCAGGCATTGGCCAAACATTTGCTGAATTCATTTATTGGCCAAGCATTTGATAACTGCATACTCTGATTTCTGACGATACACAGACAGCAGGAGAAAAGACAAAAACACCATACCTTGTGGGAAAGAAGAAATTTAAACGGACAACTTTCATAAAGTGAACAAAACTTTTCTAAGAGAAGGGACAGAAATGTATAGGATAAAGACAGGAAAACCAGTTGTTGACAGAATGGGAAGGCAGGCCAGCATCTCTGAGGTATTCACTGCTAGTTGTGATCCTCAAGAGAAGAGTGGGACTTTGATGAAGAATCTTGGGTCATCGAAGTTTTCTGTGGAGCCCAAGTACAGAGGCATCTAGGAACACAATATTATTCTGAAGAGTAGCTTAATGCAGGACCAGCAGCACCAAAGAGAGTGCTGAGGGAGTGTGACAGAGCAGGAAATAAAAGTTCTTGGAAAACTTTGTGTGCAGTGGCCAGAATACCTGAATTTTAAGGGAGATCACAGAAGCTGTTAAGGAATTTAACCAGTTTAATCGCCAAGTTGGTGTTTTTATCTACTGTAGTTACCTTCACATTGCTGGAAAAAACACCCAGCAAAAAACAGCTGATGGGAGAAAAGTTTTTCTTAAAAAATTTTTATTGTGGCTTACAGTTTCAAGGGGAAGCTTCATGATGACAGGGGAAAGCATGGCATAAGCATAAGTTGGACTTCACCTCTGCCACAGCAGAGAAAAAACAGCAGCAAGAAAGTGTGCCAAACTCTGGCAAGGGAGAGCTGGCTATAACTCCCCAAAGCATGCTTCCAATAACACTCTTCCTTCAAGATTACATCTCAAAAAATGCCACCAGCTGGGGACCAAGCATTCAGCACACATGAGTTTATGGAAGACACTTAATTCAAACCACCACATATCATAAGATCATTCTGAAAGCACTATGGAGTAAAGATTGGTTACTCTATCTTGGAGGACAGAGAAAATGGGGGTACTGAAGACCAAAGACCAGAGAGATGAGGATTTAAAAGGTTGTTATATATATGTGTGTGTGTGTGTGTGTGTGTGTGTGTGTGTGTGTGTATCCAGATAGAGAAAAAAAGAAATGAACTAAAAAGAGGCAACTAGAATGGGAAGGAGAAAAATATCTCCAATATGCATAAAAGATTGATGACAAAATTTGGTGCAGAATATAGATAAATGTGATCACCCAAGTATTTAAAGAAAATTCTACATACCCAAAGACAGCTTGAAATTGCCTTTTGTCATTACCCAAAAGATGCTAAATGATCAGCATTGTAGAGCTACATATGAACTATGTAGAAATATACAGTTTGGACATTATTTCTCCATCTATACTTTTCTAACATTTCTGCAACAAAGAGTAGCAAACTCCAGGAATATGGATCGTTAGTTTGAACTCATGCAGTAGCAGCAGCCAGAGTTGGGTGGTGGAGGAGGTAGAGCCAGGCCTAGATCCTGAACATGAAAGTACAGCTGAAGTGAAGCCACATCTGAGTGTATTCAGGTCTCTGGAAACCATCTTCTAGAGCCTTTTAGTTCATAAAACCACAACACCACAGCTCTCCTTCAGACTAACAATTCAAAAATCTTGTCTATCCTTTCCAACAAAACAAAACTAAACCCCCAAACACCATCATCCTAACTTTATTATAAAGAAATGGGTCAGGCAACACTTCCTTAGCTAGTGTGTCATCAGGTTGATGAAAGCACTGATTCCTTCAGGTGCCTTAGCATGACTGTATGGAGCAGAGCATAGCCTAAGTTCCTGGCCAACCATCTCTAACAATCCAGCCTCGGCTACTGCCTCAGTGTGTCTTATTAACACTACCACTGTTCTGTGGTGCTGAAAAAGGTGAGGGAGCTACTGGACATAAGCAATATCAAATACAGTTTCCCACTTTGAAAGAAGTTCTGAGAATATAGTGATATTAAGTGTATTTATTTCAGCTTAAATTTAAATTCCAATAAAAGTAAGACTATGTCTACTCAATTGTTAGGCTCAAAGAAACACATGGAAGATTATATTCAATAAAGATACTATCTTATTTATTTTTATTAATTATGACCTTTACTGTATGAACAAAACGAATCATGCATTGGTCCCATTCCCCTTTTGTTATCTTCTTATATCCCATCTTCTCCGCCCCTCCATTTCCATTGAGCATCCTCTGCAGGGGAGTTGTTGGTATTCACCATGGGGTTAGAAATGAATGCAAATGCGTCAGTCAGTTTCACTATGCAAGCCTCAAAATTTTCATTCAAGTATAGAGATTAAAAAAAAAACTTACTTTTAACTTGGACATCATCCAATGCTTTGTATTCTGTACTCTTAATTGCTAGCTCCACACCATAGCCAGATAAGTACATTTTCCGTGAGTTTGGTTTCTGTTGAAAACATTTGTTTGACAACAAGAGAAAACAGAAAATACTTTGTCAAGCATCTTGCTTAAATTGAGCAATGGAGCATGTGTGTGTGTGTGTGTGTGTGTGTGTGTGTGTGTGTGTGTGTGTGTAGCTGTGTGCTGGGGTTTGAACTCTGGGCCTTGCACATGCTAGACAAGCACTCTACTACTAGAGGCTAGACAAGCAGTCTACTACTGGATGCTAGACAAGTGCTCTACTACTAGATACTAGACAAGTGCTCTACTACTAGATACTAGACAAGTGCTCTACTACTAGATGCCAGGAAAGCACTCTGCCATTAGATGTTAGACAAGTATTCTACCACTAGATACTAGATAAGTACTCAACCACTGGATGCTAGACAAGCGCTCTACCACTAGATGCTAGACAAGCGCTCTACCACTAGATGCTAGACAAGCACTCTACCATTTGTCTACATCCCCAGCCCAATAATGAAGGCTTTTATATTGTGAAATATTACAATGCTCTCTACATAGTCTATCAAGGAGCTAAATTTTTGTTGATGACACCTCTACTATCTAAAAACTTTACTATGATTCTACATTTTCCTTTACAATGGAAAAAAGTTATCTTTTTCTGCTCAAGTCTACAATGAGTTAATAGAGTATAGGTTTATTACAGTCAAGTTTCAACAAAATTGCACTTCTTTTGGGAATCTCCACAAGAATTGCTAAACCAGAAAATTATACTCTTTTACTAGATGTCTAGATGTAGGATGCCTAGAGAGTGATCAAAAGCAAATAATGAACAGTAGGAACTAAGGAGGAGACAGATAAACAAACAAAAAATATAATTATTAAGGCTCAGTGCCTAAAAAAGCCCACTTCAATCTTTCCTCTTTTATCTCAATGATTAAAATGTACCAAATGCCACAAAATTGTTCTTCAAATGGGTGGCTTCCTTGGACTAACACTGAGTTGTCTGAAATATTTACATGATCAGAATGTAGGCAGCTACTTTTTCTCTTCTAGAAGCACCAAATATAAAATGTGTCCCTGGACATCTCTCCATCAAGCAAGAAGAGTCACCAAGTTTTACCCCAAAGGAAGAAACCTGGAGGAATATGCATGTTTCTAAAAAGGTGTCTAACTTTACTCACAGCTTCCAGCCTGAAGTTCTATCAGCAGTGCTGTGCCATAATCTTTCAGCTCATCATTCTTACTTCAGGGGCCAGCAAATCAGTATAACTTAGTGCTCAGCAAGTCCTTAGAAGAAGCTATGTGTACTTTCTTTTCTTTTCTTTCTTTTTCTTTTTTTGTTTTTTGAGGTAGGGTCTCACTCTAGTCTAGGCTGAGCTGGAATTCACTATGTAGTCTCACGGTAGCCTTGAACTCATGAGGATCCTCCCACCTGCCTCCTGAGCGCTGGGGTTAAAGGAGTGCGCCACCACACCTGGCGCTATGTGTACTTTCTTGATACAAGTTTCCACAGGGGCACTCTGGCCATCCTATACATGATAGAGGAAGGTGGAAGAGTAGGGACTGGAGGAAAGGAAAACCCTAGTCATTATCAGTTTTTTACTCTTCTTTCTTCCCTAATGTTCTCCTACCCTTAAGAATAGGTGTTTAACCAAACTGACTATTCCCTAGTCTGTTCTATTTCCAAATCAAAACACGAGAGAATAAGCTTTGATACCCATACAACATTTCACACTGCCACCCACACTGAAATTTAATTTTCTAGTATCTCAGGCACATGCTGCAATGAAAGATAGCAAATAGAAAATGGGTTATTTATAGCTATAGTAATCTGACAAAGTTGGGTATGTTCTAGAGTTTTGAATTTAACATAGCTCAATTTAAAAACATCCTGTGAATAACCACTCAAAAGACAATTAGCTGGTGGCTTAGAAAACTGAAGTCATATGGCCACATATCTTGTCATAGTTCATAAAAAGAATGCAATTTTACATAACCAATTTCTATTATCAGTTCTAAGAAGTTACTGGTTCCTCAGTGATAAAAAATTTTATTAAGCTCATATAATTTGAAATGTATTAAAATAAAATTTGAATTGTACTTTAATAAGTTTGAAATTGTAAACCAAAATGCTCATAGGCCAGAAATGCTATGACTAATCTTTCTTCATATTTCTCTCTCTTTTTATTGGTTTTTCGAGGCAGGGTCTCACTCTAGTTCAGGCTGACCTGGAATTCACTATGTCGTCTCACGGTGGCCTCGAACTCATGGTGATCCTCCTACCTCTGCCTCCTGAGTTTTGGGATTAAAGGCGTGTGCCACCATACCTGGCTATTTTCTCTCCTTTTTACATCATAAAAGACATCTGTTCATAAGGCAGCATGAACACGCCTATTTTATTATTACACACAGACTAGACTTACACATAGTTATTGTGAATGTACAAGATGCAATTTGCTAAACACAAAGTATTCTGATTAGTTTATAAGATTTCACAGGAATGTATTTAATAGTCATATTCTCCAAAGAATAACTTCAGGCAGATTTTTAAGACATGGGCATAGTATCTAGGGCACTAAACGCACTGGGAGTCATCTAGGCAAGACCAAAATGTACTTGTGTCTCCCACTTGCAGTGTCTGCTCTGCCTTTCATCTCGGTTCTGTCTGCCACTAGAATCACAGCCTTAATATGCCACACTACTGAGAGAATGGTTTCCAGTCTTCTGGAAATGCAGGACAATGATGGAGAGAATCATTTGAGAGAAGCAGACTACATAAAATTTTGACCCCCTTTTCTTCATATTTTTTATTGGAACACTTTGTTGTCATCTAATGTACTATATTTGTTACACACCTCTTGCCACTACAAGAGAAGCTCTCTGAGAAAATAAATGCTTCTACCTTATTGCTACGTGAACATTACTTGGCATAGAGTCACACAAATATTTATGTAAATATGAAAATATTTACAAAATCTACATATAACCAATGACCTACATTTTAATTTATATTTCACATGACTTTTTCAAGTATCTATTTTCTATTTGTCAGAACACTCAAGAATATTTAGTAACATTTCTTCATTTCCAGTAAACAGCAGTAATTTAACCAAAATTATACAATGGAAAATTAAAACTGAGAATGGCGTGGAACGTTGGAAATTTTTTATATGATTAGATTTCGATATTCTGGCAAAGTCCCAGGTTGTCCTCTATACCCATGTACCCAGCCCTTCCCCAGAGCAGCTGCCGAGTGTTGAGGACACAGCGTCCTGAGACGAGGCCAGGGCTTGAGCAGCTCAGGCTCTGTTTCTCTCTCTCCAACAACAGCATGTTCTAGGATGCTTTAGCCCAACTTGCCCAGTGCCCCTTCCCTCACAAAGCCAAGAGAACTGCTTCCTTGTCGAGAAGCTCAACTGCAGCACAATGACCTGCCAGGGAGCTGTAGAGGCTAACTTGAATCTTTAAGCACTAATCGAGAGTCAAATGGCCACCACTGGAGTGCATCTATAAGACTCCATCCAATGATGCATGGCTTTCCTGAGACTTTGGGGACCAGCCAGCCTTCAGTGCCTTTTTCTGAGATAAAGGTCACTTCACTTAACTTGGAAATGTTCTGTCTCAGCTCACACATCCAAGCAAGCTGATACCGCTACAAAGTGTGGTGTTCACAGTTCTCTTCTGGAATTGAGAATAGTGCACAGTGAATCTGCTTCACAAATTCAAAAATGTAGAAAAAAATTAAGATACTAAAAATCTACTAAGATACTAACAATCTTCCATCATTAGTACCAAACACAGTGGCCAAATTATAGGGATTTATAGAAAATTACTATAACAATGCCCACAAATAAATAATCACCTCTCAGGTCCATAGTACTTTTTAATAGGATCTTGCTACATTTTACCAAGAAGTTAAGTCTGTTTCTAAATTCCTGTGAATCTGGATGGACTTGTGTCTTGCTATAAAACATGGGGGAAGTATCACTGTATGAGTTCTTGAGCTAAAGGCTTAAGAGGTATTCTAATTTCAACTCTCTGGGGATCCTCAGACACTGGGAGGTAGAGGCCACACAGAAGTGAACCACAGAGCTCCACCTAGAACACCACCATCCAGGCATGACTGGACAACTTGAACCCTCAATCCCTAATGTACTGCTGAATGAGACTAGGAATAGATTCCCATATTTTCAACCCACAGAGTCAACAGAAACTATAAGCAACCATTACTTGAAGCTACTAGACTCTGTGAAGGCATTTGTTACAGGTATTCAGACCTAGATAGAACATCTGATAAACATGCTAGAGTGAGAAGGGAGGTAGGGAGAGATGACCAATTCTTCCCCATACACTAAAAATTCAAAGTAGACCTAGTGTCCTCATAAATGCTGGAAGCATGGGGTTTTCCTTTTCATCTTTAAAATTAATTAAAAGTAAAGGATGGATTAAAAAAACTTCACTGTGCAAACAGTAATAAAAAGAAAGCAGGGGCACATATATTAAGTCAATACAAAACAAACTTCAGAACAAGTGTGTTACTAAGCAGTAAAGAAGTAAACTAGTAATGACACAGTCCCACTCGTGGGCAGACAGTATCAGTGTTTAAACTTTCATAAAAAGAAATTCCAAATTTAAACATAAAGCTGACAGACCTGCAAGGAAAAGTAGACAAACCTACATCCATAGTTGCAGGTCAAATTCTTTCCACTAACTGACAGAACAGCAAATTGCCTATGTGCCTACATTGTATCATTCATTTACATGAAACATTCCACTGAACAAAACCAGAAGACCATTTTTCTTGGGTATACATTGGACAGTCTTAAACTCAATAATTTTCCAAGTCAGAAATGTAATTTTAAAAAGTAGTTCATAGCAAAATTAAAGTAGGAGTTAGGAACAAAAATTCTGTAAGATTTACTAAATATCTGACAACACTTCTAAATAATCCATGGGTTAGAAAAGAAGTTTCAAAGGATTTTTTAAAATGTGGATTTAAATAAACATTAAAATATAAAAAAGTATAGGATGTAATGAAAATAGTTCCTAGAGGGTAAAGTATCAAAGTAAATGCTTATAAGTAGCAAAAATGAAAAGAGAACTAAAATTAGAGGTTTAAAAACTACTTAAAGAAACTAGATATGGTAAGAAAACTCAATCCTAACCAAGTAAGACATAATAATAGATTTGAACAGAAATACATAATGTTGAAATCAGAAAATCATAGAAAACCAAACAATAAAGTAACCAAAGCTGTTTCTTATAAAAGATCAGTAACAAGAGAGAGAGATAACACAATTTACTAATGTTGCTTTTAAAAATTAGCCAGTAAAAAGGGAGGGGCATAAAGACATCACTTAATTACTGTGTCCTCAAATGTTAGACAAAAATAAGAAAAACTAAAACAACTTTCCACCCATAAATTCATCAACTTACATGTAAGACACAAGCTACGAAAGAAGAAATAGAATTATCTAGTGTTATGCATTAATGAAATTAAACGTGTACCTAAAATGGAAGGGAAGATGGGCCAAAGAAGGGAGGGAGGTAGGGAAACTCGCTGTAGTGTAGATGATTTACTTTAGCCAAATCTTTAAAGTATCAAAAAATTTACAAATTTTTTCCCCAAAAAACAGAAAAGAGAATGCTTCCCAACTCAGTCTATGAAGCCTGTACTAATAAAAACAAGATAACAAAACTGGATATTAGTATGTCTTAGGAATGCTGATATAAATACTCCAAGAAAAGCAGAAGCAAACCAACCCAAAAATATAAAAAACAAATTAACAAACATATTACAGCACAATTAAGTGAGATTTGTCATAAAATGTACCACATCAACATCTGAATGGCATTCAATGTAATTCACCAAATTAACATTTTGAACAAGAAAAAAAAAACCACAAGATTATTTCAGTAAATGAAGAAAAAACTAGTTGTGATCATTCAACATACATTCCTACTAAAATCTCCCAGCAAATTAGAGAGAGGAATTTCCTCAATTTAAAGGCCATCTTAAATAAAAACAAAAGAATAACACCCTATATCAAATATAACACAATAGTAAAAAACTGTTTCCCCTTAAGATTAAGAAGAAAAATCCGGGTGTCCTCTCTCCTCACTCCCACTCAACAATGAACTAGAACCCCTATTATAAAGTAAGTAAAGAAACAAATGGCGCATATAATGGAAAGTAAAAAAAAAAGCAAAGGAAGAAATCAAAGGATGACTAAATAAGTGGGGATAATATACCACTTCCATCAACTGGAAAACTTGCCATTTTAAGATGTTAATTTTTACAAATTTGATTACATATCAATGAAATTTCAGTAAAAAGGTTTTTTCCTTACTGCAAATAGAGACAAGTTAGTTCCAAAGTTCACATAAAGAGAGAAACACACTAGATTAATATAATTCTGAAAGAAAAGAGTTGGATGACTCCTATGAACAGGTTTTAAGGTATAATATGAAGCTACAGTAATCAAACAGTATGGGGTGAATATAAGAGGTTAGAAATACAGATCAATGGCACTGGACAGGGAAACCAGAAATTGTGTAGGGAAACCTACACAAATAGATTCAATTATACTTTACAAGAGTATGAAGGAAATTCAGTGGAGAAGTGCAGTCATTTAAACAAAGGTTACAAATGGACATCAATATGCAGAAAAGTTAACTTCAATACCTAACTCATAGTTATACAAAAATTAAACAAAATTGATTTGAGGCATATAAATCATAAAACTATGAAGCTTCTGGAACAAAACCTGTAAATGATCTTGACATTGGTGTCAAATATATGATATAAAAACTTGACAAACTGGAATTTATTCAAATTAAATTTTTTTTTCTCGAAAAGATACTTTTAGAATAACAAGGGCTAGGGAAATAGCTTTGTTGGTAAAGTGTCTGCCTTGTGCTCAATGTAACAAGGCCAGGAGCTGGTGGTATGTTCTTGTAATCCTAGTGCTGGGAAGATAAAGACAGGCAGATTTCCTGAGGTTTGCTGGCCGGCCAATCTAGCCTAATTGGCAAGACCCACGCCAGTGAGAGATCTTATCTCAAACAAGGTGGATGGTATTTCTGAGGTTCAACCTCCAAAGTTATTCTCTAGACTCCACATGCATACATACACGTGTACATGCACCACTCACCCACATATGGACATGCACATACACACATACTGCTTTTAAAAGTATGATGAGGGCTGGAGCAATGGCTTAGCTGTTAAGTGCTTGCCTGTGAAGCCTAAGGACCCCGGTTCGAGGCTTGACTCCCCAGGACCCACGTTAGCCAGATGCACAAGGGGGCGCACGCGTCTCGAGTTCGTTTGCAGTGGCTGGAGGCCCTGGCACGCCCATTCTCTCTCTCTCTCTCTGCCTCTTTCTCTCTCTGTCTGTCACTCTCAAATAAATAAAAAATAACAAAAAAAATTAAAAAAAAGTATGATGAGTCACAGACTGGAAGAAGAAGCTTGCAAATCACTTATCTGATAAATGACTTGTATCTAGAACTTAAAAAGAATTTTTAAAATTCAACACATTCAACAAAAATATATAAAATTATATAGTTAGCAAAGACAAACACATGGAAGATTGTTCAAATTAACTAATCATCAGGGATATGCATATTCAAACCCTGATGAGCTAGCGACCACTGCACACCACTTTAGAATGGCTGAAATCTAAAAACTGAAATGGACAACCAATGTCATACAGAGCACTGAAAGTCTCTTTGCTAGTGGGTTGGGGCAATGCAAAATGGTATAGACATCCTGAAAAACAATTCAGTATAGCTTATTACACACTCAAAGATCAGCTTATTTAACAACTTGGCAACATCACTACCAAGTATTTATCCAAGTGAACTGACAAACAACTGTATGTGCATGGACAGCAGGAGGTGGCTGACACATTGACTCTGTGACTACTGAAATCCAACACCATACATCACAGATCACCAACTTTTATAGAACTATCTAAATGTTTGAACAAGTCTCTCCAAAATTAATTACAAAAGTCTGAGTCCTAAATAAAAGGTTTCATAAAAACTAGACAATTGATTCTAAAATTAACCTGATAACATGCCATGTAAACATAGCTAAGCTAGTTAGAAAAAAACAACAAAAACCAATAGGTCAGAGCTGTAACCAAGATATTATTTCAAAGCTATAGCAATTAATGTTATGTTTGTACAGAATAGACATATGTCACTGGAATAGAATAGTGTACAATATATACATATATATGAAAACTTGGTATTGTAGAGGTAGAATAAAGACTGTGATGCATTTTGTGGGGACAACCAACGATTTCCCATATGGAAAACAGAGTGACAATATGTATTACAAACAGCAGTAGATATATTTTGATGGATTAAACACCAAAGTGTATTAGACAGAGGTTTGGCCAATACAAGAGAATGACATCATAATGAAAAAAATCATTAAGGAAATGTTAGGGAAAAGTTGACAACACAATTAATATGTGTTCTTAATAAAATGTGCTATACACAATACTTTTAAACACCAGACAACTGCAAAAACACTAGATGTTTATGAAGTACAGAAGATGAGTATTCAGAATTTATTTAAAACTATAAATCAATGACTAAAAAAGAAACTGATAAGCAAAGGATATGTTCAAGCAATTTACAAGTATGTTTGAAAGGCTGTTATAACATTAAATATTATGATATAAAACAGTAGGAATTGTAAACTAAATCCTCTTTCCCTTCTGGGAATATCAAAACCTGCAAAGTCAAGATGATGGTCATTACATTTTAGAGGGTAGGGCACTAGAGAACTAAATCTGAAACACTAAGGCTATGAAAACAGAATAATGTGGGAGAGTATAATAGCAGCAGGAAACTGGGGAATAAGTGGACAATGTGATATTTGAGTGGAAATGTGACTGAGAAAGTTGTTATCTCTCAAAAGAAGTAGGGTATTATTCGGTCTTAAAAAAGGGTAAAACTTCCAGGCATGGTGGGACACACCTTTAATCCCAGCATTTGGGAGGCAGAGGTAGGAGGATTACCGTGAGTTTGAGGCCACCCTGATACTACATAGTAAATTCCAGGTCAGCCTGAACAAGAGTGAAACTCTACCTTGAGGCCCCCCCGCAAAAAAGTGGTAAAATCGGGTGTGGTGGCACTTGTATTTAATCCCAGTGCTTGGAAGGCAGAGGAGGATCAACATGAATTCGAGGCCAGCTGGGGTCTACAGAGTGAACTTCAGGTCAGCCTGGGCTAGAGCGAGACCCTACCTCAAAATAAAAGTGTAAACTGTGTTGGAGAGATGACTCAGCACTTAAGGCATAGAGCCTAATGACCTGGGTTCAATTCCCCAGTACCCATGTAAAGACAGATCACAGTGGTGTATGCTTCTGGAATTTGTTTGCAGCGGTTAGAGGCCCTGGTATGTCCATTCTCTCTTCTCTTATCTCTCTTTCTCTCTGCTTGCAAGTAAATAAATAAAAATATTATTTTAAAAAAGAGTGAGGGCTGGAGAGATGGTTTAGTGGTTAACATGCTTGCCTGTGAAGCCCAAGGTCCCATGTTATATTCCCCAGTACCTATATAAGCCTGATGTATATAGTGGTGCAAGCATCTGGAGTTTGTTTGCAGTGGTCAGAGCCCTGGTGCATCCATTCTCTCTGTATCTGCCTCTTTGTCTTACTAAGATGTGGTATATCTACACAATGGAATTCTATACAGCAGTAAGAAAAAATGACACAATGAAAATTGAGGAAAAATGGTTGAACCTGGAACAGATCATTCTCAGTGAACTTACCTAATCACAGAAAAAAAAATCGCCACATAGTCTCACTCATCTACAGCACCTAACTTGAATCTACCCAAGATACCTTACATATCCAGCAAGCATCTTGTGGACTAGACACTAGGATGGAAGGTGAGAGAGGGGGGAGGGCATCAAAGGGGTGGGAAACACAAATCTAGACCCAAATGGCAATGGTACCATAAAATTCTACTTACTAAAAGACCAAATGGCTGATCCTTCCCCAGGCCCTTACAGGGAACACCTGAACCACAAGACACTGGAGAGGGGAGGATCAAGACTAACCTTAATCTTTTACATCTTCCCTCCCTCCCTCTCCCTCTCTTCTCTCTAACTCTTGTATATCAGTTATCTTTTTCCTCATTTTCTTAGTGGGCACTGACCTGTAACTCCCAGTACCAGCATGGGGCTATCATCCACAATGAGCTTTTGATCAGAGAGACCTACAAGGTTTCCTAAAAGACAGACAGATTTCTGTCAGAGTACTTGATGACCCACCAAAGGTTAGTGGTAAGACCCTACTACTGAAGACACCTTATGTGATTGACATGCAAAATAGAATGGCATGGCTGGAAGTTGGAAGAGAGTCAGTCCCCAGACAGTCAGCACATCTAGTGCCAGAAGGTGCTACATGGGCGACTGGGGGAAAATGACCAATATCTGTCCAAGCAACTCATGGTCTAACCTACTTAGCAGCAAATAACTTGTTGTGATGCCCACACAAGTGCAATAGTGGTGCACAGCCATGATAGGGAACCAACTGCTCTTAATTTGGCTAACTGATCTCCTCAGTAGTACAGGACCCATAGCTGGAGCTGGGAAACAAGTCAGAACCATATCCAAACATAAGCCCACTCTCCAATATCAAGCTACCATCAATCATGGGCTACAAGAGGGCCTACACCTATTAAATCTCTATAAAAAAAGTAAAGGCTATCTCATTTGTCCTGGTGCTAACTTACTCTCCGTTGGAGAATCTGCTTCTCTTTTTCAGATAGATGTAGATCCTAAGGAGAGAGCCACCCCATCATACCTCGAAAGGGCCCCGGCTGAAACTAAGAAAAATTGGTGAAACAAGCAAGGGGGCTGTTTTCCTGATGAACCAGATACCAGCAGAAGGGGAAAGGAGATCAACACAGAGAAAAATGAACTCCTACCAAATCAGAGAGCCAGAGCCTCAGAGGCCCCCAACACCTCATCACTGAAGCAGACCAAAAATGAACCCAACATGGCTCAGGGAAATTTTGTGGAAGAGGGGGCGGAAAGAATGTCAGAGCCACATGTTGGGTCATGACATGCAGAGACATTTATCTTACCCGTAACTGTGGGCTAACTCTGCAATGCATGACCCATATACCTCAACAAGGAGGGGCCAAGGGGAGGGGGTAGGTCAGGATGAGCCTAATAATGTTACCAAACTGACTGTATTTGCTGAATACAAAACTAACTAATAAAGGAAAAAAGAAAAGAAAAAAAAATAAAGATGTGTGCCACCAAAACAAAACAAAACAAACAAAAAAACAAACAAACAAACAAACAAAAAAAAAAAACAAAGAAAGAAATAAAGGAAGGAAGGAAAGAAGGAAGGGAAGGAGGGAGGGAGGGTAAAACTGCCAGGCATGGTGGCACATGTCTTTAATCCCAGCACTCAAGAAGCAAAGGTAGAAGGACCACTGAGTTTGAGGCCAGCCTATGACTACAGAGTGAGATCCAGGTCAGCCTGAGCCAGAGTGAGACCCTACCTTAAAAAAAAGGAAAGAAAAAAAAAAGAGTAAAGTCATGTCAATTGTACAAAGGGGGATGGAACTAGGACTAAAATATCAAGGGAAATAAGGCAGTCCTACAGAGAGCAGTACTGCCTGTTTCCTCACATGTACAATCTTGGCAGAGTGGTGAGGGACATGAGAAAGGGGGACTATTAGGGAGTGGAAGGAGAAAGGGAGGAGGGGAGATGGGAAAGGATAATATAAGGGGAGAACGTGATCAAAATAAATTATACACTCGTATTGAAATGTCAAAATGAATCTTTTTTGTTGTGCAACTAAACAAAATATTTTAAAAGTAATACCTCACGTAGAAAAAAATTCATCACATGAATGAACCCAGCATCTCTGTGCTCAAATGCCTCTGAAAAACTAAAATTCCAAGCATGTCTGTTCTACATTTTGTTAAAGTCAACCATACATTTTTCTAAATTGTAAATGGGACTACTGACTAAACTTATAGATTCTTCTTGGGAGGGAAAATCAATCATGTGAGTTCTGATATGGTAATAGCCAAAGATTTTTAAAATAATTTATAATGAAGCTGACATATTATTATGGTAGTCAATATGAAAACAGAGATAAAAATAAACACTTCAAAAAGCATCTCTGGGCTGGAGAGATGGCTTAGCACTTAAAGCACTTGTGTGCAAAGCCTAATGACCATGGTTTGATCCCCCAGTACCCACGTAAAGCCAGATGATCAAAGTGGTGCATGCATCTGGAGTTTGTTTGCAGTGGCTAGAGGCCCTGGCACACCCATTATCTTTGTCTGGTTTCTCTTCTCTCCCTCTCTCTCTCTGCTTGCAAGTAAATAAATAAAAATATTTTTAAAGAAGCATTCCTTCCTCATGTTTAGCCATATTCAACCTAATATACACTATCAAGTAGATCAAATTCTTCACTGTGATAAACTTTCATTAAACTATATTTATGACTCCTAGGAAACATGACAATGATGAAGTTTTTTTAAATCTAAGCTTTACATCCTTTCCATATCTATTGGGAAAGGAATATAAGCATGATCCTTTAGGACAGACAGAATCCAGACAGTCAGAATCCTAATGCATTTTCATGTAAAATTCACATGTTCATTGTGCTAAACTTTAAACATAGGCTTAAATAACTCTTTCTAGGGAAAATAATTGTGTAAATATGGTAAAGAAATCATGTAAAATTATTTCTATGAGCCAAAATAATAATTAAAAAAATTAAGCATGTACCTGAATATAATGGCGAAGAACATATAGAATTTCACCATTTTTAGCTTTTTCAGACAATACTTTGTGAAATTCAGCAAATGCTCTTGTACCTATTTCTGCATAGAGAATAATCACTGGTGAGTTCTCATTGTTCGTAGGAAATTCATGATCACCTGCAAACAGATAAGGTCTTGGCCTAGGATAAAAACAAAAATACAAGTTTTTTAGAGTTAAAGTCAATAGCATGCCAGTCATGTAATATGATACTTTATCATTTCTGCAGTCAAATAATTTATAGTTATGTAGCCACAGAAAAAGAACTTAAATTTTCTGTGATGACCTGGTATACCTAATTTATATTATGTAACAGAAAAGAGAGAGAAGAAATTTGGTATATCCAAAAACTGCATATTGAAAATGTGTAATCTTCCAATAAGGCTCATTATTTTTAAATAACATAATTATCAATGAAATAAATTTATAGTTAATAAGAATAATCTTTCACAATAGTTCATATTTCTTGAAAACAGGTCCTTGCTACTGAAAAGACAATGCAAAGGCACCACCTTAGCAAAGACTGGCTAAAACAATTGACTAGCCATTTTTACAAAGCAAAATCCAATTGGATCCTTACCTTTTGATGAAAATAAATTAGATGGATTAAAAGTTAATGTACAATAAATGCTAAAATTAAGAAAACATTGTTGGTAAAAACTGAAATCTCCCAATCACGACTTGTACAAATTAGAAAAGGAAACAACACATAGGAAAAGATGGTTACTTATAAATAGAAGCCTCCTGGGTACTAAAATATGAATATAGGAGGTTGCAAGATGGCTCAGCAGCTAAGGTGCTTGCCCGCAAAGCCCACTACCCATGTAAAGCCAGATGCACAAGGTGGTAAGCATGTCTGGAGTTCATTTGCAGTGGCTAGAGGCCCTGGTACATCCATTCGCTCTCTATCTGCCTCTTTCTCTCTCAAATTAATAAACAAATAATAAAATATTTAAAATATAAACATGAAATATAAGAAAAGTTTAGAAAATGTTTTCAATAAAAGATAAATGTTAACTTGTTATTAAATATGTTATGGCCTAAACATAAAGATCTGTCTCAGAATTTAAGAAACAACTGTACTACTTTAAAAAATATAAATAATTAGGCAATACAGTGGTAGGTATTCTTTTGTAAAAAAAAAAAAGGGGACTAATTAAGTTCATAATTTCTGCTTTCCATTTAAAAACATACTTCTAAACAAAAGTTTTTTTTTTAAAAATCCAGTGGTACATCATTCAATACTAATTCCATCTATTACAATTTTTATTATTAGTTTTATTATTTCCAAGGCATTTGTTTTATATTTAAAGAGAAAAAGTTCAAGTACATTGTTTTCCATCTTTATTAAAACTGTTTATATATAATTTAAAATATAAATTAAAAGCCAATTAAGAAAATACTCTCAGATGTTTTAAATATTCAATATATATATCATTTTAAACATAATTATTTATATATTTGAGAAAATGGTGCAACAGGACCCCTTGCTAATGTAGACAAACTCCAGATACATGGGCCATTTTGTGCATCTGGCTTTATGTGAATACTGGGGAACTGAACCCAGGTCATGAAGCTTTGCAAGCAAGTGACTTTAACCACTGAGCCATGTCTCCAGCCCCATATACCATTTTCATGTACAATGACTTAGCATATTCAAATTTCTGCTAATTCACCTCACTTCTCTCCTTATGAGCACATTTTCCCAATTGTCTGAACACCTTTACCTGGAAGAGGCCCTCTTCAGCAACTTCTTAATCTCATTAATCTTACAGGTGTGCCTCTGATGGATAACCACAAACGTATTACACCCGACTGGTGGGGGCTCATCAGCCGCAATCTATAATCAAAGGGTGACACTGAGCTGAAGCCATTGGTTGTTATGACTGATCTTAAACCTAACCTATTAATTCATTAAAATAACTCAGCAATTACTATAGTGTATTAGTTTAATAAGCTAGAATCACCTTTCTGTAGGTAGAACTTGAGAAATATTTTCATAAAATCAACTTTATCCTAAGAAATACATGCTTCAAAGTTAGAGACAAGGATTCTCTTAAAACTTTTATTACAAGTCATTGTAGTAGTAATGTGCCTGCATACTTTCGAATTCCTCAGAGCTAGGAGAGCATTTCTATTACATTTATAATCACTGACAACAATGAGAATGTGAACAAGAGGCTTTGGAATGAAGTATTATAAGCTTGTAGAACAGTATGAAGATGTTCACACTAAATAGTTCTGTGTAGTTTAGTACCTGTCTCTTTACTAAATACTGTTTGGCTATTTTTACCTGTTGAAACATCTGAATAGTTGGAGAGTATGTTCTTATGGAGAAGGCAAACTTTAAGAGATTGATGTGTAAATTGTCTAAAAACTGCCCAGCTTTCTTCAGGATTAAGTTGTAATAAGAGACATCTGATTCTGGGAAAAGAAATGAAAGGAAAAGAATTTTAGTATTTTATATCCAATACAGCCATACTTACTTCTCTTACTGTGGAGTTGACTGAATTGACATTATATAACCATATTCTAACTTTGGTTATGGCTGTTAGAGAATAATAGCTTTATTTTATGTTTTTCAGTGCTTTCCAGTCAATACAAGTAAGATACATGGAACATAACCATGCTATATAAATCTATTTGGAAGGTGCCAGCCCTTCAGATCAATATGTCCCAACGTTGTAGGGTCATTATACAACCATGAGATATATTGGTCCAATCTACAACTTAAGAAGAAATTAAGATCAATAAAACAAAAATAATATGGCTGCTAATAAGCTTTTGTGCCATGTATAAGATTAATTTATTGCCACTGAGCCACAGAATGTGTCTAGGGTTTTAAAACAGAAATCATATGAAGGGATCCTTACTGAGAAAGCCATGTAAACAGCAGAATAGAAAGAAGAAAAGGAATGCTGAGTACTCAAAAGTTATTTCAGAAAAGAGGCCTCAACTAACAGAGACCAATGTTAGAACAATGGTTGAACCCAGCATTGGTTTGGAGATTGAGACAGCAGCAGTGCGTGTGTGAGTGAGGAGAGAGGAAGGAACATGACTCAGGTTGGAAAGTCAGTGTTGGTTGGTGATGGACTGAGGGGAATCAAGTCCTATGATAAATCAGTTCCGCACTGGAATATTCACATGCACCTCTGAGATATCCAGATGTAAATGCACAGGAATATGGCTGGGGAGCTCAGAACAGAGAGGCTATGATTTTAAAGAAGAGGTAGGAATCAAGAACTTAGAGGCAGAACGTGAAGAATTCATGGGGATGTTTCAGGACACCTTGGAATTCCAGAATAATATCTGTCCCAATCCAATGTCAAGTGCTTTTGTGTTGAAATATAAACAAAAACAGGAGTAATGGACAAGAAGACAGGACCATTATGGGGAGACAGCGCTCAGCCACACGTTAGAAGGTGAGAGTCACTGGGGAGGAAGAATCTGGAGTAACAGCCCAGGGAAGGGACACAGGGTGGGGCCTGGCACAGGAGAAGAGGGCTAATGATGGAAAGCAAAAGGAGTCTGTATCTCTTTCTCTGGAAGAGGAGATAAGCCAGGTTAATAGTATAAATGGTTCTAGTTTTCAGTTTTTGAGGAGTCTCCACACTAATTTACATCTTACACCATTTGACATTCTCAGTAGCAGTGAATAAGGGGTTCTCTTTTCCCACATCCTTGGCAGCTTTAAAAAATATTGTGAACGTTAATTTATGAAATACTGTAATTTGGTCAAGTTTCCATCATGTGGCATCATGATGGCAACATTCCTCCTATTGTTCATAGATCATAAAACATTACATTATTTCAAAGATAACAGTTAAAACTCCTCAGAGTTTACTAAAATGGATCCTGGCTGGCATTAGGGAGCTAGGGTCCACTCAGGTTTCTCATGATTGGTTATAAAGTCCTTCCGCTCTGGCCCATGAGTCTCAAGTCTGCTTCTGGTCACTGAAAAACTGTGGCAACTTAAGGTTTTGGTTTGTAGATAGGGTAAAAATTTCAGTTCCTCAAAAGTTCTTGATATGAGAAGTCATAAAAAGGTGGGGGAGGGAGTATGAAAGCAGTTCTGAAAAATATGCAAGAAAACTGGAAATAAACAAATACTAGATGATGTAGGAAATTTTATATAAAACAAGAGTAAATGTGTTTCATGGAAATCAGTGTAAGAAAAATAGGGAAAGTGAGGAAAATGAAACAAAAAGAGAAGGGGAAAAATTGGAGAGAAAAGGCTGGACAGGATAGACACAGAAGTCAGGCAGAGGAGAACACACACACACACACACACACACACACACACACACACACACACACCAGTTATTTTCTTGGTGCTGGGACAGAACACCCAACTAGAACCAGAAGCAGCTTACGGAAGAGCGGGAGTGGAACTTGGCTTATAGCTCCAGAGGCAGAGTCCATCATGGCAAGGAAAGCATGGCATGCTGGAGAGGAAACCCATGTCACATCCACAGGGCAGAAGCAGAGAACAGCAAACAGGACTGGGCTATAAAACCTCAAAGTGCACCCCTAGTGACACACTTCTTCAGTAAAGATTCACCTCCTAAAGGTTCCACAACCTTCCCGAACAGTGCCAACAGTTGAGGATTAAGTACTGAAGCATATGAGTCAGGGGTAGTTTATATTAAAAACTGCACATATAGCAAATATATTTATGTATATTAAACACACACATGGAATAAGAGAACAAAATGAAGAAAAGTATAATCCAAGAAAAACCCTGCAACATTAAAGAGAAATCCCTCTATCTACATGCCTCCAAAGAACACTCAGAAATGTCAGCACTGAAAAATTTCTAGTACATCTGGGATATCCAAATTAAAAATTTATCTGGTCAAGATGGTGGCTGCCTAACCACGCCTCACCTCCAGGGGAAGGAAAGGCAAGACCTTTAGAGTTCATTGGTTTTTTTAGGGGTTTGCAGATTCTAGTAGACCTCCAGTGGGAGGGCATGGAGGAGCAAAGTAGGGAATCCACTGATTCACACACTCTCAGCTAGCCCAACAGCCCCCCAATCCCCTCAAGCAGCTGTCCTAGCTTCAGTCCCAGCCAAAGGTTCCTCCTGCACTAACTGCAGGCAAGGGGACCCAGGCCAGCAAGCTAGTGTAGCTTGTGAACTGTGACCCACTAGCCATCCCACCCCGACCCCGTTCCCAGACCCAGGCCAGCAGGCTAGATCTCACCAGGTCCCAGCCCCAGGGGTCCCCGCCCCAGGCATTCTGCCACTGCTCCACAAGTGAAGGCCCTGCCACTCCCCACCCCTATGCTCCGACCCAGGCCAGCAGGCTAGCTTTCCACCAGGGGACCTCATGTGATATCCCCATATCCCCACGCTGCCTTGTCACAGGACCCAGCAGTCCCATCCACCCCCTGCTACACAGTCCCAATGGACTCTCTGTCCCATCCCCTCATCCCTCAGCATCTGACAAACACCACACATTCCCATCCTTCGGGGCCCCCTCCGCAGCCCAGCCTCAACACCAGTCTGCTTTGTCTCGTTCCTCCCTACCCCCTGTCCCCTCAGGCCACCTGACCAAGCAGTCCCATACCCTGAACCATGGAACAAGTCCATTCATCAGGTCCCTGGGCCCCCACCAGAGCCTCACTGGCTCCTTCCCTTTGAGCAGGCAGGCCCCATTTCTATCAGAAGCCTAGTCAGAGCAAACATAAAAGGGAATAATCACTGAGGACACTTAAAGGGTAGACTTCAGCTTCTTCCTGAATTAAATAAGATTCCTACTCTGTGATGGGCGGACCACAGTGCAAAAGGAATAACATGAAAAAATCAAATGCAAGTAAATCCAACAAGGTTGCCCAGTCCCACAATGGATGTCTCTAATCAAAACATAGAAGAGACAATATAGGATCAGAACCCCAAAATGAAGATACAAGCTATGCAACCCTGGCCAGGTAAATAGCAGAACTTGCAGAAAATCAACAAAGGTACAATAATTGTATGAATGGTGTCCTTGACAGATTGGACCTAATAGAAAAGAATCAGGAAAGATCCCAAAGACAGTTAAATGACTTAAAGGAGAGTGAGGGGGAAAAAAAAGGACCCCAATAACCAAAAATCAGAAAATGACATGACAAGGGAACTTGACAGAGGGGTGGAAATTATACATAAAAAAGGCAACAGAAACTAGAAACCAAATTCAACAAGTCCAAAACTCTATAGAAGCTCTCAAGAATAGAGTCAGCCATGTAGAGGATAGAAACTCAGAACTGGAAGAAAAAATAAAAAACAGAAGAAATAGCCTGTGAGTCCAAAAGTTTCAATAAGTTCAAAAAATTTTTATAAACAGAACATGAGGGAAATGTGGGATACTCTTAAACATCCCAACATTCAGATCATGGGAATACCAGAGGGGAAGAAATTCAGAACAAAGGCATGGAGAACTTATTTAACAAAATAATTGTAGAAAAGTTTCTCACTCTCTCAAAAGAAAGTCCCATCAAGTTACAAGAAACAAACAGAACTCCAAACAGACTGGACCAAAGGAGAAATTCTCCAAGACATATTATCATTAAGACCCTAAATATCAATACCAAAGAGAAAGACCTAAAAGCAGCTATGGAGAAAGCACATTACATATAAAGGTAACCCCATCAGAATTACTTTAGACTTCTCAATGGAAACCCTGAAAGCCAGAAGGACCTGGAATGGACCACTGCAAAGTCTAAGAACCTATGGCTTCCGACCCAAACTACTCTACCCGGCAAAGGTATCCCTCATAATAGATGGTGAAAGAAAAACTTTCCATGATAAAACTCAGCTTTACAACTGTATGAACACAAAGCCAAACCTGCAGAGAGTACTGCAGGGAATTCTCCACACAGAAGAATCAAAATACCAATCTCAAATGCCTACAAGAAGCAGATCGCAATAACCAAACTTAGAGAAGGCACAAATAACTACAAAGTCCAAGAAAATACCAAACCACATAAACCACCACAATATGGCAGGGATTAAATCAGACCTCACAATTATTACCCTAAATATCAATGGCCTTAATTCACCCATCAAGAGACATAAGCTAACAGGATGGATCAGAAAATTAGACCCCTCAATCTGCTATCTTCAAGAAACCCACCTCACCACTAAGGACAGACACCTCCTCAGGGTGAAAGGGTGGAAAATGATATTCCAACCCAACAGAAATAAGAAACAAGCAGGTGTTGCTATACTAATATCGGATAAAATAGACTTCAAACCAGAAGTAATCAAAAAAGACAAAGAAGGCCACTTCTTACTTATCAAGGGAACAATCCAACAAGAGGATATCACAATCATCAATCTTTATGCACCAAACACAGGTATACCACAATTCATAAAACAAAACCTAATTGACAACAAAACAGAAATAACCACCAGCACCATAATAGTTGGGGACTTCAGTACTCCGCTATCAGCAATAGATAGATCATCCAAGCAGAAAATTAACAGGGAAGTGGGAGAGCTCAACAAAACCACAGATCAATTAGACCAAATGGATATCTACAGAACATTCTACCCAAATCCACAGATTACACATTCTTCTCAGTTGCCCATAGACCCTTCTCTAAAACAGATCATGTACTGGGTCATAAAGCCTGACTCCATATATTTAGAAAGATCGACATAATTTCCTGTATGATATCAGATCACAATGCTATATTGCTAGAAATTAACAACAAAAGATGCACCAGGAATTCCATCAGCTCCTAGAAGCTGAACACACTTTTAAATAATAAATGGGTAGTAGATGAAATAAAAAATGAAACTGCAAAATTTATATAAATGAATGACAATGAGAACACACATACCAAAACTTATGAGACACAGTGAAGGCAATCCTTAGGGGAAAATTCATAGCAATAAATGCCTTAATAGCAAAGACAGAACCCAAATCAATAACCTAGCCATTGCCCTAATGGCACTGGAAAAACAAGAAGACTCAAACCCAAAAAACTCTAGATGGAAAGAAATAATTAGTATCAGAGCAGAAATTAATGAACCAGAAACTAAGAAAACAATTAAGAAAATTGATGAAACAAAGAGCTGGTTCTTTGAAAAAACTGATTGGTAAACCCCTGGCCAATTTGATGAAGAGAAAAAAAAGAGACATTTCAAATTAACAAAATTAGAATTGAAAAAGGAGAGATTACAACAGACATAAGTGAAATTGGGAGAATCATCAGGACTTATTTCAAAAACATCTACTCCACAAAAACTGCATAATATGGAGGAAATGGATGAATTCCTGGGCACATACATACCAAAGCTAAATTCAGAGCAGATTAATCTCCTAAACAAACCCATCACACCCATGGAGGTTGAAAAAGTAATCAAAAACCTCCCCCAAAGGAGAAGTCCAGGACCAGATGGCTTCTCAACTGAATTCTATCAAACCTTCATGGAAGAACTGAAACCAGTATTTCTCAAACTGTGCCACACAATTGGAGAACAGTGAAAGCTCCCCAACTCCTTCTATGAAACTAGTATCATCTTAATACCACAAGATGCCACAGAAGAGAAAACTATAGGACTATTTCCCTGATGAACTTAGATGCAAAGATCCTCAACAAAACCCTCGCAAACTGAATTCAACAACACATCAAAAGTGATATCTACCTGGATCAAGCAGGCTTCATTCCAGGAACGCAGGGGTCGTTCAAGACTCAGAAATCTGTCACTGTAATATACCACATAAGTAAGCTTAAACTCAAAAACCATATGATCATTTCGATAGATGCAGGAAAGGCCTTTGACAAAATACAACATCACTTCATGACCAAAACATGGGAGAGAATCGGCAAAGACATTTTATATCTCAACATAATAAAGGCTATATATAAAGCTCCTAAAGCCCAAATAATACTTAATGGGGAGAGACTGAAGGAATACCCATTGAGATCAGGAACAAGACAGGACTGTCCACTCTCACCTCTACTCTTCAATATAGTACTGGAAGTCCTAGCTCAAGCAATAAGAAAGGAGAAAGAAATAAAAGGGATACAAATTGGAAAGGAAGCAGTTAAGCTAGCCCTATTTGCAGATGACATGATTCCATACATAAGAGACCCAAGAACCTCCATCTCAAAACTCTTAAAGGTGATTAGGTCCTTCAGCAAAGTAGCAGGATACAAAATCAATGCACAAAAATCAGTAGCCTTTCTATATGAAAAAGACAAAGATACACAGAGAGAAATAAGTGATATTGTCCCAATTTCAATACCAACAACAACAACAAAACTTTAGAATAACATTAACCAAGGATATGAAAGACCTATCCAATAAAAACATAAAGATACTCAAGAAAGAAACTGAGGAGGACTTGAGAAAATGGAAAGGCCTCCTATGTTCCTGGATTGGCAGAATTAACATTATGAAAATGGTTATCTTACCAAAGGTAATATACAGAGTTAATGCAATACCAATAAAAATCCCAACATTTTTCTTCACAGAGATAGAAAAAAATGATCTCAAAATTCATATGGAATGGCAAAAGGCCTTGGATATCCAAGCATACCCTCAGCAAAAGAAACACCTCTAGAGGCATCACCATACCTGATCTAAAGCTATATTACAAAGCCATCGTAATAAAAAAAACATGGTACTGGCATAAAAACAGGATTATAGAACAAAGGAACAGAATCGAGGATGCAGACTTTGGGTCAAGTAATGACAGCTACTTGATATTTGACAAAGGCCCTAACAATGTCAGATGGAAAAAAAGACAGCATCTTCAACAAATGGTGCTGAAAAACTGGATAACCATATGCAGGAAAATGAAACTCAATCAACACATCTCACCATGTACAGAAATCAAGTCTAAATGGGTCGAAGACCTCAATATAGGACCAGAAACTCTGCTACTACTGGAAGAAAAAAATAGGAGGAACTTTCCATGATATAGGAATGGGAAAATACTTCCTGAACAAAACCTCAGTAGCTCAGGAACATAAACAATCACTCAACCACTGGGATCTCATGAAGCTGAAAGGTTTCTTCACAGACAAACATAAAATAAGCAGAGCCAATAGATTACCCACAGAACGGGAGAAATTTTTTGCTGGCTATACAACTGGCAGAGGCCTAATATCTAGAATCTACAAAGAAATCAAAAACCTAAACAATAAAAAGACAAACAACCCACTCACAAAATGGGGCAAAGAACTGGACAGGCAGTTCACAGAGGAAGAAATATAAGTGGCAAATACACACTTAAGAAAATGGTTCATCATCCCTAATCATCAGGGAAATGCAAATTAAAACAGCTATGAGATTCTACCTTACCCCACTATGGATAGCAAATATTAAAAAATCAAATGAAAACAAATGCTTGCCAGGATCTGGAGAAATAAGAACCCTAATTCACTGTTGGTGGGAATGTAAGATGGTATAACCACTATGGAAAGCAATATGAAGACTCCTAAAAAGGCTGACTGTAGAGTTACCAACAGACACAGTTATTGCCTTACTGGGCATTTACCCTAAAAGTTCCATGCCTCAGCTCAGAGAAATTTGCTAAACCACGTTTATAGCTGCTCACTTCATAATAGCTAAGAGCTGGAATCAGCCAGATGTCCATCATTAGATGAATGGATAACTAAGATGTGGTATATATACATGATGGAATTCTACATAGTAGTAAGGACAAATGATACAATTAAATTTGAAGAAAAATGGTCGAACTT
The DNA here is from genome assembly GCA_036346955.1 of Dipus sagitta. Taxonomy (NCBI): domain Eukaryota; kingdom Metazoa; phylum Chordata; class Mammalia; order Rodentia; family Dipodidae; genus Dipus; species Dipus sagitta. Next base: position 16,151,779 of record CM070772.1, on the reverse strand, counting down.
GGAATAGATCATTCTCCGTGAACTCACCCAACCACAGAAAGATAATCATTGCATGGTCTCACTCATCTGTGGCTCCTTACCTGAGTATACCCAAGATGCTGATATACCTAATAAGCATCTGAAAGATTGCACAATACAGAGATTGGGGCAGGATGGGAGGGTAAGGGTGGGAGGGGCACAAAATTTGACTAAAATGGCAATGGTACCATAAAATTCTATATCCTAAAAGTCAGACTAAATGGTTGAACCTTCATCAGGTCCTTAGAGGGAACACCTGAACCGCAGGGCCCCAGGAGAGGGTATGATGAAGACTAAACTTAATCTTTTCCTGTCTATCTATCTGTCCCACTTTCTCTTTCTCTGTCTTCTCTCTCTTTCTCTTTTATATTACCTATCTTTTTCTTCCTTCTTTCCCTTGGCACTGGCCTATAACTCCCAGTACCAGCATGTGGTTAACATCCACAATGAGCTATTGATCAGAGAGACCTACAAGGTTTCCCAAAAGAAAAGAGATTTCTGTCAGAGTACTTGATGACTCACCAAAGGTTAATGGTTAAGACCCTACTGCCCAAGACATCAAATGCCATTGTTATGGAACATGGAGTGACCTGACTAGAGTCTGGAAGAGAGTCAGTCCCCAAATAGATTGTCTAGTTCCAGGAGGTGCTACATGAATGACTGCGGAAAATGACCACATCTGTCCAAGCAACTCGTAGTCTAAGCTACTCAGCAGCAAACAACTTGACTCAATGTTCACCCAAGTGCAATAATGGCACACAGCCATGGTGGGTAACCAACTGCTCTTGATTTGGCTAACAGATCCACTTAGTAGAATGAAACCCATAGCTGGATCTGGGAAATAAGTCAGAACCATATCCAAAAATGAGCCTGCTCTCCATTATCAAGCTCCCACCAATCATGGGCTACAAGAGGGTCTATACCTATTAATTTCTCTGTAAACTAATAATGATTATTCCATTTAACTGGAGCTGACTTCACTCTCTGTTGGAGAATTTGCTTCTCTTTTTCAGATGGATGCAGATTCTGAGGAGAGAATCAGCTCACTGCACCTAACCAGAGCCCCAGCTGAAACCACTGAGTAATTGGGGAATTGAGCAAGAGTGCTGCTTTCTTGGTGAACCTGGTACCAGCATAAGGGTGAAGGAGATAGACACAGAGAACACTTAACTCCTCCCAAACCAGATATCCAGAGTCACAGAGGCTCCCAAGACCTCATCACTGAGGTAGACCTAAAACGAATGCAACATGGCTCGGGGAAATGTGTGGAAGAGGGGGGCAGAAAGATTGTTAGAGCCACACGTTAGGACATTATGCACAGAGACATTGCCTCTTATTGATGGCTAAGGCCACAATGCATGACCCAAATTCCCCAATGTGGCGGGTCCCTTCAGAGGGGGGGAGGACAGGGAAGAGGCTATCAATGGTACCAACATGGCTATATACACACTGTGTACATAACAAATAAATAAATAAATAAATGACACTAAAGAAAAAGAAGAAAAGAAAAGCACTCACAGTCAGATTTACCAAGTCCATGCTATTCACTTTGAATACATGGGTGAGGATTGTAAGTTAAATGGAACCGTTAAAATTTTGCTTCTGACTTAAAGAAAAACACCAAAAATTTAATTTGATGTTTTATACATATGAAGTATAGAATTTAAACACAAAAAGGTTTTCATGTGAAAAACTCATAGCTAACTTGATATAATCAAGAAATAATCAGAGACACTTGCATAAAGTCTAATGGTGAACTCTGAATAAACTCAACTATAGAACTAAGCCTTAACTAAAGAGTTAAGAATGAAAGAATGTTACAGAATGATAATGTACATCTAATGATGCAGAAAATTATACTAATATGAAAATGGAATAAAGAGAAAGTTGCATGAAAATTAAGATAAGCTCAGTGATTCCTTCTATTATCAAAGAGAAAGACTACTAATGAAGCCTCAAAGCTCACAGTGGAAATTTAAGTATTTTAGAAGAACAAAGATAAAGGCTCAAAATATTTGTGAACAAATCACATGGCAGAAAGAAAGGGTCACTAACCATCTCATTACTGCTCACAGCAGGGAAAACTGTAGGGAGGAGGCCAAGGCGGGGGTGCGGGTGTGGGGGGAGCTACTCCTCTGTTACTCCTCTGATGTGAATTGTGGGAGGATAGGGGAAATGTACTATTTAGCTAAGTTTTCATCAAGCCTCAGGTTAAGAGCCATTAGTTTTGGAAAGATTTGTCACTCAGGAGTTCTGGAAAGTGACTTCCAAAGTCTAGCTCAAGTTATGTACTCTATACCATCTCTAGATCAATTCTCAAAAGTATGCTTGAAATTATCTGCATAATTGTTTATTTAAGTGAAAAATTTATGTTGAAATCAGGGATTATTAAGCATACTATAAATTTAGTATTTAATAATGAGGTCTTCTCATTCTATACAGTATTTCCTTAATTCAGTAATTCTAAACAATTGAAATAAAATATATATAAACTCTTTGCTCTCTATTTGTTTTATAAATTCTAGATAACTTGTCACAATAGAGAAGTTATGGTGAAATTTCCCTCTAATAGCAGGAAAATAATAAAACTGAGATTCACCTTCAATACGAAAAGCAAAAGAAAACGGATAAGACACTATCTTACAAATAGCCTTAAGAGGCACAACAGCTCCAACACCAACCGTAAGATAACAAAACCACCGTAACAATATAAATTTATGACTACAACAGTCAAGAAGAGACTGGTCACCCACGAACAGAGAGTCAACAGCAACAAACCTGGCAGACTAATAAAACACCAAATTCATCAAGGTTTTCTCTAATATACTCATGAATACAGAAGTTGGGAATTTTTTTTTTTGTTTTTTGAGGTAGGGTCTCACTCTAGCCCAGGCTGACCTGGAATTCACTATGGAGTCTCAGGGTGGCCTCGAACTCACAGTGATCCTCCTACCTCTGCCTCCCAGTGCTGGGATTAAAGGCGTGCGCCACCACGCCCGGCTTAGAAGTTGGGAATTTTAAAAATAAGGTAAAATTTAAGTGAAACTAGCAAAATCATCTACATTATAAAACAGATGGTTTGGGCTACTTTATTTTATATATATATATATAATATGATATTATATATACATATATATATACATATGTGTGTATATATATATATGTTTGGTTTTTCGAGGTAGGGTCTCACTCTGGTCCAGGCTGACCTGGAATTAACTATGTAGTCTCATGGTGGCCTCAAACTCTTGGCAACCCTCCTATCTCTGCCTCCCAAGTGCTGGGATTAAAGGTGTGTGCCACCACACCCGGATTTATCATATATATATATATATATTTTTTTTTCCTGGTTTTTCAAGGTAGGGTCTCACTCTGGCCCAGGCTTATCTTATAGTTTTAAAACAACTAAATTCATGGTGACTGGATTAGTTACTTTTCTCATTGTTGAGATAAAAATATCTGACAAAAGCAACTGAAGGAAGGCAGAGTTTGTTTGGGCTCATGGTTTGAGGTTAGCTTCCATTGTGAGGGAAAGGACATTGAAGCAGGGACACAAAGTAGCTGGTCACATTGCATCCACATCCAGAAGCAGAGAATGACCAAGGCTCTAGCTCAGCTCACGTTCTCCTGTCCTGGGAGTCTACTCCCAGGCCAAGGGATGTTGCCCCTCACAATTAAGATCTCTTCCCCCTTCAACTAGGCTATTCTAGAAACTCCCTCAAAAAATGTCCAGGAGCTCTTCCTCTAGGTGATTTTAGATCCTGTCAAGTTGATAATAGAGATTAACCACCATACTTACCAACTAACTACCTTGCTGAGAATTATTTTGCATTTTCAGTATTCTCATCTTCAACCTCACATAGTATTCAGCTGCTGTCTAGTTACATATATATCATGCTCATATTAAAAACAGTGACAGTGATGTCCATAGTGATATGACTTGGTCTCTTTATTAATTTTTAAACTTTAAAAAAATCATTTTATAAGAGTGAGAACTGGTATTCCAGGGCCTCTAGCCAGTGCAATCGAACTCCAGACATGTGTGCTACCTTGTGTACATGCATGACTTTGCATGCATGCATGACCTTGTGAGTCTGGCTTACGTAGGTTCTGGGGAGTAGTACCTGGGTCCTTATGCTTTGCAGGCAAGTGCCTTAACCACTAAGCAATCTCTCCAGCTCAAGTTAGTCTCTATGTAATCAAATATTTTGAAAGACATAATGCTTCCTTCCACCTCCCAATCTCTACTCAGACCTTAGCTTATTGTACCCTTCATCACCACACTAATGAAGTGGCTCTTACCAAAGTCATCAATACTTTCTGCTGTTAAAGTAAAAAACAATTAATATTCACATAATTTGATCTGTATATAGTACTTGAAATCTGGCTTTCAGGAGATCACCTAGCTCTATAGGTGCTCTTCCTCAGCCTCTCTTGTGTTCTTCCTGACAACATTTCTCCATCATCGTGCTGTTGCGGGCTCTGTTCTTGGATCTTACTGTATTCTCAGTCTTGTAACTTCAATTACCCTCTTCAAGTTGACAAATCCCAAATCCTATCCTTTGTCCTATATATTTATACCTAAGTCTCTCACTCATCTGTCAGCTTACTGACATGTGAATGTGACAAGCTACAGTTGTCTTCCTATCTAAACAGTACAAGTAACAGAGTTTGATAGTCTTGACATTCTCTGAAAATATTTTCCACTAACATACACACGTGAACTTCCTTGCATAGAAACCTTTAAAAATAATCTTTAGGAATTGTGAGGAAATATATGCCAATCATACAGAGAAATAAGTCTCATTGACATTTTTAGACCACCATGAAACTATAGAGGTTAACCAACATTCTGCCTCTTGCATATTTTATACATTTTTTAAAATTTTGAGACAGGGTCTCACTAAGTAGCTTAGGCTGTCTGGAAATTTGTTATGAAGCCTAGGCTGGCTTTGAACCTTCATTCCTTCAGCTCTTTCTGCCAGAGTTCTGAGATTATAGGCCTATGCTACTATTCCTGCCTTCTGCCTCTTGAATCTTAAAGCATCAACACATAATTGTGGCTAAAACATAAAGTTGTTTAAAACTAGATGACTGAACGTTTAAAAGATCCTAAAATCTAGGTGTGGTGGCGCACACCTTTAAGCCCAGCACTTGGGAGGCAGAGGTAGGAGGATCACCATGAGTTCGAGGCCACCCTGAGATTACATAGTAAATTCCAGGTCAGCCTGAGCCAGAGCGAAACCCTACCTCGGAAAAAAAAATCTCAATTTGCTGGCACATAATAAAGTGTTCTCACTGAGTGATATGAAATTAACTTTTAATTTGAAGAGGACCAATGAAATCATTCTTCAGTGGAATATTTAGACTTTTGTGGAGATGAATTCAACAACCTAAAAAATTACATTATTAATGAATTAAAATGTTTCTTTTAGGATGAATGTCTTAAAACAAACTCAGCAAAATCTGATATTCAAACATATTGACTTTCTCATTTAAAGCATGCTTAAGAAGGTTAGCCTGGACATTATATATGCATTTGACTCTTACCCTCAGAAATAAAATCAAATGGAACTATATCAGTAATTCTTAATTTAATATAATTTTGTGTATGTTCATCACTGAAACATCTTAAAGCATAAGCTTAAAGTAGTTTAGGTGCTCTTGAGCTTATATTCCAACTTGTTAATAACATTACACCAGATTTTCCAGGCATATACTAATATAGCTAAACAGCTTAAGTGAGTTCAAACTTGATGGTAATTTTAAAGATTGGTTCTCCAATAAAAAGCAGCATAAAGCCAGGCGTGGTGGTGCACACTTTTAATCTCTGCACTTGGGAGGCAGAGGCAGGAGGTCATCATGAGTTTGAGGCCACCCTGAGATGACATAGTGAATTCCAGATCAGCCTGAGCTGGAGTGAAACCCTACCCCCCCAAAAAAGCAGCATCAAATAAGGCTATAAAGCATGTATTAAGAACAAAAGATTTATGATAGACATAATGAGGACTTTAAGTTAGAGAGGACAATTCATGTTGGATTTTAAAAAGTAACACCAAAACCTGACAAATTAATGTAGACTATTTGTACAACTAAAATATATTACATTAAATATGAAGACAAATAATAATTTCCTAGTGACTTGAAGGATTATGAAGAGGTCAAAACTCCCCCACGTATTCCACTCCTGCCTCCTCTATTCTCTTTCCCTACAAACTGGCTAACTCCTATGTATCACTGCAACTCAACAGCAGCCTTTGCCACTGTAAGTGATGGTCTGCTTTCTCTAAAACAAAGCTTTTTAAACTGTGGCTCACAACATATGGGGCTGTATAATTGAATATGGTAGGGAAACAAAAAATTGGCAACTGTACACATTTTCTTAACATCAAACAATCAAAAATTAATTTAAAACAAACATAAATGACTTTAAGGTGGTTCTTGAGTGGGCAACATCACTGACGATGCCTCTCAACGTTATCCTCTGGCCTCCACACACACACACACACACACACACACACACACACACACAGACAAGTGTATCCTTGCAAAAACATGCACTCACGTGAAAAGGAACATTTTTAGAAAGAAATATATACACTGGTTTCCATTAAAACATCTTTTCAAGGCTGGGAAGTAGCTCTGAGAGCTAAGTGCTTTCTGTGCAAGCATGAGTACCTGGCTTTGGATCCTCAGCATCCATGTAAAAAGTTGGATGTGCCGGGCGTGGTGGCGCACACCTTTAATCCCAGCACTCGGGAGGCAGAGGTAGGAGGATCGCCATGAGTTCATAGTGAATTCCAGGTCAGCCTGGGCTAGAGTGAGACCCGACCTCGAAAAACCAAGAAAAAAAAAAAAAAAAAAAGTTGGATGTGATTGTATGCACCTGTCATCCTGGCACCGGGGAGGTAGCAATAGGAGAATCCCCAGGGCTGGTGGCTAGCTTGTCTAGCTGAATCGGTAAGCTCTGGGTTCAATGAGAGACCCTGTCTCAACAAAATAAATTGGAAAGTGATTGAAAGAATCCAATATTAGCCCCTAGGCTTCATATGCATTTACACGTACACCTGAACATGTGTGCCCACACACATATGAACAGACATACACACATGCACCCACACTATATACATACACATGCAAAAATTCCTTTTTTCATATTTAATGTTCAGAATTACTGACCTGATTAATCATTTAAACTTAATCATTACCATTAAAAACAAAAACATAGTCAATGTGTGCACATAAACATAATTTTAACTTAAAATTTGTGCATCACTTACCTGTTTGCTTATAAATTGCTAATTCCTGTACTGTTTCCACAAACTGCCAAAATTTTTCATTACTTTCTTCTGCCATAAATTCACTGTGAATAAACAATCCATTGATATATGGGAATAAAAAGTGGTATAATTTCAATACTACAAACTACACTTTAGAAGTAAATCATATTTTTGTGACAAAAAGATCTCTAAAACCTAATGTCGAACTACTGGTTTCCATTTACTATAACACAATAAGTAAACAAACTGATGACTCTTACTTAAGGTAACTACATACATATAGTTATGCCAGGAAAAGACTGCATAAGATGTCACTTTTGGCTTTTCCTTATTATTAGCAACTACTAAAAAGTGTAATTTATTTTATCTCTCCACATGAAATATCATTGAAAAATACAACTTAGTAATGGAGAGAGATTTTATATATGGGCAAAAAGTAAAAAAAAAGAGACTGACTGGTTTTATTAATAAAAATGTGACTATAAACACTACCTAGGACACATTATTTTTAGTTAACTGTTTATTTGCATAGACTATCATTATTATTTAAAATAAAGACCTTCAAACAAAAAGAAATAATTATATTGCACAAGGTCTTGGGATTAAGGCCCCAAGAAGCTTCCACTTTCCCAGAGTATAAGAAAAAATGGCCAAAGCCACTTAAAAACTTGTATATATATAATGAAATGGTATTTAGTCCAATATTATACAGAGTACAGGACTCCAAGAACAAGTGAACTTCAGGACCACCAAACACCACCAAATCAATGGTATACATTCTTTGTTATTGCCCACCTTAACTTTTTTTACAGTCTTGGTAAATTTAAACTCATGCTTAGATATGTTAAGACACATGCAGATGAACTCCTGTGAGTCTGATAAAGCTACTAAAAAGAGGAGAAATGAGGTGAGAAAACTAGTTCATCAACACCAGCTTGTCCAGGAAAACAATTTAAATAAATAGCTCTAAACAATTATTGTTACGGATGGTGTCTGTCCATCTCCATGGCTCAAAGACAACCCCAGAATCTCAAAGCAGAGGCAACACTAAGGAGGATGTAACACAGAAGGATGGAGAACAAACCTTCAGCAGGGAGCAGCCCTTCAGTCAGTGGACTTGACCAACAGCTAAGGATGTGCTCACAGAGACCCAGCACCCTTTATATGAAACACCTGCACTGTGAGCACTTTAGATGTTTCCAGATTTGGGGATTTTGCATATATACAATGAGACATATTGGGGACAGGACCCAAGTCTAAATGTGTAATTAATTCATGTTTTACATACACATAACTGGAAGGTAATTTCATATAAATGTTTAGTACATCTGAGTTTGACTGTGACTGTCACAGGAAATCAGTTGTGAATTTACCCATGGGGGAGTCAGGTTGGCATGAACAAGTTTTGTCTTTTGGCATTACCATGTTTATAACAGCTTCCACTGAACTGGCTCAGACCATGCATCAACTGCCTAATTTAGTCAGCACAAGGTCAAGAGCCACCTCTCTCTCCCCCTCACTCTCTCTCTTTACTTTTCACCTGTATATAATTCTCTCTCCATTACTAAGTTATATTTCTCAATGATATTTCATGTGGAGAGATAAAATAAATTACACGTTTAGTAGTTGCTCATAATAAGGAAAAGCCAAACTCTTGGTGGAGTATCCCTTTGGGACACATGTCAAACACTGAGTCTGCAATGTTAGTGTCCTTTCCAGCACAGGCAGGCTGAGAAGCTTCTCAACTACCCATGCTGGCTTCTTTTCCTTTGTGTCTCCTTCCTGGCTCTATGCTACGAGCATCAAGGAGTGACTGGGGCATCTTCAACAAATTCCTGCTTGAAAAAGCTCTGTGAACTGGTCAAGGGTATTGCTTTCACATTGATTTCCATATGTGAATCTAGGTTAGCCAGTATTCTGCCACTACAACAAAGGTCACTTTTCCTCCAATTTCCAGTAACATCTGCCTTTGGAGCCCTAGCCAGAATCACCTTCGTTGTTCATATTCTAACCCGCATCCTGTTTAAGACTATGCAAGTACTCTCCAAGAGGACAGTAACTCCTTCTACTATGCCTATCACTGCCAGTCCTCACCAGAACCACTGTATTTGGTGGTCTCCTCAAGGTTGACTAGACTTTCCCACTGCTTCTCAGTTCATCTAGTGTAATTCCACAGATACTACATCTTTAGGTATGTGTTACAACAAGATTTCACTGTTTTGGTACCAAAGAATGTATTTGTTTCCCAGACCTGTTGTAAAAAATTGCCAAAATCACAGTGACTTAAAACAACTGAAACTTATTCTCTCGTGACTGGGGCTTGAAGTCCACATGAAGGCAGCATCGCTTTCCTTCTGAAGGTTCTAGGGTATACTCCTTCCTGGTATCTGCCAGTTTGGTCTGCCTCAGTGTTATGACTTGAAAGCACATAACTCCAAGCTCCAAATCTATCTTCACATGGGTGTGCCCTGACCAAGTCTGTTCATCTGTCCTGTATATGGATTGGGACCCATCCAGATAACCTACAATGCCTCAGGATCCTCAATTACATCTGCAAAGACTGTTTATCTAAATAAAATGCCATTAATAGACTTCAGAGTTAGGATATAGACATTTCTTTGTGAGGCCACCTCAACAAATCATGAGCATGGTATATCGTGAATCAGATGGGGGCTAGACTAAAAAGGACATTAAGGATCATCCTCTAGGAGTTAAGACTCTATGATGCTTTGAGACAAGTAAAACTCAAGGCATTTCAATTTTGCTTTAGTTTCAAAAAAGTTCTAGAACAATGTGGAACTAAGTGTAGAATAAGATTCAAGCAAGCTCTGGAAGAAACACAAGCCAGAGAAAGTAGATATTTAAGTTAGGATCATTTATTTAGTAAAGTCATTTTAGCATGAAATAAAAACAATATAAATAGGGCTACAAAGCTGCTTTTTAGGACCTCATGGTGTTTTGTGAAAGAACAATACTAGTTGGCATAAAATTTTATATACAAGAGAAATAACTTTCTACTTTAGAAAAAACTTATTTTAGAAGCAGGGTCTCCCTATGTATCCCTAAGATAACCTTGAACTCATGAACTAATGTTCCTCCTGGGTTGCAGTTACCTTCTCCTTACTTGGACAAAACACCTGACCAAAAGCAGCTCATGGGAGGAAAGGGTTTGTTTTGGCTTACAGTCTCAAGTGGAGGGAGACTACTCTAAATAGTGGGTGTGGAGCTCAGCTAATAAACCTCAAGGCCCACCCCTAATAACACTTCTCCTCCAGCATGGCCCCACTTCCCACTGCCACTAGCTGGGGAGTGAGTATGAGGTTTAATCACAAACACATGAGCTTATGGGGGACACTTCACTTTCAAACTGCCACAGGCCTCTACTTCTTCCCAGGTGTTGGGATTACAAACGTGTGCCACCACTTTCAAGTAGAATTTCTATTTCTGTTTATTTGAATACAATGGGGAAAACTTTAGGAGCTATAAGTTTAGTTTCTGAAAAACAAATGATACTTAATAAGCAATAACAAATTCCAAGGCAAGAGGATGGAAAACAAAGAAAAAATAAGTGAGAAGTTGCCTTCTTCATTGCCAGCCCAACAGCTGACAGGATGCAATTATAAAACTAGGTGCTTCAAGTGCGGTGTGCTGGGTAGAACTATGCATTTCTGTTGGCGTGCTTGCACTAAGCACCACCTTCCACAATTTCAGTCTGATCTCATTCGTAGGTGCTAATAAAATGCACGGGAGTTAGACCAGGATGGAGTTTAGTAAATGGTAGCAAGGAAGTGTGAGAGACCTGCAGATGACCCAGGAAGAGAGGCTGAGGAAAGAATGCTGCGCAGAGGGGCAGGGCAGAGATGCTGGGCAGAGAAGACAGGACCAGATGCTGGGCACAGAAACAGGGCAGAGATGTTGGGCAGAAGAGCCAGGAAGAGATGATGGGCAGAGCAGAAGGCAGGACGACATGCTGGTTACAGGAGCCATGAAGAGATGCTGGGCAGAGGAGGAGGCAGGGCAGAGACGCTGGGCAGAGGAGGAGGCAGGGCAGAGACGCTGGGCAGAGGAGGAGGCAGAGCAGAGATGCTGGGTAGAGGAGGAGGCAGGGCAGAGGCGCTGGGCAGAGGAGGAGGCAGGCCAGAGATGCTGGGCAGAGGAGGAGGCAGGGCAGAGGCGCTGGGCAGAGGAGGAGGCAGGGCAGAGGCGCTGGGCAGAGGAGGAGGCAGGCCAGAGATGCTGGGCAGAGGAGGAGGCAGGCCAGAGATGCTGGGCAGAGGAGGAGGCCGGGCAGAGGCGCTGGGCAGAGGAGGAGGCAGGGCAGAGATGCTGGGCAGAGGAGGAGGCAGGGCAGAGATGCTGGACAGAGGAGGAGGCTGGGCAGAGATGCTGGGCAGAGGAGGAGGCAGGGCAGAGATGCTGGGCAGAGGAGGAGGCAGGGCAGAGGCGCTGGGCAGAGGAGGAGGCAGGCCAGAGATGCTGGGCAGAGGAGGAGGTAGGGCAGAGGCGCTGGGCAGAGGAGGAGGCAGGGCAGAGATGCTGGGCAGAGGAGGAGGCAGGCCAGAGATGCTGGGCAGAGGAGGAGGCAGGCCAGAGATGCTGGGCAGAGGAGGAGGCAGGGCAGAGGCGCTGGGCAGAGGAGGAGGCAGGGCAGAGATGCTGGGCAGAGGAGGAGGCAGGCCAGAGATGCTGGGCAGAGAAGGAGCAGGAAGAGAAGGCCGGCCGCCCCAGCTCGGGGGCGCAGGCCCGGCCGCACGCACCTGGCCTCCAGCAGCAGCGGGGTCTCGGGCCACTTGGCGGCCAAGTGCACCTTCACCGCCTTGGACGCGGTGGCCGAGCGGGCGCCGAGCAGCGCCAGGCCCAGCGCCCAGCAGCCCGCGAACAGCGCCGCCGCCCTGACGGCCTCCGCCCGGGCCATGGCGCAGAGAGGGAAGCGCGAGCCGGCCGGACCCCGCTGTGCAGCCCGCCGCCGCCGCCACGCCGCCGTCTCCTCCCCGCGCCACCGCGGCCCCACTTCCGGCGGGCGGGCGGGGGGAGCTGCAGTCCGTTACAGCGGGGTGGCCCGGGCCTGCGCATGCGTGGTGGGCGCCCGTGCGGTCGGGTGTTGGGGGCGCCGCGGGGGGAGTCCTCGCGGGCCGACGACGCTGGCCTTGCGATGCGATGCGACGCGGAGCGGAGATGCACGGCCGCTGCGTGCTGATGCTGGGAAGGGTACCACGGGGAGGCTCGACGTTACAGCGTGGGACGCCGGGCTAAACTAGGGCTGGCTGGAGATGCCAAAGTCAAGACAAGGCAGGAACCGCCCGCACCTTGTCCACCTTCCACGTGGGAGGAACTCAGGGTGGTCAAAGTTAAAAATCCAAACCTTTCGGAGCGCACAAAATTTTCCTGAATCACTTGGGAGCGCTTTTTTTATATTGTTGTTTATTTTTATTTATTTATTTGAGAGCGACCGACAGAGAGAGAGAGAGAGAGAGAGAGAGAGAGAGAGAGAGAGAGAGAGAATGGGCGTACCAGAGCTTCCAGCCACTGCAAATGAACTCCAGATGCATGCACCGCCCTGTGCATCTGGCTTACATGGGTCCTGGGGAATCGAGCCTCAAACCGGGGTCCTTAGGCTTCACAAGCAAGCGCTTAACCGCTAAGCCATCTCTCCAGCCGTGGGAGTGCTTTTAAAAGTCGCTGTCCTTGCTGGGCAGGCGTGGTGGTGGCTCATGCTTCTAATCCCAGTACTGAGGAGGCTGAGATAGGAGCATCGCCAGGAGTTCGAGGCCAGGCTGGCCTATAAAGTGAGCTCCAGCTCAGCCAACAACCAACCGAACATCTAGCCCGCCCCCCCCCCCCAACTTCTCCACAAACTGTGCACACGCGGAGAATCTGTGCAGGTGAGAGACTGTGTCTCAAATGTAGCCCGAGAAACCTATGTAATCTATGTGTGCAATTTGTTGACCAATCTGTAGACCAGGGCATGTCAAGTTGTAGCGCTGTCACTGATTCAGTAGTCCTGATGTGGGTACCATGGATTTTCATTTCTTTGGTGTCGCGTTCCCTCGCGCTGCTGCTGCCTGGAGGCTTCAGTGTGGTCTAGACTCAGGGCCTACCCAAACCTGCAGGATCAGAATGTCTGGCTTAACAGAAACCAGAATGACTCCCATGCACATGCACGTTTGAGGGGCACTGCTTCAAAAGATTACGGGTGGACGTGTTATATAATAAAGTGACAAGTGACAGGTGGTTTTGTCACAGTGAAATGTATGATTATGTAGAGGTGGGAATAATCTGATAGTTCAAGGGCTGCACTGACCATTGCTCTCCACCCCTTAATATCGTTTCCCCATAAGTATACCAGATCTCTTGAAGTTGCCCAAACCTGGCCATTCCCCACTTTTCATTTACTCTTATTTATTTAGTTTATAACCTTCCATTAGGACAGGGAGGTAGGTCAGTGGTAGAGCATGTTCTAAGAGCAAGGACCAGCACCAGAAAAACAAACAAACAAACAAACAAACAAAAAACCAACTATAATCTTCCATAGAAGACCTTGTTCTGAAAACGGCTTACACAGGTCTTACTTCCAAAGTTTATGCTTTTTTGTTTATATTTTCTACTCTATATACTCTATGTACCCTTTAAATTACCCAAACCTCTTCAAACTGGCACATGATGCTTAAGTTTTCACTTTAGAACCCAAAGACAGTACTTATTTCTCTTACTAGAGAAAATATATTCTGGCAGGACTCATGCCTTATTCATTTCTGACATCCCCTTGCAAAGAGTAGTACACTTTCTATGTTATTGGGATCAATAAGTATTGAAAGGCCCTTGTTTTATACTGACAGGTAGGCAGAAAGCTAAGGCAAACTAACTTCATTTTGACCCATGGTGCATGAGAGAATAGCTTATGAATCTTTCACAAGCATTTGCTTTAATTAATTCTTCATTCCCACTTATTTTGGACGGAGTTGTTTATTGAAGTTGTGGAATAGAGAAAATGAAGTATTGACAGGGAAAGTCTTAAATGTCAGCATGTCTCCTGGGTTGCAAATCTTTACTCAAAAATGGCTTGCTATATAAAAGTCACATAAAATGTATTTAAACTATATGACTAAAGGATACTAATAAACCATAAATTAATGTACACTCCTGCATTTGAGTTCAAAATGGCGAAAATGCTGTAGTTTTTTTTTTTTTTTGAGAGAACGAAATTCACCTACTCCTGATCATCTCTTTACATAATTGTCACACATTTCATCTTAGCTGGCATTGTCCTAGAAATTGAAGTTAATTTGTAAGATGCTTCATGTTGCCCACCTCCAAGCATGTTTCCTTATCTGAAGAGTAAGAGAATAAGCTGGATGACGTTCAAGTTTCCTTCTATGTTTAATCCCCACGGGCAGACAGAAAAACCAAGCTGCAGAAACACAGCAGACAGATCCCACTCAAGCCAGTGTAGCAGCCGAGGATTCTAAAACCAATAGGTTCTAAAATTCTCAAGTCAGATCGGTAAGTTCTAAGAATCAATAACTCCTTGGCATAGATTGGCCATGGACTGTATGTACTTCAGAGACATAATTTTAACTTGAGCATTTTCTAGCAAAATACAATTCAAAGTCAGTGACTTCAGGGTAGTGCGAGTGAAAATCGATGATGATAGCAGTTTTCATTGTATGTGGAAGGAGTGATTAATGAGTACTTTATAATAAGGGTGTTTAATAGAATAAAGCATCCTGAGCTTTTTGTCAGCACAGCATGGGATATATGCATTTAGTGGAGATAATGGTGCCATAAAAGGATAAAGTTGCAGCTAAAATATTTTGTTAGATAATAATCTTAATTTTCTGAGGCTAAATAAAGTCTAAGAGCTGACATATTTTCAAATACTCTTCTAGTTTTGTTGTTCATATTTCCTTTATTATAAGAAAGACACTATTCTCATTTTTATTTCAGTTAAGAGGAATTTATAAACATGTAATTTGTTATATTTCTATTCCTCAGACAAGATTATATAAAAATCATCATCAAATGAATGTTGGTTTAGATTTTTTTTTAAAAAAAATTCAAGGTCCAGCAAGGTCAATGTTTATAAGTTTCTGTATTTTATTTAAACTAAAATTAAAAATTTCTGATTCAGTTTTATTTTTTGTGTGTGTACGTGTGTTGCTGGGGATTGAACCCATGGCCTTGTGCTGCTAGGCAGGCTCTCTATCACCAAGCTACTTCCTTAACTCCTAACTCCAGTTATTTATTTTTTATTTTTGAGAAAGAGAGAGAGAGAGAAAGAGAGAGAATGGGCATGCCAGGGCATTTCAGCTGCTGTGAACAAACTCCAAACGCACGCAGCTCCCTTATGCACATGTGCGACATTGCATGCTTGTGTCACTTTTGCATCTGGCTGCATGGGACCTGGTGATTTGAGCAAGTGATCTTAGGCTTCGCAGGCAAGCGCCTTAATGACTAAGCCATCTGTCCAGCCCTCCAGTTATTTTTGATGCAGTTTCCCACAGTAACTTTCAAGTAGCAAATGGGGGAGGTGAAATATGTAATAATTTTTAGATTAATCAGTTTGGATGATATACAAACTTGAACTTTGGTATTTAACAACTGCCTTCTACACTTATATACATGGTTAGTGAGGTCTAAGTATTTTGGGGGGTGTGTGCATGCCGTATGTTTGGTGTATGAGTATGTAGTGTGTGATTACTGTCATCTTAAAACACAATATTTAGGATTTATTTCAGAGCTATTTTCTGAGTTAAAGACAATAATTTTCATAATTGTATCACATGTATATACAAGTGAAAGACATCTTCCTTCATCCTCCTTCACTCAGCTCATCTCTGACTGTCTCACTTAACACATTGACTTTAGGGCTGGAGAGATGGCTTAGTGGTTAAGGCACTTGCCTGTGAAGCCCAAGGACTCCTGCTTGACTCTCCAGGTCCCATGTAAACCAGACACACAGTGATGCAAGCATGCAAGGTCACCCATGCTCACAAGGGGCACACATGTCTAGAGTTTGATTTCAGTGGCTGGAGGCCCTGGCACATGAATTCTCCCAGACTTTCTCTCTCTCTCTCTGTCTGTCTCACTTTCTCACTCTTGCATAAAAAGCCAGATTGACTTTAGCTGATAATATTGACATCTCCTAAAGTGATTAAGCTAGCAGGAGATTTTTATGTTTGTATTCATCAAACCCAAAATAAGCTGCTATGCCTGTTTAGAGGTGTCCACTCTTTTGTGTCTTTTGTCCACCATCTTTAACGCATGGGTTTTGATCTCATTATCACAGCTGGCTCCTGGGTCTCCAGGCATCATAAATATATTCCTGGCAGGATCAGGAAGAAAGACACAGACAAAAGTCAGAACCTGGGTGCCAAATGAGTTGGATCTATTGATTAAACTTCCCAGAAGCCCAATCAAATGTCTTCTGTTTATTAACCAGCTCTATGCCAGGTGGTCCCTCCTTTCATGATGAGATGTCAGGGAATGTCATCTTATAAATAACATGTTTTCCCTCCCTTCTCCAACAAAATTGAGGTGCTGTGGCTGGGGAGTCAGAGGGAAGTATACTCCATGTTATAGATCCATGGCTGTGTTTGCTAAGCCCACGCATCCTTTCTTCTTTCAGTGTCAAAAAGAGGCAATAAGTTAGCCTGACAATTAGGCCTGAGGTGAGATTCTACAAAACAGAGGACAGTTAATAGGACAACATGTAGAAGAGAGATTTCTGCCATAGGTAAATGTTTTCCAACCTAAAATAAGTACTCTAATGTGAGCTTAATTCAATAAATGTTAATCACTTGAAGGTCAAATTACAATCAGTTAAAAAGCACCTTTATTTCCAAAAATTGTTGAATTCCAAAGAATAAAAAGTCAACATTTATTGTTGAATTATTGTCTTGAATCTGTTACAGTTGCAGCTGGAAGTGCTAAAAATCACTTGGTCTAAAATTAGTTGTATCAAGCATCATGAGCCAAGACAATTTACATCAGTTGTATAATTTTGGTTTTAAAAAAAGTCCTCCTGACCCAGCAACTAATCTTTATAAGATCAAATAGTAATTGGTTTCATTTGAAGGGCCAAAATGTGATTATTCTTGGCTGGCTAAAGAAGGACCAGAGAAATTCATCCCTTCCTGTCTCATCTGCTCCGAGTGCACATTTCAGCTCTGACATGAAGGGGAGGGGGTCTGAAAACAGAAATACACATAGAGGAACTTTCAGTATCACATAAGATAATGAGTTTATTTTTCATATATTGTGTCTGAGAAGGCATAGAAATGGAGAGGTGAGAGGTTTCACAATGTGGGCAAACCTTGCAGACCTTTTGTTCGTTATCATTGTCTGTGTTCCACGTAGGAACTAGGCCTCAATTTTGTGTTCTTACGTCCTACTTCTCATTTCTTCTTCCCCTGTTAGTTTGGTACCAGCTAGATTTTTTTATTTTTTATTTTTTTATTTTTTATTTATTTGAAAGCGACCGACAGAGAGAGAGAGAGAGAGAGAGAGAGAGAGAGAGAGAGAGAGGGAGACAGGGAGAGAATGGGCGCGCCAGGGCCTCCAGCCACTGCAAACAAACTCCAGATGTGTGCGCCCCCTTGTGCATCTGGCTAACGTGAGTCCTGGGGAATGGAGCCTCGAACCGGGGGTCCTTAGGCTTCACAGGCAAGCGCTTAACGGCTAAGCCATCTCTCCAGCCCCCAGCTATTTTTTAATTGAGTGTGGATGCATTTCAGGTAGTAAGCTCGAGCCACGGAGTGATGTTTGAATGAGTTTAGTGGTCTGTCGGAAGTTCGTTCATTCCTTCTCATGGCTGCTAGGCCTGCAGACAATGGCACCTTGAGCCCAGCGCAGGAGGGCACAGTTCATTCTGCCTTCAACAGAACCATTCTGTGTTTCCTGGTCTTCTACAGGCTTTCCCGCTGTTGTTCAGGCTTCTCCCCACCAACTCCTTCACCTCAGCTGTGATGATTCCTCCTCTCAGCCTGTGCCACTGCTCTCTAAATGAGCTTTTCCATTTCACACCCCAGAGATTTCCTTCCTACCTCCTGCCCATCTTTCTCTTTGTCTTTTCTTTCTCTTCCTTCCTTCCTTCTTTCCTGCCTTCCTTCCTTCCTTCCTTCCTTTCTTCCTCCCCTCTCTCTTCATTCCTTCCTTCCTTCTTTCCTTCCTTTTTTTCTCTATCTTTCTTGTTTTTCTTTCTTTCACATTAATTGTGAGGTTTACTGAATGAACGTGTTGCATATTGGTCATGTTCCCATTGGATTATACTCTTATATTGCCTGGGGTTATGGTGTTCACTGTGAGGTCATAAATTTTTATTTTGACTTCTTTGGAATTCAGAGCTTTTGAGATAGAGCCTTCGAGGGAGAGAAGAGGTGGACTGTGAAACATCCAGGAATCTGTGCTTCCCAGATACATCCCAGAGAGTCTCAGAAACAGGCAAATGAGGGTCCAAGGGTACATTGTGGTTAAGCACAGAACAAAATGTCCTGAAAATTGACTACTTAAAATTGGCTGCTGATTTTCCATGCATTACATATTAACATATATGACTGTAATGAAGATTAAGCTGCTCACGTGGGTACTTCATGGATACTAAAAAAAAAAAAAAATGCTGGAGAGATGGCTTAGCAGTTAAGGCACTTGCCTGCAAAGCTGAAGGACCTTGATTCGATTCCCCAGGATCCATGTTAGCCAGATGCACAAGGTGGTACATGCATCTGGAGTTCATTTGCAGTGGCTGGAACCCCTGATACACCCATTTTTTTTCTCTCTCTCTCATTCACTCACTCAGCCTCTTTTCCTCTCTCAAATAAATAAATAAAAATACGATATTTTTTTAAAAAATCCAACAATGCAGACATAAAAATTCCTAGAGCAACGGTGCTGTGTCCAGCGCTTCAGGGTTCAGGTCCTGAAAGAGGGATGGGAGGCTTGAACAAAGAAACTTGCAGTACTCCATTAGAAATACAAAAGTGTGGGAACCAAGGGGCTCTCTGTCCCAGCTGAGATCAGAGGCATTCAATCTTGGCCCATCTCGTCTTTATTCTTAGGCTTAAGCATGCATTGTAAATACCGAGCTTGACATAATACAGACTGTCTTGAGAGAACTTCCCTGATTTTATGGCATGTGGTTTTAAGACAACAGGCTTGTTTGCTAGAAAAGTGTCTGGCTGTGGGAAACGGTACATGGGGGCCTGTGGTTAGAATTTAACTGATTTAATCTAATTTGAGGTAGGAGCAGGTGCATGCCTCAATTTCCATCAGCATTCATGTTTATGTGGCTTTGCCATCATAAACATTATTGACTCAAGGTACTTTTGTACAATAATGCTGTCAGTAACATTGAGATATGACAGTGGTCTCCAACACAATGGCACTGAATTAGGCGAACTGCTTACTGGTTTCAAATTCCCAGTCATGAGTCACAAGAAGCATAGACATGCTTGCATTAAATCAAATAGTGCTTCTAAAATGCTTTGTACATACCTAGATCATGGTAAGCAATAACGTTTGTGGAAGTATAATTAAGTATAATATTTTGTATGTATTATATAATTTCTATAATACTATAATATGCTTTGTATTAGTTGCAGATATGTGTGAGTTTCTTAATTAGCTAACAAGTACCTTATAAGATTATCTCTCTAAGTTTTATATTGTTTTAACGTTAGTGTCCATGTAGTAGAGTTTTCTGTTTATAATTTGTGGGAACATTCGTATGGATTTTGTATTAAATCCTATTGAGAATTGGAAGCCCTATCTTTACTTTACCTATAATTTATGTTCAAAATCACTATAATTCAAAATGTCAAAATAATTTCTGCCATTGATTCAGAAGGTGTCTCTTTCCCATTTGTTTTTCTGCTGTTTTTGTCTGGATTTATATTTAAGCATTTGGCTTTCATTTTCTTTCTAATTCAGCCAGGCTGGATGAGTTGAATAGTGATACCAGCTGGCATAGAGTAGAGGCTGCATCAGCATATTGATGCTAGTGACACCAAAATGTTTCTCTGTCTTACTAAACTGCCTCACATCGGCATTAAACAAGTGTGGTGACAGAGGAGAGCTGACAGTAATCATCCCAGTGTGGATGAACAGTTGCCCATTGGAAGAGAAAATGTTTCACAGTGAGTTGGTGCATTACCACAGTGGCATAAAACAAATCAAGAGATCCAAATTATCAATAATAAATAAGAATGAGTTTGTGATTTCTGTTGGTGGTTGATGATTAATGGTTGAGACTAGAACACTTTGCGTTCTAAACATAATTAAAAACAAAACTCACTGTGATGCAGATATATAGAAAAAACCCTGAAACTGCGACTTGGTCCTTATATGAAGAATAATTAGCTAATCAATTTTTAAAAATTTAATTAACTTCTTAGTTGAAGGAAAGCATATCTAAAAAAGTGCCCATATCATATTTGTACAGCTCAATAAGTTTTTCCACAGCTCTGACATTCATGTGACCTCTATCCAGATCAACAAGTAATAGAGCTGCCCCCTCCTCTCTACAGTCATTAACCACACTTCATTTTGCAGTTAACCAGTCATCTGAGCTCTTACATACTAAATTAACATTTTTTTGAGACGTTATTCTGTGTTACTTTTGAAAGTGGTCAAAAGTGGGAGACATATTACTAGGAACTAGTGATAGAAATATGAAGAACAAACTTGAGACCCAATTTAACATGTAAGAGAAGCTTGAAACAGTCCAGGTAAGAGAGTGAGAAGTCAGTGGAGCAGAGGCAACAGGGCTGGGGAAGAAGAAATTAACATGAAAGTGTGGTATGAGTGGGATATCAAGGATCTAGGCTGACTTACCAATGAACAGGATGGGTGTTGGTCTAGTCATCAAGAGGCTGGAACAGGCTGTAGGAGAAAAGGTATGAGTTAAGTATTGGGCATAGTAAGTTTGAGCGGAAACGTGGCATGCTGAGAATGAGAAAAAGGGATGAAGGCAAGAGTGGTCCTCAGGATGCTTATTGGGGCAAGGTAGTGAAGAGTGTTATAGTCTCTGAACTGGGGGAACTGATATATTTTATATATGTGAGTTGGACCAATCCAAAATGGTGTGGATAGCTATATATATATATATATATACATACATATATATATATGTATATGTATATACATATGTAGATGACTGGGCTCAAAATGTGGATTTTCCGAGGCGATAACATGATATTTAAAAGCACATTGGAAAGTACAAAATGCCCTGTAGGCTATTAGCCATTCCTTCTGTTGACATAGTTGTAAAAGTCCCTGATAGCGATACCCTACTAGTCCTTGATTAATTGCTTGAAAGGAGACATCATTTGTGGTTTTGTGGAGGTTACATAAGACATTAGCATCTTGTCACTGATGGCAATGGCATCATGCCAATTTTAGAAGCCAGTTCAGCCAGGGCTCATCAGAAATTATTCACCAAAAATTCAAACTGTGATTCAATTCATTCTGTGAGAAAGGATTATTGTTTTTGAACTTTTGTTCCTATGAACTGTGACACTGAAGAGACACACAAACCAACCAGCCAACCAAAGAAAATATTCTCTCCAAAGTTCAGCTTGGTAATTGTTGGAAACTGAGTCATGGAGCTGAGGCAAAACAGAGGAATTACTTGAAGATGAATGCTACCTGAACAAGAGAAATGACTGACTCGTTCAGTTAGTCATAACACATATTCACTAGACATTTGAGAACTGGGAATGCAAAAAGTCCAAATGCTTCCTCTATCTTGGGTCCCTGTGGATTAACAGAGGGACACATATCTAAATAATTATCATGTAAAATGTTAATTATGAAAATGAAGATAGATGCAACCCACAGCAGAATAGGAAGAAGGTACTTTATACTCCCACTGAGGAATGCTTCATCGATAAAGTCGCAGGAAAAAAAGTGCTGAGGGGTGAATTACAGATCAACAAGACAGGGAAGCTTCATAAGCCTCCCATTAGCTGCATTTATGAGGATTTGGTGTTGGGATGAGGAGGGAGGATGAGAAGAGCAATAGCAAAAAATGGAAAATTTATAAAGGTGCAAGGAATGATGTCATCAGAAACTCTCCTTGAAGCTCCGAGTGCAATACTTGATTCAATAATGGGTAAGGGTTAAAACCACTAGGCAGAATGTTTTGAAGGGAATGTATATTTAAATAAGCGAATATATTTAAATAGCACACAGGATCACCTCACAGGTTGCATCTTAACTAGGAAGAGATCACTATATCCTTCCAGGAAGATGATCTGTTAGTCACTGCCTCAACTGAGTGAGCGAATGTAGCAAGTATCCCACAGAGCAATGTGATGATATTGGATGTGATGAAATATACACATCGTCATAGCTGAAGGATGTTTAACCAGAATGTTAAACCAAAATCTTCAAACCTATAACCCAACCTCCAGTTTAAAAGAAATAAAGGGAAGAAAGGAGCATGTAAAATATCTTAAGAAACACATCTGTCTAGTGGGAGGTGAGGACACTCTATAATAAAACAATCCTGAACTTATGTAGGTTAATTATTTAGTGGGCATAAGGGCGGTGCTGTCCTTGATGCAAAGATTTTTCAAGAGCTATAACAACAAAATTTAACGTATAAACTTTGAGCAGATTTCTGTGAAAAAAGTAGCCAATAGGAACATTTTGAGGGGTGAGGGGATAGAAGATTATAACCCATGAGAATATAAACGGCATGTGATATGTTAATACAGTAGTGTTCAAAATTAATGAAAAAGAACATTTTGGGGAAAATTAGAAGAAAGTTTGAGTACAAACTTGATATTTAGTTGTAAAGTTATTTATTTTGCTGTGAGAGAAATGTGATTATACTAAAGATATTAATTTTAGGAGATGCATGAATTTAAAAAAATACGTTTTTGTGTGTATACATGTGGAGTATGTATAGTGTGGTATGTCATGTGATGTGCAAGTAGTGTGTGAATGTGTGCATGCAGATGCATGGATCCTGTGCATGCATGCAAAAGTCAGAGGAAACCTCTGCATTCCCTGCACACGTGTGGAGGACAGAAGAGGCCTTCGTGTGCTCTAGCCTTTTTCCTTGGCCTTCTGTTTCTTTGAGACAGAGTCTCTCATTCAACCCAGATTTGCCATTTTGCTATTTTTCTTTTCTTTTTCCTTTTTCTTTCTTTCTTTTTTTTCTTTCAGTCAGCAAGTCCCAGTATTTGCTCCCTGCCCAGCAGGACTGGAGTTACAGACATGTGTAGCTGTTTATCTGGGTGCTGGAGGATTGAATTTGGGTGGTCTCTGGCTCTCTCAGGCCTTAATACCTGCACACCCACCTCCCTAGTCCCAATATCTGGCATTGAGTTCTTCCAGAACCCAGATGGAGAAACCTTGCTTCTGCTTATCCAAGTCAGGGATCACAAAGGACCTATACACTCCGTCTCTTCTATCTGCCCCAGGCCAAGCTTGAACTGCTGCTGTTTTCCCTTTGGAGGCTGTCCTTAACTCTATATCCCCCATCTCCTACCATGTGATAAGTCTGCCAACTTTACCCGAACATTTGTATAAAGAGGACAATGCCATATAAGGCTTTTTGGTTGAGAAGAAGCAGAAAGATATCTTCTTGGAAGAACAGGAGCCTCTAGAAGGAACTGGAAGCAATGTATATGAAACAGCATTTCCCCCACACCCCATGAAGCTTTATGGGTCTATAACGTGTTTTCAGAGCTGGAGATATGGCTTAGCGGTTAAGGCATTTGCCTGCAAAGCCAAAGGACCTAGGTTTGATTCCCCAGGACCCATGTAAACCAGATGCACAAGGTGGTATATGCATCTGGAGTTCATTTGCAGTGGCTGGAGGCCCTGGTACACTCATTCTCTCTCTCTCTCTCTCTTTCATAAATAAATAATAAACATGAAAAATATTTAAAACATGCTTTCAAAGTATGTATATACATTAGCATGTTAAAATTGTTGAAATTGAGTGGATATTTTATAGGAATTAATGTATAAATTTTTAAGATTTTTAATGATTAAAATGTTTCAAAATAAAACTTTAAAAAATACAAGCTTGGAGAGAGCTTAAAATCTTAAAGCTTTAACTTTGAAATAATTTTGGTGCCACTTATGTCTCATGATGTTTATAGATAAACCACAATTACTATCCTTACCAGTTAGTTTTCCAAGTTCTGCATGCACAACTTAGTTATCTTGTTCAAGCAAACTTAATCTCCTTATATATTATGACTGCACCATAGCATCATGAATATGTGGGATCTGGAGTCAGTTCTTTTGTCTTAGTTTCTATCTGCCATGAGCAGGGACTTTATTCTTTTCATACCATATCGCAAGGGCCTAAACCATGTGGCCCATAGAGACTGCTCAAATAAGAATGTTTGAGTGGGTCTGTAGAGTAGGAATAATAATAGCTCTTACCTTAGCCAATGTTTTATCATTCACGTGAAATAGAATCACCCTCATTATTTCTGCCCCAGTGGTGGCTCCCAGCTTTCTATGTAGATGAGCAAGAGGGATAAGGTTCAGGTTGGAAGAACCAGGAGACAAGAAGAGACATTTACAGAGTAAATGCTATTTGCATGTAGTTTTAGTTGACATGGGAATCCCATGATACCTACATTGTCTAATTGCCCAGGACCTTGGTCACTCTAGAATAAGGCACAGTAGGCAGCCACCTCCACTGTGTGCTGTGAGGATTCATTCCTTCATTCAACAAGTGTTGAACTCTTACCACAAATACTAAGCAGACTCATGGAGCGTCAGTGACAAATCAACCGACTAACCAACTCCAACTAGACTAAGATCAAGCTCAAAAAAAAAAAAAAATCCCAGCTTTTAAGAAGCACATTCAAATCACAGTGAAAAATAAACATCCTGTGATGAAAATAATGTGATAACTAGACCAACGTGCTCAGGGTCCTTTCTCCAAGACCCCAACAAAATAAGATTAAGAAGTGATGCCAGATCCATTGACACAGACATCAAAGAGAACAGACATCACAGAGAAGTGACCAGAGTTTGGAGGCAGCTATATTTCTACCAGAACAAGTAGCACCTTCTTCAAAAGTGGGGCGTTGTGATCATGTCAACAGGGCTGCCCTTGAGAAACATCCAGCAGGATGCACATAGATATGTGAAAGGATTTATGAGCTTTGACTTAGAAGTCCCATGGGCTAGAGAGCCAGTGAAGCTGGTGTGACTCAAGCTGAGGGAAAAGGCTGGAGAATCTTGGCAGCTCTGGTGTAAATCTTTGGGTCTGATGGATGGAGATTCAGGGGAGGATAAAAGCCCGGAGGTAGATCAAGCTGGGTATTCCACCACAGAAGGACTTAAACTTTTTCTGCCTCTGCTTTTCTTCCACTGGTCAGGTGGGGGCCTCACCACATGGGCTGATCAATGTCCATCTGCATTAACTGTGGATTTTCTTTACTCAGCCTGATTCAAATGCCAATCTCTTCCAGAAACACCCTCAGAGGTGCACCCAGGAATGTCTGGATAGACAGCGGGGCATTCCTCACCCGGTCAAGTTTACTGTGGAGGGTATGGACTCACAGAAGAGACAGAGCCTTAAACAGTGTTCATCATGCTGCCCCCGTGTTTGTTGTGTCCAGCCCTGCTTCCCTAAGGCCACCCAGACCGTTGACGCCTGCCTGCTGTCCCTGTTCTGTCATCAGATCTTTCTGGATGCAAGATCAGCGTCAGTACTGGTGTGTGAACATGACAAGGTGGTTTTAACACCTGCCGCAATCTGCCTCACACTAAGCACATTCCGAGCTCCATACCTGTGCCCATTTCATTACCACAGAACATTTAAGTGATCACCGTTGAGCGTTCTGTCTTGGCAGACACTCACAGACTTTTTGTGCTTACTGTAGGAGAAAGCTCTTTTCTCAACTCTCTGTAGATGGCTCTCTCAGGCCACGTATACATGGAGCCTGCACTTAGACTCCAGCAAAAATCATGAAGTAACATCATTCTCCATTTGCTGCTTTTTGATGCACTGCAGCAATTGCTGGGGATAATATTTCTAGAACTTAGAAAGGACATATTGCCTAAATTTTCATATTATATGCAGCTTTAAACAAACCAGGATTGGGGCTTATACTCTTATTAAAAACAAATTTTCACACATTTCAGATGCACTCAAACAAACTCCCAAATTCACTACTAGCTAAAGCCAAACATTATCAAGCAATCAGTATATCTGATTCATGCTTTAAGAAATACAATAAATCACTCTCTTGATTATAGCATTTCAAATCGATAGGCAAAGAGGCACCTATGAATTAAATATTTTCTTCTAAAAAACATTGAGTCTCACAATCATTTGTGAAAATGACACATCATCCTCATGATTTTAAACAGTATGTTTAAGTTACAGACATTTTAGCTTTTTAACTTACAGGCTTTTAATCACTGAGACCATGCAGTCACTTATATTCAATACAACTGTGCTAAACACAGAAAAATTATTTTTCCATAATGATAATTAACATGTTGTATCTTTTATCATCAATTTTAATATGTAAAATTTTCAACTGAGGTGATTTACATAGAGTCATAATTATAAAACATTGAAGAAACACTTTAAAAATTGACATGAAATATAAAAGGCACACATGAATGAATATGTATTAAAAACACAGCCACAAACTATTACACATGATTAAAATGGATTTATTGCTTTGGGCTTTGATTTTTTCCCTCTTTTTATTAAATCATTATGGGATCCCCTTTTGTTCAATTATAATTACACACATACACATTAAAATGTTTCACACATATATGCTACATACACAGTCTTTAAAGCTTAACTAATGGAATAATATATATGCAAATTTAAATGTGTAAAATTTAGGTAATTAAAAATTATGATTCCCTAAGCAACATTAACACAGAGATAGTTATGAATCACTGCATTATATGTTAAATCTATACCACAGTGTATCTCTTTGGCAAAATGGACTGATGGTATACGTTTTGTTTAGATTTCACAACTTAACATTTTCAAGTTACTAGGCACAAATTTTGGAGTTTTATAATTTTGTTCTACATTTAAGAGCTTTCTTTGTTTTGTGGGCAGGCTAATAGTTTTCTGTGTAGAGTTCTTTGCTAAGAAAAGTACTCTCAGATGATTGTGTGAATGTAAACAGCTACTGTGAATCTGACATATCTAAAACTGTTCTTTAGCTATGGCTGGAGTAAGGGATGGTTGGGTACTCTACTAAGGTTTCCCAAGTGTATCCATTTTCCTTGAGTCTGCGTGATAGTAACATGAAGGGCTTTATACAAGGGGAGGATTGATAACTCATTAGAATAATTACATTCTGTTAGTGATCACAAATAGGAGACTCAGAGAAAGGCTGAGAATTTGATATATGCAGCACTATGGCTTAAAAAGATGCAAACAAGCCCAGCATGTCACTCCATAAGATCTTGTGTTCTGAGGTTGCAGCTGGGTAAGCCAGTCATCAGGGCTGGTCTGAGATACCCTTTTAAGTCAGTCCATATTATGGGTAAAATTGTTCTCCCCAAATGATATGTTGAACCTTAATCCTGCTACTTATGACTGTGACCTTATTTAGAAGTAGAGTCTTCCTACATGTCACACATAGAGGTTGTTAGTGAAACACATATCTAATATGACTGGTGTTGTTATAACATCCTGTGATGACATAGGCTACCAGGGAAGAACACATGATGATGGAGACACTGAAATATTTCCATGGCAAGTAAGAAACACCAAGAATTGCCAGCAAATGGTCAGAAGAAAGGAAGGATGCTTCCCTAGAGGTTTCATGGGGCACTTGGCCCTGCTAACAGACTTAGGAGAGAGACGACTTCTGGTGTTTAAGAAAACAGTATTTGGGCTAAGAAGATGGCTCAGTGGATAAAGCACTTGCTGAACAAGCATGAGGATCTGAGTTTGGATCCCCAGAACCTATGTAAAGCCTGGAAGCTGTGGAGTGCTTCTGTAATTTCATCACACCTCCTCTGAGATGTGTGATAGAGACATTTCTCAGAAGCCTGAGGGCCAGCTAGCTTGGTGAATAGAGAACGAAACAAGAGACCTTGTCTTAAATAAAGAAGACGGAAGGACAAGACTGAAAGATGCCCTCTGCTCTCTACACACACTTATTGTGGCATGTGCATGCATGCACTCATACACATGAACATTCACGCATACACCCCCCCCCAATGGTTCATGATGCTTTGTTAAGGCAGCCACTGAAAACAAGTGCAGTTTCTATATGTCAATCCTCCCCATGTTTCTTGTTCTTTTTGGGTATTGGTTATCTGATGCCTAGAGTCCCACATTACTGAACTTCATACTGTCCTTATTGCCAATGTCACTATAAAATTGGACCAGGAGTGGGGATGTCACATTAGAAGTTGATGAGAACTGACAACAATGTGGAGCTGTGTAGTGTGCTGATGCAGTGTAAGGGAAGGCCACTCTCCATCCTTGGAACAGGCCTCCTCATTTTGAGCAGCAGCCCCAGCCTATAGTCTGCAGATGCTCAGAGAGTATGTCTGCTGAAAGCAAGTCTTTGAGAACTTTTGTAGCTCTGAAAATGAGCTCCAAAAGGCCTGTAGAATTGAAGGGTCAGCTCAATTCCTCATTAACCCATATCTGCACATGAAAATTTAGACCATAGTCATCAGTTTGGAATTCTAATAATGAGCTCTTAGGAATAGGAGAGGTCAAGTGACTTACATAAAGTTGCACCAATTTTATGTTGTGTGCACTTGGCTGCAATTAAAAGTAATTAAAAATTAATAAGAGTACTGGTTTATTATGGGTTAGACAAAAAGTTAATTATTTCAAATTAAAAAGGATGCATTGAGGATTATATATGAGTATTTAAAGCTGAAGTTGGAACAAAATCTCTGCTAATGGTCTCATATTCTAGGCTGAACATTATCTACTGGACTAGTGAAGGATTTTCCCCAATAGGGATTTGATTATTTTAGTATGAATTTCTTGATGAAAAGGTTCACTAACCCTTTAAGATAATTTAAAATGATTTCATATTTATGATACAGAATAGTTCAAATATGGAGAGCAATGCCTTACTGAGTCTAAAACTTTGGAAATATTCATGATATCTATGGCAGAATTGAAATTATATCCCCCTCATAGCACCTGACTGGTTCATTACTGACGCAGTGAATATTGATAACCCCACTGAGGAGGGCCCTCAGTGGAGCAGGGGCAGGGGAGAGGGAACATATGAGTATAACTAGATGGAATCTAACCATTATGCAATATGTCCATATAATAAAGTCCTCAATTTAAACAACGATATAAGGGGACAATCATGAAGTATTTATTTTCTTTTTAGAAGACTTTGTCCAAAAGAATGCTCAGAATTGAACACCACAGTATTTAACCAAAGTTTTCAGTAAGGCTCATGAGAATCTTTTTCTAGCCTATGTGCCCTCAGTACCTACCCTGTTCTTTCAACTAGGGATGCAGTACAAATGTTAAAAACTTCCAGTTTTGTCTCATTCTTTGTCCTGTTCCCTGAATCATTAATGACAAGTTAACGTTCAAACTGAACTTCCTGAATGAGGATAAGGGACAATGAAGGATCTCTGATATTCTTTTAGCAGAATAAGAAGGATACCTTATTGCATAGAAAATTCTTCTGAGTTGAAATATTCCCTTATGGATGGAGGAGACACAAGAGACTCAGGAGGTCAAGTGTGGGAAAGCTGGCAAGACCACTCCCTAAGGTTATATGAAGAGTACACAAGAGCTAGGGGAGACTGCGACCAGCTGAGCTGCCCGCAGGTTGTGCCGTGAGCTCCAGAGGTGCGGCTTCTGTGAGTCATCACCTATGCTGGGATGGGCTTTTCTATGATGCAGCTCCTTTGAGTCACCCCTGCTTCTGTAAGCAGCCTCTCACTCTGCTCTGTAAGTAACCTCCATAAACTCATTGGTTCTTCAAAACTGGTCTTCCAACTGAGCCCTATCTAGGGTGACTAGACATGTGTTCACATCTGCTCAGGGGAAAAAAATGTTTCACACAACATACCTCTTCCATCATTCTCCTTTATCCTGAAATTCAAATGAACTTACTTACCTGGACTTAACATGAAAAGCTTCTGTTTCTTTGAGCATCTTCCAACATTATGTCATTCAGTCATCACTGTTGGCCAAGAAAATACAAATGTTTGGAACACACTGATCTATTAAGAAGGGGTAAGAAAATAAATGAGGAAGAGATAATGGGGTGCAGGTATTTTTAATAGGACACTCTTCAATCCTCATTATGCCACTGTGACCTAGGAGGGACTGTTTTCATCCTATAGAAGCAAAGATGTTTATTTCCGTCAGTGAAGATCACTCAGTGATAGATGCTTTTTCTGGTACTTGACTCAGCCTCTCTTTCCAAGAGAATATTTATGAGTGAAGTGATTTCTTTGATTAACAGTATTCATAAAGATCCCATTTTATCCAGGTCTTGAAATAGATAAGCTCACTTTTCTTAGGTCATAGCATTCATACACAACACAAAGCTTGAAAGTGATAATGGCTTGGTAATTAATGAGCCTCAACTTTCCTAGTTATCTTTGATATTCTTTGTGTGTGTGTGTGCTTGCGTGCATGTGCATGTGTGTGAGCATACATATGCACGAGTGTGCACATGTGTGTGGAGAACAGAGGTTGACATCAGATATCTTCCTCAATTGCTTTCCACTTTATTTCTGAGACAGGATTTTATGCTGCACCTAATTTGGCTAGACTAGTTAGTCAAGCCACAGGGATATTCCTGTCTTTGCCTCCATAGTCCTGGGATTGCAGACCCCCATGTGTCTCCTTGCCTACTTTTCTATGTAAGTGCTGGGATCCAAAGCTGGGTCCTCATTCTTGTGAGGCAAGCACTTCACTAACTGAGCCACTTCCCCAAACCTCTTTGATATTCCTAATAAATCAATTCCTACCAATAAATGCTCTTTTTTAAAGGAATGGCAGCTGCATAAGAAATATTTTTTAAACAATGTTGAGAGGCAACTGGTAGCTTAGTTAGTTCACACTACTATTCCCTTGCAATGTACTCAATGTTATTCTCAAAATAAAACAAACAAAAAACAATGATTAAAGCCAATCTAGAAGAACTTATTTTGGACATACAGCTTCCTTATTTTGAAGTAGTTAGATAGATTCTTCAGTGGACTGACTTTTGGAAAAAAGAATTAATCACTATTTAGTCTGTAGATATAATGCAAGCTTTGCTTTTTGAATTTTGCTATTTCTGATTTTTCTTTTGCTTATTAGTCAAAAACTATTCTGCTTCTTGGCTTCGAAGAAGATGATGCTAACAAAATGTAATGTAATTGTTTAGAAGTGATTTTCTCCAGAGATACAGGGAATTAAGTAGTCAAGTTTCCTATTCCTTTCTGCCCCCTGGGTTTTACATTAGTTCTGCACTGGCTTTCTTGTCTTGTGTACTTGTACAAGTAAACGATTAGGTAGGAGACACTCCAGGGGACTCTTCTTGGCAATGGCAGGTTGTGCTTAACTACCTGCTACTTGCACGCACCTGATGCTGCCGGTTATTAAGAGGGTTTGTAGGAATCAATGACTACAATATCTCTTTGCTTAATAGGTGTGTGCAAGAAAAAAAAAGTAATAACATTTATTTGCAGGTGTGTCCTGTGGTCTTAATCCAAGAAACAGAAATTTGTGGAGTTGTTGACAGCTGTTTAACTTGTTCTTCATTAGCATTGCACAGGTTGAGCCATGAATATTCAAAATACAAGCTGCCTGACTATGCTACCTGTGGGAAAAATCAACAAGAAGCTACACATGTGGTAGGAAGTAATGGACAGCAAAGGCTACTGGATATGGAGTGGCAGGAATAAGGTACTTAAAAAAACAGAGCTGGAGAGATGGCTTAGCGATTAAGGTGCTTGCCTGCCAAAACAAAGGACCCAGGTTCGATTCCCTAGTACCCACATAAGCCAGATGCACAAGGTGGTACATGCATCTGGAGCTCATTTGCAGTGGCTGGAGGCCCTGGCACTACAATTCTGTCTCTGTCTCAAATAAATAAAATATTTACAAAAACAGAGTGATGGTAGAGATTATTAGTGTTGGATTTAAAAAACTGAAAATGAGATGCCAATCTTGAATGCATAACATAAGTGAGTGTGATTTGATACTTTTAGCCCTCACTTCCTCTATATTTTCTCAGTTCTCCAGATGGGGTAGCTGGAGACAAAATCGAGTTTAGGGGCTAGATCTGAGAAAAAATATAAAGTGTTTTTGCTAATATTTGTGTTTTGGCCCTTACTTACATCCCACTTGATGGTCAGAATCTTACTAACCTGCTGAAACACAAGCCTGTGTGGCTATATAGCCTGACATTTTCATAAGTTCTTCCTTCTTCACTTTCTCACTCTTCCAGGCTCCATGTCACCATTGCCTTGTATTGCAGCACCGTCACTGGGTAAGTGTCTCTCTCTTGCCGGTGTGTGATCCTTTCCTGTGCAGGGATGCTCGTTGCCTCTTTAGGTGCCCCACCCAGATTGGGTCAATGACATACACTGAGCAGATACTCAGTAAATATTCAGGGGACAATGCAGTTTTCACTCAACAAATGTACGTTTCTTGTATCTTCTTGTAATTCATGTTTTCTTCTTTTATTTTTTTTTTAGAGCTGTGTTTTGTAGGTAAAAACATCTTTTCCATAGTACAACATGGAAAGCTAAACTTGATAATAGCATATTTCAACAGTCAAGATGGAAGAGCAATTCAGAGCTCCTTTAGGGAATACTGTTTTATATTCCAGTAGCTAATTTACAAGAGGTTCTGATCCATTTTGGAAATATATTTACAAAATAAAACCATGTGGAAATGAAAAACTGCAAAACTGTCATTCTAAATATTTTTATAGGTATGAAATGGTGTATGTGCTGTTATCTATCTTTTTTCTTTAAAAAAGAATTATCCAGGGTCCTGGGAGGTGGCTCAGCAGTCAAAGACACTTGTGTGCAAAGTAAGATGACCTGGGTTCAATTTCCCAGTACCCATGTAAAGCCAGGTACACAAAATTGTTCATACACATCTTAGAGTTCATTTGCAGTGGCAAGAAGCCCTGACATGCCCATTCTCTCTCTCTCTTCCTCTGTCTCTATCTCCTTGCAAATAACTAAATAAAAATATTTAATGAAAAGAATTATGTAATGCAAATTGTTCAAGAATCAGGCAATGTATGAAACCTGGCACAGTAATTAAATGTGGTTAACAGCCCTCCATATCAGAAATAATGTTTTTTATGACTACTTATTTTTGTGTTTTTTTTAATTTTAGAGAGAATGAGAGAGAGAGAGAGACAGAGACAGAGATTGAGAGGAGAGAGAGAGAGAGAAAGAGAATTGATGAACCAGGGCCTCAACCACTGCAATTGAACTCCAGACACTTGTGCCACCTAGTGAGCATGTGTGACTTTGCACTTGCCTCACCTTTGTGCATCTGGCTAAGGTGGGATCTAGAGAGTAGAACATGAGTCCTTAGGCTTTGCAGGCAAGTGCCTTAACCACTAAGCCATCTCTCCAGCCCCTCAGTTTTCTTATTATCCCTGTGTCCTCTGTCAAGAAGAAAGAAGAGAAATTCAGATGTGAGACACTCTTGGAAGATCCCAGAGAAAGTGAATGAATGTATCTACATGTAACCACATGAAGTTATCTCAAAAACATATTGATTAGCAAAAGGCAAATTGCAGGGCTGGAGAGATGGCTTAGCAGTTAAGTGCTTGCCTGTGAAGCCTAAGGACCCCGGTTCAAGGCTCGTTTCCCCAGGACCCACGTTAGCCAGATGCACAAGGGGGCGCATGCATCTGGAGTTCGTTTGCAGTGGCTGGAGGCCCTGGTGCGCCCATTCTCTCTCTACCTATCTGCCTCTTTCTCTCTCTGTCTGCCTGTCATTCTCAAATAAATAAAAAAAAAGGCAAATTGCAGAAGAATATATACAGGCTGAATCCCCTTATATCAAGTTAGAAAGTACATGAAACAAAGTAAGGTACTGTTGAAAGACATATGCAGAGTTTAAAAAACATAAAGAAAACAGAAAAACTGAGAAATGGGCTGGTGATATAGCTCAGTAATATAGCATTTGCCTAGCGTGCATGAGGCCATAGGTTCAGTACCCTAGTACTGCAACAGCAAAAAAAATGAATGAATGAAAGAAAGAAGGAAAGAAGGAAGGAAGGAAGATGAAAGAAAATAATAGAGAGTCTGAGAATGTATCTCAGGTGGTAGAGCACTTGCCTAACAAGGTAAAGGCCTGGATTTGGCACCAAACACTACAAAGCGCGCGCGCACACACACACACACACACACTCTCTCTAGAGAGAGAGAGAGAGAGGAAAGAAGAGGAGAGAGAGAATGGAAACACAAAGTTCAGGAGCTGAACTTCATACCTCTTTGGGAAGTAGTATTTTTGTTTTTCTAAGGCTGGGAGGGAAGTTTAGAAAGAACTAGCAGGGAGCTTCAAAGGTACAGATACTATATTTCTTAGGTGGAATTGTGGGCTAACTCACAATTCATGACTCATATACCTCAACAAGGAGGGACCAAGGGGAGGGGGTAGGTCACGATGAGCCTAATAGTGGTACCAAACTGACTGTATTTGCTGAATACAAAACTAATTAATAAAAAATTATCCTCATGTGTTATGAATATTTTGCACATCTCTTATAATTAGCATTAAGCCTGAATATAGGGTTGGGGAGATGGCTTAGCGGGTAAGGCGCTTGCCTGCAAAGCCAAAGGCTCCCAGATTTGATTCTCCAGGATCCACATAAGCCAGATGCACAAGGTGGCACATGAGTCTGGAGTTCATTTGCAGTGGCTGGAGGCATGCCCATTTTCTCTCTCTGTCTCTCTCCCTCTTCCTTTCTCAAATAAATAAAAATAAAATGCTAAAAATACATTAATGTAGAAAACCTCCTTGTGAAACAATTTTATAGAGAGCAGAGTGGAGGGTTGTTTCAAGTATAATGAAAAATACAAGGTGAACACTATGTTGAGGCAAGTATTGTGGGTGAAACATCTTCACATTAATGTATGGGGTAACATTTTATGAAATAAACTAAAAATTGGCCTAAGTTTTTAAGGTAAGACACAACTCTTGGCAAACAAGTTGCTATTTCCAGCAATCCCTTTGAAGCTTGACCTTAGACCACTTGGGGGTGCTCATTCATTGTTCTTTATAGGAATAGGTGCTTGGGAGAAGAATTTAGGATGTTACCAGGAGTTGAAGAAAGAGGCTCAGCCTGAGCCACCCTGGGGAGAAGACTCATGCCTTGTCTGAGAATGCTGCAAAGAGGTGTTCTAACCCCACTGTGGACGGTGGCATGTCAGCATGCTTTCTTTTTGCTATTGTAGGAAATGAAGAGCCAATTCCTTTCCCAGAGGTCTTTGCTGAAATAGTTGTTATACTTGGTGCCTCCTAGAGGTGTGATTGGGGCTACTGTAATAAATTGATCTCCAATTCTCCAGTGACATTTATACTAAACCACTTCTGAGAGAGTAAGTGAGAAAATCTGGAGAGTTTATAGGGGCAAATAACACACTAGACATTGAAGGGGCATTGACATATAGACAAACAGGGTATTGAAGATGGAAGTCAACAAGTATTTTTAAAGCTCAGGAAGGTTTTTTTATCCAAAAAGAAAAAAAACAAGACAAAAAAAAAACCTTGAGCTGTCTCTTGTCCAAAAAAAAAAAAAAAAAAAGGACTATCAGTAATCATCAAGTGTGAGCACCTCAAAATAGAGTAAAAATTATATTACAGCACAAGCAGGGAAAGATATTCAGGAAGTCTAGATGCATTCAGTATTCAGGCAGCAAATATTTGTGGAGTGGCTACAATGTCCCAGGACCCATACTAGCTGATGGGGTTGCAGCAATGAGGAAGCATCGTTACTGACCTTCGGAACAAATATCTAGTAAAGAAGGTGTACACTAAGCAAGTGACATACGAACAAATGCAGGTCTGCAGATACCTAAAACCTGCCATGGAGCCTGAGGCTAGACGAGAAGTGTTACGCAGGAGAAGGGATGCGGTAGACTTAGGCTGGAATAGATCAGGACAAGGTCTGCATTTGTAATGGTATCCGAAGAATGAGTAGAAATGACTTGCTGAATTGTTGAAATTCCGTGCTCTAGGAGAAAAAGAGTGCATGCCTGCAGGCAGGATGACTGTGCACAAGTCCTTGTAGAAAACATGAGAGAATATGGCAGGGCATGTGGCCGTGGGAAAGGGCCTTGAGCGTCACATGGGGGAGGGCTTGTGTCATTATTCTAAACAAACAAGTTCCTGAAGTACCACAAACAGGTGGACGATATGACCAGATATATTGGAAATATTCTGGGCTGGAGAGATGTCTTAACAGATAAGGCACGCTTGCCTGTGAAACGAAAGGACCCAAGTTTGATTCCGCATTGCCCATGCAAATCCAGATGCACAAGGTGGCACAAGCATCTGGAGAAGGTGTGCAGTGGCTGAAGGCCCTGCTAGGCTCATTCTCTCTCTCTATCTGCCTCTTTCTCTCTTTCCCAAATAAATAAGTAAAATATTTTTTTTAAAGAAAAATATTCCGATACCAGGGTATAGAGTAGAATGTCAGATATAGAAGAAGCATTAGAAACCAGTTAGGTGGGTTGTGAGCCAAATCAGTGGATAATGGTGCCTTAGATTAATGCGTGCATTCCAGGGAGATATTTAGAAGGAAGAAAATCTCCAGGACTTAAAAATGAATTGAAGATGGTAGGCGAGGAAGAAGACCTGTTAGGAGTGACGCTCAGGTTTCTGAGGTAAGATGATTTTGCCATTAACTTGGGGCATCCATTCAGGAAGGACCATGACTTTGACAATTGACACTATTCATTGGAGAGACGAGTAAAACAACCAAATGGAGGTGCTGAGAAGGGAGTTAGTTGGCTGCCTGTAGGTACAGATGAGGGGGTAGTTTTTGGTTAGACATAGGGAGACTTGGGTAGCAGGTGTATGATGGGGTGCAGGGCAGGCTTTGGTGGAGAGGGTTGAGGGGAGTAAGAGAGGAGAGCTGAGGACTTAGCTTGGAGAAATCTTAACAAGTGTGTTCTAGTTACTGTCTCATTGCTGGGATGAAACACCCAACCCAAAGCGGCTGATAGGCGGGAAGTATTTTGGCTTACTGTCTTGAGGGGAAGCTCCCTGATGGCAGGGGAAAGCCTGGCATGAGCAGAGGTTAGACATCACCTCCTTGGCGCTGCAGGTGGAAAACAGCAGCAGGAGAGTGAGCACGTTCTGGCAAGGGGGAGCTGGGTATAACACCCCTAAGCCTGCCCTCAGAAACACATCTCCAGTAAGGTGCCACCTCCCAATCTGCCATCAGCTTGTGACCAAACAGAACACATGAGTTTATGGGGGACATTGGATTCAAAACAGCACAAAGGTGCAAA
This sequence comes from Dipus sagitta, assembly GCA_036346955.1. Lineage (NCBI taxonomy): Eukaryota > Metazoa > Chordata > Mammalia > Rodentia > Dipodidae > Dipus > Dipus sagitta. The sequence continues at coordinate 16,114,043 of CM070772.1, read as the reverse complement.
CCACTACAAAGAGCTCAAATAACCTGTGGACTGGACATGTTACCCACCCTTCACAGTCCTAGTAGTTGGTGAGGCCTGGGAAAATGAGAAAGACCCAGTTACAAATCGCTAACCATTTAGTTTTATAAGAGGACTCTACGGAGGCAGCCACATTACTAGGGTCTAACACCAGTCAAAGAAGAGGAAGGCCCTGAATTCTGACCATGAGTAGCCCGTAACTCACTGGGGCCATCAAGTTTTCAGGCTATAGCTCAATTAAAAAAAAAAAAAAAAAAAGCAAATAGGCTGGGCTTGGTAGAGCACGCCTTTAATCCCAGCACTCAGGAGGCAGAGGTAGGAGGATTGCCATGAGCTTGAGGCCACCTTGAGACTATATAGTGAATTTCAGGCCAGCCTGGGCTAGAGAGATACCCTACCTCAAAAATCCAACCAACCAACCAAACAAACATACACCCCCCCAAAAAAAACCAACAACAACCAAATAGATCCACTGAGAAATGGATATCCTAACCTCAGAGACATAACCAGTCCTTCCCGTTGAGCCCTTAGAGTCTCAAAACACAGTGAGGTTATGAACAAGGCCAATCTGAGGAATTAATAGTCAGATTGGCTATCAACATCTGACTGGAGACATGTGAACCTTTTATATGCAAGAGAGAGAGAGAGATAGAGAGAGAGAGAGGGAGAGAAAAAAATGAATGGGTGTGTATGATGCTCATACTATATAATATGATATTATATAGTATAACATAGCATATATTATAGTTTATATATTATATATGTATATGCTATATTTGTATGCATGTTCACATATATGTGTGCAGGTGAATATACACATGAGTGTGTGCATGTGTAGGCCAAAGATTGACATCCAGTGATGTCAGTTTCTCTCCACTTTAGATACTGAGATAGGATCTCTCACTTGGAGCCCACATCTCACTGATTTAGCTAGTCTAGCTAGCTTGCCTGTCCTGGGTATCCCATTACTTCCTCCCAAGTGCTAGGATTTCAGATTGGCTGCCAGGCCTGTCTGGCATTTACATGGGTGCTGGAGATCTAAACTTAGGTCCTCATACTTGCATGGCAAGTGCTTTGTCCACTGACCTGACTGCACAGTCCTGAAATCTTTTGTTTGGGGAAGTGACCCTCAACTTTTGTTTAGCATTGAAATCTCGTGGAGGGTTTAAAAAAATTATCTTGCTTGGATCCCATATTCTCATTTAATGAGCTTGAACTGTGACCTGGATGTTTGGAACTGTTTTAGAGTTCCTAGGGTCCTTTATTGTTCATGGAAGGCAAATATATATATTTGTCTCAAAGCAATTTAAGCCCAACGACTATCTTTCTCCTCTTCCCACTAGCTTTCCCCCAGCATGTTTACCTGGAACACACCTTCAAGTATCTTTAAAACCTGAGTCAACCTCACCTACCTATCTTAACATCATTTTTGCCTGTCTGATTCTATCATGTCTCTAGTCTTTAGCAAAACCCATAGGCGCAATCAAAGCAGCAATTACACTCTTGCCCTTGGCCTCAATCCAAATTCACATGCTTTTATATATTCTGAAGATGACTCAGGGGATTTCTGTCCCGCTTAATAATGGATGAACAGGGGCCAAGGTGAAGTCCAAGCACGATTTGTGCAAGTTGGGATTTTGTAGATAGAAATTTTTTTCGGGGCAGGGGGATATGGACAGGGAGGAACAAGAGAATCAGAATCTGCAGTGATTTGTGGTTTGACGAGTAGCAATCTGCCTTGATTGGACTATGGAAATGGCTCTCTAGAAATTGCATCTCTGGAGAAGTCTCAAGGGTTATCGTTAGAGAAGAGGGTACTTGACTATTTGATGCAAACTCTTCCAGTCGGCTATTTTGACTTCGATACATCCCAACAGTGAGTCATTAAATATTTGTGGCATAGCATTAGTGAGGTGCCTAACACAGACACCCTCACCTCTACAGAGGCCCACTAAGACAGGGACCACCAGGAACCTACCTAGACTAGGACAAAGATGAGTTGACTTTCTGGTGCCCTTACGCAGACCTCACATATGGATTACCTTGAGAAGAGGAAGTTACTGGTGGTGGTGGTGGGGAAGCTTATAAGATTTGGGCTTGTGATGAATTATTTTGAGGAGAATTTAAAGAATTCTCCCCAATTTTATCTTTTCTTTTCTTTTTTTAACAATATATTTAAATTTTAATCATTTTTTCTCTATTAGATATGTACATACTCATTGTGTAAACAGCACATGATGGTACCATCCTTACCCTCATCCCTGTCCTCCCCACTCTGAAGGGACCCTGATTTTGGGGTTTCCAGTTATCCCCATGGGGATTGTGGATCATGCATTGTGGGGGTAGTGATCAGTTACGGGGAAGAGGCAATGTCCTGTGCATAATGTCCCAACTTGTGGCTCTAACAATCTTTCTGTGCCCTCTTCCTTGAATTTCCCTGACCCATGTTGGGTTCGTTTTAGGTCTGCTTCAGTGATGAGGTCTTGGGAGCCTCTGCGTCTCTGGATCTCTGGTTTGGTAGGAGTTGAGTGTTCTCTGTGTAGATCTCCTTCACCCTTGTGCTGGCACCAGGTTCACTAAGAAAGCAGCACTCTTGCTCATTTCCCCAATTACTCTATGGTTTCATCTGGGGCCCTGGTGAAGTGCGATGGGCTGATTCTCTCCTCAGGTTCTGTGTCCATCTGAAAAAGAGAAGCAAATTCTCCAATGGAGAGTGAAGTCAGCTTCAGATAAATGGGATAACCACTTATTCATTTAGAGAGAATTTAATAGGTTTAGGCCCTGTTGTAGCCCAAGATTGGTGGGAGCTTGATATTTGAGAGCAAACTCATTTTTTGGATATGATTCTGACTCATTTCCCAATCCAGCTATGGGTTCTGTTCCACTGAGGGGATCCATTAGCCAATTCAAGAGCAGTTGGTTACCCACCATGGCTGTCAGCCACTATTGTACTTGTGTGAGTGTCACATCCAGTTGTTCGCTGTTGAGTAGCTTAGACCATGAATTGCTTGGCCGGATGTTGACCATTTTCCCCCGGTAGCTCATGCAGTACCTCCTGGCACTAGACAAGCTAACTGTCTGGGGATTGACTGTCTTCCGGATTCCAGCCAGGTCTCTCCATGTTCTGTACCAACAACATATGGTGTCTTCGGCAGCAGGGTCTTACCATTAACCTCTGGTGGGTCATCAAGTGCTCTGACAGAAGTCTGTCTTCTTATGGGAAACCTTGTAGGTCTCTCTGATCAACAGCTCACTGTGGATTTTAACTGCATCCTGGTACTGGGAGGTATAGGCCAGTGCCAAGGTAAAAGAAGGAAGGAAAAGATAGGTAATATTAAAGAGAAAGAGAGAGAAAAAGAAACAGGAAAAGATCACGGTTAATATAGATTAATGCTTTTTATTTAGGAATCAGGTACCATGGGGGTCAGCTGGAGTTGTCATTGGAAAGCAACCAGGTGACCAGCTACCAGCTGACAATTGTCAGGGCTGTGTTTTCCTTTTTCACCAGAGAAGTTGAAGTCAAGGTAAGGATGACAAAAAGGGTCAAGGAAAGAATAGGGATGAGAAATGGGATGGGTGTCAGGAAACATGATCAGGAAAAAAAAAGACTAATTTAAGCAGGCATAATGTACCTGCTATACTCCTTCAGCCCAGAACGGCCCATCAATCATTCCCAAAGAGCACCTGCTCATCTCCAGAAATTCAGTTGTAATTGAATGTCCCCCATGTGAAAACTTCCTTTCTTCTTCTCTCCCTCCTTCCATCTCTCCTTCCTTCCTTTTATAATCTCACTGATTAATTCAAAACAACCATCAACTAATCAATCAACATTTTCTTACGTCCAAGGCACGAGGCTAGTATATAGTTTTCTATCGTAACATAACAAAGGACACCCAAAGTAATGGATCTAAACAACACGTCCCTTATTGACAGTTTTGTAGGCCATAAGGCTGAGGATGGCAGGGCTGGCCTCTTGCTCAGGGTCTCATGATGCTTTAAAATCGAAGTGTCAGCTCGGCTAATTTCCCATGTGGAAGCGCTGAGGAAGAAACGGCTCCCAAACTCACTCAGGGTTGAGCAGAAGTCACTTCCTGGAGGAGCTTTGATTGAGGATCCTATTTTCTTCCTGGTTGCTGGTGAGGAACTAGCCTCAGCTCCTGCGGGCTGCATGCAGTTCCTTGCCTTGTGGTCCCTGTAAAGGACAGTTCCCAGGAGCATTGCTTCTCTTCCAAGGTCAGCAGGAATACACCTCTGTAATTTCTTCCTCTGATGCCACCTGCAGAAAGTTGATTAGATCAGGTTTTGCCAGGATATCTTTTTTTTTTTTTTAAAGAAAAACCATCCCATGGCATAGTACAATCATACTTTCTGCTCACATTTCATAAGATTGGATTATACAAGGACAAGGATCAGTGGTAGTTATCTTGGAATTCTGCCTGTCTCAGCTTGATCAATACAGATATCAATACTTAGCATTCCAACCCACTAAGAGCTCACAAAATCCCGTAAGAACCAGTCTATAAAGATGATTTAAGTACACAGTTTGGTGATACAGTTACATAGCTTATATTAAGGTGCAACAATGAGGAGAATTATGAACCTTGCCTGCCTAGAATAGAGGGATGATGCCAAGCTAAATCTCTTTATAAGAGAGGAGATGCTTTAACTGAGTGTGGAAGAGAAGGCTGAGTCATCAGGTGGAGAATATAGAGTTTTCCTGATGGAAGATTTCCAGGTATAGGGCACGTGTGCGTGTGTGTGTGATAGTGGGAGCCAGGATTGTTGGAATATAACAGTCATAAGAAGAGCTGATGGTGGGGTCTAGGTAGGGAACCTAGAGAGCTAAATAGTAGAACAGGCTCTGGGAAGATCCAAGGAAGAGCAGTCATGCAAGTTCTCGTCCCCTTTTTCACTCTGCAGGCATGCATTCCTCCGTGGGTGTTTGCTTGACTTGGATAAGTAACCATCCGGTGAAGAACGTCATCTTTACTCCTTGCTCTGCCATTTTGTACATTTGGCAAACAGAACTTCTCATGACAAAGATCTCCAAAGACAGATGCTTTAATTTCTTTTTTTCCCCCCAGAGGAATGATATATATATTTTTTACATTTACTGCATCAGAACAGCACCTTAGAATTAGACACTTAAATGATGTATCATTGCCTTCTAAAATCACATTGAACTAACAACAGTTGGGAGAATTAACATTAGATGTTTAAAAGCAATTCACTAGAGGGAATGATCAGTAGACATTTACAGTCCATGGAGGGAGGAAACAAAAAAGAGCAACTCTTCCAAGATGACTTTTTTTGTGTGTGTGGACAAAAGGTATATTGAATTTCGGTGTCTGCAATATAATTAAGAATTAATTGAATTAAAAAAGTCACAAATCTCACAGCATGACTTGGAAAACAAATACTTATATGAATTAATTGAATAACAATGGATATGTATAGCCGAAGCTATATGTAAAATATTGACTTGGGCTTCGGTGGGTAGGTCTATAGCCATGTCAAACCATTAATTGTTTATTTTACATTTACAATATAATTTGCTTCTTAAAAATGTGTTTGTCATAGTTACGAGATAGATAGATAGATAGATAGAGAGAGAGAGAGAGAGAGAGAGAGAAGAGAAAGAGAACAAGTGCATGTGCCATGGACAATTGCCACTGCAAATGAACTTTAGATACACATACACCACTTTGCGTTTCTGGCTTTATGGGGAATTGAACCCAGGTTCTGAGGCTTCGCAGGCGAGCACCTTAACCACTGACCCATCTCTCTAGCCCTGCCTTCTTGGTAATATGGAAAGCTAAAACAATAGTGAGCAGATCTCAAGCTTTAAGCAAGTGTTCTGTGGGCAATGCGTATTTATAGTCTGATTCCTTAGAGAGAAAAAGAAGTAATTGTCAAAGTTTAGAAAATAATAAGATCCTGCACAATAACCGTTATGAGATAGCAAGACATAATTTTGTCAGGTAGCTCATATGCTTGCATGGCAAGGTGACTGGTCTTTTTGATAAATGAATACAGATATTCATATATATGTAATGGAATTTTGCTTTTGTGTGGTATAATTCATCAGACATTTCACTGGGAACATCCGATTAAATGGTAGCTAAAGGTCACTCTAAAAAGGCTGTTATCAGTACTGGGAACACATTGAATGATTTACCAGGGGAGTCCAAACTCACTTCACCTTAGATAAAATGTAAGCGAGAATTTTCAAGGCTTGGAAGCTAGGCACCGACTAGCAGGATTTTGTAGAATCGCACTTGGCAACTTAACGAGAGAACATTGTTTTCTTTCCTTTTCTTGGTTTTTGCCTTGTTCATATGTTTGTATGGTGTATATGTCTGTATACATACTTGTATGTTTGTGAGTCCATTTGTGGGGAGGTACATGTGTGTGCAAATTTATATATATATACCATTCACTTTTTCCCCCAGACTGGGTGTCTCATTGTCCTGCAACTCACCAGTTAGGCAAGACTGGCTGAACAGTGAGTCCCATAGACCTACCTGTAAATGCTGAGATCACAGGTACCTGTTACCATGTCTGGCCTTTACATGGGCCCTGAGGATTAAACTGTGGTCAGCATGTGTATAAGGCAATCACTTTACCAACTGAAGTATCACTCCAGCTCCCATAATTATTTCTGAATACATTCCTAGAATATGTTTTTCAGAGGCCTACTCAGTGCAAGCACTATGCTAACAGCTATAAAAAGATAAAGACTCCTACTTAAACTCTGCCTGTGGGGAGCTTTTAGATTGTCTATGCTGCTAAAAAAAGGTATTCTAATGGAGCAACGAACAATGACCTAAAATATTTCTTAGAGGTTGGCTTTAGAGATTTGATTATTTTATTTTATTTATTTCTTTGAGAGAGAGAGAATGGGTGTACCAGGGCCTCTGGCCACACTGGCAACAAACTCCAGATGCATGCGCCACCTTGTGCTTCTGGCTTTCTGGCTTATGTGGGTACTGGGGAATTGAACCGCCGGTCCTTTGGCTTCCCAGGCAAGTGCCTTAACCCCTAAGCCATCTCTCCAGTCCTGATATTTGATATTTTTTAATGGTTAAAAATCTATATCCCAGAGCTGGGGAGATGACTCAGTGGGTAAGCAAGCACAAGGGCCTGAATCTGGATTTCCAGCACCTATGTAAAAATACTTGATGGTTTTTATGGTTAAAAAAAATCCAAATCCTGGAGCTGGGGAGATGACTTAGTGGGTAAAATGCTCACTACAGCAAGCATGAGGGACTGAATTTAGATTTCCAGGACCCATGTAAAAAATCCAGGTGTGGTGTCACGCAGCTATAAGCCCAGCACTGGAGAGGTAGAGAATGCCTGGGACTTACTGCCTAACTAGTCTGGCAGACTCAGTGAGCTATAGGTTCCATGTGAGTCCCTATCTCAAAAAATAAGGTGGAGAGTGATTGAGAAAGACACCTTAGGTCAACCTCTGGCCTCTACATGCATGTATACACATGTGATTTCACACACATATGAATACACATGTACCATATGCAGACACATGCAAAAGTGCATTCGTATAAATGGACTATATATGTATATTAGGGAAACAGCAGCAGAATAAAATTCATTGCCAATGTGAGAACCAGGAGCATTGCATCCTCATTTATTATATAAAGCATGAGGAAAAGACAAAATAGCCTTCTACCTAGACTTTTCTTCCCAAAGCTTATAATTAAACTAAGGTTATCTGTCTTGTGGCAGAAAAATTAAAGAGTATTTTCAAAGCTTTCTGTGTTAAAAATGAAATATAAACGTCTTGAGCCCAAACCCATTTGGAAAATGCAAATATTTTAATTTGCTAAGAGAACTAGTAATTATCTACACTGAATTTTACACCTAACCCTACGTGAGTTTCGCCATCCACACTAATGATAGTAAAACCCTATGCAGCATTGCAAGTTAGAACTCTTTGGGACATTCTCAGTCTACCTCTTTCTTCCCTTTTCACACATACTTATTCCGTCTTATTGGCTCTGCCTCTGGAATGCTTTTTTCAGATTTTGCAGCCCTTTTGTCCTACTGCTGTTACTATTATTATTATTAATTATTGTTATTATTATTATTATTATTTTGCTTGAAGTTTCATATCTCTTGGACAGGAGTAGTGGCTCACTTAGTCTTCCCCAAGTTCTTCCAATAAATGTTTATAAACTACTGTTGCAGTCAGCTCCACATTTCTGGGACAAACATCCAGCCAAACACAATTTATGAGAGGAAGAGATTTATTTCAGGCTTATAGAGCTGCGGTGGGGGGGGGAGGGGAGGATTTCCTTCAATGGTAGAAGAAGCTGGCTTTCTTTTGTTCATCTAAGCAGAGAGAAACCACTAACGGCTAGCACCACGAGCAAGAAGGAACAGCCAGAACTCAGACTGTTCTGAACACACCTTTGGGGTGGAATTCAGATCCACCTGCCCCCAAACACACCTTAGGGCTGAACTGTAAGATCCACCTTTCTCTCCCAGTGACATGTTCCCTGCTAGGGGCTGAAGTTGCAAAGTCAGTTGTAATAAAACAATGGGGCCACATGTTTACATAATCACATTTATAATTTTATTTATTTTATTATTACATTATCACAACTTCTCACCTCTGATATCAGGGCCACCACATTTCTATCTTTGGTTCAGAATTTAGACATGACTTCTAGGTACTGGGTCCAGTTATTTATTTGATATCACCATTGGTTGTGTCATTATTTTTTTTTATAAATTAAAAGTTATCATACAAAGCAATGGGTTTCTTCATGACATCTTCATACATAAGTGTCATTATACTTGTTCTCACACATTGTCCTCTCCACTGCTCTTCCTCATGGTACTTCCTCTCCAGCTGGTTTCCTCCTTTCCCATTAGACCTCTCTTCTGATGTCTTATCACATGTATTCCATGACCCTTTTTACTTCCTGTCTGATCTTTTCCTCTCCTCCCATGATCTCTTTTCTAGTTTCATGACCCCCAGCATATAAATACACACACATATTTAATTCTAGGTTCTTCATAAATCATGTGATATGTCTTTTTCAGACTGGCTTATTTTGCATAACATAATGATTTCTGGTTGCAAAATGATTACATTTCTCATTAACTCTTTAAACCTAACTTATCCAAAGCAACTTTTGCTCTCTCATTTTGCCTTTTTTTTTTTTTTTTTTTTTTTCTGAGGTAGGGTCTTATTCTAGCTCAGGCTGACCTGAAATTCATTTAAAAATTTTTTTTTGTTTATTTTTATTTATTTATCTGAGAGTGATAGAGAGAGAAAGAGGCAGAGAGAGAGAGAGAGAGAGAGAGAGAGAGAGAGAGCAGGAGAATGGGCGCTCCAGGGCCTCCAGCCACTGCAAACGAATTCCAGACACATGCGCCTGCTTGTTCCTCTGGCTAGCTTGGATCCTGGGGAACAGAGCCTCGAACCAGGGTCCTTAGGCTTCACAGGCAAGTGCTGAACTGCTAAGCCATCTCTCCAGCCCCTGAAATTCATTATGTAGTCTCAGGGTAGCTTTGAATGCATGGCGATCCTCCTACCTCTGCCTCCCGAGTGCTTGGATTAAAGGTGTGTGCCACCATGCCTGGCTCATTTTCCACTTTAAGCAGATAGAAATGCCAGCCTTCTAGGAGTGCAGCACTGTCTATGCCTTATCACTTGCTTATGTTCCATTCCCTCTCCTTTATCTTATCTCTCAGCAAGTCCACTGATTTGTTTACTACCCTTTATCTCTGACATAATTATTTATTTCATCCATCCCTGAATTCATACCACCTTGTTCAAATCAAAGTAATACCACTGGGTATGTGACCATACCCTGTGCCTGTGACCCCAACACTTGGGAGATTGAGTCATGAAACTACGGAAGTTTGAGGCCAACCTGCATTACATAAAGAATCTTGCTTAGTGTTGAGCTCTCTCTATAGCTTCTCATTTTCAGGTCTAATGAGTTTTGAGTGTTCTCAATGTCTACTGCCATCTCCATAGAGAGCAGAACTCATACCACATTTACCTGTCATGAGCTAAATTCTAAGGAAAGCAAGGAAAAAGGGCTTGTTCTTGAGATCTTTCCAATGAGGATGGCATCAGTGTCTGGGGACGTGTGTATGGGTCTCTGGTATAAGGTGATGGCGAGTTGGGTATGCCTCTCACATGATGGTACACTACTGGCATTTATTTGGTAGGGGAAAAAAGACAAGATTATCTTGCATTCTTGAGGCTTTCACATATTTTCCCATGTTCCAACAATCAGATTATTCCTTGATGTGTAGCAGTATTTAAAAATGGGCAATATGTTTTTGAGAAACTTTACATAGAGAATTATTCTGACTTGGCACTTAAAAATGAGCTTGGCTCATTGGAGACAACATCACACTTCTTGTGTATGATGATGTGTAACTTGTCTTAGTGTGTCGCTCTCCTTCAACAAAGTTATTTCTCTCTTCAATTAGCATATGTTTAATATTCAGTTATGTCTAATTTTACTTATGCTGTCACTGTTTTTAATTGTGATGACCCTCAACACCTCTGCTCTTTTCTTTTTTAAAAAAAAATGACTTTTAGCCTCCACTTGTATTCATACTTGAGTTATATGAACAACACAAGCAATCAGTGGGCTTCATGCTGCTTACTGTGGTCAGGTCTGAGCATTTACATGTCAAAATACACAGTGCTTAATTAATGTCTTTGTATAGCTGCTTCACATTACAGTTAGGGGATCATGTTAAAATTTGAGATTATGTGCATAGATAGGTTCTGTTATCTGTGATGCATAATTTGAAATTATTAAAGGGGTCATTTAAAATGTTTGTTCAAGGCTGGATAGATGGCTTAGTGGTTAAGGCACTTGCCTGTGAAGCCTAAGGACCCATGTTCGACTCTCCAGGTCCCACATAAGCCAGTTTCAGTGGTGCAAGCATGCAATGTCAAATATGTGCACAAGGTGGCGCACGAGTCTGGAGTTTGATTGCAGTGGATGGAGGCCCTGGTGCACCAATTCTCTCTCTTTCTTTCTCTCTCTCTAGTATAAAAAAAAATGTTCGTTTGTTCAGGAAAAATGAGGGCTGCATTGATAGGGTTGAAAAATCACTAGTTTGGTTACTTAATGAGGCCCTAAGAAAAGGTCATTAAGGCCGGGCGTGGTGGCGCACGCCTTTAATCCCAGCACTGGGGAGGCAGAGGTAGGAGGATCGCCGTGAGTTCAAGGCCACCCTGAGACTCCATAGTGAATTCCAGGTCAGCCTGGGCTAGAGTGAGACCCTACCTCGAAAAACCAAAAAAAAAAAAAAAAAAAAAAAAAAAGAAAAGGTCATTAAGTTGCTGAAAAGGCTGGTGAATTCAAAGGGTCTCAAGTTCAGTGTGAAAGATGCAGATTGGGGAAAACTGACTGCTCAAGTTGTGATAGGGCAGCAAAGATCTTGCAGAAATCAAGGTTTGCACTTGCATCTGGTGGACTTGGGAGAGGCCTGCAGGAAGTCTCCTCACAGACTACGTTTCCCTCAGCCAATGCTGAGATGTGATGAAACTCACCTCAATAGATCGACTTAGGGGAGGGAAAAAGGATGGGGAGGGAGAGAGCTATGACCTTGACTTATTTTCTTTAATGAGAAAAAAAATGACTGAATTATTTTAAATCTGATACATTTCATTTCCATTTATCTCAGGCAAATTTTTGTCATGCTATTAGAAAATGATTGAAGTTACACCTTTCTACACCTAGTCTGTAGACTCAAGACTTTAAATGTTTTTTTTTTTTCCATTGCGGCCTCCCTAGTTCCATTCCCCTTCACCTTGTGTTTGGACAACTTCACTTGTCTCCCGAGTGAGTCCTTTGTTTTCTCTTGCATCCTTCCTGATCTGTGGTTCCTGGAGCCCAGCAAACTTTTTGTGTCAGTCACCTCATTTTATTGTTCACTCTCCAACAACTACCTTGTACTCAGTATTATGTTTCTTAGTAATCTTCCCTATCACTCTCTCTAATGTCCTTTCTCTATTAAGTGCCCCCTAAGCACTTCCCAACTCCAGAACTTTGTACTGTGCATTATTAGCCAGGGTTCTCTCGAGGAACAGAACCAATAGAATGAACTGCTATTATAAAGGGGATTTATTGGATTAGCATACAGGCTATGAGCTGGTAGTTCAACAACAGCTGTGTGCTGGATTGAGTGTTGTGGAACCTGGTAGCTGCTTAGTCCACAAGTTCTGGGTACCTCAGCGGTCCCAATCTGGCACTGAAGGCCTGTAGGATACCTGGAGGTTGGCTGGCCTTTAGAACATGTTGGAAGGCTGGTTAAACCCATTTCTAATGTTCATCATGGACAGCTGAGATGGTAAATCACAGCCTAAACAGGGTAGATGCTCACTCAAGGGAATAGTGATGGGCATCAAGTGAAACGGACACATCAGTGTGCAGCAAGGGCAGCCAGGCAAAAGGCACTGTGTTCCTCTGTGTTCCACCACTGGAGAGATGACTTCCTGTCTCTGTTAATCTTTCCATCCTAAGCTGATCACACTGACAACAATTTAACCTTCACACACTCATTGTTGTGTCCAAAAGCTCTGCTTTGGGTTGTCTGGAGTGACTGGTTCAACCTAATCCTTCTGGATTTTACCTGCAGGTAACAACCCTCATTCTGTCTGTCCCATGGATTGGACTGCCCTGCTAACACTACCATGGCATTTACGGCCTCTCTAGCACTAGTAATGATCTTAGCTTGCATCCTGGACAATTCCATTCTTCCAGCTGCTTTGGCCCCAACTCTTGGCATCATCCTTTACTCTTCACTTTCTTTTAAATCCAAAATCCAAACCCGTCAGGGAACATCCAAGGTTCTGTCTAGAAAATGCTAGCAGCCTGACTACTTCCCACCACCTCTCCAGCTACTTCCTGGTCTGGTCTCAGCCACCATCCTCTCTCACATGGTTATTGGTCAGGCCACTTAACTGGTTTTCCTGTTTCTACAGCTGGCCTCGTATAGTCCAAGTAACCTTTTATGAACTGGTCACTTACTTCCGTGCCTCCCCATTCCTCTCAGAGTAAATTTCTCACAATATCTTCCCTCCCATTCCTTCTCCAACTTCTTCCATATTGTTTATAATTTCTTGGCACTTAAATTATTATTATTATTATTAAGTTTTGTGTGTATTTGTTTGTGTGGTACATGGTGCAGGCACTTGTGGGTGTATATTGTGGAGGACAGAATTTAACATTGAGTGTCTTCCTCCATTGCTCTGCATCCTATTTATAGAGACAAGGTCTCCCACTTGAGAGCAGAGCTCGATAATTTGGCTACTCTATGAAGTCAGTTTGCTTATGGGACCCCTGGTTTCCATCTCCTGCACTGTGATTACAGGCAGGCTGTTCTGCTTGCCCAGAATTTACATAGGTGCTAGGGATCAAATTTTGGGTCCTCACACTTGCACAGATGACTCATCTCCTTAGTCCTGACCTTTAAATTCTTGAGGGCAAAATTATTATTTTTATTGTTCTCCAATGCATTCCATGTACCTAGAACTACTTGGCATATAAGTAGGGTCTCAACAAATATGTTTGGAGTACATGAATTAAATCATGCTTACTTCTTGATCGTTTCCCTCCTCAGTTGGAATGTGAGATGTACGAGGGCACTGTCTTGTTCACCAGTGTATCTAAAGCACTCAGAGCAATGTCCAGTATACAGTAAGTGCTCAACAAGTTCTTGGTTTGTATGCAACTGCCACTCTTCACTGATGGGGTGCAACTATGGTGGGTGATGAGGACCATTCAATAAAGCCTAAAACGAGCCATTCACATAAATAAGGCTTTTGAAAAGCAATGTAGGTAGAGTTACATTTGCCCCAAAGTTACATTCAGGTAGCGAACTGGAATACAGTTACTATCTCACAATTCTTTCTGTGTTTTGCTATGATTATGCAAACTCTTCTGGTAACTTCCTAAGGAAATAGAAATCTACCTCTTTGCTGCAATTTGCGAAGCGCTTACCCGAGGGCCTGGAGCAGGGGGCTTGGTGTTTACAGAGATGGGCAAGAAGTGATTTCAGCATATGAATGTATTTTCTCTTCTTGAAAGTGAGATATAAGCTACCAAGGAGTTACATGATCTGTTTTGTTTTCCATTTGCACTGAAAGGCATTTATATCTACATATCCCTGTGTGTAAACGTAGGGGATCCACAACTATTCCCTGAGATTGTTTGGATGGTGAGTCTCTCCAGAGTTTCCTCACCACTCTCAAAGGCAGTGTCGGGCACCAAAGGGAAAAAGAAGAAGTGGAGATGCAATTTTATCTCCCAATTGAACTTGATTAAGTGGGGACTGCTCTAATCAAAAGTTTGAATCCTGGGGGAGTGTGATGTGGGTAGCAGGTCTGAGAGTATTTGAGAAGAACAGGAAGGCGAAATAGCAAAGGGATGATAGAGAAAGAATGAGGCAAGAAAATAATTGTCGTAAAGCTTATTAAGTCATACAATTAGGTGAACAAATTGTCTCACAGATAGTGTGATGCTCAGTGCTAGACTGGCAAGGGAAGTAGAAGAAAGCATTATTTTTATTATTTTAATAATTTGTGTAGGAATCATCATAGCCACAATCTGTTAGCCAGAACAATTGCCAGCTGGTGTCATTGTGGGGGAACTAGTGTAGGCTGAATGCAAACATGTTTTTCCTTTTTACCTGGAGAGCATTCAATTTTAGAAAATTTCTATTCATTTTTGTCCGAATGTGAGGTCTGCCCTTGTAGATAAGGAAGACTGTTTATTGTGTGATTTAGGAGTTTTGATTAGGTTCACACCAACTTTCACCATGGTAATAGGGAGACCACACCTGGGACAGACTGTGTTTACCCAACTAAAGTTACCTATCCTTAAAAATGAATACCTCGGTATACACCAGAATTATCTATGTAATTGCCTTGAATCTATGCATTGTTTTCCTTGCAATTACCTCAAGGAAATGCTGGCACTTCATTAACTATTACTGAATGAAAAAAATAAACACCAAACAAGATTTTATGGGATAATGCTGCTTGAACAGTGCTAACAGTCCACTTACTTATGGGTGCATACATCTTACTAGCAATACAACTGTTATATTTGTTACAATATTTTCTTCTGAAATTCTCGTAAATGGCCTCTTTTAATAATGATGCAATCATTTTATGGTTGTTATCGTCTTCCCCTTGTTTATCTGGGAACTCAGACTAGATACCAAAACATCACAGGATGTAAAATTACTCGGCTTAGCCTATGAAGCCATGGGGAATGGGAAAATAACTTAATTGTTCTGGTGCAATTCTGTTGTCTCTTCCTGCCTCCTGACTCAGAGGGTCTCAGGAGGGGAGAGAGGAAATTATGAGCTCTGTTGTTGACACTCGGTGGATTTCTTCGGTGGTGATTTGGACACATTGAGCATTCTAGTAGTTTCTAATCCCTGCCTTTGCTTACACCTGGCTTTCCTTGGTTTATTTTCCTCATCTCTGAAATGGGGTATTATACTTCTTTTTGTCTCCTTAGAGAGCTGTTCTGAGGAGCAAATGAGACAATGGCTAGGAAAGGGCTTCCCACTATGCAAATTACTAACAGGAGCACTCTGGTTATCCATTTGAGTATAAAAGCTCTACTTATCCACGATGTGTCAGGCAATATTGTAGAAAATAAGACAGTTCTCAAATAAGATAGTATGAAAGGCATAATAACTTTTACTTACTAGAACACATACACTCACACACATACATCTTAACACCCAACACTACCAACCTAATGCAGTCTGGAAATCATTGCCGAGTTCCAGGAGGTTCTCATTATATCACAATCTCTTGCTCTGCAGTGTAATGTGATGTCACTGAGAGTATTTTAATTTTGATGGATAGAAAAAGAAGTAGAGTTAAAACAAGCTTTGGAGAACCCGATCCATTTTGCACACCACCTTTCTTTCTTTTGTTAAGTAGAAACTTTGTATGGATACATCATGTCTTGGTACCATCACTCCCCGGTTCCTGTCCCCACCCCACCGAGGGCCCTCCTTAGTGGGATTGCTGGTATTCACCACGGAGTTGTGGGTTATGAACTGTGAGAGCAGCAGTCAGTCATGGTGTGTGTGTGTGTGTGAGGGGCGGATGTCCCTGGACACCTTTCTTAAGGACATAGACATCTACAGTGTCAAGAAGGGTAAGGTTTACAATTGTTTATGGTTGAAGAAAGGAAAGGAAGAGGTGGAGGGGAAGCGTTGTTGAGAAGAATATCTGTCTAGAACAATAAAAATAACTCAGATGGCTGGGCGTGGTGGCGCATGCCTTTAATCCCAGCACTTGGGAGGCAGATGTAGGAAGATCACCGTGAGTTCAAGGCCACCCTGAGACTAGATAGTCAATTCCAGGTCAGCTTGGACTAGAGTGAAACTCTACCTCAAAAAAAAAAAAAAAAAAAAAAAAAGCAAAGAACCCCCCCCAAAACAAACAAACAAATAAAAAATCCTCAGATGATGAACAATTTTCAGCACTGGCCTCATAGGGGACAGAAGAGATCAGCCCGGGGTTCCCCAAAAGGAACAAGAGCTGCATAGATCCCCAGAGAGACCAAGTGGGAAGGAGGGATGCTGCAAACGCCGTGGGATACCGCGGGTGGTGGGCTGTGGCTAGCTGGGTGGCCAGGACGGACACGGTTGGTGTGGACCTTGACACCTGCCACCCTGCCCACTGGGCAAACAGCTGAAGCAGGTCTAGGAAGTGTGTGCCAGGTAAATCCAATTAATTGGATTGGTACTTCGATTCAGGTTCTAAAATTCAGACGTTTTTCAAGCGAAGACTTGGTCCTGGGGCAAAAGCAAAATCTACATGGTTGAAAAGTGAGGTTTTTCAGAGAAACATCTGTGCACAAAGGAGGGCTTGACGAGAACCCAGAGGTGAGACGAGCGTAGGTGTCATCTTTCCCATGTGGGGGGCAGTGGATCGTGAGCTCAACTTCTGTTAGTAAATGAATCGCAAGAGATGCCCCTCAACTCCCTTGTACCCTCGATGGTTGTGGGCTGGGCTCTCAGCCGCTGAAAGAAATAGTGTACACTGAACACACTGCTCTCCATGCAGTAGGCGTTTAATGGGTGCAGGTTAATATAAAGTTGTAGAGTTGGACACCCTGAGTTCTTAGTTAAGGAGGGTCTGGAGAATTAAAAAAACAACAACAAACAAACAAGCAAACTTGAGCACCAGTCAGAATGCCTGGGGGTGGGGAGACGGGGCATTGAATGCATCGCAGAGAGTCAATTTCTCCAGCAAGCCCCTGTAGTCTGGTGGACGTGGTTCTGTCTTAACGTGATGTGGGGGTGTTATTTATTTGTTTGCAAATAAGGCTTCCAGGTTTCTGTCCACGCTGGCAATTTAGAGAATTATTTTTTTGGGGGGGGTATGGGATGATCGCCAGCGACGCCCTCCTCTGGGCCTATTGTCAAGGCATCTTTGGTGACATCTTTGGGGGGGGGGTTCGGGGGTGAAGGGGTTCCCACCCCCAGCTGTCTCCCCTCGAGCCCCACGGAGCGGTGGACTCCTCCCCTGGAAACTCCTTCGGGGCTGGGGGAAGGCTTTGGCGCATGCTCGGTACCTAGAAAAGATTTTTTTTTTTTTTTTTTTTGCTGCGGGTAGCCGGGCTCCAGTCACACCGGCTGGCGGCTTGTGGCGGTGCCAGGCTGCGTGCAGCGCGAGTGTGTCCGCGTGCCTGCGCCTGGGCGGACGGAGCCGGAGCGGCGGTGCGCCTCGGCTGCTCGCCCGCCGTGGTTGGCGGTGGGCACGACTGCTGCTGGGCAAACTTGCGGCGCCTCCGCGGCTCGGCTTGGACAGGGGGTGGTGGTGGACGACCTCGGGGGTCCAGAGGTGCAGGTGCGAGGGGATGGGGGAGGACACGGTGGCTTAACGGCCCCGGCGGAGGCGGAGGGACCCGAACCGTACCTTCGCCCTTGGCCGGCGCCCCGGGGCCAGCCAGCCTCATGCAGCCCCTGCGCTTGCGGCTGCTGCTGCCCGGCTGCCCGGCTGGCTCGGGCAGGTCCGGGACCCGAGTCCAGCTGCTCGGAGCCTGAGCGTCGGCGAACCGGCTGCTGGATGCTCCGCTGCGCCTGAGAGCGCCGGGGCGGGAGCCCGCGGTTCCCGGGGCGCTCCACGCCGCAGCCACCGCGCAGCGCAGCGCGCACGCCAGCCGGCGCGGGTCTCTCGGTGCCCGGGGTTCGGTTCCTCCCAGGATCCGGTTCCTCCAGCCCTCCCTCCGCCCCCGCCCTCCCCGGGGAACCGTCATCCCTCCCCCCCAGCCGCGCGCGCCTCGGCGGGCGTCAGGGGCATGGAGCAGCGGTGGGCTCCGAACCGCGCCCCGGAGTCCCCGAAACTTCCGAGCGGGCGCGCGATCGCGCCACCGCCGCCGCCGCCGCGTCACCTGCCGGCCTGAGAGCGGGGACCATGGATGAAAGGTTCAACAAGTGGCTGCTCACGCCCTTGCTCACCCTGCTCTTCGTGGTCATCATGTATCAGTACGTGTCCCCGTCCTGCACCAACTCCTGCGCCAACTTCGCCGAGCAGCCCCGGTCCCGAGAGGCCCGGCCCCCGGCCGTTCCGAGTCCCGCCCGCCGCGTCCAGGTGCCAGCCGAGGACGAGTGGCAGCGACGACCCCAGCTGCCCCCGCCGCCCCGGGGACCTCCTGACGGGCCTCGGGGGGTCATGGTCCCCGAGGAAGAGGAGGACGATGAGGAGCCGGGGGACCCAGAAGAAGACGAGGAGGAGGAAGAGGAGGAAGAGGAGCCGGACCCCGAGACACCCGAGAACGGCTCGTTGCCCCGGTTTGTCCCGCGTTTCAACTTCACCCTGAAGGACCTGACCCGCTTCGTGGACTTCAACATCAAAGGGCGCGACGTGATCGTGTTCCTGCACATCCAGAAGACCGGGGGCACCACGTTCGGCCGGCACCTGGTGAAGAACATCCGGCTGGAGCAGCCTTGCAACTGCAAAGCCGGCCAGAAGAAATGCACCTGCCACCGGCCGGGCAAGAAGGAGACGTGGCTCTTCTCGCGCTTCTCCACCGGCTGGAGCTGCGGGCTGCACGCCGACTGGACCGAACTCACCAACTGCGTGCCGGCCATCATGGAGAAGAAGGACTGTCCTCGCAACCACAGTCACACCAGGTACTGTCCCTCTGTCCCCGTCCCGCTGTCCTGCGCTTCCTGCCCCCCCCCATCCCTCACCCTCCCACCTCGGCCTGACCTCCGCGCTGACCCTCCTAGAGGCTGAGGTAGAGGCTCTCGGGGGAGACTTGGGAAACCTCTGGGTCTCGAACTTGCTCCTCCCCCATATCCCATTGCGGCTGGCCATCGCCCCCCGTGGCGGTCAGACGTGTCCACCTTCATCCAGCGTGCGCTTTTGCCTAATGCATAGCAAGCACCTAGTGCCTTCCCTTGGAGAGGTCGTTTGCGAGAGGATGGAATAGACAGGAGGTCCAGGCTCGGAGTGGAGCTGGAGAGGTCGAATCTTTGTACTTAAATTCAGTGGTGAAAACTCAAAGCAGGAGGTGTGTGTGTTGGGGGGGAGGGGTGGGTTGGGGGGTTCTGGGAGTGGAGAAGAGGCACTTTTCCTCACCTGGTGAAGCCCGAGGCGAGGATAATCCCCTTCCTAAGTGGCTTTTGGGGGGCTGTTCGGCAGCTCAGGAAGCAATCCTCTAGACGCCACTTTGAAACTACTCGTGCACATCCTGGCCCTACCCGGGGTAACCCTGATTCTAGACATGGTCTTTGTTGCTGTGGAGCTCTGCGGAAATTGTGACCCGTGCTGTTCTTAGCAAGATTTCCACTCTCGCCCTGGGCTATGCCAACAAGTTAGTTCAACACCATTAAATGCCTACTGTGTGCTTAGTGCTGCCAAGATCAATCGAGTGAGATCGGCTTGCTTTGAGGAAGGATTACCAGCCCCTTTTAAAGGAGCAAAGCAGCCGAGCATTCGGAAAGTTTGAGATCTTAATAGCCAATGAAACTGTCCACATTTCTCGCATCCTTTGAGAGAAGCGTGGGTTTAGGAATTTGGTCGAATGCTCTCTCTGCCCATTGCAATCTAGAGATTAATCTGACATGCTTGCTCAAGGGACTGGAATATTAAAAGCTTGGAACAGTAGTTTATTGAAGTTTTTATCTCAGAGGTTTCAAACAATTTGGTGTAAGGAAGTAGGAATTTAAACGCTCAGCTTAGTGCGTTAATATCAGATAGCTTTTGATTTGACATTATGGGAAAGCCTCATTTACTGACAACTACCCAGATTCTGGAATTCGCCACCACTGAAGCATCTAATTCTACTTCATTTCTCCAAGAATGAGCAAAATTTCATCATGGGATTTTTCTTTTTTTAACCTCTGGCAGTTTTTCAAATACTTTCTCTCCTCTCTGCTCTTTTCCCTGTTTTATGGAAATTAGTAAGCATAAGAAATCAGCTGGATTTGGAATAAGGGCACTCAGTAGTTCTCCCCTTAGTATATTTCAAGGGCATTTTATGTTTTAATACTTGCAGAGTATGTTGTTTTAGATCCTGCTAGTCCGTTTTCAATTAAGCATTGCTTGCAAACTTCCCAATACACGGCACGATTACTTCTGTGAGATGGTTTCTGATACATTCCATTCCTTGGTGTACTCTTTTAATTTAGACATTGCACGTTCCTGATTACCCACAGAGAGTGTGTGAGCCTGCTTCCCAACTTCCATTTGACTACAACTGGAGTCCTTTTATCATCACACTGAAAGTCTGAAGATTTTTTTAGTGTGGGTTAGCTTTTTTTAAACCAGTGTCTTAGTGACTAGATGAAAATTCGGCAGATGATTAGATTTTGGCTGAGTGATGATACGATCCTTCTGTTAAAGACCCTGAGAAGATCACAAGTTTTGGTTTCTCACTTCCATAGGAAATACCTAACATGTTTGTAATTCGGGAAAAAATTGCACCTTGGCTATTTATGTATATGGTTTCTATCACACAAGCAGAGGATTTTTCTCCACTTAGCAATGGACCATAAGCATTCATTTCTCTTTGAGTCACTAGTTATCAGATAACGAATCACTTTGTACTGACTTCTTTATTTTCATAGCATTTTGTTTGTTTCACTTTTTGTAATCTTTTCTTCCTATTTCTCCTTATCCTCTCTTCTTCGATAAGTCTCAATACATGTCTTTGCGATTCCGTGGGAAGGGATAGTTGTGTATGTGAAGTCCCTTGGATCAAAAGCTATAAGCAGAAGTTGAAGAGATGTTACTTGTAGCATCTTCCTAGCAGAGAAATGGAATTAGGTGTCTGTCACTGTAATGTCCGTGTACACCATTCTGCAGCCAACCAGATTAGCCTGGATAATGGAGGGGACATTTCCACAATGCAAAATGGCAGATAATCTATCGCTACATAATGGGAACAAGGTTCTACCTCAAATAGGGCTGACTCTAGGGAAAATTGAGGAGTGGATCCTGTTGATTTTATTTCCCTAGGCTCTCTGGCTTTTGGCCCCCACCCCCATTGGCAGCACCTCCCCACTTCTCTCATAGACCAGTGTCCTTGTGAATCACAGAGAGGGTAAGAGAAGGCTCTGGAGTTAGAAGAATATGGCTCTTGAACTGAGCACCAGTATCACCAGGAATGAGTAACTCTGTGAGTCTCAGATTCTTCCCCTTTGTAGTGGAAAAAAGAATTTGGATGCTCCTCATAAAAGTGTTTTGTGAGAACTAAGAGAGCTAAGGTATGGGGATATTTTACAGAGTCCCCATGCATTGTAGAATATGCTGGAATATAGTACTTACTATTGAATATCTGTATGTAGACAGGGCTATGACATTTGTTATTAATTATAATAATATTTTCTCTAATCAAAGTCTTCCTTCACAAAAGGATCTGGGGTAACTTCTTTAGACAATTCAGTATAAATGTGTCACTTTAACTTGAAGATGATATATTTTTTTGTATTATAAAGGGGATTGATTGGATTAGCTCACAGGATGCTGGCTGGGCAATCAACAATGGCTGTCTGCAGGCTGGAGAGTCAGAGACTGGTAGCTTCTCTGTCCATGAGCCTGGATGCCTCAGCAGTCCCAATGTGGGACTGAAGGTTTGGGGGATTCTTGAAGAGCCGCTCGTCTTCGGCCCATGTTCGAGAGCAGATGAAGCTGGCTTCCAACACGTTCTTTCCACCAACTCTTCTGCAATGGTCCCAACGGTGCTATTTGTTGATTATTTATACCGAGACTTC
Organism: Dipus sagitta; assembly: GCA_036346955.1. NCBI lineage: Eukaryota > Metazoa > Chordata > Mammalia > Rodentia > Dipodidae > Dipus > Dipus sagitta. The sequence continues at coordinate 16,091,765 of CM070772.1, read as the reverse complement.
TAAGTTCCAAACTTAAGCAGTGAATTAGGAAGTATGGATATCTGGGTGTCACTCGTTTTGGGGCAGGATGGCAAAGAAGGGTGTGGAGATATCCAGGATTATTGGATAGGCACTCTGTTGAAAAGGAAAGCTGACTGGGTAGTGGGAGAGGAGGGCGGAGCATTTAGGTCCAAGGCAGAAGGGGGGGGGGCAGTCCACTCTGCGAGAAGAACATGGCAGAGTTGAAGGAATCATTGTGTGGATTTCATATACTCAGGAAGGGGGAGGCAGCCTGGACCCAGCCCAGGAGTAGTTTCTGATCCCAGAGGACCATTACAGCAGGATAGGATGCCAGCAGGAAGATGACATCTCTCTGTCCCTTCTTTGAACATATTGCTGAAGATTTCTTCCCCTCCTTTTCTGTGTTGCTTTTATTTCATCCAATTTATTTCTGTAGTAGGTTATCTTTTCTCACCATCTTGTGAGATGTCTTTTGTCCTGTATGTTTCCCCTCTTCTCCCACATGACCCAGTCTTTAGGAGCCTTCATTTTGCCATTGTTGACTATGGATAGAATCATAGCATTTTATGGCCTTAAAAAAAAAAAAAGACTGCAGAGAAAACCCAGTCCCACAATTTTGACAAGCATTCTAACCTTAAAAAGGGGAAATGATATGACTACAGTTTCCCTCGGGAGTTGGCGTTTGCCTTTCCATGAGGTCCAGTATCCCTTCTCTCTTCATACTGCGGACAGAGCTGGGGCACTTACTTAGGTACCAGGCACTTGGATAGTTATCGGCATGGAATTTCCAGCAGTGTCAGCCCTATGGAGCCTGGCCAATGGGGAGGATATAGCTTAATCCTTGGTCAAGTCAGTATCACTCTTTTTTTTTCTTGGTGTTTTCAGGTAGGGTCTCACTCTAGCTCAGGTTGACCTGGAATTCACTATGTAGTCCCAGGATAGCCTTGAACTCATCATAGTGATCCTCCTACCTCTGCCTCCCGAGTGCTGGGATTAAAGGCGTGCCCACCACGCCCAGCTCACTCCTCTTTTTAAATTATTTTATGAGAGAGAGAGAGAGAGAGAGAGTGAGAGAGAGAGAGAGAGAGAGAGAGAGAAGAATATGAATGAATGGGTGCACCAGGGCCTCCAACCACTACAAACTCCAGGTGCATATACCACTTTGTGCATCTGACTTTATGTGGGTACTGGAATATCAAACCCAGTTTGTTAGGCATTGCAACCAAGCACCTTAAGCTCTGAGCCATCTCTCGATCCCTACTCCTCCTTTTAGATGATGCTGGAATATATTCTCCTGCATAATGAGAAGGCCATTTTATTAAATATACCTTTTTTTGATTTTTCGAGGTAGGGTTTCACTCTAGCCCAGGCTGACCTGGAATTCACTGTGCAGTCTCAGGGAGGCTTTGAACTCATGGTGATCCTCCTACCTCTGCCTCCCGAGTGCTGGGATTAATGGCGTGCGCCACCACGCCTGACTTTAAGGCCATTTTTCTCACTGATTATTCACATTCCGTTTGTTCTATTAGAGTGATTAGAGTCCTGTGGCTATAGTACTCTGTGTTGCAAATTATGTAGACCTGCCCCATACTTATTTTTGTTTGGCTTCTATAACTATACCACAATACAGGACAGATAGAAGTAGTTTCAGGAGTGGCTGCCCTGAGATGTATAGGGTGTTTCTGTCTGAATTCCTGTGCAGATTGATCTCATTTTAAAATATTGCCTCACGGGTAAATGACCTCCATGTCTAAGAGCTCCACAAGGCCAAAGGAAAGCAGGGATTCTCTGAATTCTAGTCTGCAGTCCTGGAGAATGACTCAGGTTAACTTCAGCTTACACTTTGCAATTATTTATTTATTTACTTTTTTTTTTTTTTTTTTGGCCAATCATTGTGGCCAGGAAGATGAGGTCCCTTAACTTGCCTTCTATCACAGTGCCACTTCTGTGATGTGATGTGTGTGTGTGTGTGTGTGTGTGTGTGTGTGTGTGTGATCAGTTATCCGGAAAAAGGACGCTAGCATAGATATAGTTCCCAGGTGAGCACTGGGTTAGGTTCAAGCCCTCCAGTTGTGTCCTGTAGGTGCTGATAAATGAGAAGGAAACGAATCTTTAGATTTCTTCTTTGCATTCTATTTAGGAAAACCTTTCAGCCAAATTGCAACTCAACTTTATCTGCAGCATCTGGAAGCCATATTCACACACAAGAATTAATTGATAGAATCAAACAGTTGAAGTTTCACATTTGCTAATATTTCATAAAGAGAAACATAAAAGTTGCCTCCAAATATTCAGGAGAAGACGATGTGGAAGGTGGGGGAGGTTTGTTTTGTACGGCCCCAAGGGATGGAACCAGTATAAGAAGTGATGGGGATTGCAGTTCATGAGCAAGAATGTCATAAAGTTTATAACTGTCTCCGAGGAGCAGGAACTCTGTTGTGAAGTGGTATGCTCCCCAGAAGTGAAAACTTTGGAGTGGTGAGGTCACCATTGATGTTGTAAATGGAATGAATTCCTTCCTGGGGGAACACATCCTGGGTGGGCTTTTATTAAGGATCTTTAATTCGACTCTAAATTGAATTCAGAGTGTCTCTCTCCCTTTCCTAGACCATAACTAAACATTTACAACAGTACCAACAAAATATTATGGGTGAATTAGTCAGCTCTTCAGCATTTGTAAATATTTCACAATGAAACTTTTGGTAAGGCACAGTCTAAAGGAATAGACTGTCTTACACATCTAGCGTCAAAAGCTACAACTGAGTTCTGTGTAGTAGATTATCTGCTTCTTAATGAACGCAAAAAGATAAGATGAGAAAAAAAAAATCACAATATGCCCTCAAAAAGGCCATAGAGCTGCTTTGAAACATTGCCTTGTTTTTCTTTAAACAGCAGGCTAAAATGTACAAGGCATCTGCAGGGCTCTGATTCAAAGATTCTAGAATATTATAGCCCAGCCTGCTTTCTAAAGCATAATGTGTTTGATGTCTCTTCTAATTAGAAATGTTGAACTGCCAGGAAGGTTAATTTTTAGCATAAGGTTTGTGTGCAGTATAAAACTAAAGAGATAAGAGCTTGTTCTGTCTATATGCCTCATCCACTTAACTTGCTCATTACAGGTCTCTTAAAGTATCACTTCTGCTCCAAACCACCAATATTTGCTGTAAATCAGAAAGAGGTTACATTAAATTCATTCCGTTTTTGAGTGTTGAGGATATAAACTGCAAGTAGTAAATGGTAAGAGATGATCAGTTCTACTTTTCTTGTGCTAGTCACCTTGAGAGTTTGGATAAGCTTGATGTTACAGAAATAGAAATGTTTGGGTAGTAATTAGAAGCTAAGTAAATTTGTCCAACAACAATGTGGTTTTGCTTAATTTTAGATTCTTCTATTATTGTTCCCCAAAGCTAATTATTATCAGCTCATTTTGACTAAAGACAATCAGAAGCTTCTGGCATTTAGAAGTTATTTATGCTTGATAATGAATTAAACAGTTTAATTGAGATTGGAAAATCCTAATGTGGTTTTAAGAGTCACAAAATACATTATTAGATCAAGAAGTGAGTTTATTAGGAAAACAATTAAATAGACAATCCACGTTAATATTTCGTAATCGTGTTACCTTATATTTGAATTTGTCTGGATATCAGGTACAAATTCTGTTGATTTTAATTGGCTAATAGAACGTTGTATAAATTACAGCTAAACATTCAACAATGTGATGGGAAACGCACTCAACAGTGGTTAACATAGAGGGTGTTACTTGCTTTTTTCTTCCCCTGGCATATCCAGCTGCTCAGGAAAATACATGTAAATTACCCAGCACAGAGAATGACTTATGGAAGATGCTCAATAAATGTCAGTTTCATATAACGTTTTAAATGTCAGTGAAGGGCTGGAGAGATGGCTTAGCGGTTAAGGTGCTTGCCTGTGAAGCCTCAGGAACCAGGTTCGATTCCCCATGACCCATGTAACCCAGATGCACAAAGCAGCACATCTGGAGTTTGTTTGCAGCAGTTGAAGGCCCTGGTGTGTCCATTCTCTCTCTCTTTCTCTCTCTCTCTCCCTCAAATAAATAAAATAAAATAAAATAAAAAAGATGTTAGTGAAATTGACAAGGTTGTGGTCTTTAAAAAGAATTATCAAACATTTTGCATCATTAATGTTACCTCAGTTACCAAGCATAATTGTTAGCAGTGGACTTCCAAAACTAGCAAGATGCTAAACCCCTTGATGATCTCAATGATTCATAAAACTAAAGAGGACAAGGCTTATTGGACCATTTCAGAAGTCTCCTCTTTCTAGGTTGGCCACAAATCAGAAGGCCATTTGGGTACACACAGACTTGCTGTTTGGGAAGTTTAATTTCATCATTCATTTCCACTTTAGAAAATAAAATAAGACCACACCCACACACACCCACACACACACCATGTACATGAACTGCGAGGCTGGGAGGACGAGAGAGTGCTATGTAACCTTAGGCTTGCTGTTGGTCAAAGCCGAAGGGATGAGTTGGGCTGTTGGCAGTTGGAGACTGGGATACTGAAGGGCCAAGGGAAGAGATTCCGAATTAGGAAACCATCCTCAAGAGAAATGGTGGAAACCGGCGAGAAACATTGGCTACTGAAAATCATGCTGCTGTTTACCTCTGAAGGTAATTAAAGTTTGAGAGTGGGGACTCTGAAATCAGACTAAATGTATTTTGATTGTCATGTGACCTATGGCTTGTCAGTGACCTGTTCTATGTTTTGATTTCTTTCCCCTCTGGGAAATGGAAGTAGTGTGAGTCCTAAGCCATGCTAAGCCTTAGTAACCCACATGGCACTCTTAGTACATAGTCCTCTGGTCAGATATTAATATTTTCTCTTGGGACTTGTCATACCTACATGATCTTTTTGGCAAAAGTTAAATGATAGGGGCTGGGAGGTGACCCAGAGATTAAAGGTGTATGCTTGTAAATCTCAACAGCCCGGGTTTGATTTCCCAATACCTACATAAAGCCAGATAACAAAGTGGCACATGTGTCTGGAGTTTGTTTGCAGAGGCAATAGGCCCAGGGTATACCCATTCTCTCTCTCCCTCTCTCAAATAAATAAATAATATATATTTTAAAGAAGTGAATGTTTATTTTAAAAGAGTTAAGTGATAGGTAAACCTGTGCTTTCCTGTTTGAACCTGGGGATTTTTCATCCTAAATAATGCAGAAGTTAGTTGTTAAGTTGTAATGTGGCAGAAAAGGCCTGTACAAGATGAATGTATGATCATTCACAGGCTACTGGGAGTACTCAGTGACACTCAGTGAATGCTCTGTTGACTGGAAACTCGCAGTCTTTTTTTCAGCATACCATTTTTTAAAATGGGAAATTAATGAAACAGCAATAAAATGTTTAAACATATACAATCAACTTTATACATGAAACAGTCCTGCAGTGAAATTGAATTAGTTGCCTGTGGGCACATAAATATTTTTAGTTCATTGCTGTTATTAATATCTTACCATGCTTTTATTGGTTAAGTACTGCCAGTTGTTTTTAGAATCTTGCCATCTACCACTATGTATTCAAGCTGGCCCCCACCTTCTAGTTTCTGTACAAACGTAAGAGTGTATAAATGTTAATCACCTTGATGCCTGTGGTACTTATTTATTAGATTTATGGAGAATATCTTCCAAAGAGTTCAAGGTTATGGACATATAACTATAAACCTGTGTGATGGACTCCAATTAAAAACCTGCAGGATGTTATAGATTTGCATCTAAAATGAAAACAGAGTTAGGAAGAAGAGTACACATGGTTTTAAGCAGAGACATAATGTGCACGTGGAACTGTGAAGGTGGGCTCTGTATTATACAGTATTTGACACTGACATGTGAAGGAACAGAGCACAGTGATATAGGTGGTAAATTAGCAGGTCATTACAGAGGAGTATGAGAAGAAGGGATGATGTAATAAGGCGAAGAATGAATATTCAAATAAGTGAATCAGAAAGAAGGTAACATTGTTGTAGAAGACAGACCTTTATCTCATAGACAGTGGTTTATCTCACTGGCACATGGATGGGACATTGTCAACTATCCAATAGGCTATCTGATTTGGGGTGGAAGCATATTTGAATGTTGCTGACTTGTGTGTGTGTAAGTATACATGCATGTAATATATATGTGTATTATATATTAATAGTATATAGTATATACTAGTGTGTATATATATAACATGTATCTTCTCTTTTGTAACATGCTGCAGTTTTATGGCATTGCCAGCATCAGTCAGGGTCATAGCACCAATTTGGGAATTGGAAAGGATTGGTTACAGAGGTATAGGCTGGGATAAAGGAACCTTCACTGGGCCTACCTGTGGCTTGTAATTAGTAACAAGGGGAATTGTTAAGTCCGTTAGGTATGAAACGGCAATGGTAAAGAATGGTGTTGTCATATCTCCTGTCTGCTGAGCGGAAACAGGAGCTGCAGGCTGGATAGGGTGAACCCAAGAAGAGGTTTCTGAATAGGTGCTGTTGTAGAAAGCACCTTTTGCTGGAACTATGGAGCTGAGGTGGGAAGGAAGGGTGGGAAGGAATGGTGAAGGGAAGGGAAGGATGTGTGTTCTAGCCACTTTCACCTCTGACTTGTTCGTCCTTTCCCACTGCCTTCTACTGAGCAAATCCTCCTGGACTCTAAAGGACATGGCAACTAGTTGGTGCATTTCATAGACTCCAGCAAGGCAGAGAAGGATGGAAATGGATTCTGGGGTTGCAGGGATAATTCTAGAACATGACCTAACGTCTTAAAATAGTTGAAAGTTTCTTTGAGTGCATTTCATGGATGGCACAGGTCTGGTCAACACGTGAGACAATGAGCAGATACCTGTATTTCATGTCATCAGTAGAAAACAAAGTCTCTACTTAAAGAATCATGAAAACAGCAAAGGACCCTTTATGGATGAACAGTGACCACAGATGTGGATGTCTTGCTGAGTAATAAAAATAATACTAAGGTTGGTACTTGCCATGTCAGTATACCAGAATCACTGGGTAGTATGACAGATTAGGGTAGTTCAATCTGCATCATAATACGCAGAAGACGGCACATACTTTATTATATCTGTATGTGGCATTTTATCAATTTGGAGTTATATAACAATATTAGTCAAAGCATGACAAGTCATGTGCAAAACTGGCTACAGTCTGCAATATCATAATTTATGAGGCAAGATGCTTTCTGTGGCTGAGATTGCCTTTCAAGAGCATTAGAAATCCTTCAAGCAACATTTAAGAGTGTTAAGTCTCTGATAGGAGGGAAAAAATAGTGTCATATTTGAAAGGATTCTAATGTGTTTAATTCTAATTTTGAAGGGCTTTTTGAAATAACTCTACTAGTCTTTGCAGACAACTATAAAATTTCCTAACATTAGATACTGAAAGATATGTAAATAAAGCCGGGTGTGGTGGCGCACGCCTTTAATCCCAGCACTCGGGAGGCAGAGGTAGGAGGATCGCCGTGAGTTCGAGGCCACCCTGAGACTCCATAGTGAATTCCAGGTCAGCCTGGGCTAGAGTGAAACCCTACCTCAAAAAACCAAAAAAAAAAAAAAAAAAAAAAAAAAAGATATGTAAATAAAATTTGTTTCTGACAAAATTATGCAAAGACTCATAAAGTCTCTGCTTTTCTCCTGGTCATTAAATGCATGAGAAAAATGCTAGCTAACATATATACCTATAGATGACAAAAAGAATACCCAAGTAAATGTGTGTATGTATATATACATGCACACATACACATCTGCTGGAATTGGTATCTATGGGTTATTTTTTCCCATCCATAGGAAGGAAGGGGTTTTGAGTTGTAGGAACACCATATATTCTTTCTCTTGTGGCCAATCTTTATATACGTATTCCTGTCTTGCTTTTCCCTAGCACGCTGTTTTATGATAGAGTCAGTGATGCCCTGTAAACAACCAAATAATGTCTCAGTCCTTGTTTGCATGCTAAAAGCTATTTTACATGATCAAATGCCTTGGGACTTGATTTCTGCTGGCTATGACAATGCCCAGATCTAAGTAACTGCATTGTTTGAATTGGAGTTCTGCCCAGCTACTTTAAACATATCTGGTAAAGTTGTCAGGGAAGAGCTTTTCTTTCCATAGAAGTTTATCAAGTTTTTTTGTTGTGTTATCCAGACAAGCAATGAAAAAAAGTGGGTTAATGGATATTCCTTTGGGTCAGTTTTTGTTTGCTTGTTTATTTGAGACATAATCTCCCAATATAGCCTAGGGGGGTCTTGGTCCCATTTTATAGCCCAAGCTGGTCTTGAGCTCACAATCTCCAGAGTGTTGTGACTTCAGGTGTGTTTTACCATGTATGACTCTATTTCTAATATTATTAAGATAGCTTTGTCTCTGCTTTGATTGATAAATATCAAAGACATGTGTGCATGGAAACTGGCAACATGTGAGAACGTAAGTGCATTGGAAATATTCAAATGATTCACTGGGGACTTTCTTAATTTAAAAATACTTGCGAGCTATCAATGTAGATTGTTTGTCTTTTAAGTTTAGACGTAAGCCCAAAATACCACAGCAGATAAATTTCTTTGCTTTGACAGTTTTATTCTCCAAGTTCCTTATGTGTGCTATAAAGAATAATTAATGTAATGCAAAAATCAATATTGTGTATAAATTATTTAGGCTTTACTATCATTGTAATTTTCTCTTCAACACCTATTGATCTGCAACAATTCATTTGTTAATTTCTTCCTAATAAGATATTCATTGTATTAGGTCTGTAGTAGTGCTGCCCCTGCGTTTTCATCAGCAAGTCATGAATTACTAATGATACATGGAACAGGTTAGCTTACAAGTAAGGGCTAGAACAGGCTAACGGGAGTACTTGGAAATGCTTTCCTAAAGAAAACCTGTGTAGGCAGACAACTGCCAGTGATTAAATGTGGACACTCTTGCAGGTTAGTAACTGGTACCTTAAATTTTAATGGGTATGTAGTTTTTTCAGATATGAATGTCTTTTCTTTACTCTTCTTTTCCCTGTAGTACTGGGGATAGAACCCGGAGCCTCCCATATGATAGCCAAGCCCTTTACCATTTAGCTATATCTGCTATTCCTTCCTTCCTTCCTTCCTTCCTTCATTCCTTCTTCCCTTCTTTCCTTCCTCCCTCCCTCCTTGCTTTTGTACGTATTAATGGGACTCAGTATTATAATTGAACATATCCATATAGCATGCGCTAAGCCATTTTTCAACTCCTATCAGGCAGAATTGTATATTGAGGTTGACTTTGTTTTTCTCACGTGTACTCTGGGCAAGGTAGTTATTAAACCATATTTTGACAGTTGATAATTGAATCACTTCACAGAGTTGGAAAAATGTGAGACCTTTTGGAAACTCAAGGAGAGGTAGGTTGAAGAAGTCAAACTCCTGACATTCATGGGAAAGAGGACTTTTGCACTGTGTAAGCTGAAGTACAGAGAGCGTGTTATCTTGTAGAGAGCTGCAAATTTGAACTCAAACAACCAGGATTTGAATCTGGGCTTCCTCATTTGCTCCTTTAGTTCTCTTCTGCTCTTATTCCTTCAGTGGCTTTGGTTTGTTTTCCGTTGCATCCTAGAAATAGGGCCTGGTTACACAATGGCTGTCAAATCAACATTGATGGACTATATGTAAGGATGAGAGCTTTGTTAATTTGTTAGGCAGTGTGGCTGAGAAAACGTGCTTTCTCCCCACTTGCAGAGTTGCTGTGTGAAGGGTTAAGGAAATGAATGTGAAGGCATTTTGTAAAGGATAAAATAGTATACAAATTCAAATTTACATAGACGGTGAGAAGTCTTTTGATACAGAATGGAAAAGGAAAGGAAGTTGGATTTTTGGTAATGCAATGAATATATTATTCAGCTTTTATAGAGTGTTTCAAAAATCAGGAACGACAAAGATGAAGTTGAAAATGTGAAAATAACACATTCAGCCCCACAACTTGTTAAAGTAACGACCAGTTTCTTTACAGTGGTAACATAATACATCCTAAAAGACTTACCTAAATGAAGGGGTCTTTCTTTTAGACCATTAGAGAAACTTTTTTGTTTGTTTGTTGCCATTCCCCACAGATTGAGTTCAAGCTTATTAGATATTTTTCCATAGCTCTATTCTTTTAAGGAAATTATCCTAAAGTTGATATCATAAACTTTGTGTTTCTTTTTCTTTCTTTCTTTTTTTTTTTTGAGGCAAGCCCAACAGACTGCCCTTATATTTATGTGAGAGAGAGAAAGCAAAGGGGGGAGGGAGGGAGAGGGAGAGAGTTGGCACCCAGAGCCTCCAGCCACTGCAGTGGAACTCCAGACACATGTGTCACCTTGTACATATGTGCAACCTTGCGTGTTATATCACTGTGTGTCTGGCTTACGTGGGTCCTGGAGATCAAACATGGGTCCTTAGGCAAGTGCCTTAACTGCTAAACCATCTTTCCAGACCAACTTTGTGTTTCTTAATTTATTAACTGATATAAGCTATAGATACAGTTTTACTATGTCCTGAAAGTGAGCAGAGAATGTAACTCTTCATTTGAGATTTAGGATGTGATAAGTCTGCTGAGCTTTTCCATACATATATTTGATTTTGAAGCTAATTATTAAGCCGCAAAGAGCGGCTGGAGAGGTGGCTTAGTGGTTAAGGCACTTACCTGCAAAGCCAAAGGACCCAGGTTCCATTTCCCAGGACCCACGTAACCCAGATGCACAAGGTGGCACATGCATCTGGCATTCGTTTGCAGTGACTAGAGGCCCTGGCATGCCCATTCTCTCTCTGTCTCTCAAATAAATAAAAAAAATAAATAAAATGAAAAAGAAAGCAAAGAGTAATTTTAGAATGAAAAATAAAATCTTCTAGAGTCTGGATTTCACATTATAATACAAATCTATTAGCAGCATAGTTTCTGCTTAGTCGGAACTGATTGTCTTGGGTGAGGCATGATAGTTGTCCAGATGACAGATTTGCACGTGTCAAAATACATATAACTCCTAGGATAGGGTGAGTTCTGGAAGAATCAAAAGGGTGATTGCAAAGCCATTCACTGTGTGATGTTTCCTGCTTTGACATTTGGGACCTTTTTGTTCCAGGAGGGAGGGTCTGGCCCTCCAAAGCTCAGCTAATTTGTAGAGAATGAAAATCACTCACTTACAAGCACACTTTGCAGAAGCAAGTCCCTCAGTCAAGAGCCCATAACCTTAATCAGTTCGTTCATCTGCTGTTCTAGGCCATGTCCGCCTCCCCTAATCATCCCCAGGCTAGATAATGGATATCTGGAGAGAGCTTCCTTGTTCCAGAGAAGGCTGAAATGAGTCAAAGTAGATAATCCTATATCCACTTCCCCTGTCTCATTGTTTCTTCCCCTGGAAACCTTGATCAAAGCTCTGGCCTGTATTTTTCCCTTTCCTTCTACCTCCAGACACACCCTGAGACTTCTCTGCATGACCCTGCCTAATGGGCTGGGCTTCTTATTTCCAAGGATCTTCCTTCACTTTTCTTCTCTTCTTCTTCCTGAGGTAGGGTCTTGTTCTAGCCCAAGCTGACCTGGAGTTTGCTCTGTAGTCTCAGGGTGGCCTTGAATTCACAGGGTCCTCCACTCCCACCTTCTCCTGTCCTGACAATCACTTCTGTGTTTACTTCTGCTACAAACCTGGTTAAACCAAATCCTTAAGGCAGTGACCAAAACCGGAAGGGACTCAATCACGGGGCAAAGACCTTATTTACTCATCACATAGGAGAGGCAGAGAAGGGGTTTCAAGATTGCATGTGTTGTACTCAGCTTCTCCCTGCTGGACAAGCACCTGACCAGAAACAGCTTGTGGGAGGCAAGGGTTTCTTTCAGGATTACGGAATCCAGGGGAAACGCTCTCAGTGGTGGAAGAAGCTGGCTCGCTTCCACGGATGCGAGCAGAGAGAAAGAACTGCCGTAGGCAGCCAGCACCAAACACCAGCCCGAATTCTAACCGCTCTCCATACCTTAGCGCTGGACTTAAGATCATGCCTCCAAACACACCTCCTGGATGGATTCCAAAATCCACCCCCAGTGATCCACCTCTTCGCCAGTAGGGCTCTGCCCACTGAAGACTCAATGTTCAAGCCTGAGTCTGTGGAGCCACACATTTAAACGACTACAGTGCAGAAGCCAGTGATGGGAGCCCAGGTGCAAAGTCAAGCAGAGAGGAAGTACAGGCTAGTTAGTGGCCTCATGCCCACCAGGATTCTGGATTGGTTGGCGTCTCTAAGACTGGAGCTGAGTCTCCAGGTCGGATGTTCTGAACTACAGGAAGACGTGGACAATCAGAGAAGGGAAGAGAACAGGAGAAGAGAGGGGTGGGAGACGTCCAACAACAAATATCTGGACACAGCTAATTCCTTATAATTGAAGCACTTGTTAAAAAGCTTGGAATGGGGCTGGAGAGATGGCTAGGCAGTTCAGGCTCTTGCCTGCGAGCCTAAGGACCTGGGTTTGCTTCCCCAGTACCCAAGTAAGCCAGATGCACAAGATGACACATTTGTCTGCAGTTCCTTTGCAGTGGCTGGAAGCCCTGGTATGCTCATTCTCTCTCTCTCTCTCTCTCTCTCTGCCTCTTTCTCTCTCAAATAAATAAATAAATCTATTTAAAAAAAAGCTTGGAATTACTTACATGAGAGAATTACATTTAATTTTATTTTGAAACTTAATTTTTTTTTCTGTGGCTAGCTGGCTAAATTGGTTGATTAATTTATGATTGTAGAGAGCCCAGTACTAGGCACTGTAGAGAATATAAATGAAGTAGAAGACTTAGGCCTGGCTTTCAAGGAGTGAAATCATAGTTATATAAGTCATAGACAAAATGATTTGCAAGTGATTGAATATTACAGTCAATTCTTGGTATTGTAATTAGAACTATTTATAAGAGTGCTGAAGGAAGTGTGCTTAGAAAAAGGAAGTGTGAATGTTTGTAGAAATAAACAAGAAGGAAATAAAAAGCTGAACTGGCTGAGGAGAGAAAGGGTGATACAGAGTTGGATATTGAGTGGTTTTTAGAGGACCTCAAAAACATGTTGGATGGAAGAAATTCATTTTATTTCAATATGAAATTTAGAATTAAAAATTTTAAACAGGAGTGGATGCTAAAATATGTCCATAGATCCTCTGATCTTGCCTCCAAAAGATGAAGCTTAATTCAACTCCTTCCCCCGATATTCACTTTCATGGATTTATTCTAACAAACAGTACATTTGAAGGGACGAAATGTCACTTCTAATGTTGACTCATGAGGTGACTGTGGCTTCTCTCTTTGATCCTCACCCTCTGTATCGCTCTCCCAGTCTCTCTGTCATTCTGTCTCATTCTTTGCTAGTCTGCTGCTAGTACCATGGGTAACTATGGCAGAAACTGGCGCACGCTCCAGAAGACTGTGCAAATATAATTCCTCATCTGAAAATCAGAATTCTGAGCTATTCAGTTTTGTGAGGATGTGGAGAGAAATGGATATAGGGCTGAGTGGAAAGCAGTAGATAAAAATTAAAAGAACAAAAGTTTGGGTATGAAGTTACAAAAAGAGAATTTCAAGGCCACTCTGTAAGGGACCATGGCATCTGATTCTTGTGCTCCTCACTGAGGGCAGAGGAACTTCAGGGTAAAGAGGACTTTGGAGGGCAGCGTTGTACGGCATGTAACTCCTGTGCTTTTCACAAGTTTGATGTGTGTATCATGTGATTGCACCTGAAAATGAATAGCAACATTTTGCTCAGCCTTCTGAAGAAAATATTTGTAAAGAATATGTGTAATTTTCCCATCTAAAAGCATTCTTTAAATTTTAGGTGTTGGTTCCAGTGAGACCAAGCCTTTGTTATCTGAATGCTTCCCAGGTGAGGGTCAGTTCTGTTCCTAGCATGGCCTAATGCATCAGACTTTTCCAGTAGACGGATAACCTCACATCCAGTAAAGTCTGATTATTGGAGGTGAGTTGGACCAAGCTATGACTCAACATATCCTGTGTCAGGATATGAGTAGATAGGTTTCGGAGAAGTCAAGTTTTCTCGAAGAGATAAATCACATTCATACAGCAGGGGTTAGACTGTTTCAATGCACCTGTGGATTAGATGAGATGGGCCCAGAGAAGGATGCATTGGAAGACATTCTTTATAAGTTTTCAAAAGGTAATGTATTGTTTATGTATGGAAGGGACCTCATTCATAAACAGACTGGCATATGCATGATCTATTCTCTCCACATCCAGGGAGCCTCTTACAGTTTTCCAGGATCTGCTGTTTATTTTTGATCTGTTCTAGAGAACTCTTGCAGGCACTTTGTAGAGTAAGTGACAATGGGGCTACAGGGAGACCAAGGAGAGGCTGCGAATGAAGAGTGAAGTGGCCCAAGAGAGGTCAGACGGGAGGGTGTAGATGGTGCACTAGACCCACAACCAGAGTTGGTAGGTTCTTGCCCTGAACTTTGATCATACCATATTTCTTGGGCAGGCAGAGATGAATCTGTTTGGCTGATAGAAAGATCTCTTTCTTGACAGGAGACAATGATATGGGCAAGTGAAGGAGACACAGCATGAGCAGCTGGGGAGTGCTTGGTTCTAGGCTGGTCCGGGGATAGGAAGGTGAATCAGATCTCCTGCTTTTCTCAAGGGCAGACTCTCTGAACAGGAAATTGTGATGTCATGAGGAATGTGCCTCAGTGCAGGGACAGAGATGGGCAGTACAGGGATGGAGCAGAGCCTGCAGGGACGAGAAAGGCTTCTCTGGTTGTGTTAATAATTTTGTTGTTGCTGTGACCAATTCCTGACAAGAAGCAACATGAGAGAGGAGAGATTTTTCTTTGGCTTACAGTTTGCTGGAGACAATCCATCAGGGTGGGGAAGGCTGGCAAAGCTCGCAGCTCCTGGTGATATGAGGCAGAATTGTGAGGCAGCTGGTTGCATAGTGTTGGCAGTGGGGATGCAGAGCAGAGACTGAAACCAGGCCTGGCCTATGCACTGCAAGGCCTGCCCCACAGAGACCCATTCCCCCACCTAGATCCTATCTCCCAGAGGTTCCACACCCTTCCAAAAAGGCTGGGGACAGAGCACTCACGGGCCCACATGAGCCTGCAGGCGACATTTCCCATATAAATCCTATCACTGTAGATACATGGGATTTTTCCAGTGGATGCATGAACTCACGGGGAGTAGTCAGAGAATTAGGATGTGAGCTGAGACACATCTACCCTAGCAGACTCACTTTCAGGATGCAAATAGATAGAAAATGATATAATTGCAGAGGGCCATTGGGACTTAGAACAGAGCCGTTCTTGTTCCCTGGAAGGTGTGGCAAAGAGAGGGTGGGTGATTCAAGCACCATGCACAACTCATGGGAACTTTTGCAAAATCATTTTCTTACCATTTCTTCCCCTCTTGTGTCCTAGATGCATCTTGATGACATGTCTGTTGCACGTGCAGCCGTGTAAAGTGATTTATTATTAAAAATACGAAACTAAAGTTATGAAAGTTGATAATCTTTTTCTTATGAATCCAAGGGGATTCAAGGTGACCATGTAGAATCCTTTACATGTTCATTATTGGTTTCTTGAGTGAGATATGAAGGGGTAGATTTATAATGTCCTGGAGGAAAAAGGTTGATTACTTCATTTTTACTATACATAATTAAGAGCAGATGAACAGTACTATTCAATTATCATATAGCTTAATTACTTGTGAATGTGCATATTAAGTTACATAATCTTTCTCAGCTAACTACATACTTGCAAAGGCAATTTGAAGTGGATTGCAGAATTAAAATTGGACAATTGGGCTGGAGAGATGGCTTAGCGGTTAAGGCGCTTGCCTGCAAAGCTGAAGGACCCAGGTTCGATTCCCCAGGACCCATGCAAGCCAGATGCACAAGGTGGTGCTTGCATCTGGAGTTCATTTGCAGCAGCTGGAGGCCCTGGCATGCCCATTCTGCCTATCTCTATCTGCCTCTTTCTCAAATAAATAAATAAAAATAAATAAAATAAAATTGGACAATTAGACAATCAATACCAACAAAGAGGAACAGAAAAATGTGTAAGCCAGGCATCTAGGTTTATTTCATCTTTGAAAAAAAATATTTATTTATTTATTAGAGGGGGGATGAGAATGGGTGCACTAAGGCCTCTAGCCACAGCAAACGTACTCCTGATGCATGCTCCACCTTGTGCATCGGGCTTACGTTGGAACTGGGGAATTGAATTTGTGTTCTTGGGCTTCGCAGTCAAGTGCTTTAACTGCTAAGCCATCTCTCCAGCCCGTTTATTTCATTTTTACAGGTAAATATGCACTTAAGCTTTTGACTGTCTTGGACTTTTAAGGACAATAAAAACCTACAGAGTCTTTATCATTGGATTAAATTTGTCTCAAAGAAAAAGAAACCAACCGTAATTTTATCCCCCTGACTCCTGGAAGGAATTTATTGCTTGAAGGGACATGGGCTGACATCATGAACAATGTCTTCACAATAGTTTTGCCAAAGATACAGAAGCATGTTTTAAAAGGCCATTACTCACATCAACTCTATCAAACAGAGATTTTGGTATCTCAACAATAAGTAACCAGGGCACTCATTCAAGGTACTTAAAAAGATCTCAAATGCTCAGGAATGTGCTTCGTTAAGGGTGACTGTGACCCGCATCAGGAAAGGATCAGCAGTCCACTGGAGAGGAGCATAAGTAGATAAATACTTCCTGAATGGAAGAATGCCTGTTGTAAGAATTGTGTGCTTTTATCCAGCTAATCTGTGAATTAGAAATAAAGATATACATTTTCACAAGAAAATCATTTTAATGCATTTTGGAAACAAAATCACAAGGTACCAGAAGCATTTTTTTGTTTGTTTGTTTGGTTTTGTTGTTTGAGGTAGGGTCTCGCTGTAGCCCAGGCCAGCCTAGAATTCATTATGTAGTTTCAGGGTGGCCTTGAATTCATGGCAGTCCTACCTCTGCTTCCTGAGCACTAGGATTAAAGGCATGTGCCACTATGCCTGGCCAGAAGCATTTTTTAAGAAAGAAAAAATGGGGCTGGAGAGATGCTTTAGTGGTTAAGGCACAAGCCGAAGGATCTAGGTTTGATTCCCCAGGACCCACATAAGCCAGATGTACAAGGTGGCACATGCCTCTAGAGTTCATTTGCAGTGGCTGGAAGCCCTGGCATGCCCATTCTCTCCCTCCCTCTCTCTCTCTGCCTCTTTCCTGCTCTCAAATAAATAAATAAAAATAAAATACTATGAAAGAAAAATGGCTAGGTAATAGTAGTACCAGATATACAGTGTTTTATAAGCAACAATGAAAACTACATTTCTGGGTATGACTAGAAGTATTACATAAACAGCCCAGTGATCCTAGCAATACATACCATTCTGTTTATAAATTGAATATGTGGTGTGGTTGTTATTACAGGATGATAAGGAGAGAAATACTCATTTAATAGTTTCCCAGAAGGTTTTAAAGCATAGAGAACTCATTTATATCCATATTACATTATAAAATGAACCATAAGCCAGATGAGTTCAATAGTTAAGCATAAAAAAATTATAAGATTTGGGATAATGCAAAATCTGGAATATTTATGTACCTTGGAAAAAGCAACACTGTCCAACGTATAAAGGGCGAAAATGAAAAAGAAAAAAAAATATTTATATACATTAAAAATGTGAGACATATGGGGGATGGAGACATGGCTTAGTGGTTAAGACAGTTGCTTGCAAGCCTGATGGCCCAGGTTCAAATCCCCAGTACCCATGTAAAGCGAGATGAACAATGTGGTGCATGCATCTGGAGTTCATTTGCAGCAACAAGAGGCTATTTCTCTCTCTCTCTGCCTCTCGTTCCTTTCTCTCTCTTTCCAGCTTAAAAAATTAATAAAAATAAAATTAAAAAATGTGAGGCATGTAGTGAAGACAAAAGGATTGAAATAAGGCAGGGATGAAGAGGGCAGAGTTTCCATATTGGCAAGGATCCACAGTCATGCTCCACTGTAAGATGAGACTAGTTCCTGATTTATGTAGGCAGGACATCCAGTTTTATTGTAATGAGGAGGTCACATAGATCAGGAGCAATGCAGTGGGTTCTAGCCCCTCCCTTCCGTCTTAGGAGCTTTGAGTAAGATGCGGGTGTCGGGGTTGTGACTGGCATAGTGCTTGCCAAGGAGAGAAGATCTCTTCTAGTTCTGTGTCAGCCTCTCTGTG
This sequence comes from Dipus sagitta, assembly GCA_036346955.1. Classification (NCBI taxonomy): domain Eukaryota; kingdom Metazoa; phylum Chordata; class Mammalia; order Rodentia; family Dipodidae; genus Dipus; species Dipus sagitta. The sequence continues at coordinate 16,073,545 of CM070772.1, read as the reverse complement.
TTGAGAGATGTATCCAGGGCTGAACCACACAAACTCTGATTCGCTTAAACATAGAGGCAGAGGGTGGAGAGATGGCTCACTTTCTGCATGAGGATGAGGGCCGGGAGAGGGCCTGAGACCCTCTGAGTCTGTATCTCTAGAGCCCACATAAACAACTGGGTGTGGCCCACCACATCTGTGAATGAATGCAGTCTTGTGGTCAGTGGAGACAGGAGAATCACTGGGATCTGTGGAACAGCAAGCTCACGAATTGGTCAGAGACTGTGGCAAGTACGAACAGGTGGGTGAGTGATGGGGAATGTCTGATGTTTTCCTCTCACTGCAGCCGGCCGGTGCACAGGACACCGCATCAGCGCATACATGTGCATGCACAACACACATCGCATACACGCACCACCACGCAGCACATATCATGCGCATGCACACAAACACACACCCACATACTACCACCATTACCACCACACCACACACGCCAACACACACACCACCACACAGCACACTAAGTCCACAAAGAGGCATTTTCAAATACCATGCTCCTTTCGTTCTTGAGCCAACCAGCCTGCTCAAGGTCTCAGCCTCATCTATCAGGCCAAGGCTGCCTCAGAGTCCAGGTGTTTCTAAGCAGTGTCACCAACGCTTGCTTTTTAGGACTTCTGAGCGCTCCAGTGTAAACAGATTGAAGAAAAACACACAAAGTATGGCAGGAAAGGATTAATGACCTTCTTAAAGGCATTCAAACTGGTATAAAAAAAAGATTGCATTCTAAATAGATAATTGGGGAAAAAAAAAACCCTTATGTACAGGGAATTTTCTCATTAAGAGCCTCAGTAAATAAACAACTAGAGAAATATTAACCTCATCGGTAAGCAACGGAAGTAAAATATAAATTATAAAAAACACAACTTAGACCTACTAAATGAGTTAACATTAAAAAAATATAATTACACAGTTCTTGTGAAATCGTGGCAAAATGGGCTCATTTGCAGCTTTGCTACCTTCTGTTGTTGCCGTTTGGAAAACAGCCTTCACAACATACATCAGGACTCAGAAAAAAACTTCCCATGGAACTTTATGCCAGGAATCTTGCCCTTGGGAATTTATCCCAAGGAAATAATGCAACAAGAGAAGAGAAAGGTATATTTATTCCTTCCTTATGTATACGAGCAGAGAAATATATTAGGACAAAACACCAGGGAACAATTAAGAATTTGTAACAGAAAAGAGTGACTAAATTATGGCACCACAAATTGTTGGACTATTAACAGTCATAGTGAAGAGAGCATACTAGAAGTGAAGAGAATGATGGATGTTAAAGACAATACAAAATTGTATCATGGTTAAATTCTGCCAAGAAGGACCACAATAATGAATAATAAAGTGTGAAAGTGTGGGAAATGCAAATTTCATTCCTATCTTTAAGAAAATATATTTATTTATATTTGAGAGAGAAAAAGGGAGAGAGAGAGAGAGAAAGAGAGAGAGAGAATGGACGTGCAAGGGCCTGTAGCCACTGCAAACAACTCCAGATGCATGCACCAACATGTGAATCTGGTTTATGTGGGTTCTGGAGAGTTGAACCTGGGTCCTTAGGCTTTGCAGGCAAGTACCTGACCACTAAGCCATCTCTTCAGCCTATCCCTATGTTTTTATTATGACTAAAATCATCATGGAATGGAAGATAGAGTATAGATTCTCATTCTTACTGGGCTTTCATGCTAGCTCTGCTACTTACCACCTTTATGGGAAAGATGATCATTTTTGGTGTCGTACTTTACTTATCTTTGAAATGGGCATAACAATAGAGCCCAGCCCTGCAGAATTCTGAGGTCTGCATGAGTTAGTATTCGTGACTGCTAGCAAGGTGTCTGGCACATGAAAGGTATTTTATATTAGTGCAAATTTGCTTTTAATAAGATGCAGATGCACACAAAAGATCCCAAAGTAAACAAAGCTGTTCTTATAGAATTCCATAATCCAGTTTTGGACTAACAGACACAGACATCTCTTAAGTCTTTGTGTAAGTGGCAAAGCCATCAGCAGTGACTTCGCTTGGCATAAGGGCTCTATTTTGCCCTTTTTTGAGAAAGCACATTGGTTCATGGTAGAAAATCAGTGTATATGCTTGTGAGTGAATTTCTCTGATGGGTCGCTGTTGAATGATTTAACAGTTGCTTGTCCCAGTTTGAGAAAGCATAGGGGTTGAACCTTCCGCACCTTGCATTGACCATTAGCCTTGTTTCCCTCCCCTCACTGGCATGCTTGCGTAGCCTTCTAAGCTTTTAGCGTGTAGCTCGGGAAGTTTCCTGTGGTGGCTGGACCATGAGCTTCCTCCTTGCACAGCCATGAAACTCTGTTGGCAAGTTTGTGATAGTATTTAACCCACGGCATGTTCATTCTTGCATTAGCTGGAGCTCGCATCCATCTAAAGGACAGAAACCCGAGTAGCTCACAATAAAAGTGGTGCTTATCTTTAAGAATGCTGACAGACTACAGGGACGCCTTGTGGAAAACAGACAGTAGAAGTCAAGAAGAGTATTAAAATCTGGTCAAGTGTAAGCAGCACATTAGTTCTCCTATGACCCAAGTATATAGTCTCCTCACTTGTTGACTTTTTTCTCGTGTGTGTGTGTGTGTGTGTGTGTGTGTGTGTGTCTAGGTGAGGGCCACAGGTTGATGTCAGGTATCTTCTTCATTCTCCCTTTTATTTACTGAGACAGAAGTTCTCAGTTGAACCCAGAGTTTGTTGGTTGGGCTTGCCTAGCTAGGCCAGCTTGCCCTGAGGATGCCTATTTTTGCTTCCAGAGGGCAAATTACAGATGGGTTGCCCTGCCCACCTGGAACTTATGTGTCATCTGAACTCCACTCCTCACTCTTGCGTGGAAAAGCACTTTATTTCACTGAGTCATTTCTCTAGCCCTTCATGTATCTCTTACAAGTCTGGTTATACATTTTTTTTTTTTTTCTTGGCAGAAAAGTCTCACTGGCTGAGTTCATTTTTTGAGGACCTGTAGATTGCTAGTCTGTTCTGTTTTGCCCCACAGGTGGAGTGGGGGTGGGGTGTCAAGCAGGAATAGAGTGGTCATTGACTATCCACAGCTGTCGCCTAATTAGTAGATGCAGTGACCTGAGCTGTGTTCTTTGAAAAGGGACAATCTCCTTCCTGCCTGTTATCTCAGTACTCAGGAACCTGAAGCAAAATGATAGCTACAAGTTCAAGACTATACTGTGATACAAAATGTAACCCTGTCTCATAAACAATAACAACAAGGGGCTGGAGAGATCACTCAGTCAGTAAAGTGCTTATTTTGCAAGCATGAGGACCTGAGTTTAAGTCGCCAGCACCCATGTAAAATACTGGACATGGTAGCACATGTCCACAATCCCAGTGCTAGGGAGGCAGAAACATGAGACCCAGGAGACTGCTGGCTAGTTGAATTGGTGGGTTGTATGTTCAGTGATAAACCCTGCCTCTAAAATGAGGTGGATGGTGATTAAGGAAGACACCAGTGATGACCTTTAGCCTCCTTATGCACACATGTGCCCTGTTGGAATTGCCCATTTGTTGCTAGGACAGACATCCAACCAGAAGAAACTTAAAGGAAGAAAGGGTTTATTGCAGGCTTACAGAATCCAGGGGAAGCTTTATCATGGCAGAGGAAGCTGGCTCCCTTCATCATACATCCATACCAGGGAGAGAACCAACAGCCAGAGCTCAAGCCGGCTCTCTACACACATTTTAGGGCGGGACTACAAGATCCGCCTTCCAGTGACACACCTCCTCCTGCAGAGCTCTACCTGTTGAAGACTAAGTTGGGAGATTAATCTTTTTTTTTTTGTTGTTGTTATTTTTAAATTTTTTTGTTCATTCTTATTTGTTTATTTGAGAGTGACAGAGAGAGAGAGAGAGAGAGAGAGAGAGAAAGAGAAAGAGAGGGAGAGAGAATGGGTGCGCCAGGGCCTCCAGCCACTGCAAACGAACTCCAGACACATGCGCCTCCTTGTCCATCTGGCTAATGTGGGTCCTGGGGAACCAAGCCTTGAACTGGGGTCCTTAGGCTTCACAGGCAAGCGCTTAACCGCTAAGCCATCTCTCCAGCTCAATGTTGTTGTTGTTTTGTTTTTCAAGGTAGGGTATCACTCTAGTCCAGGCTCACCTGAATTCACCATGTAGTCTTAGTCTGGCCTCGGACGCATGGTGAATCTACTACCTCTGCCTCATGAGTGCTGGTATTAGAAGCGTATGCCACCATGCATAGCAGAAGCTTAATTAAAAATATCTCAGGCTAGGATGGATAAACATTTACATTCAAAGCACCACATAACCCCCATACACATGTACACTTACATATGAACATGATTATGCCACACACACACACACACACACACCCCAAAACAAAACCCAACCAACAAAACTGAAAGGGGAAAACATCATTGCAACCAACCCCCAGACATGTTTAATGCAAAGAAGTCACCCCTCCCCACTAGATTCCCAAATTGTACACTTTGCAGTGACAGATGTACATTTCATTCATCCATATTCTTAGCAAATGACACTGTATCTGGCACACAGAAAAATGTTCTCCATATACATATTGAACCAAACTTTCACATTTCTGATAGTTCTCTAATTATAGCCAGAGCTAAACTTCAGTACACATTCTGATGGGTGCCTACACACCACTCAATTAATCTGTTGATGAAAGAGGGAAGTCTGGGCATGTGGCAGACCTACTTCTTGGTTGTGATTATGTTGGCACCTGTCTCTTGCTCCCATCACTTCACATTTCAGAGAGGCTCAGGGAAACTTGAAGTAGGTAAGAAGACATCTAAGGAGAGATGAGAGTTTCTATGAAGTACCAGGCAAAACACAAGTTATGGAGTATATGAATTGATTTTGACTCTGAGCTTTCTTCTTTTTTAAAAAAAATATATATAGCGCTTAAGAGATAGTTTAGCAGTTATGGCACTTGCCTTCAAAGCCTAAGGACCCATGTTCGACTCTCCAGGCCCCAAGTAAGCCAGATATACAAGGTGATGCAAGCACACAAGGTTACACATGTGCACAAGGTGGTGCATGCGCCTGGAGTTTGATTGCAGTGGCTGGAGGCCCTTGCGTTGCCAATTCTTCCTCTCACTCTCTCTCATAAAAAAGAAAAAAAATTTGTACAGACGCAGAAATATTTATTCTATTAGAGAGAGAGAGAGAGAGAGAGATAGAAAGCCTGTGGGTGCACCAGAACCTCTAGCCAGTGCAAGTGAACTCCAGATGAATGTGCCACCTTGTCCATCTGGCTTACATGGGCTCTGTGGAATCAAACCTGGGTCCTTAGGCTTCACAGACAAGTGCCTTAACCACTAAGCCATCTCTCCAGTCCTGACTCTGAGCTTTAATAGTTAACACATATGTGAACTTGAAAATGTCACTAAGTTTGCTGAGCCTCAGTGTACTTATCTAAGCAATGAGATAACTTTACTCAATGTTTATCATTCAGAGCTTAATGAGGCCACAGAATCAAGTTTCTAGCACGAATAAGGTATTTGTAATTTAAATTCCTTCCCTTGTACTCTCCTTGCAAGCTTTTAGAGTTACTTTGAAGACAGTCCTAAGAGTCTCGATTTTTGTGTATGAAAGAGACTAATTTGGTCTGAATATTTTATACAAGAAGGATTTGTGAGAAAATGCTAATAGGATTAACATTGTATGATGCTCCTATTGTCTAAATATATTAAAATATATATTTAAATAATATATTAAAATTATATTAAATTAATATATTAAATAATTTAATATATTAAACTAAAATTACATTAAATTAAATATATTAAAGTAATCGAAAAATCATAAAATGTATCATAAACATCACAAAGGGGTGAATAACCATTGAGAAGAACAACTGAAAATTAAAATAAGGAAACCCAGGTCTAATTGTGCAATTATCTTAACACCAAGGAGGAAGAACACATTTGCAGGCCTAGGCATGTACAGCAGTAAGAGGCAGAAAACAAATATCGAGAGTCACCAAGAGATAAGATTGAAGGATGATATCTACTGGAGGAGATAGAAGAAAGCATAATATCTGTAAAAATATGCAGTGATGATGAATGACTGCAGCACACTGAATGCGGCAGAGGTACCAAAAACAAGGCGGGCTGTGAAGGGCAGGCTGCGAGCACTGGAGCGAAAGATTTACATTAGTTGCAAACTGTGATATAATGTGATTGAATTAAAATATGTAACAGAGTCCATGAGTACAGAAAACAGATTGATACAAATCTGTTCATCATAGAAATACGGTTACGGGTTTCTGCGCCCTCACCCCAATCATATACCAAAGTCCTAAACTCTGGTATCTCTATGTTATTGTATTTGGAGACAGAGCACTACCCTAATCCAATATGCCCGCTGTCCTTACAAGTGGAGAAAATCACACAGACATTCACACTCAGAGGGAAAACCATTTAAAGAACCGGGCGTGGTGGCGCACGCCTTTAATCCCAGCTCTGGGGTGGCAGAGTTAGGAGGATCGCTGTGAGTTTGAGGCCACCCTGAGACTACATAGTGAATTCCAGGTCAGCCTGGGCTAGAGCACAATCCAACCTCAAAAAAAAACAAAAAACAAACCAAAACAAAAAAACAAAAAACAAAAAAAACAAAAACCCAAAAAATAAAAAAATAAAAAAAAGAAAACCATGTAAAGACAGAGAAGGCCACTGTCTAAAAGCCAAGAAAGGAGGCCTCAGAAGGAACACCTTGATCTGGTACTTTTGGTCTCCAGAATTGTAAGAAAATAAGCATGTTCTTGTTGAAACTACCAAGTCCAGAGTTCTTTGTTATGGCAACCCTAACAAATGAGCACAGATAACAGAAGGCAAAGTGAATGAGCAGAAACAGTAAGGAAGGGAGACTTCTAGTGTGGAGAAAAAGAAAGGAGAGACAGTAAGAGTGTTGAGGTTCTCTATGAATATTCCTCATTAGTAGTTTGGATACACTTATCCCCAGGATTAAGAACCAAAAGGGATAAGGGATGAGATGAGTTATGTATGTTACTAAATATCTACATGTTTGTACTTAGGAAGGCCTAAGAAATCAATGGAAAACTATTATAGTAATGAGTTTAAGACAATTATGGCACATAAAATAAATCTTTAGTCTCTAGTGCTTCATATATAAGATAAAATAAAACTAATGTTTTTTACAAATAGTAGAAATAGCATTAAATAATCGCAATTAATTTGGCGAAGGATATGAAAGTTTCTTAAGGGGATTTTAAGCAACAGGAGACATTTTTAAAAAAAATGGAGAAAAGAGTAATGGTTTACTTGAGAATGATATTAATTATTCAGACAATTGTAAAAATTTTTTATTCAATAGAATTAAGTGCAATAATAGATATTGATGTCCTTTGTACATTTTAATGTTAGGATATGGATGATAGGCATTATTATTAGAATTCAAGATAGCAAAAACTGAGACTTAGGACAATTTTTTGGCAAAAGTAGATGTTAAGATGGTCTCAAATACTTAAGAAATGTAAAATCTATGAAGTCTGATTGGTCAGTGATGAATAATTTTGATCCCTTGGCTAAGTGAAATTTGCATTGGATCTGTCTTACTTGGACCTATCTTGTTTCACACTGGAGAGTGATTAATCTCACAGACTGGGGAGCCAGAGGGAATGCAGACTCTTCCATCTGCTAACTGGCCTTCTTGGGTAGTTAGTTAATATTCTTGCTCCTCCGTTTTCAGTCTGTATAATAGGTGGGTATGAAGATTGGTGAAACCCTAAATGCTGCACTGTGATTAAAATACTTGCATAGACTATTTGCAATAGAAAACATAATAGGAAAGATATATTGTGTTCTGCCTAGGGTATGATTCAGGGTTGGATTGTATGTAATCATCCAGGAAATATGAACTCAGGTAGTAAAGAGTGTGATCCTATTTTGAAGTAGGGTGTTTGCCACTGTTTGGTTGAAATGAGAACACATGAAGGTAGGATGAAACTCGGCTGGTGAGTAACCGATGTTCTCAGAAGATGAGAAGAGAGAAAGAGAAAGAATGCTGTATTGAAGAAGGCAAAGCTTGGAGTTCTTAGCAACAGGCCAAGGAATAACCCAGGATTTCTAGAAGCAAAGAAGGGACAAAGGACTCCCTCACAGATGTCCGAGGGAGTTTGGGCCTCCTGAGACATTGACTTTGGATGCTTGGGTTCAACAATGCATTTTGTTCTTGTAAGCCACCTGGTTGGTAACACTAGTCAACTCTAATGAACCAACACTGCAACTCTGTAGTGTCTTCTGTCATTTTAAGTGCAGTCCCCCCCTTTCTTGCTCTACTTGTGATTGGACATAGGGTCTGCCGCATGCTTGGCAAGTGCTGGCCTACTTAGCTCATGTGTACTTGAATATTTCAAGAATATTAAAAGCCTGCTTATTAACTAACCAAATTCAGTTAGAGACAGTCTACATGTTGTGACTCCTATTGTCTAAAACAATCTAGGTGTTACAGAGGTATGTATACATGTGTACAGAGTCCTCCACCTTAATTTTCATACCTCAGAGCATTAGCACTGTTGGGATTTATTTCCTTTTATTTTATTTTTTGTCAGTACTAAATTTTTATAAGAGGGCTGAAGACATGGCTCAGTGGTTAAAGGTGCTTGCTTGCAAAGCCTGACATCCCAGGTTTGATTCTTCAGTAGCCACATAAATAGCCAGATACACATGTTTCACATGTGTCTGGAGTTTGTTTGTAGCCATGGGAGGCCCTAATATGCCATACTTTCTCTCTCTGGCAAATGAATACATAAAAATATTTTAAAACTTTTATAAGGGAACAAAAAATCTATGAATGTTGCTGGTTTGGGAAAAAAAAAGATGTATTTTCCTTCATATTATCTTAGGCCTTCTAATAAAACTCTCTATCATTAGCGTCTGTTTTACCTCTGCCTCTGGGATTAAAGACGTGTACCACCGTGCCCGTCCTGGGCCTCACTTTAAATTTCAGTGCATGGAGCTTGGTAGATCCATGGCCAGTTGTGGCATTTAAGAGACCTAGTGGTGACACATTGGCCTGAACGTATCAAATGTGGGAGGCTGGCATGGATAAAGGATATGTAGTATGGAAGTATCAGAAAGGCTCATGAAATGTCAAAGCAGGCCTGGGATCTGGGCGAGGTTTGGGATCAATCTAGAAGGTTCTAAAGCTAATAGAGACCCATGTGTCTTATTCTCAGTGGAAAAGGAAAATAGACTCATAAAATTTGAGCACCAAGATGTTCATTCTCTAGTATTTATTTTTATTTATTTGAGGGGGGGTGGAGAGAGAGAGAGAGAGAGAGCACAGCAGGGCATCCAGCCACTGCAAATGAACTTCAGATACATGCGCCACCTTGTGCATCAGGCTTACGTGGATCTGGGGAATCGAACCCGGATCCTTTGGCTTTGTAGGCAAGTGCCTTAACCACTAGGCAATCTTTCCAGGCTCAAATGCCACACTTACTAACATAGATACTGTTAGAACTACTCGCAGAAGATTTCAGTTGTTTGCACACCTGTCTAAAAAATATTTTCAGTTATTTGTACGTATAATCCTAACCATCTTCAGGTTCTCAAAAATGCTTTTATTTCCCTTTGAGGTTTCAAATGTGTGCAATTTCAGAGTTTCTGATGTACTAATGCTTTTTAATCTAGATACTTTTTATTTAACTGAATTGAGCCATATCTAAGTAAGCAGATAAGTTGTAAGGCCTTCTTGGCATGTTAATTAGAGGCTTTTAAAGAAGCCAAACAAATGGAGATATGAGGCTAGGATCATTTGAGGTAAGCGCCACTCTGAGAACTATGAAACATAGACTGGCAGAAAAGGCACACGGTTGTTACTATTATTCAGTTATAATGTCTGTTGACACCTCATAGCTGTCCTCCTTCCCTCAGGGCAGCTAGGATCACTTTGATGTCACCAAAGAATGGTGAAAGCAAATGAGGCAGCAGATGGCCACAACTGCTAACAGCCAGGCTGGTTCCTAACCGTGTCACACAGAGTAACTCTTCCGGCTAGCAGTGTGCAGTGTTTGTGACGATGGCATTGCAGAGTCACAAACAATTGGTTTAGTCTTATTAGCCAGAGTCATTCCATTAGGGGAGCAGCAGCCCTGAAATCTCAAAGTTTTAAAAACTGCAAGAGTTTTGGTTTAAGTACTTGTGTGCATATTTCTTTCTTTCTAACCATGATTCTCTTGTACTCGGTTATTATAAGATAAACGAATGCTCTTCTAAGTTATCAGGCAGGGAATAGTTTATAGTTACTGTCTGGCTTGGGCATTAAACACCCTTTTCCCTCATAATGCTCTTAGGTATGCTTTTCAGTGGGGTTGCAGGTATTCCCCATGGGGTTGTAGTTTATGCATTGTGGGAGCAGTTGTCAGTTATTTTTTGGGGAAGGGGATGTCTCTGGGTATGATGTCTCAAACTGTGGCTCTTATAATCTTTCTACCCCCTCTTCCACAAAATTCCCTGAGCTGTGGTGGGTGGGTTTTAAGTCTACTTCAGTGATGAGCTCTTAGGAGCCTCTGGATCTCTGCTTTGGTAGGTGTTGAGTGTCCCCAGGGTCTGTCTCCTTCACCCTGGCATTGATTGCCAGGAACAGCATGGAAGCAGCACTCTTGATCATCTCCCCATTCCTCTGTGGATTCAGCTGTGGCTTAAAAGTATTTTTGATCTTATTTATTTGCAAGAGAGCGAGAGAGAAAGAGAGAGAGAGAGAGAGAGAGAGAGAGAACGCCAGGGCCTGCAGACACTGCAAATGAACTCCAGACACATGTACCACCTTGTGCATCTGGCTTACATGGGTCCTGGGGAGTTAAACCTGGATCCCTTTGGCTTTGCAGGTAAGTTCCTTAACCATGGAGCTATCTCTCCAGCCCACCCTTGGGTCTTTTCAACTTGAGCAGCCCACTGATCCTTCTGGCTGTGTACTCAAACCTTTGCTATCACATTGCTCTTAATAAAGTTTCTTGCTTCTTCACTACTTTAAGCAGGATGCCAAGAGCCTGGAAACACTCAGCTAGACACCATTGGTAGCAAATCTATTGTTACAGTGCAACATATTTCTATTAACATCATCTCAGGATTATGCTCTTGTAAATTGCTAACCAAATCGATCTATATGTTCTCCATCTTAACTGAGTATATTTCCTCACTTCGATTATTTGTATGGGAAATTGCAATGATGCATTGTTAGCCTCCAACTATGTCACCAGAGACCACTGAACATAATGACTCAGGCAGAATGAAGACTCACTACTCCTGTGGCTTATGAAATTCAGAGAAAGCACTTGACAGTAATCAAAGGGGAAAGGTGACGAAAACGAATATCTTGAGGATAGAATACAAGTAGGGGGGCTGGAGAGATGGCTCAGCAGTTAAGGTGCTTGCCTGCAAAGCCTAAGGACCCAGGTTCGATTCCCCAGTACCCATGTAAGCCAGATGCACAAAGTTGTGCATGCATCTGGAGGCCCTGGTATGCCCATTCTCTCTCTCTCTCTCTCTCTCTCTCTCTCTCTCTCTGTCTCCAACAAATAAATAAATTATTTTTTTTTAAAAAGAATGCATGTAGGGTGAATGGATCTCCACAATCTGAATGCAGCTTGTGCAATGTTCATTTGTCTTGTCTCTTTTCAATCTTCCAAACTGGTGATGTGGTTACAAGAATAAGAGCAAGATTTTAAGAAGGGGTCCCAACAATCGGGCAGAAGGTGTATGTAAGATACACTTGCTTTATTAGGCACATTCAAGGGCAGGTAAAACCTGTTGGTAGCTTTAGCTTGTCAATTAGTTTGCTGAATGGCTTGGGTTATTATTTTTTTTCTGTATTCTTCAAAGGGCAAAGAACTTGTGGGGCCAGATTTTAACTGAGTCAGATAGCTGATTTGATGATCACATTGTTGCCAGCCCAGTGTGGCATGATTTTACTTTAAGAGTTGAACTTTCTGGTGCTTCTAATCAAAGAGTAATGCTCATGTTTGTTTCATAATATAGTTCATTTATGCTATATCTTTAATGCTCTTTATATATTACTAATTCACTATATATATATATATATATATATATATATATATATATATATATATAGAGAGAGAGAGAGAGAGAGAGAGAGAGAGAGATAGAGAAATTGTGGAAATGAGTGCTGCTTTCTTGGTGAATCTGGTATCACTATTTATATTTGACACATTATGAGGTACACTGTCTCACAAGCTACTCCTTACCGCAATACAATATAAAATGGATTTTCAAAGCTATTAACTTACTTATTATCTTATTATCTATGCCTTAAAATTCTTGAGTTCCATCTATCCTACTGCATTTTCTTTGCTTATCTTTTTCGAGGAGTTGACTATTTTTAAATAGTGTAGCAGACGCATATTATTCAAGTACAATAGATTTCCTTTCTCACTATCAGCTGGTGAGTAAAAACTACTCAGAGTGAATGGACTTTTAAACTCAGCACTGAAATGAACACTAGGCAAACAGCCTTTGTGATGGGTGGGCTATTCAGTTAAAGGCATTCAAAAGGTTTTGAAACGGGAGGATTGGCCAGGGCTCAGTTTCTTTGTCCTGGTTAGTTTGTTTTGAACAGCCTCATGTAAACTCATGAGGACTTCCTGTCACCCTTAAAGAAAGCTGAATTATGGTTAGAGAAAAATTTCTTTTAGCTGGTTTGCATTACTAAGGAAAATTGTATCTGCACAGTAAATTGGAGTAGAAAAAAAATACAGACATGCTGTCTTCTGTAGAAGTAGTCTGTCACACAGTAGAGTTTGTTCCCAGAGGAGCTCTGGAATATCATTCCCATACTGGACAGACCTGCTCTGGCTAACATGACCTTTATCACCCAGTGACTCTTGACATTTTCATTTTCACAGGGAGTGAAGGATGGAGGTAAAGCATTCACATAATGGCAAACTCTCTTTGAAACTTCTTCCAGAGAAGCTGGGTTATTGAGAATTCCATAAACTTTAGTAAAGGACCATGTATTACATCTTCTTCTTGGGAACATAGAAAAAGATCACCTTGTTAATTTAGAACATCAAAAATGCTGGGCTGGGCTAGAAAGATGTCTTAGTGGTGAAGGCGCTTGTCTGCAAAGCCTAAGGACTCAGGTTCGATTCTCCAGTATCAATGTAAACTAGATGCACAAGGTGGCACATGTGTCTGGAGTTTGTTTGCAGTAGCTCAAGGCCCTGAAATGCCCACTTTTTCTCCACCCGCCTCTTTATTTCTCCCTCTCATAAATAAATAAATAAATAAATAAATATAAATAAAAAAATAAATAAATACCAGGCTGGAGAGAAGGTTCATTGGTAAGAGCTCTCAAGCATGAGGACTTGAGGGGGCCTGAAACCACCTGAGTTCAATTCCCCAGCACCCATGTAAATAGCTGGCCATGACGATGCATGTCTGTAATCTCAGTCTTATAGGGAGCAGAGACAAGTGAATTGCAAGGGCTACTGAAAATAGCAAGCAGTGAGAGACTCTGTTGCAAGGACACAATGGATGTGCCATGAGGTGTGGGGGGGCACCTGATTTTTTTTTTCACCTCCACACCTGTGTGTATAGGTCACACGCCTGTATATATACTCATGTATACAGACCACATGCCCCCACACCACATATACATACACACACCACACACATGTACATGCAAAATAAATGCAGAGTTTAGGGAAACATTACAAGCGTAGGCTGAGTCGGAGGCTTGACCAATGGCATTGGAAGAAGCCTGCTGGAGAGCACGGATTTAAGCTCTCATATTTTCCATATGGGGACTGATTCATCTCAGATATTAGAAAGGAAGGAAAGTAAAACAGTCAAGATTTTTCCTTAATAGTTTTTAGAGCTGGAGTGTATGGCTCTCTTGATGGCAATTGCTAGACTGTTGTTCCACTGAATCGCCAGGAACGGCGATTTTAGGTGTGGAGTTATTAACCATCTCAAGAGGGTTATCCTTTAGGACAAGGGCACCGCTGGGGACTTGAATGGTATAAGTGACTCCAGGCATTAATGATTCCTATGAACAAAAATCATTTGGCCAAGCTGCTTTGGCAGACAGGCATCACCAGTCTGCTGCCTTACTCTGGCGCTTCTCATTTCTTTTTCAGTGGATAGATGTACGGTAAGACAGGGAGGAAGTGAAGTAGATATTTGATTTTCTTTCAGTAATGGGATTTATAAGCAGCTTTAACCCCAAGCCCCTCTTAGTATATAATAGCACCTAGGATAGGTAATTCCTGTAAGTTTTTTGCTATGTATGGCACTTGAAGTTATCCTTGGAATTCTACTCTTGAGCCAGATAGGTGTGGAGTAAATACTCAGGGTAATCAGAACAAAGATGTATTTTGTTGATGTAATAGGTCATCTACATTGTTATATGGCTTAAATATGCCGTTTTCCTAACCTTACGGGCAGTATAGTAGGCAGGATTAAAGATTCTAGCTTTCAATGACAGGATGAATAGATAGCAGCAAGTGGGTTAGAGAGCTGATAAGCAATAAAATTTATTACAGCTTGAATGTACAATGTGCTATCCATGGTCTTCCGCTGCGGAAGAGAGGCTGATAAATGGGGTGATAAGTCCGACGCATGAGGAATCTCCACTCTGTGACATCCCGCCATATGTAGACAAGTACGAAGTCAGATTGTAGACCGAGATGCCTTCGGAAAGGACTTTTTGGGTTTGAAATCAAGTAGGGAGCTAGTAATTTCAAATAAAGCACTGACTATTTGTGGAGCAATTAAGAGCAAAATTTCTGAATATTTATTTTTAATTTGTGGTACACATATTCCAATGGTGTTTGAGTTGGCGTGAGAGATTAAAGTACCGTAACTCCGTTAAATAAAAGATAAATAGCAAGGTATAAATAATGAAATAAGCTGTTGGCTTAAGTAGAAAAACCTGGGTTAAGGTGGTAATTACAATTAGGGAAAATATTTACTTTCAAGTTTCCTGGAGTTCAGATGTATCCACTGTAAATGGGATGCATTAAAGATCTCTCCTTGCTTAATAATAAATACGCTAGTATTTTAGGAGAAAATTCTTACCTAGCATGAAATTCTAAAAGGAATTACTGCATTGATCTTCACTTAAAGGGGCTTCATAAACCAATTACATTTTCAGGTCCATCTTATTTATTTAGCTTTATTAACCTCATCTCTCTTACTTATATATTTTTCCCATCATGTTATATTTTCATAGCCTCAGAAGCCACCCAAATCCTACCTAGGATTAGGTATAGTGAAAACAACATAAAAACTAAGCTAGGGGTGGTGATGCATGCCTTTAATCTCAGCACTTGGGAGGCAGGGACAGGAGGATTGCCATGAGTTCGAGGCCACCCTGAGATTACATAGTGAATTCCAGGTCAGCCTTGGCTAGGCTGAGACCCTAGCTTGAAAAAAAAAATAGTAACATGATGAATAGTCATCTGCAGTTTTTGATGGATCATTTAATGTGATGGTTTATAATTAACACTTGAAAAAGTTTCACATGGAATAACGTGGGGTGAAGATTCTGAAAGCAAGCGCCTCTAACCACTGGACAATCTTCCCATCCCTGGTGGTGAAGATTCTGTTAGAAGGTCTTATCCAGTAGCATGGCTTTGTGGCTTTCGTTCTGTGAATACATGTGTTTCTTTCCTTCCAGATCCCTCAGAATTGCATCTCTACTGTATTTGCTTGTTGTTGTGCATAACATTGACCCCTTGTACTCTCCTTAGTGCACATTTGCCATATGGCCTCTCTTGACCTCTGTTCCTCTTCAACTTAGTAGAAGACATTTTGCTTATCACCCAAACTATTGACTGACCAACACCTTCCTAATGCGTGCGCGCACGTGCGTGTATGCACACATGTGCAGGTACACAAGCATGTGTGTGTGCATGATGTGTGTCTGTGGGTGCGTACACACAGGTCACATGAAAAGCTCAGGTATCATCCTCAGAAATGCCACTCACCTCCTTCTAGAGACAGTCTCTCATTGGCCTTTAGCTCACTAATTAGGCTGAACCTGATAGCCAGCAAGTCCCAAGGACACTCCCTTCTCTATCTCCCCAGTGATGGCAATACAGGGGCATGCCATTGTGTCTGGCATTTTTCACATGGGCGCTGGGGATTGAACTCTGGTTCCTGGGCTTCTGAGGCAAATGCTTGATTGACTGAACCATCTCTCTGGTCATCAGCAGCATCTGTCCCGGTGCTGCCCGGTTGCTTGTTCTACAGTCCCTGTGGAGTGTGGCATTGGGCTTGAGGCTGTGCTAGTTTGCTCCTCTCTGGGTTCTACTTGCTGAATGCCTTTGAAGTAACACACAGATATTTAGCCTGCTGTCATGGCTTGACCCTGGAGTCCTGGCTCCACTGAACCTTGTCATCACTGCTTCTGTCCTTAGGATCCCTCTTCTCCATGTCTCTTCTTATCCCAACCGTTCTCAGCAGAAAGCCTTTAATTTATGTTGCATCAAGAAAACATCTATCGAGGGGATCCCCAGTTCTTTCCGTGTCCCCTAAAAGACCTAGCTACCATTTCACCCTTCACGATCCTGCTTTGTCTAGGCAAAGACAATGAAGGACTTGCTACTCTATTCCCCACCTGAATGGACTGATTGCTTGTGTCGCTCCAAATTCAGCAAATGAAAACCTGCTCCACAGTGCGATGGCAACAGCCAGAAGGAGCCTTTGGGAGGTGACTGGGACGAGCTAAATTTATGACAGTGATGCCTTCATGAACGGGTTAGTGCTCTTACAAAAAAAAAAAAAAAAAAAAAAAGAGAGAGACCTTGGAGAGCTCTCTTGCCCATTTCTACTGCATGAAGATGCAACGAGAAGACGGTCATCTGTGAAACAGGACATGGGCCCTCCCTAGACAGAGGCTGCCGGTTCCTTGATCTTGAAGTTTCCAACTTCCATAACTGCGAGAAACCGCTTTCTGCTGGTTATAAACCATCTGATCTGCAGTGTATGTTGTTACACCACTTGACTGACTTGAGCCATCAGCCCAGATAAACTGAGGTAATGCCTCCGTCAACCCTGTCTAAGCTACAGTCCTCCCCCTCCCTTATATGCTTGCTCTGTCAGTGGCTATGTCTTCTCCTTCTCAATCTGCCTCTGTCATTGAAAGGATCGCAAGTGTCTTCCTGAAATGTGAACAGCAACAGCCATTCTTGACTGAGTATAAGCCTCAACACCATCTATATCATCCTAGACATCCTTGACTGAGTACAAGCCTCACCCCCATCCATATCTTCCCAGCCATCCTTGACTGAGTGTAAGTCTCACCACCATTCATACCTTCCTACGTATTGGATCTTCTGTGCTCGCTGTTGGTCTCCTATGTGTGTTTTCCCTCCTGCACTTGGACGTTAGCATCTGCTTGTCCAGTAAATGGCTCTTGGTAGGGTCACTAATGACATCTAGTATGCTAATTCCAATACATATTTGATATTCCTCCACATAACTAATTACTGATTAAAGCTGTCTTTTACCATGCTTTTGATTTCTCCTGGTATCCAACTGTTGTCTTTTATTATTATTTTTTTCTTCTAGAAATGTCCTTTACACATTTATGTTATCTGGGCATATGTTCTGAGTTCTGCTGTTAGTCTCAGGACTCTGTTTGGAAGGTTCATGGGTTGATCTACACACTGTGTAATTGTTGACTGAGTGGGAAGCAGAGTGAGAAAATAACTGGACTTGTGACAGTGTGGTTATTTGGGTTTCTTTCTCTCTCTCTCTCTCTCTCTCCGTGTGTGTGTGTATGAGACCTTTCTTGAGGCTGGGCCAAAATACTTGACAAAAACCAGCGTAAAGGACTAATGGTTTATATTGATATACACTTTGTACTTACAGTCCGTCATGGAGGCAAGGGCATGGTGGTAGGAGCTTGAGGCCGTTGGTCACATCCAGACCACCGTGAGGAAGCAGATAAGGATAAAGGCCGGTGCACTGCTCCCGTTCTTCTTTTAATGCAGTTCAGTACCCCAGCCTGGATAATGTTTCCTGCCATGGTTAAGGTGGATTTCAATTAACCTAAACAAGATAATCCTTCACTGACATGCCCAGAGGCTCACTTAATCTAGATAATTCTTCATAGAGCATGCCCAAAGGGTCACATTCGACATGTTTCTGGGTCCTGTAAAGTTGTCAGTCAATGTAATGTATCACAGTGCAGGTGGGCGTGCATTTATGTGCATGTGGAAGACAGAGGACGCTCTCAGATGCCATCCTCCGAAGCGCTGTACATGTCCTTTGAGACAAGGTCTCTCACTGATGTAGAGAGATCACTAATTAGGCTAGCCACCGGCTCCAGGGATCTCTTGAATGCCGGCATTATAGGTGTGCACTGCCATGTCTGGCATGTCTGTGAGTTTTGGGGATTAAATTCATATGCTCTCATGCTGCTCTTCCCAACCCTGGACTCTTCATATTAGAGTACAGAGAAGCAGGAACAATTGTCGGATAGCATAATCTAAGAATGGAAACAAGACCCCTAAACTCATTGCAACAGATTCACTTAAATATGACTAACCAACTGCATTCCAGAATTTCTGAGTCATTATGATTGGGGTGGGGTTTGGAAATCTTTGTTTCCAAAATCATACCAACTTCTAAGGCACATTATTAATCACTCAATATATGTTAGGGACCAGGACTTACTTTGAAAATCAGCTTTGTGTCCTAGCACTTGGGAGTCTGAGGTAGGAGGGCCCTATGAGGTGGAATTCATCCTGGAGCTATAGAGTGAATTCCATGCTAGCCTGGCAGAGAGTAAGACCCTGACTTGAAAAAAATTGGAAGTCAGTTTTGACTCTACTTATGACTAATAGAGTTGACCAAGCATCAAGTTCTATCCCATGGGGCACTAGCAGTATTGTGATCTGGACTACTTGGAGGACAGGGATTAGTGAACGGTTGTCCCACATGGATAGTCACCGACTTTGAGCAGGGCCCAGGGCAGGTTATTCTTAAAGTGCATCTCATGATAACTACATAGAAGTTATTTGCTGTTGTTCAGATGTCAGCTGGGACTCTCTTGCCCAGCTGGCTCCTTCTAGCTCCTCCAGGTGTTACTAAATGCTTTTGCCTAGGTTCAAAGCTTAAATCTTTTCATGTTCCCAGATCCCTGATTTCCCATTTGGGAATTTTTATGAGACATGGGGTTCAGAGTCTCTGTTCTGCTCTTTCCCCACTTTTCTATCTTCTCTATCTCTTTCTCTTCCCCTCATTCACCTTCCCTGTCTGTGTCATGAACCTTCCATATGTCTCTTGCTTGTGGCAGAGAGTTTGATAACTGTCATTTTACATGTGAATGTACTTGGGATGTTTCCTTTCATTTCAAGAGATTTATTAAGTTTTGTTCTTCTCATATTCTTCCTAAGAAGAATTCTGGCAATAAAATTTCTGTATCTCATCTTTTGCGATGTCTCCTTCAAAGCTGTTTCTTAAAAATGACAGTGTCAGTGACAGTACAGATAAGAGGAACAGGTTATTCTGGCCACAGTTCTGTTGTGGAAAGTTTATCCTCTTGAAATTCTTTAAGAGGATACTATGGTAAGCAAGGCTATTTCCAGATCATCTGATAGCTACATAGACTTTATGGAAGAAGTTTCAAAAGATGGAAATTGCAGTATAGTATTGCTCTTTATGGGATTGAGGTGTGGCCATTTCAAGTTCCTGGGATCTATACCTTTGTATGGTATAGCCCAGAATGTCTGGGACTAAAGAACCCAAGTTACATTGGAGCTTGTAGTCTTGTCTAAAAGCTCTTCTGAATTACTACCTTGAGTAATACTAATGATCACATGTATAACAGTATGTGTGATGGAATGACTTGTGTTCCTATAAAATTCATATGGAGAAGTCCTAAATATAATACTAACAATACTACAGTATATAACCTTCTTTGAAGATACAGTGTTTTTTGCCTCCCCCTCTTTTTTTTTTTTTTTTTTGGAGTGCTGGGTCTTAAACCTAGGGCCTTGAATGTGGTAGACCAGCACTCTTCGACCCAGCCCGAAGCAAAGTATTTACTATATTAAAATAAAGTTACCGTGGGCTGGGTCCAAATCCAGTATGACTGGAATCCTTATAAACAAGGGAAATTTAAGGGCTAGGGAGATGGTTCAGTTGGTGCAGTGCTTACTGCATAAGCATGAGGACCTGGGTTCAAATCCTTAGCACCCACATAAAAACTGTACACTGACGCATGATCCTGAAATACCAGTGCTGGGGAGGTATAGACATGTGATCTTTGGGACTTGAGCTCTGGGTTCAGTAAAGAGCCCACCTCAAAAATCTAATGTGGAAAACAATTGAGAAAGACACCCAGCATTGGCCTTTTGGCCTCCACATACATGTGCGCATACATATAGAAACAGAGCCTACATACCCATATGTGCACGTATAAACACAGTAAAGAAAAGGAAAATTATGCACAAACTTACATAGCGGGGAAAATACCACATGATCATCCATGAGTCTAGAAGAGCTCCTTTCCTCACAGCTGTCAGAAGGAGCTGAACCTGCTGACTCCTTCAGAACAGAACCATGAGGCAATGTGCTTCTCTTGTTCAAGTAGCAGGGTTTGTGGTGCTATGTTACGGGGGCCCTAGAAAACTAAGTATAAAACAATAGAGTACACATTGTCTATTATGTGTAATACTAAGGAGAATGTAGTTTGAGAAGGGAAAATGATACCAAAGAGGATGCAAGATAGCCCCACCCAAAAGAAGAATATATCATTTTGTGAGGAAGGAAGGCAGTTTCTTGGGAAATACTGCAACTTATCAAGGCTTTTTCTATAATTAAAATTACAGGGAATTTCTCTTCTAAAAAAAAGAGAAATTTTATAATACCATTAAAAGATGAGGAGAGGGTAGCCGAGCATGATGGCACACGCCTTTAATCCCAGCACTTAGGAGGCAGAGGTAGGAGGATTGCTGAGAGTTCGAGGCCATTCTGAGACTGCATAGTGAATTCCAGGTCAGCCTGAGCTAGAGTGAGACCCTACCTCAGAAAAAAAAATAAAACACGAGGAGGGTATTAGAAGATCTGGGCATATAGCATGATGATAAAATGCTTGCCTAGCTAATGCAAGGTCCTCAATTTGATCCCGGCACTACAAAAACTAAAACAGACAAAAAAAAAAAAAAAATAGGAGACAGTGCTCGCTTCGGCAGCACATATACTAAAACTGGAACGATACAGAGAAGATTAGCCTGGCCCCTGCGCAAGGATGACACGCAAAGTCCTGAAGCATTCCATATTTTTAAACAAGCGACATCCTATGAAAACCTCCGTCAGTGCTACATCGGCTGGTGACCCTTCTGGTAACCAGAGGCCTGGCAAACCCCAGCATCTCCTCCAAGGCTTTCCTGTGCCTTCACTAAACTGAACCCATGGTCAGAAGTTCGACCTTGTTAATATTTTGAAATGTAAATGAAAAGAACCGCTGTATACTCAAAGTTGGTTTGAACCAACCTTTTAGCTGCTGTTGAAGATACTGTCAGAAACAGAAACCCAAGGCTCGATTTGCTTCCAGGACAGTGAAACATACTAATACTACATAAATCAAGCCGTTGAAAGTTTAGAAATATGGGTTGTGAGTTGACTTACAAGAGAGCTCATCGTGAGCATTTGCTGATAGAACGACCCGGTCATTCCTCCCAGTTGAGTACAGCACAGAGTCAAGAAGGCTCGGGTTCCGGAGGACACTGACCAGGGTCTCGGACGGTAAGGAAGCAGTCCTGACCACTCCACCCATCCTGTTACCGCACCAGTCTCTGGACAGCAGTGGCGACATTTGCAGGATGGGCCACGATGGCTGAGAAAGGTCTGACTTCCTCCTAACCCAGTGATGCTGCAACTCGCCCTTCACCAGAGGCCTGCCCTGCCAGGAAGGAGTTAGTTCGAGGCCTGGCGGCCTTGGCTGAGCAGGTGCGCTGAGAGGATCACAGTGCAGAGGGGCCTGTACTAGCCCTGCTGTATGCAGTGAGATCTGAGTGCACTGTGATTAGAGCAGGGACTCCTATCACAGCGCTGTCATGGAGGTGCTGAACACAGAGGGGCACACTAGAGCGGCCTGGGAAGTATAAACAAAGTAAATATTCGATTAAATGCACAAAGTATAAAGTGTAGCCGTGTCTACACACCGTGTATATGAATAATTTTTGTGCCAATAAATGACATCAGGATTTAAAAAAAAAATAGGAGACAAATGCAAAACTGCTTTGTGTTGGCGGGTGTGTGTGTGTGTGTGTGTGTGTGTGTGTGTTGGAGAGAACAGATTGCTGTCAAATCTCCAGTTCACCCTCCCCTCAGATGGCCTACAGCCTTACCCTTGTAAGAGACAGTGAGAATATTACTGGCAACTCCTTTGAATCCACCAGAAGGAACTGTGCCTGAGGGGTTAATTAGAGTCTTTTTGTGGGTCAGGATTTGTGCCCATTACAATGAGCTATTTTGTCCTATAGGCAAAATACCATTTCTGGAAAAGTGATTATTTATATATGCTGTAATTCAGGATGGTATACCAAATTCAGACTGGGGAAGGCTTTGGGGTCTGCAAAACATGAAAGTGAATGCCATGGGAGAAAATGACTTACCACCAATCCTTCTCAACTTGTCTTCCCCTAATTCCTTTGTCTTGAAGTAATGCCAGGGGCAACTCTATCCCCAAATCTGCATTCATTATTGGCCCCGTTGGTTAAGCCTTGGGCTTTTCAGGGAGCTCTATGTATTGCATTAAAACAGCTTATAAAAGGATTTCCATTTAATGAATTTCAGTGCAACCTTCGATGAGCTCTTTATCCTATCCTATCTAGTCTGGAACTTCCTCATTCAGTTATGACTGCTTGCACATTTTCAACCTTCTTTCTCTCTGATGGCCTGCCCCACGTAGTTATAAGAAAATGTTCAAGCCTTACCCATTTTATGAAATCCTAAAATACCCCTCTGATGGCCCCCAAGCCCAGCTCAGCTACCTGCAACTATAATGCCATCCCTCCCCACCACCAAGCGCAGCATTTGAGGGCCAGCTGATGAGAGCTTGGGAGAAAGTGGCCGTGGGAAGTGCGCTGATTCGGATCTTTCTACTCTTTCATCAGCTCACTGTCCTCAGCTTTCCATCATAGCCACCTGGAAATGCTTTGCCTGGAACTGGAACTCGTAGAAGGTTAAATCCTCACACCTGCTGTCTTTATTCTTAGTTCAAAACAAATCCACAGTGGCATCACAGAGAAGCGGGTTTTATTTCGCTGTTCAGAATTTCTATTCCCCGAAGCTGTTCCTACAAGTTCTCCTTTATATTGCCTTAGCTCCTTAGTTCACTTAAGACTTTGTCTGTTTTTTTTTTTTTCCTTTAAAAGAAATTATTTAGCCAGAGAAACGGCTCAGTGGTTAAGTGTTGCTTCCTACACAAGCATGAGGGACTAAGACCACCAAAGCTTGAATCATCAAAGAAATACAAATTAAAACCGTGCTAGTACCTGAGATCTGCCGAAATTGGTATTATCAAAGGATGAAAGATAAATATGGTTACCTGTTGTTACTTTCTCTTCGCTGGGTTGAAGCATCCAACTGAAAGCAGTCGGTGGGAGAAAAGTTTTTTTATTTCGGTTTACAGTCTCGAGGGGAAGCTTTATGATAGCAGGCGGAAAACAGTAGCAGGAGAGTGAGCCGAAATCTGACTTTGGGGAGCTGGCTATCACACCCCTAATCTTAGCCCCAGCTGTTACCTCCTCCGGCAAGTCTCCAGTTTTCATACACCATTAGCCATTTCTATATAATGGTTTGAGTGTAACATGTCTCCTACAGACTCGTCTGTATTTGAAACACAGGTCCTGAGCTGCTGATGTTCTGTAGGACTGAGGAACCTTTGGGGCATGTGGCATAGCTGGCAGACATAGGGCTGTTCAGGCAGGGCTTAGGAGTTATAGGCGGGATCCCCCCTTAACTCCATTGTGCCTTCCCCGCCGTGGTGGGCTGTCTCATCTCAAACCATGAAAAAACATAAATTCTTCTTGCTTAAATTTCTTTCACTACCTAATACTTGCATCATCTTTTGAGAAATGTCTGTTAAGATACTTTGCCCAATTTTTACTGGGTTATTTGCTTTCTTATTATTTAGTTGTTGGATTACTTATATCTTTGGGATAATATTAACTTGCCCAAATCTATCGCTGGCTTCTCACTCTGTTGATTCTTTCCTTTGCTGAGCTTGATGCAGTCCAATTTACTTCTTTTGCTTGTCATGTAGGATTTGGTGGGTCATAGCCAAAAAATTATTACCCAGACCGGTGTAATGGACTTTGACCTATGTTTTTGTCTATTTAGTTTTACATACTTATATCTTATATCTAATTTTGTAATTTAGTTTTTGTTCATTTTTGTATATGGTGTCAGGAGAGTGTCTAGATTGATTCTTTTGTTTTTTTTTCTTTAATAGTTAGTTTTGTATTCAGCAAATACAGTCAGTTTGGTACCATTATTAGGCTCATCCTTGACCTACCCCCTCCCCTTGGCCCCTCCTTGTTGAGGTATATGGGTCATGCATTGTGGAGTTAGCCCACAGTTATGGGTAAGCTAAATGTCTGTGCATATCATGACCCAACATGTGGCTCTGACATTCTTTCTGCCCCCTCTTCCGCAAAATTTCCCTGAGCCATGTTGGGTTCATTTTTGGTCTGCTTCAGTGATGAGGTGTTGGGGGCCTCTGAGGCTCTGGCTCTCTGATTTGGTAGGAGTTGATTTTTCTCTGTGTTGATCTCCTTCCCCCTTGTGCTGGTATCCGGTTCATAGATTGATTCTTTTGTATACAGATATCTAGATAATTCCTTGGACAGACTGTCCTTCCCTCGTTATATATTCTAGGCATCTTTGCTTAAAACCAACTGACTATAAGTGCATGGACTGATTTCTGAGCTATCTCTTCTCTTACATTAATTCTTATATCTGGTTTTCTGCTAGTACTTTGCTGTTTTATTTGCCATTCAATTTTGATATTCTTTAATTTTTTTGTAATATTATTTTAATTCTAATTTTTTTTTAACATTTGTCTTATCACAGTCTAACCTGTAAATGTCTCAGCTATGGTTACATGTACTTTTAAATGTCATTTGCTAATTTCTTTAGTATTCTTTATATAGTAATTTTCTCTCCTACTGGTTTTATTTCTCAACCCCCAGTTTTTGGTGCTGTAGTTTTACTCTTTCTGCATTTACTTTTCAACCTCTAGGATGTTTTATTACTCTTTTTTTCTGATTGTTACTTTTGACTTATTTTTAATCATAGCAATGAATATTTCCTCTTTGTTTTGAGACTTAATTTTACTTACTTAATAAGTTTTTATGTTACTAATTCTTTGCATTGTAATAATCAAAACCCTTATATGTTATTTGCCTATCTCTTGTTTCCCTGTTGCATTCTATTTCTTAGTGTATTTTGGGTTGAAAACCACAGACATACAAGTATTTGGTTGGACATGAAATCATGTGAATATCTGTGATGGTTTATGTTGATTGTCTAGTTGTGCAGGATCTAGAATTAGCTAGTGCATGAGCCTCTGAGCATGCCTGTGATCTTGATTAAGTTAATTTAGGCAGGAAGATCTAACTTCACTGCAGGTGACTCAATGAGGAGAGAGTTAGGTGAGCAGTAGCATTCATTACTCCCTGCTTCCTCACTGTGCATTGAATGTGACCAGCTCTGCTTCATATGCCTGCCACCAAGCCTTCTTCACCACGATGAACTGTAACTTTGAACTGTAAACCAAAATGAACCCTTGGATTGACTTTTGTTAGGTATTTTATGCCAGCAATAAGAAAGGCAACTAATCCCGCATCACTCCCAGCAACCATGTATTAGATGCTTCTCTCCTGACTGTCTCTAACAGTTCCCCTTTGGGTTTCCATTTCCCTGTGGTATTGATTCTCCAAGAATCAAAAGTCATTTTGATAGTTCAGTGTTACATGTGACCAGGTTCATATCCAGCAATGACAATGATACTTTTTTTTTTGTTGTTGTTGTATATTAGAATTAGAAACATTTTCTTCCTCATGTTGTGTCCCATATTGGACAGTCATTTGTTAAGTTTTTTCCATATCCATCTTCTCTGATATAATATTGGTACCAGCAAGTTGCTCAACACCACAACACATTACTTAAAGAAGAGAACAGCAGATAAAAGTCACCTCTGGGGGGTCTGACTTTGTTTAAGAAATGCCTAAAAATGTTCTAGAAGAGACTGTGTAGTGAGTCTATAATCACGTTTCTGCAGTCTTTAAGATGTTGGTCTGCATCTGGAATTTAATCTACCAGTCTCCTCAGAGGTAAATGCAAGCATTTTGGTTATATATTTCTCTTTTCGTTCTCACATAACAAGAAATACCTGGGAGATCACTGAAGACTCTCTTCTCTTCCTCCTCCTCATTCTTCTTTTTAAAGTATCAACTCAAAGAGTGGACAAATGAAAGTAGAACTCATTGCTCTCTGTTTTGGTTCGATCACATAGAGAATATAAAAATAGAATATGAAGTAACTTACAAATCATACTGTATCAGAAAGAGTTGAGGGAATAGTCTAGTTATAAAAGGAATTTAAAAGAAATTTGCTCTTTCCTCTTGGTAGATATCCCTAAGGTTACCATGGGAGAGGAGTTTGCTAACTAGGGCAGAACTAGATGCAATGGGTAGAATTTCCAGAAAGCCATGTCTGGATGTGTTTAGGGAGAAAGACTATTAAAATAGGACGACCATTACACCACACAACCTGGTGTGTCACCTGGACCACCACTGCCTGTCCGAGGGAGGGATGGTCCTGGGATTCTTTGCCTCCTGTTCATGCTCACCTCTGATCTTCAATTGAATATAAATTTTTTTTTAAAAAGTAAGGTTTACTATGTATTTTTAAGGTATGTCACATAATAGTTTGAGAAATATTTATATATATACATATAGTCAAATGGTTACTATAGTGAAACAAATTAACATATCCAAGTGATGAGAATCTCACATTTTAATTTTTTCTTTTTATTTATTTATTTGAGAGAGAGAGAGAGAGAGAGAGAGAGAGAGAGAGAATGGGCACGCCAGGCCTTCCAGCCACTGCAAATGAACTCCAGATGCATGCGCCACCTTGTGCATCTGGCTTGGGAATTGAACCGAGGTCCTTTGGCTTTACAGGCAAACACCTTAACTGCTAAGCCATCTCTCAAGCCCGAATCTCCCATTTTAAGATAGAGTGTTTTCATGAAATGAGTGTCCCCATCTGTTTTAATGTCTTCTCATAATGAAAGGTAGAGTTCTCTCTGATTGGCCTGTAGGAGTTGGTCTTTGTCTTCACATCCATTGAGACTCACTGGGTGGAAGTCACAATCATGCTGGACAAACAGTATGAATGTTGGATTGGAATCATTTTAGGACTAAGTCCTTAACTTTCCAGAGCTTTATTTTAATCTCAGTTTTTCTCTGGTGAGGTATAAATAATGCATGCTAAAATGCACAATCTTAAGCCACTTCCTAGATGGTCCTACACTCCCCTCTTTGATTTCTTACTCCCCACCTCCAGCCACTTCCTGACTTCTGCAACACTGATTAGACTTGTCTTTTCTTGGGCTCCAGCAAATGGAATCAGAGCACATGGACTCATTTGTGTCTTGACTTCCTTCACTCTGCACAATATTTTGGAGGCTCATTGCAGATGCTGTTGCAACTGTCCATAGCTCCTTTCCATCATGTTTTGTATGAATGCATAATTAATCCATTCTACCCTCTGTGAAGATTTTATTTCTTGAAGCTTATGGGAATAATGTCAACATTTAAACAGACTTTGAATTTTGCATGTAAGCTTCCTTCTGATCTCATTACCGAGTACTGTCAGTTTTACTTTCTTGTATCTATCTTTATTGAAAGAAATAAGGAGATTAATTGGGTGAAATGTGAAATGCTAATAAATATCTAATTTGTAGAAAGTCTCTTATTGAATGTGAGTCCTTTAATGATAGCAATTTATGGTTTATCTAATTTTTCTCCAAATACATTTTTGTTTGTGACTTAACAGGACCAGTAGGATTCAGTAGAATACTTTAGAAATCCATGGAAGGTTAGTAAATATTTCATTAAAATGATGTTAAGGAAAATTTCAACAAATTTATAACATTTATTGTGATTTTCAAGAGAAGTGAAATATCTCTTCAAATCTGTCATTCATCTTTAAAGTATACAAAGTCATATTCATCCAACAATAAGGAGGCTGAATGTCATTACCACTTTACATTAGAATAAGCTTACTTTGCAGTAATGAGATAATTTCCAAAATTCTTTTAAACAACTTTATTGAGGCATGATTGATATACAATACTGGTAGTATTAACAGCTTATGAAATTTGACATACTTTCCACATATTTTGTGCCATGAAACCCTCATCACAATTATAACACATCTACTATTTGCAAATGTTTGCTTGTGTCTCTTTAAGAATTTTCTCCCTTATTCTGTCTCCCAAGTCTAGCAACCACTGATCAGATCCCTGTCAGTATTCATTGTAGAGCTTTAGGAAGAGGGTGTTAAATAAAGTAAGTTCATTTTATGCCAAAATTAAAAATGATGCTTTTGAAAAATGTTTAATTATATGAGAATTATTCATGGTATGATATTAGGTGAAATGATATAAAAATATAAGTACAGAAAAATCATGCACACAATATACCTTTGCCATGTATAGAAAAATAAAGGAAAGATTGAAATGACATAGTTACTTCTTTCATGTACACTAATCTCTTTGTTAATTGTAGCATGAGGAGAAGACACTATTTTTCAATAAAAAGTAAATAGTTAAGAATGCTGTGACCTAGATAGTCTATATATGCAATGAGTTCTTGATAAAATATTTCCTACTTGGGGAGTTTCTCAGTAAATAGTTTAAAATGTATCCTCTGTGTTAAAGGAAAAATTGAGACAAAGAAGCACTTTTCTGGAAGTGTTGGTGTGCTTTGGATATTAATATTATTTCTCTGAGCAACTGTGTTAATATCTATGGTATGTAAAATAATTCCTCCACGATCTGACTGCTTATCCTCCTGGAACGGAACTGAAGGCATTATGTGGCCTGTTGTGGTGATGAAGGTCACAAATCAAAAGAAAGAATACATGAAACAAGGGTAAGAACAAAAAGAACCAAATCCATAACTCTACATCCCTGTTATAATGAATCCCATAATTTGACAAATGTAAGTGGGTAAAAAAATGTTACTTAATGAATTAAGGATGAGCTAGTCTTTCATATAGTCGGTTGGGAATAAAATCTTTTTTTCCCTAAGATACTGAAAGATTCAGCCCAAAGAAAAATCCACATATAAATGAAGCAATTTGTTACATGTGAGAGTATTTTAATTTTTTAATAAATAATATTTATGGGAAAGATTAGCTTTTTCTCATGAGTTATGCATAGAATGTGAATAGGTACAACATAAACAATGATAACAAGGGATATGTATATATGATCTACTTCAACAACAATAGTAGTTTCCTAGTATGTATTAGTAGGTCTGTCTGCCAAGTACCAACGGATCAAAGTGTGCTCTTTGTTCTCAAGACATTATAGAATTTAGTGCATTATTTTGGAAAAGACATGGATTTGCAACTAAGTATCTATTTTGCATCTAAATAAAATAGTATTTTCATCCATTGGTATATGAGAAGAAAATTAAAATGATAGCATAGATCAATATAGTTATTAATTTCCATTAATAATAGTACCTCTGTCATTTAACAAAAGAATGTATTCTACAAAAATACAAGATGATTCTACCTTTTTCTTCTCACTAATTTTTAGTTACATTGTCATTTCCCAATTTGAGATGGGTCATTCTCCTAGATACTCATTTTCCAAAGAACTAATAATTTGTCTTGCATCTCTATTGATCAGTGAAAGTGAACTGGGAGTGATTGAAAAGCATCTGGCCATAGTCAGTGATTCCTTTAGCAGATATTTCAGTTCTTAGTCAAACTCTGTATGATGATATTGCATTCAATATAATATTAATGTAGTGTTCAAGAGAGGATAGGTTATGTTTTGTGTGATTGGTAGAAAGACATGTGAATTGTTGCTGTGAGCATTTCTGATGGACATGAACGTCCTATTTTATAAGCTTATAAATGTGGCAAATATGCATGTCTGATACAATGCATTTCATGACAGTACAATTAATACAATAAAATACTTTATTCCTATGATCTGTTTTTCTTTATAAATCTCACTTATTAAAGTGAACTCATTTTCACAAATGCAACAGAAAATCAGGAAAGAGTGACGTGATAATTCAGCAATGTTTTAAAAAATATATTCCAAAATGAAAGTGCAAATGCTTTATCAGAGCTAAATTGTATTTAACACTAAATGAAATTCTGATGAGTTACATCTTTCATTTCCCTCCAAAACTTTCTCTAATCTAAATTCTATTTCATATAAAACTCCTTAAGCAGAACTTGACATCGTCTGAAATCATTCACTATCATAACACCATGTTAGCTGCAAATGTTTTTCACTTCATTTGAAATGTCTCTGTGGATGAACACAGACCTTACTGATAGTAGTGACTGAATGCCTCACCAGCATTGCATAATGAAGCTGATAGCAGTATGAAATGATATAACGAGTTTCAAAATTTATTGACTTCCCCAAAACTTTTTTATAGATCAAGTTAAAAACTTGGTATAAAAATAATGAGGCACGAACATCCCTTAATAACTTTATATTTAAGCATTTGATCTGATCAATATTGTTGAAATTGCTTAAACATATATATCATCTTATCTAATAAAATCATATTCACTTAGAAGCATTCAGAATGTTAACAAAACAGATGCATTTTTTTGGCAATTACAGAGTGGTATTCAGTTAACAGAACAACAATTATTTCATATAAGCTTCATCAGAGACAACTGAAGATGAAACAAAAAAACCTACCATCCCCATAAAAACTAATTTGTGGTATGCACCAAAAAGAACCTGTTTCAAAATTTCATGCTAATTTACAACCCCCATACTGTACCAGACAAGACTATTGAAAAGACCACCAGGACAGGGCTATCTAAAGACACAGTTGGTACTGTGTTAACTATACAAAAAAAAAAAAATCACTATACAGTTTAAAAACAAATCTTACATAGCCTCACATTTCACTTTTTTTCTTTAAAAGGAGTGAGTTGTGTACAGGAGGGTTAAGTACTTTATTTTCTTGATTAAGAAAGTAAAACTGCGCTAGAACCTACTTATTCATCATCATCATTTTCTTCATCCTCGTCTTCTTCATCTTCATTTTCCTCCTCTTCCTTCTCTTTGTGGCTCTTTTCACAGCCGTGGCAACTCCATTTTTGCTGCCTCGGGATCTCCTTTAGCTCTGGGGGCAGCCATGTCCCGTTCATTCTTTTCCCTCGGCTCGGCAGCTTTCTTTTTGTCAGGCTGCTTGTCGCCCACAGTGGTGTTGCCCCACGTCTCTCCCAGTTTCTTTGCAACATCACCAGTGGATAGACAGGGGTGTTCTCCTTTGAATTTGGGGCGATATTCAGAATAGAACAAGAAGGCCAAAGGAGGCCTCTGGGGTGCTTTGGGATCCTTCAGCTTCTTCTTTTGCTTCTGCTTTAGGAAGGTTATAGGTCTTCATTTCTCTCCTGTAAGGATCCTTTGTCCGCCTTGGCCATGACTTCATACTTTCCTTTTTCTTTAGCAGACATGGTCTTCCACCTCTCTGAGCACTTCTTAGAGAACCCTGAGAAGGTGACAGAAGCATCTGGATGCTTCTTCTTGTGTTCCTCCCGGCAGGTTTGCACAAAGAAGCATTTGATGACATTTTTGCCTCTCGGCTTTTTAGGGTCTCCTTTGCCCATCTTTAGTTGACGTTTTTCCTCAAAGAGGCGCGAGAGTTGCCCAGTTGCCTGCTGGTTCCCATTTGCCATGGTGCTGTCTTTATGGACCTCAATGTACAGCAATGGCTGTGGAGAGAGTAGGAGCCAGACACAGTCTCCACATATACCATTCTTGAAGGTATATTGTGGGCTAACTATCATCACTTTTAAGACTAATATGTATACATATATATTTATATATAAGCAGCCAAGGCAGTTTCAGTAATAATCTTAAGTACTTTCAAAATGGCTTATTGAAAGGGATTACAATTGAGTTTCTAAATGAAAGTTGAGAAGATGTCTAAAAAGGGTGACCAGTAGATTAAGCATTTGGAATCATTTTCTTTTGGATGTTCTGGGTAGCAATGCAGAGTTTACACATCCTAAGAAACCACTCATACCTCTGAGTTCCGACCAAGCATCCTAGTCCTGCCGCTGCTGCTGCTTCTTGTTTTCCATTTTTAATTTTTTTAAGACAAATTCTCACAGTGTAACTCCATCCAGCTCACCTTGAATTCTTTCTTGGTCTTCTGGCCTCAGCCTCACACTTGCTGGGATTACAAGCATGTATCACAGTGCACCCAGCTCATTTTTTTTATTTTAAAAATTATCATTTCTTCTCAGGCAAGCGCATAACTGCTAAGCCATCTCTCCAGTACCCCTGTTCGAGGCTTGATTCCCCAGGAACCATGTAAGCCAGATGCACAAGGTGGCACATGCATCTGGAGTTTGTTTGCAGTGGCTGGAGGCCCTGGTGTACCCATTCTCTCTTTCTCTCCCTCTTTCTCTCTCTGTCACTCTCAAATAAATAAATAAAAATAAACAAAAATTTTAAAAATATATATCATTTCTTGAAAAATAAGCTTATTCTTTGTAATGCAAATAAATTGCGTTTTCTTTCCAGATATACTCACAAAGCATAGTTCAGTCTACTCTTGATGATCGGAATATGGTTACTCAATTTGAAGACTGTTCAGGACCCCTTTCTTTTCTCTCTAGCTCCTTCTGTTCATAGCAGTACTTGCCAGCGTTTGAATAGGGTAAGTGGTGGATGGGAAGTGTGGGAAGAAACAGAAGTTAAGTGAGTCAGTGGTTTTTTTTTTTTTTTTCCTTACTAAGTTAGTAATAGAGATATAGCAGAAAAGGAAGCACAATTGGACTGGTATTCAGCTATTCTTTGATTTTGACCTGCATATGAAAGTGGTTTCTTTAATAATCACTTAAGCTAATTAATAAAGTGCACTTAAAGATTGAAATTTACACAAAGACTACCAAAGAAGTGAAAAGAGCCATCTGAAGAAAATGAATCTCAGGCAAGTCAACTTTGGAGAGCTTAAGTAAATGATAAGAAGAAAAAAAAAACCTGTAAGAGGAAGGATCCATCAAAATTAGATTGTTTCTTAAAGCAACATTTTTTTTTCTAATGACAAGACAGCAAAGGAAACAGGACTAAACCCCATTTAGCTGTACAAAGCTGCAGGCTTGCAATGGCCAAGAGTCAGGATTAGACAAGAGTATTAAAACAGTTACAAGGCATATCCATGATGGCACGTAAGGATGAAGCCGGAACTGTCCAGCAGCCTCAAGATGAAATAACCTGAAAGGAACAGAATATCCCACAAGGGGGTCTGGGGAGATGGATCAGTGGTTAAAGGTACTTTCTTGAAAAGCCTGCCTGCCTGGGTTCAATTCCCCAGTACCCATGTAGAGTTCATTTTCAGTGGCAAGAGCCCTTGGCATGCCCATAGTGACTCCCCTCCCATCTCTTAAGTAAGTAAGTAAGTAAATAAATAAGCATCCTTTAGGTATACATGCGATAAAAGGAAAAAAAAACCTGGAAAGGCACATCATTTTTCTTCACTGCAAAAGCCAAACCAAACCTAACCAAAACCAACCACAAAAAAAAAAAAAATCAGTAAAAAAAAAGCAAAACCCAAAAGATTTTAAGGAAATTTTCCTTCATGATGAATTACTGTCTCTCCTTTGAAAACAAGAACAAGAAGGAATGTGGTTGAAGGACATGGAAACCAACTAGACTTGGCAGGCAATTGATCAAAGATCATTTAAATAAGCAGGTCCTGATGATATTCAAATTACAATGTCAATTATTGATGATTCTAGCTCTGAGATGCTAAAATAACATATTTTTGTTATGGTAGAAAGCTCTTTCCAGTGATTTCTAGAACATTTGAAGTTGACAGTTCCTGCTTCCTTATGCCTTGTGTCCAAGAGCACATGAAGTTTAGTTTGTATTATGAGAGTAGTTTGTGATCATTATTTTAAAATTGCCTTTATTTTTGTAACTGGTTTTCTTCACAGCCGTAGTAGTATGACTTCCTGTTTTTTTCTTTACTGAGAAAAAGGAAACGTATCCTATTAACATGACTTGCATTCACAATAAGAATTATAGATATCTCTAAAGTGAGAAGAACCATTCTCTGTCCCCAAGCTGTGACTCAGAACACCAGGGAAGAGGATAAACTCTTGTCAGCATGATATCCATGTAAAAAGTATGGATTTTTTATTTGGTTCAACTGAAGAAAATATATACTAAAAAAAATTACTGAATCTGCCCCTTAAAGACTGCTTTTTTGATGTCCATGGCAGAATACAATGTTAAATTTTACAACTACAGAGGTTTGAAGAATGCAGCAAACTTAAGTGAAGGACTGTAAAGTTTACTACCACCAGTTGGAAAACTGCATTTGCAAAGCCCTACACTGCCCTCCCCCATCTCTCTCTTTCTCACACACATTTACAATGTCTGAGAATGAATCACTTCTCTGGAGGATCAGATGTCTGAAAACGGGAGTGGCCATGTCCAGCTGTTTGCATGGGACCTAGGGAATCAAACTCATGTGGTCTTTATCTCTCGCACATCCACTTTTTGTGAGAAGGTCTCTGATTAGCTTGAAACTAGTCAAGTAGGTTGACTAGTCTACTGTCTAGGAATCCTCTTGTTCTTGCCTTTTCAGCATTGGGATTAACAATTTGTTTTTGAGTAATTTTGTTTTCTTTAATCTCTCAATTCCTGTTGCAGTCAGGTTCAGCATTGCTGGTAGAAATCACCCAACCAAGAGCAGCTTGTGGGGAAAAAGAAGTTTATTATGGCCGATAGGCTCAAAGGGCTTTCCAGGATGTCATCTCCAGGATGACAGGGGAAATGATGGCATGAGCAGAGGGTGGACATCACCCCCTGGCCAACATAAGGTGGACCATAGCAATAGGAGAGTGTGCCAAACACTGGCATGGGGAAACTGGTTATAACACCCATAAGCCCGCCCTCAACAATACACTGCTTCCAGCAGGTGTTAACTCCAGCTCAGAACCTAGCATTCAAACACCTAAGTTTATGGGGGACACCTGAGGCAAACCACCAGTTACCAAGGTACAATTATAGTGACTTTTTTTTTAAAAAGGTGTGCATCACCACACCTGGCTAAATATTTTATTTCTCTCTCTCTCTCTCTCTCTCTCTGTGTGTGTGTGTGAGAGAGAAAGAGAGAGAGAGAGAGAGAGAGAGAATATGGGCATGCCAGGGCCTCCAGTCACTGCAAACAAACTCCAGACACATGTACTACCTTATGCATCTGGCTTATGTGGGTCCTGGGGAATCAAATCTAGGTCCTTCGGCTTTGCAGGCAAATGCCTTAACCACTAAGGCATCTCTCCAGCCAAAAGAGGGGCTCCCCCATACAGGTACCTCCTTATCACTGATATTTATGGAATGCTTCTCCATTCTCCTTTTTGTCATTATTGCTGCTCTACTTGTTCAGATTCTTAGTTTTAGCTGAGATCCTAGAATATATTTCTAACTTGCATTCTTCCTCAGTATCTTCCTCTTCTTCATTCTCCACACCAGTCTATTTTATATGCTTCCCTATGCATTTGATAGGTATCTAATGTGAATTTTGGATCATATTGCTCTCTTTCTCTAAGATCTACAGTGCCTTCACTGAATTAAATCTCTATAGCCTACCTCTTATGCAATGAAGGTCACCATCTCTTTACACTTCCTTCATCATCCAGTCTCGTTCTCACAACTCTTCCATATACACTCTGCTCTGACCTCTCCCAATTGCCTATGATTTGTTGAAAACAGTGCCATTTTCTACCTCAGTTTAACACATATGTTTTTTTTTTCATTGTTCCTTTTTTGTTTCCTCTCCTGCTGTCATTTGAATGTGTGGGTCCTTCAAAGGCCCTTGTGTATAGGCTTGGATCCCAGGGTAGTGGCATGGGAGGCTCTATGGAACTTGAAGAGGTGGGGTGTAGTGAGACGTCTTTACATCATGGAAGGTGTGCCCTTGGAGGAGATTGTGGGACTCCAGTCTCTACTTGGGTTGGACATCAGACTCTGACATGTGATCCTGTCATGATATTCAACTATTCACAACCCTCACCAGATGCCAAACAAGGGGACCAGTTCATCTTTGATACTGGACAGCCCAAACTATGAGCTGAATAAATATTGCCTCTTTGTAAGTTAGCTGTCTCTGGCACTTATTATAGCAATGCGATTCCAACTAATGCACCTGTTTACCTGCTGAATTACCAAGTGTTCTCTGCTATAAGCTGAAGCAACATCTCCTCTCAAGCTTTGTCCAGTCCCTCCATTCAGATGCTCAGTCACCTTCATTCGAACCCGAGATGCCTTAGGAGCCCGAATTCAGCAATTTATCTTCTGATAACATTTATATGGCAATTTGTATGCAAGTCTCATTCTATTCATGCCTCTACCAAGGGTAAGCATACACACACACACACACACCCCCCTCTATCCTCGAAATTACAGAGCCCTGTGAGACAGAGTTATGTGTCTAGTCTGCCTTTATAGTCTCCTACATTGGCCTTAGATATTGTCTTGAGTCATTAGTCCACAGTGATTGGTTGGAGAGCACACACACACACACACACACACACACACACACACACACACAAATTTACAAGCATGAATTCATTCAAGAGAAACCAGAGATAGATATCCAAATGCAGACAGCAACCGATTAAATCTATTAGACACTGAGGATATTTACCTACGGGAGATGTAATGGAGACACTGTGGAGCATGGTACCTTGGGTTTTAGTTAAGAGTATCTCTCCACTAGAGGAGCTGGCATCTTTTATTCTCATTTCCCCTGTAACATGGGGGTGTGGGTGTGTATTTTCTCTGAAAACAATTAGAAGGTGTGTCAATCAGATCCATTTCTAAAGCATGTAGCTTATCTGGATCAGCCTCATTTTCTATATGATAAAAAGGTTATATTATTACATACTATACATCCCATAAATCCGTAAATACCATTCTTCCTGTCAAATGCTCTGCCACTTAAAAATACCATTTCTGCTGTTAAAACCACCAGTTTGAAAAATCACATCTTCATTTTTAGTAGGTTATATAGGCTAAACTTTAAAAATGTACTTGGTGATTTCAAACTTTATTAATGGTTTTAGTTGAGGTATTTTCAACCAGAAGATAAATATTATTTTTTATATGTACATGCCAAAATGTGTATTCCTAAAATTCTTTTAATCATTTCTAGTTATATCATTCTGCCATGCTAAGAACCACATTAATACAAGACTGTTGCATAGTGATGAGGGATATGAGCCCAGAGTTTGTTTCATGCACATCACTGGATGATTGGCATTTGTTAGCCATTATGAATCCATGCTTTCTTAAATGTAAAGTGTGAAAGCTAGAATCTAGCTCAAAGGTTTGTTGTGAGACTAAAATGAGCTAATCTATGCCAACCAGTGTGCTCTCTGGCACTTAGTGACTTTTTTTTTCAGTGAATGGCTATGATTAATAATAATGTTAATATTGAGTCATGCTACATAACTTGAGATTTTGTGCCAGCATCAGTTTTAGAGTGGCAGAGTCATCTGCTGTATTTTCCTGCTCCACATTATTTCAACAGCACATCAAAAGGTCAGGGAAAGGTGCAGAATCAGACAATTTGTCTTTAATTGGCTAGTATGCTGTATTTGCAAAAGGTTTTTAGGTTCAAAAGATAACAATATTTATAACAGATACTATCAGGGAGAATAAAGTCCTTTAAAGCCTCTAAACTGCCCCTCGGGTAATGTCAGAACTCAATGGTGAAGTGTTCTGCAATATTTTCATTTTCATCTATTAGTGGCTATGACTTTACTGTGCTGTGTAGTGTAACATCAGCAAAATGTCCAAGATTCTTCTCATAGTCTTACTGTTAGTATTAAATCATTATATGGATAAAAGAGATGGCCTCACACAAATCAATGAAGGCAATGAGGGTTTGAATGGCTGAACAGATAAAGATAATGAGCAGATGACTCAAAAGAAAAAGTAAAAGTGTAAAATAACCATAAGAGAAAAAAATGTCTATTGAGGAAAGTAACGATTGAGATAATGAAGTGCCTTTTTGTTTCTAGGGCATCACTGATGGAAAGTTTTTGATACAGAAGGGTCAGGATGCTGTGACATTGATTGCTCACTTAGAATACTGGGGGCAGTACGATTTATGCAGTCCTTTCGGGGGTAGTTGGAGAATGTGCCTGAAGAACCATGTTAGTATTTATACTGGTAGATTCTCCAGCTCTAGCTTTGGAAATTAAACCTCAGAAAAAGGTATATGAAACAAAACGTTCATCATAATATTATTGAAAGGGGATAAAGACAAAAGTAGTATGAATGTTCACCACCATGGAAGTGGTTTAATCATTCAGTTCTATGTTGTACAGTCAGTACATGTGTATTAAATGTACTTAAAGCTATGTACTAGCTTGAAAAGGGATTATAGTAGTGTTAATTGAGGAAAACAGAATGTAAAATTGTGTGTGTGCCAAATTAAAGTTTATAAAATTGGAGGAAAAGTTCAAATAACAGTAGTGGTTATCTAAGAGGTGCTATCAGGAATTTTTCTCTTTTTAAATCTATAAATTTTCCCATCTATAGTTTTATTTTATTACAAAAATAAAAGAAAATAATCCTAATAGCAAGCAGTTTTCTCCTCATTGAGATGAGCAATTGGGCAGATATATTCTTGCTTATGGAGTTTGTCTTGGCCTCCAGGGCAAAAACTGAATATTTAAATAGGTATTAATTAGCTCTGAATTCAGCACTAGGGGAGGGCTAAGTATCTGAGGTTAATATAAAATACGAAAATGTTCATGTTATTCTGTTGAGTTTTCCTTTAAGAAGAGGTTAAGGATTTGTTTAAGGCCAAGAATGGCAGTAATTTTTAATAATTGAAACTTGATAAGAGTGATAAAAGATTTTGGTGTATGCCAAATACTTCTAGCTTGTGTAGCCAAGACCTTAAGTACAAATTAAGTTATCTTGATCTGCAACTTATCATACTATTTTCCTGTCAAAATATGTGAAAATTAGGACTGCATTTGATCTTCAAAAATACTGCTTTGAATAAATGGAAAGGAATCATAAACATACTATGTTGTTCAGTGAATAAGTCATTGAGTGATGAAAACTTTTTAAAGCTCACTAAAGACCCCCTTTAAGCCAAACCCAAAGATCATTTTTCTAGTGACCTATGGAAGGATCTTTATTCTTCAAAGTTTCTCTTAAGCTTCCAGGAAGCTATAGTCTTGTGATTTTCCTTCTCTTTCACAATGTAGCCATTGAATAAAATGCCTTAGCTAATATTTATTGCATTTTACTATGTAGTAGGCACTATTATTACTATTTTTTTCAAGGTAGGGTTTCACTCTAGCTCAGGCTGATCTGGAACTCACTATGTAGTCTCAGGGTGGCCTCAAACTCACAGTGATCCTCCTACCTCTGCCTCCCAAGTGCTGGGATTAAAGGCGTGCGCCACCACGTCCAGCTGTAGCAGGCACTATTTGAAGTGATTTGCAGATGTGATTTCGTTAACTTGTCACAGGCGCTGTTTGAGGAAGTTGGAGCTACCAACCCTGTATGAGTACAATTAGACTCAAAGAGGCTAAGCGACTCTTCCAGGTCACTGGTCACTTAGGGAAGGTCAGTTCTATAGTGGAAACCCAGTTGTCCAGTTTCAGAGCATTGGGGGTTTATCTTTGTACCCTTTCTTATGAAGTCCCTAGATGGACACAAGGGGCTCTGAGAACCCCTTAAGTGCCAACACGTTTTGGAGAGGGTATGCATTTTTTCTTCTTTATTTGCAAGGAGAGAGAGAGAGAGAGAGAGAGAGAGAGAAGGAATGAGAATGGGCCTGCCAGGCCCTCTTGCCACTGCAAATGAACTCCAGACACGTGCACCACTTTGTGCATCTGGCTTTATGTGGGTACTTGGGACCCAGACATAGGCTTTACAAGCATATGCCTTTAACCTCTGAGCCATATTTCCAGCTAGAAGGTATGCATTTCATGGGGGAATCCAGAGTGAGCGGTACATAGTTCTCTGACTAGGTGGGACAAGAGAGGATGCATTTCAGAAAATGTGAGAGACCAATGGGGTTGAACATGACTTTTTACCACCAAACTACAGAATAGTAGAGTGAGTCCCTGTGATATTCTTAGGGAAGACCTGGCTGATTGAGGGTGACATCAAAGGAGCAGTGGCACTAGTTTTGAAAACATGGACTTTGTTTGGGGGGTATGGCTGGCTTGTCACTGGGAGGTTTTGGCTTGGCGTCTGAACTTCAGGTCCAGAGGTTTGCTTCCTTATCTGCTTGATAATACTACCCTATTCTTAATTGATTATAAAAGAATTTTATAAATCACACAGCCTGTTCATTACTTACTCAATAATTAAATGAAAAAGGTGTATTAAGGGCTCACAGCACAAGGCACAGCATGACTATAGGACTTACACTTTGTGTAGGAATAATGGTGCCTGATCAGGAACTGTGTGTCAGTGAGCAGCAGAGGCAGGTTCAGGCAGGTCAATTTTTCCTCAGGAAATTCTATGAGGTCACCTCAACATATGGCAGGGGGCCACCACTTATTATCTGGGTAACCTGGGGGCAATTACTAAACCTCTC
The DNA here is from genome assembly GCA_036346955.1 of Dipus sagitta. Classification (NCBI taxonomy): domain Eukaryota; kingdom Metazoa; phylum Chordata; class Mammalia; order Rodentia; family Dipodidae; genus Dipus; species Dipus sagitta. The sequence goes on along the minus strand of CM070772.1, from coordinate 16,032,632 downwards.
CGAATCTCCATTATTAACCTATAAGACAAGGATAATGGCACTGACTTTGCAGGGCTTTGATGGGGATTAAAGTTAGATAATAAGGTCTTTAATCACTAACCTCCCTTCTTAACTATTTTAGCATTTGAGACTATTTCATGAATGTTACATTTGGAAAGGCCTCAGTCTCTGGTTTCTACAGGTTCCATTTTGACGACCACTTCCTTTTGTAACATCATTTCTTCTCTTTGCCTTTCAGCATATGTGGTTACAAAGATTTTTAACTCTTCAAGGTTTAGAAATGACAAGAAGCTCATAAAAAAATGTATCCTGGAAAACAAGGAAGGAAATAAAAGAGATTTACAAAACAATGTAAGCTGGCAGGAAGAGATATTTCTATTGGTTTAAAATGAGGCAAAAGCCAGTAGCATTAGGCATCAGCAGTGACATTTCAGAGAGTGATGAAGTATTTGTCCAGGCACCTGTGAGATAATTTTTCATTGTAGACTTTTAAAGCAGGAGTCAAGAAAGCAGCAGTAAGCAGTTGGCTGATGTGGAAAACTGATTGGAGTTCTCAGAAGAATTTATTTATTTGTTCAGTACAAGCAACCTTCTCGGGATAAAACCTAAAAGGGTCATATTTTGTGAAAACATTTAATTCAGGAAGGAAAAGAAATGTGTCATATTGATTACTTATTGAAAAATTTTTATGTGTCTCACATAAGGAGCTATTCATGTTAAAACAGGCTAAAAATTACTAACTGTAAACATTTAACTCTGACCAGGATTGTGACTAAACCTCACCAGAAACACGTCCTCACTCTATGATATACAGACATCATTGAGGAGGGGTCAGACACGTGGACAAGCTATACGAGTTGGGGGAGGGGAAGTCACACATTCTTGATTTGAAAGAACAATGCAGCAGACCTGAGGGAGTATAGGACTAAAGTTATCATGGGTTCCAAGAGGGTAAGGTCTACACAAAGCATTTTGGGAACATTAAGGAGGACATGAATATTTTTAGAAAGATTAAAGAAAGATTCGCAAAGAATGTATCATGAGTAGACATCTGAAGGTTAAGTGAGCCATCAAGGTGAAGGAATAATTGTGAAGAAGGGTGGAAGCTCTGGGCCATCCAGGGCAAGAATTCTGGTGTGGTTGGAGGGTTGTCTGGTTATGTATAAGTAGGAGCAAGAGATGAAGAAGAAAGCTACGGAGAATAGGCACTGAGGTAGGAAGAGAACCAGGAAAGCTTAGTATTGATGAATCCATGACCAAGTGTGGGAAGGGGGGGGGGCAGATCACATTAATTGAAAGCTAGTGAGAGGGAAATTGAGTGAGGATATGACTGACCACTCATTAGGAGGTCATGGTGACATTGTTAAGAATGATCACAGAGAGACAAATGCCTGGCTGCTTAGGGATGATGAGTCAGTGAGAGGGAAAGAGGCACAACAGAGTCTCACTGTCTATCCTTGTCACCAGGACAAGAGGGAGGGAAAGAAGGAAAACAGGACCTTTTAGTAGAAACTAGCGAGGGACAGTGTCTGTAATCAGTTAGCCAGGACTGTGACACCATAAATGTCAGAGAATAAGTCCCAGCTGTATGTCTTGTTCACTACAGAACCCTGGAAGTATTACTTTATCACTGTGAGCTCTAGCCCTCTAATTCTTTAAATGCAATAATGATTGGAGCTACCTCATAATATTTTATGAGGATTAAATGAGATAATTTATGCAGTTCTTAGCAACATGTCTGACACATAGTATAGTATTCAGTAAATACATAGAAAAATAAACAATAAACAATAATAGCAGTAATTGCTGAGAATCTACATAGCTAGTTGAGAATTTTAAAAAATATTTTTATTCTTATTCATTTATTATTATTATTATGAGAGAGAGAGAGAAAAAAATAAGAATGGGCATGTCAGGTCCTCTAGCCACTGCAAATGAATTCCAGACACATGCACCACCATGTGCATCTGGTTTATGTGTGTTCTGGGTAATCAAACCTGATTCCTTAGGCTTTGCAGGCAAATGCCTTAACTGCTAAGCCATCTTTCCAGCTCCATGTGAGATTTTGTAGCAATATTGTGTCTGTATTTGAGAAGGTCTTGTAAAATGAAAAGGACTCAAAATGGTGCAGTAAATTGCAGATGATCACAGCTATTAGAAGTTCTCTGAGGTTTAACTTCATTCAGTTCCCCTGCACATGTAGAAATCAGGATGTTGTGCCAGTCAGTGTGTGCACAACTACTCAAGACTTCCAGTTATGTTCTGGAAGCTCTTTGGAGTGAGTGAAGGGATAAAAGAGAACTGCAGAGATGGCTAAGTGGTTATGATTCTGCCTTGCAAACTTGCTGATGACCTGAGTTCAACCCTCAGTGCCCAGGTAAAGCTGGGTACAAAATGGCATGTGTCTCTAATGCTATGCATCTATAGCAATGGAAGGTGGGGACAGAAGACTCTGGAAGGTCACAAGCAGAGAGGCAAGAGAGACTCTTTCAAGATGGTGGAAGGAGAGGAGGATCGCCCAGAGGCCATTCTCTGCCCTCCCCTTATGTACCATAGTACGGGTATGCCCACACACACGCATCTTACTCACACACACACACATCTCTCACTCACACACACATCCATATGCAAATAAATAATAAAAAGCCTTAAAAATATAAAAATCATTCTGTAGATTGTTTGAAGGCCAGTTTTATGCATCATGTCACCACAGTGGTTACTTCCTTCATGTGATTATAATTCTGACCATGGATGCTTCACATTATATAAGAGTGTCTACCAAGGTGGCGACTAATTTTAAGAATACTTCAATTCTGCTACCAAATTCCTTTCTCCGAATTCCTGGAACCTGAGTTCACCCAGCTTCCATTTACTCTGGCTTACCCACTAGGAGATGAGACTAACAATAGCTTTCTTTATAGCTCAGTGCCATTCTGGGAACAAATGAAAGAAAATGTGGTATTTAAGCATTCATTTAGTTAACACACTTTAGTCTCTGCTACCAGAAGGTGTATGATCTAGTGGGAAGATGGATATGTGGTTACACCTACAGAGAGGTAAGTGTTACAAGAGAGGCCGGCAGGCCACCAAGAGAACCAATGATGCTGGGCTGTCACCGGGGGCTTCTCAGACAGGTGAGTGGTACTCGAGGCTGGTACAGGTTCAGAATTCCAAGAGGAAGAAAGTGTTTTCCATAAGACTAAAGCTGTTATAACGAAACCCTGGCTTGACTATCTCCATTTCCCCAAAGTTTAATTATTTGATTCCTTGAATTTAATTTTATGAATATATGTTTGCCAAGCAGACTTTCAGGCATTGGAGCAAGGGGCATCTATTTAAAAACAGTGTGGAGTGCCTTTTATATGCTGGGCTTTGTGGTATATGCTGCTTGATATATGAACAGGAATCATAACCTGTGCCCTGAAGACGTAATGACCTAGTTAGTTTTTCTAAAGCAGCAAAGCAAGATGAGATACAAGAATACCAATGAGAGATAAGTACACCTAAGGTCGAGTATCCTTATCTGCAATATTTGGGACCAGAAGTTTTTTAGGCTTTTGTGTGGAGTTAGAAAAACTTGCATATACATAATGAGATATCTTGGGGATAGGACAGAAGTCTAAACACAAAATTCTTTATGTTTCATGAACACCTCATGAACTTACACCAAAAATAGTTTTACACATTTTGACTGTGACTTGCTATGTGACAACAGGTATAGAATTTTCCACATGGGCATCATGGCTGTACTTATGTAGTCCTGGATTGGGAGCTGTTTGGATTTTGGATTTTCAGATTATGGATGTTCAACCAGCATTTGATGGAGTCTATAAGGTTTGGGAGTGACCAAGACCACGCAAAGCACCCTGAGGCAAAGATGAAATTTTATTCAGGAAAAGCACAAGCTGGCAGGGCTGACTCACAAGAGAGGAGCACAGCCAATCTGAGTTTTCAGGTAGTGTGTTTTACAGGGCTTCATCAGTTGGAGGAAGGTGAGAAAGGAAAAAAAAGCACTCATTTGTTAAGTTGAATAGAGAAGTTCCTTTGGGGGGGGGATCATTACAGTAACCATTTAAAATAGCTAGGGTGTGACACCAGAACACTGACATTGTGACTTACAAGATAAGGGAGCAGGAAACCATGACCTGGGGCATTGTTAGGCAAGGGGTGGGGGGATAATGACCTGGTGGTTTCTTGAAGAATGTGGATAATCCACTTTTCCATGCCTCTGTCACCATTCTGCTGACCATGGTGACTCCCATTTTAGGAGCCCGTCCTGACCTAACATTCCAGACTTTTGTTAATGGTAAGGAATGGTGATCTCTCTCTCTCTCTTCTGTAGTGTCTTCTAGCTGAGTGGTGGGGGTGATGAGTTCTTATGGGAGAGGCTGGATAATGTGGTTGACGGGTCTCCCTTCAGAGCAGGTGATGAGGAGGCAGTTCCACGGTGGCTAGAGGCGGCAGAGTGGTGAGATTGACAGTGAGCACCCTCCAACAGTGCCAGTGTACCATGCTGTTACAACTTGGTCCTGAGCAAGACAGAGACTTCTCTTGTACCATCCCTGTATTGAGCTGGCAACATGTGTCATAGAGAAGGTGAGGGATATGGGCTCCGCGCACCCCATGAGAGGACAAAAGTAAGAATTAAGGAGCTTGTTATCCTTGTCAACAGCTGCGACATCAAAACACCAGGCATGGGGGGTGGGGCGATGAGCACTTTGAGGTGAAGGATGGAGGGCTTGGGGCAAGAGAGGGGAGGCATCAGTGTATTCGAGAGGATCATCCTGGGGTCAGGGGAAGAGTAGGAGCATGAGAGAGTTTAAGTTTGAGAGGGCCTGTTAGGGTGGAGGTGTACTTATCCCTGGGTGAGGAATGGTAGGATGGAGGTCACTTTAGCTGTGATAGGTGGATCGGACTGGGGCTGCCCTGAAGCTTTGTGGCCAGCCGTGGGAGTGGTTAGGATCACCAGATGAGGTCCAGTCCAGAGTGGCTTGAGTTCCTGTGGGCAAGACTGCTTAAGGTAGACTTTTTCCTTCATAATTTTAATCTTTATCTTTGTTTTTCATTGACAACTTTCACACATACCCTGAATGGCAATTTTATTCAATTTTTATAGTATACTTGTGACTGACAGCATCTTGGCCCATAAGGTCAGGTATAGAATCTTCTACATGTGGCATCCTGAGTCTCAGAGTGTTTTGATTTTGGAACATTTTGAATTCATTTTTTTTTCCCCAAATTTGGGCTTCTTAACTTGTCTCAAAGACCGAATATGTGAGAGTCTTGGAGCAATTGTCAAAGCACTGGTATGAAGCATAAAATGGAAAGCATAGAGGAGGATCTTAAGAAAGTAAGCAGAAAAATGGTGGTTTTGCCAAAGAGAGCAAAAAAACAAACTACAAACAAAACATTTGCTTGACTTATTTTTTCGGGGGGAGGGGGCATGGGATGGTGGTGAAAATATCTGTGTGGACATTGTTATCCAGTACTAGAAATGTTAAATTTGGAGGCTCAGAGGAGAGGTAGGGATTGGAGCAAGGATGGGAGCACTGGGGTAATAATGCAATGGAGCGCAAGTTCATACTGCAATGGAGACTCCGTGAAGAATTCTATTTAACGTACATTTATTATTGTGTAAATAAATAGTAAATCCAAGTTGACTGCGGTATAAGGAGGTCTGCTGCTCCATTAAAATTTTTATCACAATTTAAGATGAAAGGCAACACGTTTCATGTCATCTAGCAGTTCTTTATCATGTTTTGTGTTGGGATGATGTTGTTTTGTTTATGCTTGGTATGTTAATTAACCACTGTGTTTGGTTATTATAACTGTCTTCCACACACATAGCCATGCTTTTTTTTAAACAAAATTAATTGTTGTTCAAGTCTCCCCTTCCCCAAAGAAATGAATAACTAAGCCATCATGGCTCCTAAACTATACAGATACTCGTCCCCCTCAAATAACGATATGTTTAAAATCTTAATTTTGGATCTGGCTGTCAATTACTGCTAAGGAATGAATGATGAATGTATCCAATACTTAAGCAAAGTGGGACATTCCGAACATTATAGAGTTGTTTTTGTTTTGGTTTTGGAGGCATAAACAGAGCTTTCATAGGGCAGTGAATATATAAGTATTTCTGACAGCCTTTCAGTACATTCTGGTGTGTAAATCACAGAGATTTTGTTAAAAGCCAGTCCAGACACAAGATTGTCCTGGGAACCATCCCTGGTGGCATGTTGAACTACACTTAGGATAATATCGAAATAATAGCACAGGATTAATATATAATGATATTGATAATGGCATTTCATGTAGCTATAGCTTAATAAAGATACTTCACTTTCTGAAGCCTGGGGGTATAGCATTATTACAGTTCTTCTGCAGAAAATGATGCACTTAGAGCATTATTCTGTGCTTAACTCTTCTCAGTAGAAGTCCTGAATCTGCCACTCCTTAGAGTTCTTGATTCAAAGTATGGTTGCTAGCAGGGGTCTCTTTAGTAGAAAAGTTTAGATATATGACCTGTGGGTTCTTAAATATGTATAAAACTGGAGAAGGATTTTATAGTCCTGTTGGTGTTCTAAGATACACGGCATGTGTTCTGGGAAACATGTTTTTCAATTTTCAGAGGCAACCCTGGGAACAATTCCTGATGATTCACTTAGCTGTGGAGGCTACGCTGAAGTGAGACCTTGTTCCCTGGTCTTTGGGAAGAGCCAGTTCAAACAAGGCTTTCTGCTTTAGCTTGTTTCGCAAACTCAGAAAGCACCCCTGAGAGTTAGCCTACCCATATGCCTCTGTCGTATACATGCCAAGTGCGGCTACATGTGTATAGCATTCTGTCTAGTGTATTTTCCATGGGCACTCGGGCATGGGTAGTCTGAGGGTTTGCAGTGACATGCTACTTTCAAGATTCTTAAGTATCACACTTTCTTTTTCCAAAATTGCCTGGGAAGTGTCTGCTTTACACGTTCACTCTCATGCTTTTTCAAATAATGGTCTCTTTTTCCACCTTTCTTAATTGCTAACACGGCACCTCTGCCTCAGATCTGGAAACCTCCCAACACCCAGGTGACGGATAATTAGAATTATTAGCTTTGGATGAGGGCTCTGTTAGTGATGAGTCAAGGAGCCGCACATTTGTGGGCTTACTGCCTTTATGATCCCAGGAGCATGTTTGTCAGAACCAACGAATTTAAAAAAAATCATTCAATAGAAGTACAAATGCGTATTTCATGTGTTCCTTTAGGATTTAGTGGATTTTTCAGTAAGATAGTTAAAACTTATTATCATAGCAAGTCATGATGTATTGATTTCATGTAAGTCAATACCTTATTTTGTTTCATAAAGTATTCAATATTTCATACTTTCTGTTAATATATAATTAACTTTTATTAATAAAAAGTTCATGTATGATGAAATTTTGGGTGACAGTTTAAAATTATATCAGGATACATACTTTCTCTCTCAATTCTCTGAAGGGGACGGCAGGCAGAGTAGCTTGAAGAACACTGAATGAAGGCTCTATGTAAACATCTCCTACAGTGTCCAGATGTCTGTAAGCCCTTTCTTCCTACCAGGCATCTTGAGGGCAAGCTCCATGATGGCAGGGGAAAGCTTGGCATGAGCAGAGGCTGGACATCTCCTCTGCCACAGCAGGTGGACAACAGCATGAGGAGTGTGATCCATTTAACGCTGTCAAGCTGGGGACTAATGAACGTCAAGGTATACATCCAGCATCACACCTCTCCCAAAATTGCCGTCTGCTTGGAATACATGATTTTAGGCGGGGCGGGGTGGGGAAGGGCATCATATAATTCAAACCACCACTGTACAAAACGCAGGCTGATTTTGAGACCACACAGTTTTCCCTGTCTTCCTCCGATTTGTCTTGTCCTGGGAGATTTCTAAGCCCTGTAGTTTTTGAAGTCAATTTCGGATGCCAGGCTTCCAGGAAACAATTGGTTCATCCCAGAATTTTCCCATTCCAGGGCTTGCATTGTAGTAACAAAAATACCTGAGATGATCAGTTGAAGATAGCAAAGATTTATTTTGGTTCACAGACTTAGAGACGTCGCTCCATGGTTGATTGGTGCTATTGCTTTTGTGCCTGTGGTCAGCTGTCCATCTTGGTTATGATCATGTGGCAGAGCAAGCTGTTAACCTCAAGGCAGCTGGGAAGCAAAAAGAAAGAAGAGCCTGGGGTCTCAATATCCCCATCCAAAGGCTCAGTCCCAACTACCTAATTACCTTCTATCAGACTCCACCTCTGAAATGTTCTTCCATTTCTCAGTAACACCGCAGGCTGGTAACCATGTCTTATCACACATGAGTCCCTATGGGCCACTGAAGACCCACACTATAGAACAATGTCAGGTGCCTGAAAATGTGTGTGACTCAGCAAGCCTGCTAGCTATGTTGTGATAGCAAATGATAGTAAAATTGTAATGGCTCACAAGTTTTAGAAATGTATTTCTTGTTATTTTACACCTGCACAAAGGAGTCAGCCATAGCTGTCCTCCTGTCATCCCTCATGAATCCAGGTGAATGCATGCAGAGAACTAGTATAGTAGGAAAAGAGACCATCAAACTATACACTAGTTTCCGGAGCTTTTTATTTTATTTTATTTTTATTTTTGGTTTTTCGAGGTAGGGTCTCACTCTAGCCCAGGCTGACCTGGAATTCACTATGGAGTCTCTGGGTGGCCTCGAACTCACGGTGATCCTCCTACCTCTGCCTCCCGAGCGCTGGGATTAGAGGCGTGCGCCACCACGCCTGGCTCCAGAGCTTTTTGCATGAAAGGGGCATGGTCTTCTGCTAATTCCCCATTGACTACAGCAAGTGTATGGATCAAAGTTTGTGTCAGTGCAGGTGAGGAAGTGAATATTGTTAAAGAAAAAAAAATTGCACCACAGTTAAGCAGGCAAGATTTTATTCATGTATTGCAACAGGGGCGAGAGAGATCAAAACATTATAAACTCAGCTCTGCTAAACAAAGGGTACTGGAGTATGTAAGAGCTGGGATGGGGATCCAGGCCATCTGTGTTTTCTAATTGGCTGTATTCAAACTAAATTTTCTCATATCTTCATGACAGGGGTAATTTGAAAATTTGTAGCAATATACTCATCAAAGTTAGTCTCCTACCTTCCTTCGAACACAGTGAGACAGGGCCTCTACCTTTCTTGACTACATTTCGAAGAGTTGTCTCCTTGTCCTTGAAAAAGGCATTTTTGGTTTGCAAAATTAGCATGAGGCTAGGATAAGGTTTATATTTCAAAAAAGCAGAGAAGGCATGACTAAATGATATCTTTCATAAAACAGGTGCTTTTAAGAACCTAGAGAAAGGGCTGGGGAGATTGCTCAGTGGTTAAAGTACTTGGTTACAAAGCTAGATGGCCCAGGTTCATTTCTCCAGTGTCCACATAAAGCTAGATCAAAAAATGGACATGCATCTGGAGTGGTAAGAGGCCCTGATGCACCCAAACTCTTTCTCTTTCTCTCTCTCCCTCTGTCAAATAAATACACGTTACAAAGCACCACAGACTAGAGAAAAGTGGAAATCTATCTAAAGCTTAGTTATGCTTAGGGTAACCATCATGCCATGGTGGTCACTATAGCTGAATAATATATGGCCTACTACAGGTCAAATGTGTGTGTGTCACGTGGGGGGTCAGTCATTTAATGAGCCACAGAGATGAATGAATGTTGGCTACCTTCAGCATAGAAATAGCAATTGGAAGATCATCTCAAACTCATTGAATTCATGCACCAGGCTGGAAAAACATAGGCAGCAGGGAACTGAGAAGGTAATGCCCATCTTTGATAGGGAGAGTACAGTCAAGATGTAACCACTGCTCAATGAAGGTGTGATGACTACTAAATACTTCTGTAGCTGCTGGGAATAAGAACTGGCCATATTTTCAGTTGCTCAGTGTTCAAGTTTGGACTATATTACCTGATTGGCAAAGAGCTGACCTCTTGGTATTGGAGAAGGGACAATCTCTTTCATATCTTTGCCATTATCTCTTATACTGTGGAAGGGGACACTCCAACTTTGGCTTTTTTAATGGGAGGTGATGCATTGCATCTCACTAAGACTGACTATAACTGAAGATAACCCCCATTTACTCAACCAAAGAGACAAACTAAAACACAACAAAACAAAATCAGAATGTGAACCCAAGTACATGAAGAAAGTTCTAGCAATTGTTTACTCTCTTCTGTTTCTTTTTGGCACCTTTGATGATCAACACACCATTAGATCTCTCAGATCCTTGTTTTCTGCTAAAATCCCTTATTCACTGCTACAGCCTGGCAGATGGTGGAGTTTTCAACAATATGTAGGGCACTCTTTCCTTAGCTCTTTGAACACATTGAGGATGAGTAGGGGGGTGATACTTTTGGAAAACCTCATGGTTCATCAGTCAGGAATATGTAAACCTTTATCAGCATAATACAGATTTCCTAACTTTGTTCCTTAAAAAGAGGGTCAAGCAAGGCCTAGTCTCTGAAGATGCAAACACCTGGGGTTAGACCCCTTCCATTTGCCTCCGTGAGTTCTAGGTTTTCCCTCAGAAAACTTGCATAACTTGCAGGGATTTTGGAGAACTAATCAGGTGCTCTCTGCAGAGACAGCCTCACCAGCACTAGTAGGGCATGAATAAATGCTAGTGGTTATTAAAAACAGAGCATCTTTAATTCTCTCCTCTCTCTGCCGGAGATTGCAGTCGCAATCCCGGCATTTGTTTAAGAGGAAGGAGGGACACACACACACTGTTTCTGAATTGGCTTCTGGGGCCTGCAAAGTGCCACATGCTCTGGCTCAGTCTTTCTTCATAGCCGGAGGATGTCCCCACGTGACTCATTTGGCCTAAATCAAACAGGGCCAGAAGAGGCCGGGTCTTGTACAGCACAGATTGGAGCATTATCTGCCAGGCCGCTGGGTCATTTACGGAGCCGTGGCGTTCTGCAAATACGAAGTGTCTTGAGGAGAGGTTTATGAGATAATTTTTACTATGTCCTCACACTAATGCTGCATTAATCACACCGAAGCGTGCGAGTCCCCAAGTGTTTTGCGAATAGGTAATTAATTAAAATGCTATATGCAAGTGTCACGCAGTATGTGAAGATTTTTATGGAAATCATTAACATTTCTATGAAAATTTCTTTGGGTATATTTATAAATATGTGCCCAAAGAGATGTGATATCTCTGGTCTATAAATAAGTTCTCCTCCCTCTCTCTCTCTCTCTCTCTCTCTGTAAGCTCTTCATGGTGATTTTATTGGTGTGGGCTTACCTAGCTTACAAAGCTGCAAGTGAATACTAACATTTTTTTCCAAGTGTCATTAAAACTTAACACCATTTATTTTCAGTTTTAAAGACTAACTGTCTTAGGAAATTGAACATATCAAAAAAGTTTTATTGGCAGTCATATTGTGTTTCTTAAACTCTCGTTGCCTTGGTTACTCTTGGAATATTAAAATAATCTGGGCCTGTAGATGGTGCAGGCTAGTCTCATTTATTTTGGGTTCATGATGGCGCTTCTAATTAACACTCTATAGGGCAGGCAGAAAGGAAATGTGCATGCTGGCTAGCAGGAGAGATGTCTGTGGCAGCCAGCATTTTAGATAATTTATGACCTGCCCCCTCCAAAAGAATAGCATCATTGATACAGAGCATCAACATTTTTAAGACATATGAGGGCTGGAGAGATGGCTTAGTGGTTAAGGCTTTTGTCTGCAAAGCCTAAGGACCCAGGTTTGATTTTCCAGGTCCCGCGTAAGCCAGATGCACAAGGTGGTGCATGTGCCTGGAGTTCGTTTGCAGTGGCTGGAAGCCGGGTGCACCCAGTCACTCTATCTCTCTTCCCCCCTCTCTCTCTATCTCAAATAAAAATATATTAAAAAAATTAAAAAAAGACACACTAATCATTCTGTAGATTTTTTTTTTTTTTTTTAGTCCTACAAAGTCACAATCCTCAACAGTGGGTTCCAGTCACTATTTTAGCAGGTCAAGCAAGAAGGTGTTTATGGTCCTAATATACATATGGTTGTTTTGTTTAATCACTGGATCCATCACTTTCTCTGAGGTAGCCAGCACTGTAAGTCACGTGGCCATAGAAGACTTTTGACACGATGGTGCTTCTCACCCGAATTGCGCATGTGTGTTTGTGGCTTGCTGTGGTATGAAGCACTGAGAAGGGCCACACCCTTATCCTAGAATCAGAATTTCAGAATGAAAAATGAAACCGAAGACAGCTGAGCTCAGCTGGGTTCTTTGAGAATATTTCAAATGGGATTTCTTGATGCCCAGTGAAGTGTTTCACTCTCATTCTAGTTTTTGCTGAGATAGTTCTACTATCACCCACAGACAACAAAGTCCCTTCTTTAAATAATGCTACCTTTGGAAAATTGTTTAGTAGCGTTGGGACTTTAGAAGTTGTCTTGGTAGTTATAAGACATAATAGACTCACCCAGTGGTTTGGAATTCTAGATAGTGGTTGTATAATTCAGCGTGCTGCCTAAAGACCCCACCAGGGTGTTTTCTTTTTCCTTAATATTTTTATTTGCAAATAGAGAGAGGTAGAGAGAATGGGTGTGCCAGGGTCTTCACCTCTGCAAGGGGAACTCCAGATGCATGTGCTACTTTGTGTATCTGGTTTTATGTGGGTACTGGGGTATCAAACCTGGGTCAGCAGACTTTGTAGGCAAGTGTCTTAACTGCTAAACCATCTCTCCAGGGCCCCCTTTCAATACTATACCTGTCAGTAGTTCACCTCCTTTCTATGATAGGTCTCTAAAATAGAGGGGGACAGATGTGTGTAGGGATGGCTCAGAAGGTAGGGTCAGCATATTTGCCTGTGTTATTGTCAAAGGATGGAAGGAAGGCTACAGAGAAGAGTAAGATTTTACTCACAATAAAAATAAAACCACTTGATTTGCATTTTAAAATATTTCTACTTGTTTGCCTTTATAACCATCACATAATCCATAGTAAACACTTAAGTGTTGATTGATTATCAGTTAATTAATGCAACTAAAAAGCAAATAACCCAAGTGAAGGAGAGGGCTGGGTGACAGTGTCCGCTGTGTTCTGTCTGCCAGTCCTTTGCATTCAGTATGTCTCTCCAGGTGAAGAAGACACTTGTCACCATCTTAAAGATAAGGACAGTGGGAAGTCAAAACTTCCTGTCCTCTTAGTGAGGCACAGTTAATGAGTGGTGATGCTTGGATTTGAACCAGTTCTCCTGCCCTTGGGGGGAGGGGCTTAAGTGGAGAATAGCAACTTCATATCCCCACAGTTCAGCCTACTTATATTTTTTTCCCCCTCTTGTCTAAAAATAAAGTCATTCCATGTGATCCTGCTAGTGTGCACTTCCTGCAGGGGCAGCGAGGCAGCCAAGGAATTTTCTTCAGTTTGCACCTCTCCTGAAGTTTATAAATGGTAGGAGAGTGGATTTTTGTTTTTAAGCACTAAAACTGGAGTAAAGCTGATGAGGTAAGGAAAACCTTGGGTCTCAGATTGATAAAAGCGGCAGTGGAAATGTCAGAGGGATTCGGTGCTGCGGGAAGGATGGGGATGAAGGAATCAGGAGTCCGCTTAAGTGCAGATCACGATGGGCCCAGCAAATAGTGGAGATACAACCCTGAACTAATTCATCAGACAACTGGTAGCAGCACAGGAGCTCGGTGGGGGACTGTATTGATTCTCAGAAAGCGGCAAGGATTCATCAACGGTCTTATCTTCTATAAAACACACATATAAGCCAATGAGTTTATATCAAAATAATTGGGCTGGAGAGAGGGCTTATCGTTTAAAGCACTTGCCTGTGAAGCTTAAGGACCCAGGTTTGAGTCCCCAGTACCCATGTAAGCCAGATGCACTAAGTGGCACCTGCATCTGGAGTTTGTTTGCAGTGGCTAGAGTTCTTGGTGTGCCCATTCTCTATCTCTCTATATCTGCCACTTTCTCTCTCTTTCAAGTAAATAAATAAAATATTAAAAAATGATTTGGGGAAGATTTAATCTGAGATAAAGCGGATAAGGAGGACATGAAGTATATTCACATTGATTAGTGAAGTTTTATGAAAAAAACATAGTTAGATGTTTTTGGTTAAGACATCAAAATCACCGTCTTAGAGCCAGCTACAACAGGAAATGCTCAGAGATGTTAAATTAATAAATGCATATTATGTTATTAGTATGATACCTTTACAAAGCTGTAGAGTGCACATACTTTGGTGGAGATCTTGAAATTTCCATGAATCACTGTAAGTGTCCTTCATTTCCCCTGCTTTCATTTATCTCTCCCCCCAGCCCATTCTTGCACCTGCCCTGCGTGAGTCACTTTGCTGTTGAAAAACGTCTTTTGTTTCATTGGCACAGGGGGCCCGCAGGTGGCAAATGTGGGAAATCACTGTGTCAAAAGGACTGACTAAAGCAACTTAAGATAGGAAGGGTTTCTTTTGGCTCAGGGTCGGAGGGGATGCAGTGTATCATGGCAGGGTAGGTAGATTAGCAGGAGTAGGAGGTAGCTGGTCACATTGCGCCCATATTAAGGAAGCAGAAAGAAAGAGAGAGACACACACAGAGAGAGAGAGAGAGAGAGAGAGAGAGAGAGATAATGAGGCAGATAGAGAGAGAAGAGAGAGGATGGGCATGTCAGGGCCTTTGGCCATTGCAAACAGATTCTAGACACATGTGCCATCTTGTGCATCTGGCTTCTGTAGGTCCTGGGGAATGGAACCTGGGTCCTTTGGCTTTGCAGGCAAGTGTCTTAACCGCTGAGCCATCTCTCCGGCCCTATTCAGTAAATTTTTTAATGGTGCTTCTTGACAGTAAACCAACAAGTTCTTCTTACTAAGCAGTTAAGTTCAATTCAACTAATTCATCATTAGGCATATTCCCTAATGATGATAATTCTTTGAAAAATCAATATGCACAGGTTGAGAGACAATTATTTCCTTCTGATTTATAAATAACTGTGATTCCTTACTAGTGGAATATGGGCCTCTGTTGAATACTGTACATTCATGGTCCTTGAAATCAGTTTGGAAAATATTGCAATCATTTTCCATCCAACGGTTATCTTCATGTGATTCTATCTTTATCATATGTTGCCAAAATCCAATTTTGCAGTTAGAGAATCATCACAAAGTATATAAAATAGTGTGGTGTTGAAACTGTTTACTTCCTGGTGCTCATAACCCCTGCACTATCTGGAAGATCGCACTCTGCTCTCTTCAAGAATTAAGAATCTCTGTGGTGCCCTGTTCACCTTGATTAAAGAGTTTGAGAATCTCTGAGGACTTGCTTTACCAATCAATCCATTCAACCAAAGACCACTTATTTCTTTTTATTTAAGTGCTTTCAATAGTATATAAAATATATTATACTTTCACTTTATAACAAATATTTGCTATTGATTTTGACTGGGAATATATTAAAATTTTAGGATGGGCATGGTGGCACATGCCTTTAATCCTAGTACTCAGGAGGCAGAGGTAGGAGGATCCTTATGATTTTTAGCCCACCCTGAGACTACATAGTGAATTCTAGGTCAGCCTGGACTAGAATGAGACCTTACTTTAAAAAACCAAAAATTAAATTAAATTAAATTAAAATTAAAAAAAATAAAAAACACCCCAAACTAAAATATATTTTTATCTGTATTTATGGGTTATTATTTATTATCACTATTTTAAGCATTCTTGAAACTAGTCCATAAATGATTCAGGTAGATCTTATTTCCAGTGTGAGATATTTGATACGATTAGGGATGAAATGAGAGGGTAGCATACCACAATTAATTCATTGAATTAATCTTTTAAAATGTGACTCATCTTGAGTTAATGTTAGGCAAATAATGGAAAGTACTATACAGTAGATAGGAAAATATTAACACTTGTCTTTAATTCACTGCTTCATGTCCAAATGAATACCACTCATTCAAGAACCATTCTGGCTTGAGGGGTTGCTCAGTGGTTAATGCTCTTGTCTGCAAAGCCTAATATCCAGGGTCTGATTCCCCAATACCCAACTAGAGCCAGATGCAAGGTAGTGGATCTATCTGGAGTTTGTCTCTCTGTTGTCTCTCCTCTCTCTCCTTCTGCTTGCAAATAAATAAAACTAATTTTTGAAAAAGAATCATTTTATGAGCAGGTAACAGACACATGGAAAAATAGTAGAAATAAGTATCATTAAGAAAACTACACCAGAAAAAAGGCAAAGAGAATAAGGTAGTCTGTAGTATAACTATGATGTCGGTGACATTATCCCCATTTTATAGAGGAAGAAACTGAATTTCATTGAGATTAAGTAACTTGTCCAAGGACACAGTTGACAAACACTCCTCACAGTATTCATACTGTTACTATCAGGGCTTAATGTTATGTTGAGTTATGAATTAATTTAGGAACAAAATTATGAACATATTTGTCAACATGTATGAATTGATACATATTGTCTCTGGACATCTGGGAATTTCCACCAGTAAGTTTCACCTATAAAAGAATGTGAAACTATAGAGAGATGAAATACAACCTTGTCAAGGAAATAAAATCCATTGTAAGAAAAGGTGAATCAAGTTCTTAAGCAAACATTGTTTCTTGAGGTAGGGCAAAAGCCTTCTCTGAGGACAGACAAAACCATAGTAGATCTTATTGAAAAGGCCAATTTTGGGGCTTTAAAAAGCAAAAAGGGACATAGATGACAATAACATCCACTAAGTTCAAGAAAGAGCATCTTTATTTTCATGGACAGGGATACATAAGAAATAATGAATTGCCGATCAATTTGCAAAGGAAGCAATCTCATTTGTTTCTGTGAGAGAAAAGTAAAATACTTCATATGCCTAAATTTTAAGTACAGAAAAGGAACCATATAATAAATACCACATATAAAATGGTACCATATTTGTCTGATTATTGCTATTATTATTAGTATGTCTAGTCAAAAGGAAAACAACAAGAGAATGGCAGACAGAGGAGGCTGAGTGAGCTTCAAGAGGAATGTGTGAGCTATAGGTAAATCGTGCCTGTCATGCTGTGTTTTAGGCATCAGAGTAAATTACCTTCTGTTAGCAGAACTCTTGCAAGATTTGCAGCAGGTAAGCGTTCTGTGTCCTCAAAGCCCTGGAAAAGAAGGGGCAAATGGAAGCATACCAACTCCTCTGTTCGTATTCATTCTTTGGTTTTTAATGAAAATATCATTATAAAAAATATATTCACATGGAATGGTATCACACAGAAAGCATACTGCCTCAGACCTCAAGCCCCACTTCCAAGATATAACCACTTGTGTAATTTTATGTTTACATCTTTGTATTATATTCAAAATTAATAGGGCATATGTTTCCTCTTGATTTATCCACATTAGATAATATCTATTGAATCACAATCAATAAAGATAAATTTATCTTACATATTCTCCCTTCTATCTGCCAAAATTTTATAGGGATTTTTATTTTTGGATCTCCAGTTGGGGTTTCTAACTGAAGTGTAAGTTGTTTTTCTCTCTTTTCAAATGCAATTCAATTACTTATGTAAGTAATTTAAATTATTGTTTAAACTAAAATTAAGTAGGTAAAGATTGAAAACCAAAAACACGTACCTTATTATGATCAAGAAAATACTGTCCGTTGTGTACTATCAACTGTGGGATTTGATCTTTAACAGGAATATAGTCCCACAGAACCAACCTACTGCTGTTCAAAAGGGGATGTTGCAAGCAGCCCTAGTTTACCTCAGTGGATCACACACACACACACACACACACACACACACACACACGAGCAAGACTAGGGAGGGTACTAGTAAGGAAGCAGAAAGGTTTTAATGGGAGTGGGATGGGGATAAGAGATGGTAATGGAGGTCAGTATGCATTTATACCTGCATGGAACTTTCAAAAATTAAAATTAAAATTAAAAAAAAGAATATTTCCAAAATTACAGTCAAAATGATTTCTCTGAGGAGATACTTAAAGGTGCTTGCCCTGACACCCTGCCAAAGGGAGTCCCAGTCCCCAGCACCCACACAAAGCTGGACGCAAAGTGGCTCCTATGGCAGTGCGAGGCAGACTCGGGAGAAGCTTCAAGCTGACGGGACCTTAACCAGCAGCAAAGCAAGAAAGACTGTATTTAAAACACGGTGGAAGGAGTATTCGAGTTTCTTGTCTTATATTGAGATCTTTGATCCATTTGGACTTGAGTGTAGTGCATAGTGAAATGTGTGGGTCAAGTTTCAGTTTCCTGCATATGGTTATCCAGTTTGTCCAGCACCATTTGTTGATGATGTTGTCCTTTTTCCAGCCTATATTGTTAGGGCCTTTATCGAATATCAAGTAGCTATAGTTGCTTGACCCAAAGTCCGGGTCCTCAAGTCTATTCCATTGATCTATACTCCTGTTTTTATGCCACTACCATGCTGTTTTTATTACTATGGCTTTGCAATATAGCTTTAGATCAGGTATGGTGATGCCTCCAGAGGTATTTCTTTTGCAAAACACGGTGGAAGGAGATAATCAACACCTAGAGGTTGTCCTCTGACCTCCACAAGTAGCGTCTGTGTATGCGCGTGCGTGCACACACACACACACACACACACATTCTCTCTCTCCCTTTCTCTCTCCCCCTCTCTATTCTCTCTCTCTCAATCTCTCTGTCTCTCTCTCAGTTAATATCTCCACCTTCCTTCCTCTCTGCTGTCCTCTTAAAATAAGGTTTGTATTAGTATTAAGCTGAAGTGTTAGTTGACTTCGAATTTAAACCATGGCACCTAGAAAGTCTCTGGGAGTTGTGTGCTTATATTGGTAGAAAGAATGTAATCCTTCTTTACCATCCACTTATCCTCATCTCAAGAACATTATTTTTGGGTTGCACACCTGCCATCCTCAAATGTTTTTCATGGCTGCTGAGTTAGTTTTACTTCCCTGGATTCCTGTATTCCTTATTTATTGAGTCCTTAGTATAAATTTCTCCTAAGAAATGTGCCCGTCTTTCTGTGGTTCTGAAAATGTATTTATTTTGCCACTTTATCTAATCTGTGATTTAAAATTAGGTTTAAAGTGGGTGGAAATATAGAGACTTTGGCTAATTTTTCTGGAAATACCGACATTTTCCACAACATCTGATGTTTATAAGCAGGTGGATGCTCCCATGATTCTTTTGCGTTTTCTACAGCCTTACCTCTCTTTCACTTCTGACTATCTTAAACTACTCCTTCATGTTTATCTTTCATATTTGAAATTTCACAAGGCTGGTTAAGGTTGTGGTTTGATTGACAACTGATGGATCCTTGGGGTCCAGTATCACTGGCTCTGGGAAGTTTTGTCTATTGGAAAATATTTTCCTTCTTCCTCCCTCCTCCCTTCCTTTCTCCCTAACTCCCTTCCTTTTTGCCTCGTATTTTCTTCTTCATCCCTCCCTTTTTTCTTTACTTTCCTGTGCCTCCTTTTTCCTTCCTCCCTTCTTCCCTTCCTCCCTTTCTCTCTCCCTCCCTCCCTCTCTCTTCCTTCCTCCCCTCCCTTCCTTCCTTCCTTCCTTCCTTCCTTCCTTCCTTCCTTCCTTCCTTCCTTTCTTTCCCTTTCGTTTTCTTCTTTCCTCTTTTTTTCTAGAATTCTTTTTAGATAATTATAGGTTATAGATTAATCTCCCATGTCTATTGACTTTTCTCAGATATTTTAATCTTCATGCCTATTCATTGTGTATTTTTTAAAAAATATTTTATTTTACCTGTTTGTAAGGAGAGAGACAGAAAAAGAGAGAATGAGAATGGGCTCTCCAGGGCCTCTAGCTGCTGCAAAAGGAACTCCAGATACACATACCACTCTGTGCATCTGTGTTTACATGGGTACTAGGGAGTTGAGCTTGGGTTGTTAGGTTTTGCAGGCAAGTACCTTAACCCCTGAAACATCTCCCCAGTCCTCACTGTGTATTTTAAGAAATTATTTCAACTTAACCTTACAGATTTATCAGTGAATTTATCTAATTTTTAAAATTTCAATCTTGTTCTCTTATTCTTATTTGTATTCTGTTTTATGATTGTAGCATTTGCTAGATTCTGAGGATAATTGAGTTTTAAAACTGTTACTATTGTCACTTTTTGGAGTAGTTATTAATCTTCTCTAGTTTTTCTTGTGCTTTGATTTTATATTTTTAATATGCGGTGATTTGTATCTGTTTGCATTTAAAGGCTAAGGGCCACACATTAGAAAGCCATGATAAAAATATGAAGAGATACATGGTCAAGGATATTCTTTTTGATACTGTCTGTGGCAGCAAGAGATTAGAAACATTGCTGAATGAATAAATCAAGGAACATGTTCAGAATGTATACTATACAAAACATTAGGGAGGCTGGGGAGATGGCTCAGCTGGTAAGATGTCTTGCTGAGCAAGCATGAGGGTCTGAGTTCAATTTCCCAGCACCCTACATAGAATGTTAGGCATGGTCATCCATGCCTATAACACTAGACCTGAAGAGGGTGGAGCCTGGAGAATAAATAGGGCTTACTGGCTGGAAATAAAGCAAACCTAGAATGGTGAGCATGGAAGCTCTGGGCTGAGTGAGAGACTTTGTCTTAAGGAAACAGGCAGAGAAGCAAAATAAGAGGGACACCTGCCACTCTCCTCCAGCCTCTGCACACTTGTGTATGCAGGACATACACATCTCTACAGTCACATACACTACACACATGTCACATCACACCATATATACTACACACGCACACACACACACACACACACACACACACACACATGCATGCGCACATGCAAACATGCATGACCAAAAATATTGGGAAGATCTTTATATGTTACATTGTTTTAAGTGGAAATCGATGGGATATATTGTTAGATTAAAAAAGGCAAGGTGGAGGAAAATGTATATGGTGTGACATGTTTTACCAATAAAGGAATGATATAAAAACAAATGCATACAGATGTACTTTTACTTTTTTAATTTTTATTTGTTTTTTAATTTTTCAAGGTAAGGTCTCACTCTGGCTCAGGCTGACCTGGAATTCACTATGTAGTCATAGCATGTCCTTGAACTCTCGGCAATCCTCCTACCTCTGCCTCCCAAGTGCTGGGATTAAAGGTGTGCACCACCACGCCCTACTTACTTTTACTTTTAAAAATAGAAGAATAAGGCATGAAATACAAAATACCATTTGAGGTGATAATGAATAAGGTTATATTATTTAAATGATTTTTGGAACCATGTGCATCTTTTATACACATCTAATATAAAATTATAATTTGAAAGACAATATTTACAAATGAATAGCAAAATGAAATAAATGAATCTTTTTTTTTTTTGTTTAGTTGGCAGTATAGCCACATAGAAATGAACTACTACTTAGAATAATAAACACAGAATATCCTTAGAGGCGTGTGTCCCAAGGACTAAAATAATGGCAAAAAAGTCTTAAGTAGTTTTGAGCAATCATATCACTGATGGTTGTCTTGATATCTGTATTCTGAGAGTGCTGTGTATATGCCTTACATAAAACTAGTAATTATGTTGCTGCTGTTGAAGACTGGGACCAAGAAGATGAAAATAAAATGAAAATGCTGTGGTCCTGATTTAGAATTGGAAGTACAAACATGTGGGATGTTTACGTATTTCTAGCCCTGTCCACTGAAAACCACAGGAACAATGATCAGCCCAGGCTGCGGTTTCTAAATACTATCTTGCACTAAAGTGAAAGGTGACTGATTCCTGGTAAGGGATGAACTTGAACTCTCCTGTCATACTAGACAACAAGGAAGGTGACAAACACTGCTAGGACCATGCCAAAAGGACTCTGGAGTCAATGTTTAGACACTTCTGGACAAAACTGCATCAATTTGTGTAGCCAAAAAGAGTAGGTGAACTGAAGAGATGGCTTTAGCGGTTGAGGTGCTTGCCTTCAAAGCCTAAGGGCCCATGTTTGATCTCTTTCCAGATCCCATTTAAGCCAGATGCACAAAGGAGAGGCAAGCACAAGATCACGTATGCACACTAGGTGGCACAAGAGTCTGAAGTTTGATTGCAGTGGCTGAGGCCCTGGTGTGCCAATTCTCTCTTTCTTTCTCTGTCTCTCACTCTTGTGCTCTCTCTATAAAAAAGAGTAGGTGCAATGACTTTAAATATATCACTTAAATGTGTGAATTCATAGTAAAGCAAACAATGCCCTTCAAAGATTACCTTTGTGCAAAACCACATGGGACTCATTGTGAATTAGCTCATAAATAAGTTAATTTTTTGAAAATTGATGGGTAAAGAGAAGGAGTTTAGAACTCAATCTTTTCTCATATAAATTTACCTCAGGGTGACCAAATATTTGATGAGTGGAAACTGGTCTTTCAAGAAGTATTTCAGATAACTAATGTTAAATATTGTTTGGATGCAGTCCTAATGATTTCCTTTGTCAATGGATGATAAATTTTTAAAAAGAGAGACAACCAGACATTTGGTATTTATTTTTAATATTTATTTATTTATTTCTATTAGATACGGACATATTTTGGATGTAAACAACACATGTTGGTACCATCCTTTCCCTCCTCCTTGCCCCTTTTCAGAAGAGGCCTTCCTCGTTGGGGATGCAGGTCATCCCCATGGGGATTGTGGGTCATGCATTATGCGTTGGGGGGGGGGAGCAATGTCTCTGTTTAAAATGACCCAACTTGTGGCTCTAACAATCTTTCTGCCCCCTCTTCTGCAAAATTACTTGAGCCATTCTGAGAGCACTTTAAATCTACTTCAGTGATGGGCACTTAGGAGCCTGTGGATCTCTGGTTTGGTAGGTATTGAGTGTCCTCAATATCTATATCTGTCACCCTTGTGCTGATATCAGATTCAGTAAGAAAGCAGCACTCTTGCTCATTTCCCCAATTCCTCTGTGGTTTCAGCTGGGGCCAGGGTAGAGTGCATTGGGTTGTTTATCTCCTCAGGTTCAGCTCCTGTCTGAAAAAGAGAAGCAGATTCTCCAATGGAGAATGAAGTTAGCACTGGTTAAATGGTATGACCACTATTAATTTATAGAGAATTAAGTGGGTGTAGACCCTCTTATTGTCTAAGGTTGGCGGGAGCTTGACAGTGGAAAGCAGAATCATTATCTGGATATGATTCTGACTTGTTTCCCAGTTCCAGATATGGTTTCCTTTCCACTGAAAGGATCTGTTAGCCAAAGAGCAGTTTGCACTTGTGTGAGCATCACATCAGGCTATTTGTTTCTGAGTCGCTTAGACTTTGAGTTGCTTGGACAGATGTTGGCCACTTACCCCTGGTAGCTCATGCAGCACCTTCCAGCACTAGATGGCCTAATTGTTTTGGGACTGGCTGTCCTCCAGATTTCAACCAGCTCTCTCTCTGTTTTGTGTCAATAGCATTTTGGTGTCTTCAGCAGTAGGGTCTTACCATTAACCTCTGGATGGTAATCAAGTGCTCTGACAGAAGCCTGTCTTGTTTGTTTTGGGAGATCTAGTATGTATCTCTGATCAACAGCTCTTTGTGGATATAGACCACATCCTGGTACAGGGAATGGCAGACCACAAAGAAAAAACAAAAAAGACAGAGAAGAAAAAGAAACAGGAGAAATTTGAGGTTAGGTTACATCTCACCCTTTCCAGGTCCCTTCAATTTAGGTGCTCCCCTAAGGTCCTCTTGAGGGTTCAACCTTTTAGCCTGACTTCTAGGATATAGGATTCTATGGTACCATTTCAATTTGGGTTCAGTTTTGTGTCTCCCCCACATTTTCCCTTCCTCCAAGCCTTACCATCCCTATTGTCTAAGCCTCAAGATGCTATTCAGTTATGTCAGGAACTTGGGCTGATCCAGGTTAGGATCTGGAGATGAGTGAGATCATGCAACTCTTTTCTTTCATTGATTGTGTGAGTTCACTTAGAATGATCTGTTCCAAGTTCAACCATTTTTCTACAAATTTCAATGTGTCATTTGTTCTTACTGGTGAATAGAATTCCACCATGTAGATATACCACATCCATTTATCCATTTATCCAGTGATGGGTAACTGGGTTGATTTCAGTTTTTAGCTATTATGAATTGAGCAGCTATAAACATGGTTGAGCAAATATCTTTGAACTGAGATGTGGAGCTTTTAGGGTAAATGCCCAGTAAGGGAATAACAGGGTCTGTTAGTTAATCTATATTCATCCTTTCCAGGAGTCTCCATATTGATTTCTTCAGTGGTTGTACCAGGTTACATTCCCACCAACAGCGAATAAGGGTTCCTGTTTCTCCACATCCTCCCCAACATTTGTTTTCATTTGATTTTTTAATGTTTGTCATCCTTAATGAGGTAACATGGAATCTCATAGTTGTTTTAATTTGCATTTACCTAGTGGTTAGGGATGTTGAACATTTTAAGTGTGTGTTAGTCATTTGTAATTCTTCCTCTGAGAACTCCCTATTTAGTTCTGTGATCCACTTTTGGAGTGGGTTGTTTGATTTTTTTTTATTGTTTAGGTTTTTTGAGTTCTTTGTAGATTCTAGATATTAGGTTTCTGTCAGTGGTGTAGCTAGTAAAAATTTTCTCCCATTCATTGGGTAATCTGTTGGCTCTGCTTATGGTATATTTGTCTGTGAAAAAGCTTTTTAGCTTCATGAGATCCCATTGGTTAAGTGCATGTTTAATTTTATTTGGCTACTGGGGTTTTGTTCAGGTAGTCTTTTCCCAGTCCTATATCATGGAGAGTGCCTCCTATTTTTTCTTCCAGTAGTTGAAGAGTTTCAGGTCTTCTATGGAGGCCTTTAATCCATTTGGATTTGATTTTTGTGTATGGAGAAATGAGTGGGTCTAATTTCATTTTTCTACACATGGTCATCCAATTTGTCCAACACCATTTGTTGAATGATATCTTTTCTCCAGTCTGCATTATTGGCACCTTTGTCAAAGACCAAGCAGCTGTAGTTGTTTGCCCTAAGGTCTGGGTCTTCAATTCTGTTCCACTGGTCTATGTTTCTGTTTTTATTACAGTACTATGCTGTTTTTGTCACTATGGCTTTGCAATATAGCTTTAGATCAGGTATGGTGATACCACTAGAAGGTCTTTTATTCTGAGGATATGTTTGGATATCTGAGGCCTTCTATCATTCCAAATGAATTTTTTTTTTTTGAGGTAGGGTTTCACTTTAGCTCAGGCTGACCTGAAATTTACTATGTAATCTCAGGGTGGCCTCAAAGTCACAGAGTTCCTCCTACCTCTGCCTCCCAAGTGCTGGGATTAAAGGCATGTGCCACCACACCTGGCTTCCATATGAATTTTGAGATCATTTTTTCAATCTCTGTGAAGAATGATTCTGGTATTCTTATTGGTACTGCAATAAATCTGTATATTGCATTTGGTAGAATTGCCATTTTCACAATATTAATTCTACCTATCTAGGAGCATGGGAGATCTTTCCATCTTCTCAAGTTCTCCTCTATTTCTTTCTTGAGTGTTTTTATGTTTTCATTATATAGTTCTTTCACATCATTGCTTAGTGTTATTTCATGGTATTTAATTTTTTTTGTTGGTATTGAAAATGGGACAGCCTCATTGATTTCTTTTTTGTATATTTGTCCTTTGCATATAGAAAAGTTACTGAATTTTGTTCATTGATTTTGTATCCTGCCACTTTGCTAAAGGAATTTATCACCTTTAGAAGTTTTGAGATGGAGACTTTAGGTTCACTTATATATATGATCATGTCATCTACAAATAGAGCTAACTTGACTTCTTCCTTTCCTATTTGAACCCTTTTTAAAAATTTCTTTCTTATTGCTTGGGCTAGTACTTCTGGTACTATGTTGAAGAGCAGTGGTAAGAGTGGGCATCCCTGTCTTGTTCCTGATCTCAGTGGGAACTCCTTGACTTTTTCCCCATTAAATGTTATTTGGGCTTTAGGAGCATTATATATAGCCCTTATTATGTTGAGATACAAACTCTCTATGCCTATTATTTACAATTTTTTGATCATGAAATGGTGTTGTATGTTGTTAAAGGCCTTCTTTGCATGAATTGAGATGATCATGTGTTTCTTATAGTTCAGTTTATTTATGTGGTGTATTATGTTGACCGATTTCTGTATGTTAAACCATCCCTGCATCACTGGGATAAAGCCTACTTGGTCAAGGAGAATAATGCTTTTGATATGTTGTTGAATTCAGTTTGTAAGGATTTTGTTCAGGATCTTTGCATTTAAGTTCATTAGGGATATAGGACTATAGTTTTCTTTCCTTGTTGCATCTCTGTCTGGTTCTTGTATCAGGGTGATGCTAGCTTGTTACCTGGTCTTAGATTATGTCGAATAGTTTGAGAAGAATTGGTTTCAGTTCTTTTATGAAGGTTTGATAAAATTCAGCTGAGAAGCCATCTGGTCCTGGACTTTTCTTTTTGGGGAGGTTTTTCATTACCCTTTCAATCTCCATGGACATGATAGATTTGTTTAGGAGATTAATCTGTTCTGAGTTTAGTTTTGGTAGGTAGTATGTGTCTAGGAATTCATCTATTTCTTCCAGATTATTTAATTTTGTGGAGTAGAGGTTTTGGAAGTATGCCCTCATGATTCTTCCAATTTCATTGTTGTCTGTTGTGATCTCTTCCTTTTCATTTCTGATCTTGCTAATTTGAGACCTCTTCTCTCTCCCTCCCTCTCTCTCTCTCTCTCTTTCTCTCTTTCTTTTGCTTGATCAGTTTGGCCAGGGCTTTGTCAATCTTGTTTATTTTTTCAAGGAACCACTCTTCATTTCATTGATTTTAAAAATTGTTTTCTTAGTTTCCAATTCATTAACTTCTGCTCTAATCTTATTTCTTTCTGTCTGGAGCTCTTTGGGTTGGAATCTTCTTGTTATTACAGTGCCTTTAGGTAGACAGTCAGGTTATTGATTTGGAACCTCTCTGTCTTTGTAAAATACTAGGAATTTTTCTCAAATTTCTTTTTTTTGATTTCTTCCATGATCCATTCATTGTTCAAAGTGTGTTGTCTAGTCTCTGGGAGCTGGTGGAGTTCTTGATGTGTCTCTTTTGTTAATTTCTAGCTTTAAAGCATTGTGACCTGACATGATGCAGGAAGTTACTTCAATTTTCCTGACTTTATAAAGGCATGGTCTATGGCCCAATATATGGTCAATTTTGGAGAAGGTTCCACAGGTCTGCTGAGAAGAATGTGTATTCTGTAGAGTTGCAGTAGAAAGCTATGTAGATATCTGTTAGGTCTAGTTGATCTATGATGTTGTTGAGCTCTATTATTTCCTGTTGATCTTTTGCTTGGATGATCTGTCTGTTGATGATAGTGGAGTATTGAAGCCTCTGACGATGATGGTATTGGTGTTTATTTCTGTTTTATTGTTGAAGAGATTTTGTTTTATAAACTGTGGTGCCCCTGTGTTTGGCACATATATATTTATGATTGGGATATGTTCCTGTTGGATTATTCTCTTGATGAGTAAGAAGTGGCCTTCTTTGTCCTTTTTGGTTACTTTTGGTTTGAAGTCTATTTTATCATATATTAATATAGCAACACCTACTTGCTTTTTATTTCCATTTGCTTGGAATATCACCTTCTAACCTTTCACTCTGAGGAGGTGTCTATCTTTAGTGGTGAGGTGGGTTTCTTTAAGACAGCAGATAGAAGGGTCCATTTTTTTGATACATGCTGATAACCTGTGTCTTTTGATGGGTGAGTTAAGACCATTAATATTTAAAGTTATTACTGTGAGGTTTGAATTAATCCCTCCCATGATGAGGTGTTTTATGGGGTTTGGTGCTGTCTTGTGTTTTGTACTATCTTGAGCCTGGTTTATTTTGGTTATTGTGATCTTCTTATTGGCTCTTGAGATTGGTTGTTTGACTGTTCTGTGTGGAGTATTCCTTCAAGTATTCTCTGTAGGTTTGGATTTTTGGTCATATAATCATAGAATTGACTTTTTTCATGGAAAGTTTTTCTTTTACCATCTATGATGAGGAATACTTTTGCTGGGTATAGTAGCTTGGGTTGCAAGCCACAGTTTTTCAGACTTTGAGGTGTTACATTCCAGGCCCTTATGGTTTTCAGGGTTTCCACTGAGAATTTCGATGTAATCCTGATGGGATTGCCTTTGTATGTTGTGAATTGCTTTACTGTTGCTGCTTTTAACACTCTCTCTTTGTTCTCATTGTTAAGAATTTTAACTATGATGTGTCTTGAAGAGTTTCTTCTTTGGTCCTGTGTGGTGTTCTGTGGGCTTCTTGTATCTGGATAGGCTCTTCTTTGTGAGATATGGAAAATTTTCTTCAATAATTTTGCTGAATATGTTCTCTATGGCTCTGCCTGGATTTCCTCTCCTTCTAGTATCCCCATGATCTGGATGTTTGTTTGTTTTAGGGTATCCCACAGTTCCCTCGTATTCTGTTCACTTGATTTTTTTGAACTTTGTAAAGCTTTTGGCCTCCTGATTAATTTCTTCTGCCTTATCTTCCAGGTCAGAGGTTCTGTCTTCCACATGAATAACTCTGTTGGTGAGGGGTTCTAGAGAGATTTTTATAGTTTCTATTTGATTTTTGTTTTCTGTTGTGTTATTTTGCATTATGCCTATCTCTTTTTTGATGTACAATTTCAATTTGAGTTCTGATTTTCTTCATGCTTCCTGTAGTTCATTCTTGCATTTGATCAAATCTTCATGAAGCTTAATCAACTGGTTGTTGAGGTCTTCCATTTCTTAACTTACCTTCAATTTATTCATATCTCTTTGGAGGATTCTAATGTTTTCTTCAATCAAGTTAAGCCTACTATCAAAAGCTGAATGCTCTAGGAGATGATTCTGTTCAATTTCATTGATACGATTGTTGTCTTTTGATAATTTGCTTCTAGTTCAGCATTATTTATTTATTTGAGAGAGAAAGAGGCATTGAGAGAGGGAGAGAATGGGCATGCCAGGGCCACCAGCCACCAGCCACTGCAAACGAACTCTAGATGCATGTGCCCCCCTGTGCAACTGGCTTACATGGGTCTTGGAGAGTAGAACCAGGATCCTTTGGCTTGACAGGCAAATGTCTCAACTGCTAAGCCATCTCTCCAGCCCCAGCATTTTTTTTTTAATCAGGTTATTATTGGTTGTTGTGTTTTCACTTTGGGAATGAATTTCTGTTGATTTCTCTATGATTTCATTGGAGGGCTTCCATTGTAGGACTAAGCACCATAAACTTGGTGGAGATCTCTCAGTTTTCTGACTTTCATTGGCGTTTTTGCATTGTTGTCTACCCATTTTAGGAAGACTGTTTAGTTTATTGAGGAGGAAGTAAGTTTTTGTTCTTTGTCCTGTTCACCCTTTGACTGAGGTGAACAGGGATGTTGGTACCTAGTGGCCAGTCAAGATATCAGAGCAAAAGGCCACATTCCACAACTCACAGAGGGACGAGGCCACCCCAAGCAAGGCACAATAAGACTTACCAGGTCCAGGGAACTGGGAGGAGTAAGGGAACAGAGATATCTCCTGCTTTGTGCCATGCCTTCCAGCACAGACCACCACAGGCAACCCAGACTGGGGAGGTGGGAGGAGCCCGGAGATGGGGAAAAACCAACTAAAAGTCTGCTTTCATTTTCAGGAGATGTCCAAAGCCTGTTCCTCTCTCAGCTGGTATTTTGATGCTTTTTTAAAAATGTTTTTGGTTTTTTGAGGTAGGGTCTCACTCTATCCCAAGCTGACCTTTAATTCACTATGTAGTCTCAGGGTGGCCTCAAACTCACAGTAATCCTCCTATCTCTGCATCCCGAGTGCTGGGATTAAAGGCATGCATCACCACACCTGGCAGCTTTTTTTTATTATTATTATTAGTCAATTAATGGCTTTTCATTAAACTTTATGGATTCTCTCTAGAAAGACAGCAAAATAAATAAGAAATGAATAATCAATACTTATTAAAAGTTTCAGCTATTTTTAATGGTATCAATAGAATCTTGACAATTAGACCAATTGTGTCATAGCAAATATTTGACATGCAAATACTAAGCATGTCTGAGTACTTATATATACCTAGCACCAAGCAAAGTATTGTTCGCAGGAGGTACTTAGTCCTTATAGCAACTTGGAGGCAGGTACCATTATTATTTTTATTTTATAGGGGAATAGGACTCTACTTTTTTCTATCTGTGGAATGGCTAGTTCAAGTTTTGAGTTAAGCACAATTGTATAAAGTAACAAGTAAATCCCCTCCATCTTTCCTTTCCTTCCTCCCTCTTTCCTTTGCTTCTCTCCCCCTTTTTTTGAGACAAGCCCAATGTATTGGCCCTTTTTTATATGAGAGCGTGTGTGCAAATGCGCGTGCTTGCACGCACGTGAGAGAGAGAGAAAGAGAGAGGAGAAAATTGGCATGCCAGGGACTCCAGCCACTGTCATTGAACTCCAGATGTGTGCATCATCTTGTGTGCATGTGCAAACTTGTGAGCTTGCGTCACCTTGTGTGTCTGGCTTACGTGGGATATGGAGAGTCCTTAGGCTATGGGTCTTTAGGCTTTTTAGTCAAACACCTTAACTGCTAAGGCATCCCTCCAGCCCCTTTCCTTTCTTTATCATGTGGATAACTTATAAACAGGTATATGGAACCTGCATGTATGACTACACTGGCATGGTGCTATGGAGTGCTAATTTACCACATGATTTTTATAAAATTGCATCTTATTTAAAGAAATAATATTAACATTCTGTTATCATGTGCATTTCTTATTTATTCAGCACTGGCTGACTGAGTTTCAGTTGTTAAATTTTACTCTGCATGTAGTAGAGAAATGCTTCGTTATCTTATTACATAAATTACTCAACATAATTGAATGTGGCAATTTTGCTTTCTATAATATTTGGTACTAGATTAGAAAGATGATTTCTGCTCAAAATTCATAGTGTATCCTAGAACTTTTAAAAACTCACAGCTGTGCGCAACTTTGGAGGTGCATTTCCACCAAAAAGGAGCAGTTGGTCTTTGAACGTATGCTCATTTAAATATTTCCTACTGCAAGTCATTTCCATGGACGTGTTTTAGCTATTGAGTCATGCTCCTAAAATGTCAAGTGTAATTATCCGAGTTAGCAATGACTGGAAAAACTTTCCGCTCAATATTTTCCTTAGGAAAGAAGAGACTTTTTTTTCGGCCTCGTTTGAGCTCAGTAGCTTGTGGCTTTGGGGGTTTCTAGCTGCCCGCTGCTTCCACAGAACAGGATGCTGGCAGAGTTGCAGATGATGTCTGCTCTTCAGTAACTTCTGCTAGTTAGCTCTGCATTAAAGCTGCACAGGAGGCAGGCAGCCTCTGCCAGGCGAGTCGTAGGACGGACAAGTCTACTTCCCTTTCCGGATTCCGTACCTACCTGGAACTCCTCTCCAGCTAGTCCCCAGACCCACTTGAGGGACACGCAGACTAAGGATGGTTAGAGGTTGTCTGCAAATTCTGCCCCATTAAACCTGCATCTCTAAGGAGAGTTCTTGATGATTTATACCCACATCTCTGCTATGGATTGTTTCAATATATTTATTTTTATTTATTTATTAGAGACAGGGTAGGGGGAGAGAGAGAGAGAGAGAGAGAGAGAGAGAGAGAGAGAGAGAGAGAAGGAGGGAGGGAGAGAATGGGCACACCAAGGCCTCTAGCCACTGCAAATGAACTCCAGTTGCATGCACCACCTTGCGCATCTGGTTTATATGGGACTTGGAGAATAGAACCTGCGTCCTTGGCTTCACAAGCAAGCTCCTTAACTGCTGCTAAGCCATCTCTCCAGCCCATATCTATTTTTTAAACCACAGGCTATTGTAAGATTTCCACTTGAGGGTTTTTATCAGAGGATTATTTTCACTTTATATTTATTTTCTTATTGTTGTGGTGCTGTGAGTCAAACCCATGGCTTTGTGCATGCCAGGCAACAGGTAGGTGTCCTACTATTGAACTATGTCCCCAACCTGGTTATTTTTACCATTAACAATTTACATTATAGGATTTATAATTTCTAGTATTAAAAACACATCTTTGGGGCTGGGGAGATGGCTCAGTGGGTAGAGTGCTTGCTGCACAAGCATGGGGACCTCAGTTCGGATCTTAGCACTCGAGTAAAATTCCAGATGTGATGGTGCAAACCTGTAACCCTAGTGCTACAGAGGGAGACAGGATGATCCCAGGGCCTGCTCGCTAGCTTGTCTAGCCCAATCAGTAAGCTATGGAGCGCGCGCAAGAGAGACTATCTCAAATAGTAAAAAGGAAAGTAAATGAGGAAGACACCTAATGTTGAACTCTGCTCCTCCACGTGCTTGTATGTCCTTATGAATACACACCTGCACACACTGTGTACTCACATACATACAAACCCACATGCATACTCAAAAACACCACACACACGCACACGCATACACACGCAAGCCTCCCCCGCATAATATATGCTGCTATTCCATGTCACTTTATTTGCTTCGTACACCTATGAGAAATATTATTAAAGGAGAAAGTCCTGCTGATAACAAAAGAAGTTGGCCAGTGAGCCAGATCAGCCCTAGAGCTTATGACCATGAGTCCACACCTCTTGAGACCAGATCCTG
This sequence comes from Dipus sagitta, assembly GCA_036346955.1. Taxonomy (NCBI): domain Eukaryota; kingdom Metazoa; phylum Chordata; class Mammalia; order Rodentia; family Dipodidae; genus Dipus; species Dipus sagitta. Next base: position 16,000,092 of record CM070772.1, on the reverse strand, counting down.
CTGCTCAGACGAAACACTCGCCAGTGAACACTCTCCGCGAATCCACCCCTTCCGTTCACATGGGTTTCTGAGTCTTGGCTGTGTTGTCAGCCCTTGACTTTTTGCTGACATGATGTTGAACCCTGCAATTCATTTTGACTTCAGGGGCATGGTGATTCTGGCAGTTGCTAAAAGTATACTGGGCCATGAAGGCAGTGTCTTAATGATTTAAGACAAGAATCCTTTATTCCTAAAATAACTGTGCTCACTAATGTGATCAGGGAGCTCAATTTCAGTTTGACAGAGGTTTCAAAATAGAACTTCATGAGGGAAAACTGTAATTAGATATTCACGGGTAATATTCTATGTTTGTGAAGCAGAATGTTAATGAGGAGGAGTATTGATTTTATTTTAGTTTCATTATACTACACTTGATGTTATGCTTGCTGCAAATTGTAAAGCGGTCTCTTGTTACTCTCCCCTCTTCTTGTTAAGTACCTGTTTTGAATGAAGACATGGAATTCTTTGCAATATGCAACAGACATTAGCCAGGTATAAAATACCTGTAGTGAGTAAGTAAGCAAACAAGATCCTTAACAAAATTCCTTTTATTGGCATTTAGTTGCAAAATGATGTTATTGTCTTACCTTCTTTTAAATTATTTATATATTATTTTATTATGTGTGTGTGTGTGTGTGTGAGAGAGAGAGAGAGACAGAGAGAGAGAGAGAGAGAGAGAGAGAACAACCTCAAGGCATCTGCCCTGCCTTATTTTCTTTGAGATAGGAGCTCTTTTACGATTGTTTTAAAATATATTTTATTTATTTATTTATTTATTCATTTATTTGAGAGGGAAAGAGGGAGAGAAAAAGGGGAGGGGAGAGAGAGAGAGAGAGAAAGACAGAGAATGGGTGTGCCAGGGCCTCCAGCCACTGAAAACAAACTCTAGATGCATGCGCCTCCTTGTGCACCTGGCTTACGTGGGTCCTGGAGAATCAAACCGGGATCCTTTTGACTTGGCAGGCAAACGCCTTAACCACTAAGCCATCTCTCCAGCCCTTATGATTGTTTGTGCTCCTGTGAATGTCAGTCTAGCTGGCCCATAAGAGTGAGGATTCTCCTGGTTCTGTCTCCCGTCCCTATAAACGCATTGGGATTGCAAATGCAGGAACCACTTTGCACTTGGCTTTACACGGGTGCTGGGGAGGATGAAACCTAGGTCAGCAGGCTTGCAAGCAAGCATCTTTAAATGCTGAACTGTCCCCACAGCTCCTCCTTGCCTTGATTCAGAAGACTCTCTTCCTGAACTGAAGACGTCTGTGAGATGAAGATTCAAAATAGAACACCAGAAACATCTCAAGTCCAGCCACACCGTTTTAAATCATTACCTTCCCTTTTAAAAATCTGACGCACTTTCTTTCTTCATCCAGACATTTGGCAATTACGGATTTCTATTTTCTGGAGGACAGCTGTTGCCCCGGGTCTTCTCCTGGGTGAATTAGACAAGTGAAAGAGTGGACAGAGAGAGAGAGAGAGTGGGTTCTCAATGGCAATGGAAATGAGGGTGGGATGTGGCTCTGTTCTTTTTCTGTTCCCAAATGTTGTGGATAATAACAATCATTTTGATAGCTTTCATTTTCTTGGAAAATAATTGAATTGAAAACATAAGCTTGGAAATGACACAGTGCTGTTAGAGCCTTGGGGGAAACTTATGCAAAAGTTGATGTTTCTCCCATCATCACTATCATCTGGTCCAGCATCACATTTGGTGAGAAAGACTGAATTGAAATATGTGGACTTCTACTACAGTCACATCCCTGGGTCAGTTACCCAGTCGCTTAGATGCTTGATCTGGGAGAATGTAGGAAGGAGAATGATCTCCACTTTGTTCTGTGAGCACCTGGCTGGTGTTTTTCTTTTTTCTTTTGGCTTTCTGTCCCAGTCCTAATAACTGTGCCTTTCCCTTATCCTTTACAAGATAAAAGTACTTCTGTGCACATCTGCTCCCTGCCCCTTTCAGCTGGAGGCTCAAATGGGCTGTGCTTTGGGTTCTGTCTCTGTCTCCATGGCCACATCTTAAAAAAATTCTCCTTCTAGGAGCAATGCTTACCCACACTACAACATGGGCGGATTTCACTGATACTATCCTAAGTGAAGTAAGCCAGATGCATAAAAGACAGCGGTCAAATTCATACAGACATAAAAGCAGATTGGTGGCTGCCAGGGGCTGGGTTTGGGGAAGGACAAGAGGAGATGTTCCTTAATGAGAATAGAGTTTTGGTTCTGAAAATGACAGTGGTGATGGCTGTAGAACCTGTGAATATATTTAATGCTAACGACCTGTGTATATACTTAAGCATGGTTAAGATGGTAAATTAATGTTAGGTTTTTTTTTTATTGCAATTAAAAAACAATTAAAAAATCATTTTTCATGCTGTTTATTATACTTAGATCTTTGTTTCCCTAACTAGTATAACTTTTTAAAAATTGCTAACTATAAAACTAATTCACCCATGTACCCAAATACCCAATTTATATCCTCTTTTTCTCTCACCTCACACATCTCGTCTGGCCTTCAGTACTAGTGATTTGTTTTTTTCAGTCATATATATATATCTCTGCCACAGCCATGATTCTCAGGCTTTGCTACAGTGTCCTTAGAGAAGAATGCCACTCTGCCTTCTTGGGGCCCCTGAGTAGACCTTGGACACATTTACAGTCCACATCCTTTTTACCTTTTGTTGTTGTTGTTGTTGTTTGTTTTGTTTTCCTTCTGCCTGTAACTTTCTTGGCACTTGATCACTATGCTGGCCTGCTGATATTTCAGGTCTCTGCAAAGATCACATCACAAACAGGGCCTCTTTCCCCATCCATTTTAAAATTTTAAATATTTAGAAATTTTATTTGTACAATGTTTAAATGTATTATAAAATACAGTATGCGTATTAGTCAGGGTTCTCTAGAGGAATGGATCCGATGGGATGGGTATATGTTGTAAAGGGAGTTAATTAGATTGGCTTATATGATACAGGAATGGCAATTCAACACAGGCAGCCTGGAGGATGGAGGTTGAGGACCTGAGAGGTACTCAGTCCATGAGGCTGGATGCTTCAACAGGACTCATGGGGAGCCACTGGTCTTCAGTCCACACTGGAAGACTGCAGAAGCTCAGCTGAGATGTCCATGAAGGATGGTAGCAACAGGGTAAATGCCCTCCACAGCAAGGAGCAAGGGCAGCCAGGCAGAAACACGGCTTTTTCCTAAAACTTCCTTATATGTAGGCAGCCTCTACTTACATAGAGTGGATAATGACCCTGGAAGGTCTTTCTCCCTCAGTTAATCCTTTCTGAAAACACCCTCACAGACCTGACTAAGGAGGTGAGTGTCTTACTTGGTTCCTGATCTGGTCAAGTTGATGATAAAAATTAACGGTCACAGCATGACTTTTGGATACAAATGTATATTCCGAGTAATGGTAAAGTCTGGGTACTTAGCATGTCCATTTCTTCAAACACCACTTATTTTTTTGTGTGTTTAGACTTCTACATTTTTTAAGTTTTTGAATTTATTTATTTGTTAGAGAAAGAGAGAGAGAGAGAGAGAGAGAGAGAGAGAGAGAGAGAGAGAATGGGCATGCCAGGGCAAAGCAAATGAACTCCAGATGCATGCGCCACCTTGTGCATCTGGCTTACATGGGTTCTGGGGAGTTGAACCTAGGTCCTTAGGCTTGGTGGGCAAGTTCCTTAACCGCTAAGCCATCTCTCCAGCCCTCTTCTATGCATTTTGAAATACACAACAAATTGTTGTTGACTGTATGGAGCTTTTTGTGCTGTAAGTAGACCTACTCCTCGATGCAATGAATAGATGAAAAACAATGAGGTATATGTGCACAGTAGGCTAGTTTTCAGCTGTAAAAAGAGTGAAATCTTGCCATTTGTGGCAATATGAGTGCACAGAACTGGAGGACATCATGTCAAATGAAATAAACTAGGTGCTGAAAGAAAATGCAACACATGTTTTCACTTTTTTTTTTTCCCCTGTGGAAGCTATAAGGGCAGATCTCATAGAAAAGGAGAGATAATGGTTACTCTCTTTTAACATATCCCTTCTCCCACTTCTCTCATTTATCCTGCCATTCTTGATCTCACCTCTTTGTACTCTATAGCAACTTTATCACATTCTTGCCTATATTTTTAAAGTTTTATTTTTTATTTATTTGAGAGCAACAGACAGAGAGAGAAATAGGCAGATAGAGAGAGAGAATGGGCGCTCCAGGGCCTCCAGGGCCTCCAGCCACTGCAAACGAACTCCAGATGTATGTGTCCCCTTGTGCATCTGGCTAACATGGGTCCTGGGGCATGGAGCCTCGAACCAGGGTCCTTAGGCTTCACAGGCAAGCGCTTAACCACTAAGCCATCTCTCCAGCCTCCCTCCTTTTAAAAAAATTTATTCTTGCCTATTTTTGTTCCCATGTATGTATTATACATAGAGTACTGTATTTCAGTAGGACATTTTCATACAAGTAAGTATATAATGTGCTTTGAGTACATTCCTCTTATAGTTCCTTTCCTTCCTCACTCCCACACCCCCTCCTGTCAGTCCCCATTGTTTTCCTGGATAGTTTTGTTTCTATTTTCATGTCATAATTATTCCTGTTTTTCAAAATAATTATATATATATATATATGCAAGCAAAGATAGATAGAAGAGAGACAGAGAGAATGGGCATGCTAGAGCCTCTAGTCACTGCAAATGGACTCCAGATGCATGTGTATCTGGCTTTACATGGGTCCTGGGTAATCGAACTCAGGTCATTAGGCTTTGCAGGCAAGAATCTTAACCACTTAACCATCTCTCCAGCCTTTATTACCCATTTTTGTCATTAAATTGATTATTGATTCTCCTCTAGGAGAATATCAGATATGTGAGGGCAAGAATCTCATCTGTACCATAGCCTCAGTTCCCTTACGCCTGATAGAAAATATAGTAGATAATCAATAAATTAATGAATTAAATATATGTTACAAAACGGCTTAATTAGATTGGCTTATATGATATAGAATGGGTAATCTACCAAAGGCTTTTTTTCTTTATTTATGTACTTTAGAAATAATTTCTTTTGGGACTAGAGAGATTTCTCAGTGGTTAAAGGTTCTTGTTTACAAAGTCTGACAGCCTGAGTTTGATTCCCTAGCACCTACATAAAATCAGATGCATAAAGTGGCACATGTACCTGGAGTTTGCAGTGGAAGGAGGCCCTGGCATACTCATTCTCTCCCTCCCCCTCTCTTTCTTCCCTTTTTTCCCTCTTAAATAAATAAAAAATAGTTTATTACAATTTGATCTATTACAAGTTAATTATAACATTGCAAAACCACAGGTCTGAAGAAATTATGGATTGTAGCTTGCATCAAAAGTATTTTAAATATGGGATCATAATAACTCATGCTAAAGCTGAAGAAATATGTTTTAAAAGTACTAGCTTAGGACCAGCCAGTCTCCACCATGGATTCTGGAGAAGGCTAACTTGTCTGTAGCATGACAACATTGAGTTTCTTTACTGGGAAATTGGGATAATAGTCATCCCATCCATTTTTGGACTAGTTACAAAGGCCATGTGTTTCTCTTTATTACTGATAGAGTGCTTCAGCCTTTGCAAAGTGTTTTCACATTTATGCCTCATATCAACCTGGCAAAGTAGGTATGATTATGTACCTTTTACAGAAAAAGAACCCCACTTCCAGGTTTCCAGAGTGAGTACATGGCTTAGGTGAGACGCAAGGCTGCGGCCCACTTTCTAGTGAGTGTGTTATTCTTCTATGGCATAATGATGTTTCTCCCCTCCCTGCTTGGCAATAAAGACCATTTCAGCATTCTAAATGCTAGAAAATTATACCCTCACCATGACTTTTAACTGTGGCAAGATTTGTGTGTGTGTGTGTGTGTGTGTGTGTGTGTGTGTGTGCGCATGTACATGCCTATGTGTGAAGACCAGAAGTCAAAGTTGTTTCCTCTCCAGTTTATTTATGGAAGCGGGGCCTTTCATTTGAACCCAGAGCTCATGGATTCAGCTAGCTCAGCAAGGCAGTGTGTCCCAGTGATCCCCTGTCTCTTCCTCCCAAGTGCTATGATCACAGGCAGGCTGCCACACTCACTGAGCATTTATGTGAGTGTGAGCGCCGAGGTTCTGAGTTTCAGTCTTCATGCTTAAGCATGCTTAACTGTTTGGTCCACTGAGCCATCTCCCCAGTCCTAAGTCATGACAAATGTTACCTTTATCAAGCTTGTGTTTTTTTTTTCTTATTACATGAATGGAGCAAACATCTAGGTGGGATAAAACCCACAAATATTCACATTCCATATTATTTTTCCAGTGGTAGCCATTCAGCTCCAATATTTTTTTATCTTGCTGGAATTTACAGATGGAGGAAATAAAGCTGCTTGAAATGATGTAGCTTTCTGAACTTAAATCCCTATCTTTTTTGTTTGTTTGTGTTCGAGGTAGGGTTTTACTCTAGCTCAGGCTGACCTGGAATTCACTATGTATTCTCAGGGTGGCCTTGAACTGACAGCGATCCTCCTACCTCTATCTCCCAAGTGCTGGGATCAAAGGTGTGCGCCACCACACCTGGCTTAAATCCCTATCTTTTTTTTTTTTTTTTCTGCTTGCCTCCAGTGAACATGCTTTTGGTCATGAGAAAGTATTTACCATGTATTTATTCACATGTACAGAGCCCATCTGCTCTTTCTAAATTGGGTAGGTTGCTAAAATAAAAGAGGAGTGGAGTACGTCTAAGTAACATTATATACTAGATGTATGTGTTAATGGGTATGTGCAAGTGTCTATGTATATGTGTGTGGAGATATATGTAAATGTTTGTGAGTCCTTTTATGCATGTATATTAATTTGTACATATAATACATGTGCACATACATGTGTGTAATATGTGTGTACATAGCTCTGTGTGTAGGCATTTATATGTACATATATATGTAGTTTTTTTCCTCACCTGATAATAAGCAAACTTGTTCCTTTTTCCTAGAGCCATCATCTCTCATATGTAAATGAAAGCAGACTGAAGGGTCCTCCAAAGTATCTTTCCTTTGTGAAAATGGAAGGATCGGGCTGGTGAGCTGGCTTAGCGGTTAAGCGCTTGCTTGTGAAGCCTAAGGAACCCGGTTCAAGGCTTGCTTCCCCAGGACCCACGTTAGCCAGATGCACAAGGGGGTGCACATGTGTCTGGAGTTGTTTGCAGTGGCCCTGGTGCACTCATTCTCTCTCTCTCTCTCTCTCTCTCTCTCTCTCTCTCTCTGCCTCTTTCTCTCTCTGTCTGTCGCTCTCAAATAAATAAATAAAAATGAACAAAAAATTAAAAAAAAATGGAAGGATAAAGGAGAGATGCTCAGAGCCTAGAGAATGCATGCCGCATTATGGAGCTATCCACAGTGCACACTCTCAGGAAGGTAGAGAGAGCTCTTGGGGTTTGATTAGAATTTGCCCTGCCTCTGCTCTTGTACTGGTGAGGATCCTGGAAGAGGCAACACATGCGATTGAACATTTCCCGAGCCTGCCTTTGCTATGCTTTCTCCTGCGAAGACTTACGGCACACATCCACGAGTTTAAACTTGGGCCGTGCATTATTATGCGTTTGGTGTTTGTTCTGTGGCTGGGTCTTGAAAGTTTGATGCGATTCAAAGCTATGACTGGATGCCTTTTCACCAAGGAGACCTTTTTTGTATGGGAATAAAACAACCGAGGGCTTAAAGCTTCATCTGAAATATCTATCTGTAAAGATGTTTGAGAATCCAAGCAAATTACATACATCAGGATCACCACTTCCATTATTTCTGGCTCTATGGGAGAATGTGTAAAACACTTCTCAGAGGGAAGCTGTGATTTCTTTCTTCCCCTGAAAGTTACTTCAAATATCTTTTTCTAATCAGACTCTCTGATAGATAAGTCTCTGTCCTATTTTTAGGTCTCTGTGTGTGAGTACACATAACTCTTGGCATAGCTTCTTCACCTTTCTTCACAATGTTCTTGTAGAATATTTTTTAACTTCATTGTCCTTTATGTTCAAAGGCGATGGATCTGTGATGATGCTGGCATATAGGAGGATGTGATGGAAGAGGCCCCAGTGTGATTAATAGGTTGTCAGTATAATTTGCTATGAAAACTGTTTCTGGCACAAGGTTCTCCTTAGTTGTGGATGAGGCCTGATTTACTGAAGGCTCGGCCTCTCATTCTCCCATCTACTCACTCCTGAAGCTGCTGGGGAGACATCCTAGCCTTGAGCCTGGGGAATGGAAGCCTCTTGTCAGTGTTTTTCAGTGAAGAGCATACGTTTTGAGGTGGCCGGCTGCTAGAAAACATTTGTGCTGTCTTCCTTACTTGCCTGAACTCTGTTTACCTTGTAGCAGTTTTTGTGATATCACGTTTCTACTCTGTATTGTGCTAAGTGCCAGTGCCAATGTTCTGCTGAGAATACTACTTATAAGCAGATTGGATAATTAATATCACGAATAATTGTCATGTATGGATTAATAAGGCCCGGGCTTCTTACCTAATGAATCTCATTTATACTTTGTGAGAAAGGTAAAGAGCAGAAATTGAGACTCCAAGTACCGAGTAATTTTTTAAAATTTTGTTTATTTATTTGACAGAGAGAGAGGAAGAGAGAGAGAGAGAGAGATATATATAGAAAATGGGCACTCCAGGGCCTCCAGCCACTGCAAATGAACTCCAGACACATGTGCCACCTTGTACATATGACTTAAGTGGGTCCTGGGGAATCAAACTGAGGTCCTTTGGTTTTGCAGGCAAATGCCTTAACTGCTAAGCCATCTCTCTAGCCCCATACTAAGCAATTTTATCAAGCTTTTTTTTTTTCTCCAGGAAGTAAGGGACAGAGCTGGTTCAGAATCAAGATCCCCATGACTCCAAGGCCCATGTTTTCCGTGATATGACCCTGTGCCCCATGGCTTCTTGCTGGGTTATGCAAAACCTTCTGGTGTCTGATTGTTGGATATATGACTCTTAGACAAGCATGATTCAGTGGTTCCCAGTTTCCAATGTATTATTTGTGTCGGATCTCAACCCCTTTGCCAAGCTGAGGCTTTGCCTCTGTAACTCCCCTTTGGTGGGTAGGTCAGTGCCATGCTGCCCTACTTTCCATCCTGCTGAAAGATCATTTGTTTTTCTGACTTGCTTTGTCTATTCTGTATTTATCCACCAAAGGCCAGAGAATTTGCTAGCCAAGGAGCTGAATTAAATGGCAATTTCCTTCTCTTCATTTATTTATGAACATCTGTTAGTGAAATTACATTCTCCAAGCAGAGATTGGTATCTTCGTCAGTCCTTTTTCTAATGAATTGCCAAATTTTAGCTATTGTAATTCTCTTCACTTTATTTGTAGAGACTATACACATAACTACTTATGGGTATAGAAAATTGCAGTTGCATTTTCATTGCTGGGACCAAACATCCAACTAGAAGTGGTTTATGAAAGGAAAGGGTTTATTTCTAGCTTGTAGTTTCAAGTGGAAGTTTAACTGTAGTGGAAAAAAAGCATAGCACAGCAGGATGCTGGCTCACATCATCACATCTTACCTTACTATCAGGGAAGAAGCAGCGAGACAGAGCTCACTCATTCTGGCAAGGAGTGGGGGTTAAAATTCCAAGGCCCCCACCATGACACACCTTCTCCAGCAAGGCTCCACCTCCTGAAGTCTTTACCAGCTGGGGACCAAATATGAGGTTTAAGCACAGGCATATTCAAACAACCACAAGACCTACTTGCAAATGTGTTTATATTATATATTCCCTAAAGTGGGGGACTTAGGGAGAGTGTCTTACATCTTGATGCAGAGCTGAGGTGATAATTCATAACCATTTTTAAATTTTAATTTAATTTTAGTTATTTGAGAGAGAGATAGAGATAGAGAAAGAGATAGAAAGAGGGAGAGAGAGAGAGAGAGAGAGAGAGAGGAGAGAATGGGTGCTCCAGGGCCTTCAGCCACTGGAAACAAACCCCAAATGCATGTGCAACCTTGTGCATCTGGCTTATGTGGGTCCTGGGGAATAGAACATGGGTCCTTTGGCTTCACAGACAAATGCCTTAACTGCTAAGCCATCTTTCCAGTCCCCTGAGATGATAATTTAAATACAAGTTATGTTCACCAAAAATATTCTGTAACATATAATGAACCTTAGAGATCATGACATGGTAGACTAGCTAGGCATATGAGCTACAATTCAGTATAATTTTTATAGTAGTTTTTAGACGACATTGAGCTATTAGTTTTATAATTTATAGTTAATGTTATTTTTGCTTCAAAATCAAAGTAAACTTTCTAGAAGATTAAGTTAAACCTGGGCCATCTCAAGTCATTATTTTTGTCAGTCAACTGGAGATATTACATATGCTTCCTCATTTAGCTATGAGAAGAAATATGTATGGAGTAATACCTAGCCTCTTATCTTTCAAAATGGAATTTCCATTTTGCTATTAACTGTGTGCCATAGCAAAGTCATTGTAGTTTTCTTTATCATCATAGGAATCAATACATACTTCCTATAATTATTAAAAGACGATGATCTTTGAGATATTTGTTGTTTGTAATTGGAAGAGTTGGCTACCAGATATGAGTTACTTGGTTGCTATGTAATCATTTAAAAGCTTTCTCCAAGTATACTATCTCCTACTCAATAAAATCTTTAAAAAAATAATTTTAAACTGAGCATGGTGGCACACACCTTTAATCCCAGCACTTGGGAGGCAGAGGTAGGAGTATCGCCATGAGTTCAAGGCTACCCTGAGACTACCAAGTGAATTACAGGTCAGCCTGACCTAGGGCAAGACCCAACCTTGAAAAACCAAATATATATATATATATATATATATATATATATATATATATATATATATATATATATATAATTTTATTTTTATTTTTTTGCAAGTAGAGAGAGATAGGAGAAAAGCAATCAGAGAGAATGGGTATGCCAGGGCCTCCATCCTCTGCAAATGAACTCCAGAAGCATGCACCACCCTGTGCATCTGGCTCTATGTGAGTACTTGGGAACTGAACATCATTCATTTAGACTTTGCTGGTAAGCCCCTTAACCTCTGAGCCATCTCTCCAGCCCTCAATCTAATCTTTGACATGCATATTAAGATGGATATTGCCACATAAAATACATGTAACAGGACAGAGCCAGAGACAATAAGATTTTTAATTCAGGTATTTGCACTATCTTATTTGAAGCAATTGTTTTAAGAAAGAATTGAAATTATATTTTATTTCTTAATTTTCTTTATCCCCATGTTTTCTACAAATAAAATATCATGACTTGATTAGGTCTATAGGCATTATAGAAAAAAATGAAAATTATTTTCATAAACATTAGTTTAATTTTAGTGCGTGCCCATTTATGTTTATAGTGTTATTATTTTTTATTATTTTTTTCAGAAGAGCTCAAGAGTGTAGATTTAAAAATAAAATCACTTAAAGTAGAAGTGGTAAGTGGGGGTTCTAATACAAGAGGGAGGAGTTGGCCAAGGGAGTTATATCAGAGTTGATAATAGTATATTCAACTTGAATGCTATTAATGATGAGAATAAATTCATGGGTTACTCACTCGCTAATTTCCAGTTGTTTGGAAGTGAAAATTCCACCCTTTTGATTTCTGTTCTTGGAGACGACTCAGGGTTATCACTTGACAGAGTGGGTTGATAGAGTTTGTCTATGGCATGTGCCTTAAGGTCCACACTTTCTCATTCCAATTTCAGAGGCATTCAGTGTCCTCTGGAGGTCCAAGAATCGATTGGCTTTCACTACAGTAATAATTGTTGCATCCTGGTGGCTTTTTCTTGCCCACGTTACTTCTGATGATTGTCTTTCGGTGGCTTTTCTGTGGTTGCTGCGTGACTGTAGGTCTCCATATACGCCCTCAGATTCTAGAGTCCATTCTGAAAGATAGACTGTCATCTGGGATGTCATATGGAACTGCGTGAGACCCAAAACACTGCACCAACCACAGAGTCCTATTGAAAGCCTGCATATTATATAACAGGTATATCTGCTCATAGACCGTTGGCTGAGACAGATTCCCTGACCAATCCAGCAGTTGTCCAGGACAACAGGGGAAAATGATGATATGTGAGAGATGATACATTCTGCCTACATTGACTCAGGTCTCCAGGATACAACTACATAACAGTGAAGAAATGACATGATAAAAAACATTCACGATGAAAGTCATAATATCTGGTGAATTCCCTCCCTTGGCATTTATTGAATCATGTAGCGTGCAGTGCATGTTAAAAAGATAAATGGTCCCGAGTTGATTTCCAAATGAAACTTACATTGTGTTTTATAGGATCAGATGTGTTTGCAACTAACTCTGATGTATACATCTATTCATTTGTTAACTTGTGCAATAAATTTTTACCAACTATTTTCTATATTCCACACTTCTAGATACAAGGTGCTCGTTCCCTGGCTTTCCTACATGCTGTCTGCCGGGGCATTATCCTTTAGTCCCAAGGCTTCAGTTGTCATCAGTGTAGTGCTAACTGAATCTATTCTCAAGCACACACTCTGTCCTGAGCTGCATGGTAACTAGCTTCCAGGTGGAGGCCTGTGCTTTTGTGCAATGCGTCACGTCAAAATTGAACTCCCCGTGCCTTCCAAATCCGCTCATCTTGAGTTCCTTACTCATTTATTTACTTGGTTAGTTACCACTCAATTTATATGTTCAACATATATTTACCCAGTACTTATTATATGTGAGGTGCTACTCAAGGTGTTGGAGATTCAATACACAAGACAGATTTGCTTTCATAGAGCTTGTCTGTTGAAGTGTGAAGACAGTACACAGCCAGTGTTAACTAGTACCTAATCTTCTTGGCAGATAGTGACAATGAGTGACAAGACCTCAAAATAAAGATCTAAAACCAATAGAGTGGCAAGGAAAGGCCTTCTGAGTAAGGTGGCATTTGAGGAGGTTTTTTGTTTTGTTTTGTTATTGTTTTTCGAGGTAGGGTTTCACTCTGGTCCAGGCTGACTTGGAATTAACTATGTAGTCTCAGGGTGGCCTCAAACTCACGGTGATCTTGAGGATCTTGTATGACAAGGAGAATACAGTGAGGTCCAGATCTGGAGGTATAGATCTGGTATCAGATCTATCTCTGGTACAGCAAATACCTCATGGAACAATGGAAGATGGAGACAAACTTGAGGAGTTCGAGAACACAAAGAAAACAAGCCTGGCTGGTGGCACACAGCTGGCAGAGGTGGAGAGGTGGCTGGAGCCCACACGTGAGGGGCTTTGAAGGCAACAGTGAAGGTGCTCTAAGGGAATGAGAGTCTGTGAACGTGACTCCGTCTTCGAGCCAGAAGTCTGGGCACTGCCCTTGGTTCCTCCCGAGCCCCCCATCTCCGTCCTTTCCACAGCTTCTGCCCACCTCATACCCCCTCCTTGCGGCTTCTCTAGTCCGTGCATCAGGTCCCAGTCTTCTCACACTCATCCACCTGGCCTCTTCCTCTACGGGCCACTCACCTTGTGCTAATCTCACAACGTTCCACCCAACTCGAGACACCCCTCTGCACACCATCCCCAATCAAGGTAACTTCTAACTGGCCTCTGACCTCTGGATTTGTCTGCTCCATTGTTTCCATACCCCCCACCCTCCCCAGCACACTGACTCCATGTAGTCCCCGTGCTGTGCTTCTCAGACCTTTAGTTCCATGAATCCTTCACGCTCTTGCTCACATAGGAGACAAGGCACGCTCAGCCTTTCTGCATTATGTTTCTTCCCCATACCCGCAGCCAGATAACAGTTAATCCTCAGAGTTCTTGTGTAAGTACGAGGTTAATTGTATCTCTTGCATACATTTAGTGCTTCGTCAGTTATTCCATTTCGTTTCATACCACTCCACAGTTTACTCATCTGTCTTCCTCACCAGTGTGAGCTCTGTTTTATTTACTCTTTATCTCAAGGACACAGCATGGTCCTGTGTTATAAAGTATGTGCTGATTGAGTGAATGACTGAGTGTGTGTGTGTGTGTTTAAGTGGCCAAGAGGAAAGGGGGCTGAAGAGATTGCCTAGTGGTTAAGGCACTTGCCTTGAAGCCAAAGGACCCAGGTTCGATTCTCCAGTACTCATATAAGCCAGATGTACAGGGTAGCACATCTGGAGTTCATTTGCAGTGGCTGGAGGCCATGGCATGCCCATTCTCTCTCTCTCTCTTTCATAAATAAATAAATAAATAATATTTTTAAAACTCTGAGGAAAGACAATTTACTCTATGGGTCAGGAAGTACTATATTGAGGGAGTGTTACACAAGCTGCCTGAAATCAGTTAAAATACAGCAATATTTGCAATAGCTAAGAAGTAGAACCAACCAAGATGCCAATCAGCAGATGAGTAGATAAAGAAAATATGCACGATGAAATATTAATCAGCCATGATAATAAAATGAAATCATGACATTTTGAGGAAAATGGATGCAACTAAAGGACATTATGTTAAGAGAAACAAACCAGACTTAGAAAGATAAATACTGCAGTTTACTATCAATGTCAACTCTACATTTAAATTCATATAAATTTAAATTCATATAATATATGTGTGTGTGTGTGTGTGTGTGTGTGTGTGTGTGTCTAGAAAGGGGACCATAAGTGGCACAGATCTTAAGGCAGGGGAAGGAGGTGAAAATAGAGTACTGGAATACATATGCCATGAAAGCAGAAGGTGGGGACTTTTGCAGGGGTAGTGGCTTTGCGGGGGGTGGGAGGAACCAGCAAGAGGGCACTAGGAAATGGGAGATGGCATTTGGGCAGGGGTTGAATAAGAACAAAATATAATGACATATATTCATTAAAATGCCACCATTGCTTTGTATGCTAACTCAAATAAAAACACTTTTAAAATGCATTGATTGAGTATAGGTGTGATGTATAGTGCACACACACATATGTGTGTATTCAAGTAGCAAAACTGTGAGGAAGGATTGTTTCCCCCTATGGATCATTCAGGGTTTTATAAGCAAAGGTCCTGTACACAGGATAGCGGGATTAAGAGAAGTCCACGGTAATACCACCCTGGATATGCCAGATCTCTTTTGAATTAAGTGAAATCAGGGGGATATAATATAAGCGATTTCTTGAATCAGAAGCATGGTTAGACATTTAAAAAGAAAAAGGAACACCCTCCAAGACAAAGGATGAAGGCTGCTCAGGGGCACATAAAGAGTCGGAGTCTTGGCACCCCAGAGCCTGAGCCTTCATTCTCATTGTGTGTTCTGGTCAAATACGTACCCAGCACACTCTCTGATTATGGATCTGGGCAGATTCCTTACCCTCTATCTGATGGTTTGATCAGTAGTGTCCCCTCCTAGGATTGCATGAGCATTATGTGAAATCATGGAAAGTGCTGATAAAAGCATGTGATAAATATGAATGCTATTAAAAATATTTACTTGCATGTGTGCATGTGTGTGTTGTGTTTGTGTGTGTGGATGGGTAGGTAGTGGTGGTGTTGGTGGTGCATGAGGGTCTCTTGCCACTGCAAGCAAATACCCATCGAGCTTCATGTGGGGGGCTGAAGAAATGAACCCAGGCCAGCACGATTTGCAAGTAAGTTCATTTAGTTGCTGAGCCATCTCCCCAGCCCCAGAGCTATTATTAATATTAAAATGCAGATATGCGTATCTTCATCACGGGTTACAAGGACAAGTAGATACGATAGTTTTAAGAACAGACAATATTCACAGTAAATTAGTATCTGAATGTATCAATTAGAATGAAGACACCATTTGGAAGAAATGAAAATGGCAGAATATAGAATAGGAATGAGTTTATCCAAGTGCTCTTGAAAGCATTATGCCACTCCAGAGCCTTCGGAGGGACATCAGCGTGTCCAAAACTGCTTGCTTCTCCGGGTAGGTGGCAGAAGTGCCCTGGACATTTCTCAACTCAACTTCTGCCCTGACTATAGCACTTGCTCTGATTCTTCGTAAAGCTTTGTCTCCAGGTGTTGTTCAAAGCCAAATGAGACAAATAGAGGTTTTTCATGGCCTTGGAGTTTGATATTTCAGATGTGGTCTGGTAAAGTCAGAAGATTTTGCGTCTCTGCCAGGGACTAACAAACATTTTAAACAAGTGCTTGAGTTTTTATTGCTGAAGGAGAAGCAACTCCTCAAAGCTTAAGGAAATCAGGAAGAACATTGCTTGACAGTTCAACTCATTCAACCAACACTGACAGCTCCCCTAGGGTGCTTGACTCAGTATTGCTTGCAGATGTCATTAAGGTAGCGTAAATGCCTGCAACACAGGGAGCACGTGGTTGAGTCAAGGACGAGGACAAGAAGCATGAAGCTTTTGTGTTTGTGTTCTAACACGTGATGGGGGAGACCACAGATGAGCAAAAGTACTGAGCTGTCAGGTTGGCACTGTGTGGTGGGCGTGTCTTAAATACTTAGGGCCATACTGATTAGGGGTGCACTGTCCAAAACTGAAGGTATTCCAGATTTTTTTCAAAGACACCTTCTGTCTTGGAGTTGGCAGTTGTTTTAGTTACATGAGAATGGACATGGGGTAAGTGTACATGGAGAGACAGGGAATCTTCTTATGGGATTTCAATAGAACCCTTCCTAGCCATCTTATTATTTTGGATATTGAATACAATCTTTCAGACCAGTGGAGCTAATTAATACATTGCTTAATCTGCCCCTTCATTAAGTAGAATTCCGTTACGAGCTCACAAAGCCTTAACATGTGCATCGTAGGGATCATTCCGTTGCTTTTCAGGAATGAAAACAGTCAACATGAATTCTTGGACATTTGCGGTGTGCAAGGCCTTTGCTCAGATGGTCTTGCCTTCCTCCTTTCACCTGCCCAAGCATTCTTTTATTATTATTATTATTATTTTTTATTTTCTCAATTTTTATTAATGTTTTCCATGCTTATAAAAAATATCCCATGGTAGTACCCTCCCCCCCCACTTTCCCCTTTGAAATTCCATTCTCCATTATATCCCCTTCCCATCTCAATCTTTCTACTTACATATATACAATACCAACCTAATAAATGCCCTCCTCCCTTCCTTTCTCTTCCCTTTCTATCTCCTTTTTTTAACTTACTGGCCTCTGCTACTGAGTTTTTTCCTTCTCACACAGAAGCCCAATCCTCTGTAGCTAAGATCCACATATGAGGAAGAACATGTGGCGCTTGGCTTTCTGGGCCTGGGTTACCTCACTTAGTATAATCCTTTCCAGATCCATCCACTTTTCTGCAAATTTCATAACTTCATTTTTCTTTACCGCTGAGTAAAACTCTATTGTATAAATGTGCCGTATCTTCATTATCCACTCATCGGTTGAGGGACATCTATTACCCAAGCATTCTTGAAGGGGACTTTCCCAGCCCCTGTGCACAACCTGTCTCCCTCCGTTTGATTTCATGAATTACATTGGTTTCTCTGGCATGAGAGGATGACACTGCGTATGTGGCACTGTAAAACCAAGAGGACACAGAGACCTACTTGCAGGGAGGGAATGTGTTCTGATGAAAGTCGACTGCCATGATCTATATGCAAAGATCATATATAAAAGAGAATATATTTAAAGATATTTGGTCTTGGTCTCTGAATGCTTAACATAATGGCTTTGGATGAATTTTATCAGTTTAGAAATATGCACCTTTGTTCACTGTTGGTGGGGTTGTAAGCTTGTACAGCCACTGTGGAAATCAAGATGGAGGCTCCTGAAAAGGATAAATGCATGGAAATATAGGAATCTCCATTTCAAGATCTGTCTTTGTACCTTGCATATTTTAAAAAGCACTCAATTTTTAAAGCAATCTATTTTCACTCTAGTTAAATTGAGGCACAATTGATGCATACATTTGCATATAGTTGTATATTTGTATATAGGCGGTGTGATACCTTGATGTGTATATTCATCATGAAATGATTACCACCTACAGCTAATTCATACATATATCACCTAATCTAGTTACCATTTGTGTGTGTGCATGCGTGCTTGTGTGTGTACATGGGATATGGTCTCTTAATATTTGTGCTGTTAGCCAACTATAAATGCATAATACATTATTATTAACCCTGGTCATCATAATGCACATTTAATTTTCATAAGTTGGTAATCTTATAGCTGAAAGCTTATTCTCTTTGACCAAAAATTTGTGTATTTCTTCTCAGCTCCATGATCCTACTACAGCTTTCTATTCTTTATTTCTATGAGCTTAACTATAAATTTATCATCTTATTTTTCTAAAATTATCTTTAGCCTTTGTTATAACCATTATATACTACTCCTATTAGGTAAATTGATCTTATTTCCTTTAATTAACATTTGCTTATTGACTAAACTAGGAGGTCATGTGCTACTCAAAGAATTAATGTGAATATTATATTCAATAGTTATTTTAAATGCAAGTCTATTGATTACAGATACAGAACCACTCTTATTTCTTTCAAGAGAGCAATATATTGAAGAAAAATGATGCTTTCACTATTGGTTGTTTAAGATTTGTCTGTTCATTTTGGGAATTTTCTTTTTTGAAATGTCAAAACTAAAAAGGGAAACAAAAATAACATTAACAGACCCACGTAGGAAATTATATTATTTGAAGATGTCAAATTGGAAGATGTGGAAGATGGAACATGTTTTTTTTTTTTTTCCCCAGACTTCCCTGCTTCCTGAAAATAGCAATGAATAGCAGACAAAATCTTTAATGTCATCTTTGAGCTTTTTGCTTGCTAAAAAGAACTACCGTATAGCTTTGCAGGTTAGAAAAGCACTCCTCGCAGAGATATTTTATCTTTTGCAGAGCATTGTCTCTCGTCTCCGTGCTGGAGCGCACTCCTGGTGGCATGCTCACTCCGTCTTCACAGCCATACCTCTCTTCAAGTGTGTGCATAAATTCTGTCGGGAAGGAACTACGACCTTGCTGTGAATAACGGCAGTGGAGCACCGTGCATTGGGATCTGTAGCCTGATGTAAAATGCGGCCCTGGATGATCATTCTGCACTTTGTCTTTTAGGGCAATAAGAGTGCATATGAGTGGCTCAGTAATGTTCTTTGGATATGGTTTCAGTGTGTGCCCCTGAAGGTTCTTGTCTTAGAAACCTAGGGCTGGAGAGATGGCTTAGCGGTTAAGCGCTTGCCTGTGAAGCCTAAGGACCCCGGTTGGAGGCTCGATTCCCCAGGACCCACGTTAGCCAGATGCACAAGGGGGCGCACGCATCTGGAGTTCGTTTGCAGTGGCTGGAGGCCCTGGCGCGCCCATTCTCTCTCTCTATCTCTCTCTGTCTCTTTCTCTCTGTGTCTGTCGCTCTCAAATAAATAAAACAAACAAAAAAATTAACAAAAAAAAAAGAAACCTGGTCCCCATCTTGGTGGTGTTAAACTTTTAAGAGGGGGAGTCCAGTGAGAGCTTCATGGGTCAATTGAGGATGTGCCCTCTGAAGGGCGCAGAGTCTCAGTTGTTCTCTGGCTTCCTGTTTGATGATGTGGTCTCTTCCTTCCACATACACTGCCACTATTGGGATGCCATTGGCCCTGAGGTCCTCACTAGAGCTGAACCAGTGTTTCAAACCTCCAAAGCTATAAGCTCAGTAAACTCCTTTGTAAAGCTAAATAGGGAAAAGATTGCTCGCGAGTTCCTCGTCACGGTGGTCAGGGGTAAGTGTTTAATGTGGAGCTGGTCCCTGAGAAGCAGCACTTAACTGTTTCTGTCAATTGTCACCTACCCTAGACAAAATCCAGATGTGCACCCCTCCCTCTGTTTCTCAGTGTCCTCATTTTCCACATTTGCAGGAATATTATTGTATCACTCACATAAAACTGTGATGAGAGAAGGAACATAGAACACCCGCCGGAATCTCTCAAACGGTGGCCGGCACATCGCAGAATGTGTGCTGGCTAAATGTTAGTTTAAGACAAATTTTCTTCTGTGCTTGAGAACAGGCTTGAGTTTATAAATCCCAGGAACCAGATGATTTCTTTCTATTTTGGATCCTTTTTTTTTTTTTTTTTTTACTTGTATGCTTTTTCCTGAACGATAAGGCGTAATTTTGTACTGTTCCAGTACGTTCTTGAGAGCATAGATGTGAGCGAAAGGGACGAGCGATTTAGTCTGAAGTGTCATTCTGGGTCGGCGAATTGATGGCTTCCTCTGCACCACTTATGAAATCTCGAGGTAGCCTGAGCCAGGGCCCCTCAGCATATCCAGGAGCTCTTAGCTAGGCTTGGCCTCCATCATTGCTTTGAACACTGAGCTGGTCTGTGCCATGTGGCCTGGCTTGTTTGGGCTATGAGCCACGTGTATAATTCACTGGGTTGTTAGCTACGATTTCCCTAGATGCCTCTTCTCAGAAGGTCTCTTCGGTTCTCTGTCATCTGCAAGGTAAATCAGACAGGAATGGGAGAGGCGCTGTGTTGACTAAAATATCCACGGCGGCCCTGCGTGGCAGGTCTTTAATATCCTCATGTGTGGCACAGAGAGAATGAAAATCTCCCCAGGGACACAGGACTGATGAATGATTGTGGTTTTGACGATGATTGTGACCATTGGTGATTTTCGTATGTGTGCAATTAGAGCAGGAGTTCAGGAAGACACAGCGTGAGTTCTCTGTGGGCAGGCACTTGTGCCGTGGAGGGAGAATTCTGGACAATATTGGGGGTTAACAGCTAGCATTGACCTAGTAGCTATTTCCTCCTTGTTTGTTGTTGTGGTTGTAGTTGCTCTAGGGTCCCAATACTACCTCCAAAACGCAAGTTTCTGCTCGCTGTCTCTGCACCACTCTGGGGCCTATGGCTCTGTTACTTTTTCTCCAGCAATCTTCAGATGCTCTTGCACCACCTGCAAAGGAGAATTAGTGTCCCTGGCAGGGCAGGGGACCTAGAGATATTTAATACGTATGATGATAAAACCTTCCTTAGCTTTTTTTGCATGGCATATACGTGCGTTGTTTGTGTGTGAGCGTGTATTTGTATGGGTGTAGGCACACGTGTGGGTTCGTATGTATTACAGGGGAGGACAGGGCTCATTGCCTGGTGTCCTCCTCATTCGCTCCACCTTATTCGTTGTGATATAGGGTCTTTCTCTGAACTTGGAACTCGCCAGTCTGGCTAGATTAGCTAGCCATCAAGTCTTGGGGATCCTCCTACCTACTCTTCCATAGCAGTGGGATTGTTTTTCATGGGTACTAAGGATCTGAACCCAGTTCCTCGTTCTTGAGCAACAAGCTATTTGCTGACTGTGCCGTCAACCTTTTTAGGTCATCTGAGCATTAGATATATATAAATGGATGGGCTATATGGAACTGAAATGGGCTTTAGCAATACGAAATCGTATATTCCATGTATATTTCTGAAGAATTATTGTGAATATGAGATTTTTTGTATATATGTTAGAGATTAACTTAAAAAAGGACAAGTAGAGAAAATTATTTGAGCTGGGCGTGTGGCGCACGCCTTTAATCCCAGCACTCGGGAGGCAGAGGTAGGAGGATCGCCGTGAGTTCGAGGCCACCCTGAGGCTACATAGTTAATTCCAGGTCAGCCTGGGCCAGAGTGAGACCCTACCTCGAAAAAACCAAAAGAGAAAATTACTTGAGAGTTACATGTTTCTATGGGATCTTAAGGAAGTTATTTACAATTAATTATAAACCTACTGCATGGTTCTTATTATGTGATCATGTCCCCAAATGCTGAGTCAGCATTAAGTTCATATATTTTTAAGTTATTGAGTATTACCTATAAAGAAATCAGAACCATGAAATATGTCCTGATTCAGGGAGTTTGATTTCTTCAGTGCTTCTTTGTATTTCATGTTTAATTTAATTTGATTAACTTATTTATTTCTGTGTGTGTGTATGTGTGTGTGTGCGTGTTTGTATGGGGGGAGTTGCTGAGGGTATGTGTATGCACATTCGCGCGTGCGTGTGTGTGTGTGTGTGTGTGTGTGTGTGTATGTGTGTTATGTGCCAAAGGGCAACTTCAGATGTTGTTTCTCAGGCGCTGTCCACTGACCTTGAGACAAAATCTCCCACTGGCTTTGAACTATCAAGTAGGTTAAACTGGATGGTCAATAAGCCCCCAGGATCCATCTGTCTCTACCTCCCCAGAGCTGGATTTACAGGCAGATGATTTCACACTTGGCTTTTCAATATGGGTCGCAGGGATTGAACCCAGGTCCTCATGCTTGCATGGCAAACACTTTACTGACTAAGCTGTAGGTAGCCTTCATTTTCTAATTTTTAAAGACACACTATAACTTGTTCTGTAACAGTCTGAGGCTCTGACAAATTATAATTACCTTCCATGTAAGTTGTGGAAAGCAGGCCTATTAGAAGACAACTCTTATTTACATTTTGAGTAGAACTCAACCTAGGGATGCCCTTTATAGATGTACAGATTTTGGTTTCATATGAGTTTTTGAATGCCTTTTCCAGCATGCCAAATGGAAATAAGATTAAAATTAAACTTTCTCAGAGTAGCCAGCACCCACAGTAGCAGACTTTTATGCTCTTTCTAGGAATGAAAAAAAAAAAAAACACTTTTTGACAATGACAATGAATGACATCCAAGGGTTTCCAGTCCCCAATCTTCAAGAACGACAGACCATCCTGAGTGCCACCCTCTCACTTAAAGTTCACTTTCTTAGTCAAAGCATTGGAACAAAAGTTTGCAAAGACAGATGAGCTTTGTGCCTCAGATTTGTGTCTCTCTGATTTGGGGATGGAACGAAAATGTGAGCTAACTGATTGGAACAGTAAGAGTAGATTCTGCCATTTTCTTCATGGAGAAATCAAGAACTCCATATGTTGTTTCCCAGGGCCCACACAATATGACTCCTCTTGCTTTTGGTACCTCTTCTATCATTCTTCTGACTTACTTTCTTGAGTTGAATCACAGAGATCTCCTTGCTGTTTTAACAGGTCCGGCATGTTCTATCCTCAAGACTTTTCTTTGAATGTTTAAACTTTTATTTCAGTGTGTGCATGCACATAGGTGACTCAGTGGCTCTTTCTGTTGCAAGCAAATGCCAGGTGCTTGCCCCATTTTTGGGGTCTAGCTTACATGGCTGGCTTGGGAATTGAAACTAGGCTAGCAGGAAATGGCTTGGCGGTTAAGGAGTTTGTCTGCGAAGCCTAGGAACTTGGGGTTTGATTCCCCAGGACCCACATAAACCAGATGCACAAGGGGGCACATGCGTCTGGAGTTTGTTTGCAGCGGCTAGAGTCCCTGGAATGCCCTTTCTCTCTCTCTGTCTCTTCCTCTCTCTCTCAAATAAATAAATAAATAAATATTAAAAAATAAATAAAAGCCAGTGCCTTTAACCAGTGAAGCATCTTCCCAGTCCCTTTGCATTAGTACTTTTTAGCATTTGTTACTTTTACCTGTTAGGCTTCTCTGGATATTCACAAGAGTTCAATAAGTCTGTGCTCAAATATGACTTTCTCAGTAAAGCTTACCTTAACCATCTGTTATGGTTCTAATAAGAAATCTTCCTGCAGGCTCATGTGTTGAGGATTTGGTTCCCAGCTGGTGGGGTTGTCTTGGAGGTAGTGGAAACTTGGAAAGGTAGGGCTTAGCTGAAAGAAGTGGACCTGTGGAGGTATGTCTTTGAAGGTTATAGCTAGGAAGTCCCTTCCCCTTTCTCCGTGATTCCTGTCCCATATAAGGAGAACAGTCTCCCCTGTGACATGCTCCCATGGCCATGAGGGAATTGACATCGATATCCAGCCCTGTCAATGAATGACATCTGTGCTTCAAGCCCCCAAGTAGAATGATCTCACCAAGTACAGACCATGTGATGTTTCATACTCTCACTTAAAATACACTTCCCTTAAGATAAAGCATTAGGCCGGGCGTGGTGGCGCACACCTTTAATCCCAGCGCTTGGGAGGCAGAGGTAGGAGGATCACCATGAGTTCAAGACCACCCTGAGACTACATAGTGAGTTATGTCAGCCTGGGCTAGAGTGAAATCCTACCTCAAAAAAAAAAAGAAAAGAAAAGAAAAGAAAAGACAAGGCATTAGAATTAAAGTTTCTGAAGAGAATTCAGCTGCTCCAGTGCCCAAGTGCATGGGGCCTAGTAACAATGCACCATACCCTCTCAAACCATGTGCCCAAATAAACCTTTCCTCCTTTAAGTGGCTATCCCGGACATGTTGGCTGAAGGCACACAAAAGTAACTAACACAGACAACTGCTACGAGGAGCAAGGTCCGACTATAGCTAATCCTGACCATGTGGCTCTAAAGATTTTCGAATGGGTTGGTGGCAGGGATGTAGAAGAGTTTGGAGAAGTAGGTTAGAGAACGCCCGAAGTTCCACAAGCAACGTCTAACGGGAGATTTTCAGTGGGCGTTCAGAACACCTGATCGGCGACAGGAATCCAGATTGCAGAGACTGCTCGTGAGCCCTCTCGGTGTGGTAGCTTGAATCTATGTCTTCCACAGACTCAGGTGTTTTATTGAAATTGTGTTAGAAGCACCAGCCCCCAGCAGGCAGACTCCTGTTATGTGGGGGCAGCATGTCACGGGGGTGTGTGTGTGTGTGGATATGAATTCTAGGCAAGGGTAGGTACGGAGATCTTGAGCTCTGCCTGGTTCTCGGCTGCTGGCTGCTGGTCCCCTGCTGTTTGCTGTCTGATTGTTCTTTCTGTTTGGTTTGTGATTATGGCTGGTGTGGTTTCTCTCTGCTCAGATCTGTAAAAGGGGAGGGGACAGTCTCTTCCACTATCATGGCGCTTTTCCCTGCGTCTGTAAGCTGAAATAAATCCCATTCCTCCCATAAACTGCACCTGTTTGGAAGTTCATCCCAGCAATGTGGAGCTGATGATAACACTTAGGAAGTGGCCATTGATGTCATATTCTGGCAGAGAACTTGTCTCAGTTTTGTTCTCTTGTCTCTATATATTTTTTAATATAGGTCAAATTTTGGCAAAGACTTACCATATCCTGAGGCTTTGAAGGTTATAGGCTAATTAATCTGACATTGGAAATTTCAAGATGGTACCAAATTCAGACTGTGGCATGGCCATAATTAGCTTCTTCTAATCATATTTGCAGTCAGAATCAAGAGCAAAACACAGAGCCAAATGATTTGAAAAATTTCCAGTTTGGTCAAAGAAGCCACTGTGAAGTTGGTGCCAAAGAAGTCATGGTTTCTGAAGTGACTAGTATTCTTTCTTTCTTTCTTCCTCCCTTCCTTCTTTCCTTCCTTCCTTCCTTCCTTCTTTCCTTTCTTTTTTTCTTTCTTTTCTTCTTCTTCTTTTTTCTTTTTTTGTTTTTTTGAGGTAGGGTCTCACTCTAGCTCAGGCTGACCTGGAATTCACCATGTCACCTCAGGGTGGCCTCAAACTCACAGCGATCCTCTTTACCTCTGCCTCCAAAGTGCTGGGATTAAAGGCGTGTGCCACCATGGCCGGCTGTGACTAGTATTATTAAGAAGTTAAATACTTTACAGCAGGATAATAGACATGATGCTTTGAGAGCATCTCAGAAATTCATCAGCCCTTACCCATTGCAGGCTCAAATTCTGAAAGAATAAACTCACCAGAAAGACCTACCCATTTATAAGACAGTGTTCTTACGGCAACCTGATCTCACAGGGGCACCTGAGATGCTGTTTACCCAGGATTTGTTTCCCTGTGTTCAGTTGTATGGTGCAAGAAGCTGTGGCTACCACTCCAGCTGGCAGTAGACTTTGGCATCTACAACAGCTGGATGTGCAGGCATATAAAAGGCAGTAGAGGGCTGGAGAGAGGGCTTAGCAGTTAAGCACTTGCCTATGAAGCCTAAGGACTCTGGTTTGAGTCTCAGTTCCCCAGGACCCACGTAAGCCAGATGTACAAGGGGGGGGGGCTTGTGTCTGGAGTTCATTTGCAGTGGCTGGAGGTCCTGGGGCACCCATTCTCTCTCTCTATCTGCTTCTTCCTCTCTCTCTGTCTGTCACTCTCAAATAAAAGCAAGCAAGCAAGCAAGCAAACCAACAAACAAACAAAAGGCAACAGGGTCATGGAGGCTTTCATCTTGATTTCACAGGAAAGTCTGGGAAGCTAGACAATGTGTGGCAGATTTGGAGTCCTTTGCGGGCAACCTGAGAGAGTAATACAAGAAGTTTAGAGAAGTGTATGCTGCAAGGAAGACCTCAAATGTTGAAGGTGCTAGCCAAAAACATGGGACATCTGCCAAGGAAACCATGGGTAATGAGTAGAATTAGCCAAAGAGAGAAGCTATATGGGCTATTGTCAGCGAGGTTGTAGGTTTGGAGCTGTCCAGGCCTTTTGGATGCATCTCATAGTATCATGTTCAGTGGACGTCTACATAGATGTATATGATTTAAGCTCTGCTCAGGGTTGGTCTTGCTGTAGGCCTGTCTCTACTTTGTATATTACTATTTCTCCCACTTAGAATGGAAATTCTCCTTTGTATTTTGTTTTTATTTATTTATTTGTGAAGGAGGCAGGTAGAAATAGGTAGGTAGGAAGATAGATGATAGATACATAGATAGATAGATAGATAGATAATAGATAGATAGATAGATAGATAGATAGATAGATAGATAGATAGATAGATAGAAAAAGGGAGAATGGGTGTGCCAGGGCCTCCAGCCACTGCAAAAAAATTCCAGACACATGTGCCACCTTGTGCATCTGGCTTACATGGGTCCTGGAGAATAGAACCTGGTTCCTTTGGCTTTTCAAGCAAGTGCCTTAACCACTAAGCCATCTCTCCAGCCTGGAGATTCTTTTAGAATGGAAATGTTTACTCTGTGCCATTGTATGTTGAATGCATTGGTGTTGACTTATTTTGGGGGCCACATTTGAGTATACCTTGAGTCTCAATAGAGACTATGGACAGAGACTTTTGAACAATGAAGGAACTGTTAAGATTTTGGGGGGCTCTTGGAGATGGACTAGATGTATTTTCCATTATGAACCTTTGGGGACAAGGCCAGAATGTTAAGGTTTGAATATGATATATCTCCCAGAGACCTACATGATGAATGTTTTGTCTCCAGCTAGTCATCCTGTTTGGAGAGGTGGTGGAAATACTAGGGGGAAGTGTGTCACTGGGGTCATACCGTTGACTGTTGTGCTTGGTCCTTTGTTCCTTCTTTCTCTGCTTCTTGTCTGCTGTGAGATGGAACGTGCTCTCTATGACATACTCCCTTCCCCACGATAGTCTGCCAGAGCGTATGGGGCCAAAAGACCCATGAACCCTTGGAAACTGTGAGACAAAATAAGCATTTCCTTAAAGTTGTTTTCTTAGGTATATTTTTTCACAGCTCTGTAGAAGAGCTCAGTGTTTTGCTCGTTTAGCCTGCTATCTTTCACTATCTCCTACTGCCTGCATATCTTGTTTTATTTCACTTTGCCATATTGCTTTTCAGTTTACAAGTATAGTAATTCTCTATTTAGTAAACATCTCCTGCTTCTATATGTCTTCCTTTAAACTTTACAAAAGGACAAGGATTCTTGTGTTGCTTATTAACGTATCTCAAGAACTTAAGGCAGTGCCAGATTATGCATGTGTGATTTCAGACTGTCATATCTGTCTTAGCTATAGCTCACCTCTCCTTTTGAATTCCTTACAAGTTATCCCTTGTTCCTATATGTTCTGACTTTACCATGGACTGTATGTAACTAGCCTGAAGTCTGTTATTATTATTAGTAGTAGTGAGTTCATGGCATGTGGCCATTATGTTCTGCCTGGGTATCTCTGAGATTATAGACAAAGTTGATAGATGACAGTGTGCCAGGCATCCATTACTACATCCCAGCTGTGCATGGGACTGGGTGTGCATCCCTCATTCGTCTGCATGTGGATGCACCTGTTTCCCTCTGAGCTCTGGCAGGTCTCAGAATTTTCTATGATGAGGACTAAATAGATGGAGCGATTTGGGACCTGATGTAAGGGTGAAATTTCTCTCCTGAAAGGAAGCTTGGCCTGCAAAAAAAAAAAAAAAAAAAAAAAAAAAAAAAAAAAAAAAAAGCATCATCAGAATTTCAGATGAGAGCTGATCTGCTTCCAATTAGCTTCCATTTCAGATTTCTAAATTCCTTGCATGGAGGAAGCCATCTTAGGTTAGGCTGGTAGGAATAATGATATCTTCTATCCCAGGCTTCTGTGACTAATATTGGTTTTTTACTTGAGAAACCCAGAAGAAATTTAGCAAAATAGGAATATTTAAAAATTTATATGGAAAGTAAAAGTCCATGATTTTTCATGGAGAGTTATGTTTTGGTGCCATCCCATGAATGATGATACATTAAAATTTAATTCCCATTGAGCAAGATCCCTTCCAGTGCTCAAGATACATGGCTCTGTGAACTGTATAATATGTTGGTGCTAGCACTGTGCTGATGGTGTAAGCTTGAGATCCTAAGTAACAAGCTTAAAGCTCTGAAATGTTCCAATATTTTTAAAAGTACTATGTGAGAACTATATGCATATGTTTGCATGAACTTGATGAATATGTATATTCATATTTACCAGGTAATAAGAGTACCACAGTCTCAAGATAGAGTTCCATATATTTGGCAAGCTTGTTCACTTCTATAAATTTATAAGACAATTATTATATATATATATATATATATATATATATAGAGAGAGAGAGAGAGAGAGAGAGAGAGACTAGAACTAGATTGATAATTTGTGCCAAAATAACAGATGCTTATAGCACCTGGATTGTGATCCTAAAATTAATAACTTACATTTTCTGAAATAAAATTAAGTATTTTAAAATTTAAACTGCAATTATTTGAACATCCAAACCACAAGTTTGGATATCCAAGCCATTTCAATGCACCTCTGTTTTAATATAAATATCTAACATTGATGCCTATACATTGCAACTACAGTGATATACTGCAGCATATATAAAAGATTATTCCATCCCCTAAATCTTTTCTCAAATGTCTTTTAAAAAACAAATTGATCTGACACTAATGAAATAAATAAATTACAGCAGAGAACATCATTTTAATGCCTTGATATCCCATGAAATTACTATACAGTTTGAAGGAAAAATGTATTTTCTTATTTAGGTACCTTTTGTGTACATTTGAAATTCGTGACTTGAAATGCCTGAATTCTTTCTAGCTACTGCTCCCCCTTGCAGCCCCCTTCCTCTTTACGTGACTGTGCTGACATCACCACATGGCTCAGTTCTTCTTCCCTTCATGATCATCTAT
Source organism: Dipus sagitta (assembly GCA_036346955.1). Classification (NCBI taxonomy): domain Eukaryota; kingdom Metazoa; phylum Chordata; class Mammalia; order Rodentia; family Dipodidae; genus Dipus; species Dipus sagitta. The sequence continues at coordinate 15,970,870 of CM070772.1, read as the reverse complement.
AGTCCTCAGCCCTGCTATTCTGTCTTAGTGATTTTGCATGAACACCATCCCACCATCCTATGCACCTCTGTTCCTTATCCATTGATAATTTGCCCTTGTGTATCTATGATATTACTCTAAGAAGTTCAATTGCCTGAGCCACTCCCATCCATCTGTAGCTACTCATGGCCGGACTCCCCTAAGGGGGTAAATAGCTCCAATCTGTGTTACTTTTTCTCCATCTTCTCTACCATCCAAAGAGCTTGCAGGGAATTTTCACTTCTCAATTTCTTTTGGCTACTGAGACTCAAACCCAGGGCTAAATGCTAAACTCACACTCTCTACCACTGAGCTACATCCACTGGGCCTCGCCTCTCAAAAATCTAGGAACTGATTTTAAAGGTTAGTCCAATCTCACTTTGGTTTGCTGAGAATTTAGAAGGGATTTACCTGACCTGGGAGTTACTCAGGCTATCAGATCGAATCTCATATCTGGAAATTCTCACTTCTGTTCTTTAGTATTTTACCTCTGTCTTGTCAAACCCCAAGGAAAAGTTAGGAGGCATATTAGACCTAGGTAATATAGAATGGTTCAAAAATCTAAATCATAAAAAAGACCTCCTAGTTTTTATCCAATCTACTCATTAAATTTTTCCTTTCACCATTTCAGGACGCTAGCCTCATTTTCCCTAAAACAGACAATCTGTTCACCTCCCTTGACAACATAAACCCTGTCTTGGTCTATTTAGGCTGTTAACTATTAAGACTGAAAAAAATATAGCAACATAGGGCTGGAGAGATGGCTTAGTGGTTAAGGTGCTTGCCTGTGAAGTCCAAGGAACCAGGTTCAATTCCCCAGAGCCCACGTAAGCCAGATATATATGATGGTGCATGCATCTGGAGTTCATTTGCAGTGGCTGGAGGCCCTGGTATGCCCATTCTCTCTCTCTCTATCTCTTTCAGAAGTAAATAAATAAAAATAAATATAGCAACATAGGCTGGGTAGTGTTGTGAACAACAAAAATTGACTTCTTGCAACTTTTAAAGCTGGAAAGTCCAAGATCAGAGATGGTTGCATACTTTCTGGTAGAAAGTTCAAAGGCAGTCCCTGAGGTATCCTTTATGAAGGCACTCATTCCATTCAACAGCATTGCACCCCATGACCTAATAACCTGCTAGAGGAAACACTAAATACTATCATGGTGAAGGGTAAAATTCATCATATGATGAATTTTAGGGGAACACAAATGTTCAGTTTATAGCAAGCCTCATACTATTAAACTATTACAGCCTAGATTTAGTGTGTTCTAAAATTAATATATTTCTCCTATCTTTTTTCTGTATTTCTAATGGGCTCCCTCCCCACTCCTTACTAGGACCCTTTTTAGTTAGCTGATTTGTTCACATGGGAAGGAAGCCAGAAGCCATATTCACTCTTGTAAGTACTTTGGGTGAAGTGTGGAGGGAAACACAGGTATTAAATTTCACTCTGCGCATTTTCCCAGTGTACAGAGTAGGGTCCAAATATAATGTGAAAAAGACAAAAAAGCAAAAAATGCCACTCAGAATGTAAAGAAATTAAACAAGCTAGAGTCTTCATACACCTCTCTACTTTGGCAGCAACTCCAGTCTGGCCTTTGTTCTTGTATCTTAATATTACACATAATTATATAAAGAAACAAGGACGCAATCTAGATGCCTCTCCCTGCAAAATGAGGCTGGTTGAATATGTTTGAATACATAGATACCTTGTCTAAACTCTTATGTGGCTACTAAAAGAGAAGGTTATTAAGTGGCTGGGACCCTGCCCACCTGTGGGATGGAGGAGACTAGGGAGGAGAACAGGAATATGTCACGAAGAGAGAGCCGACTGTTTATGAGGAGACGGGTCACCTCCACTTCATCTGCCTGGGCCCAGAAGTCATAATAGGGGAAGCAGTGACATTAATACTGCTGTCACAGCTATCTGAAAACCAGTTTCAGGGAAATGGCCATGGACACTGTGCTCACGCAGAACCTCATAAAAACAGAGATCCAGAGTTTACAGAGAAAGCAACGCTAAATCAGATCTCTATCTTGCCAACCAAAGCTCAGAGAGCGTAGTGGAAGAGGAGGCAGAAAGAGCGTAAGAGCCTCAGGGTGGGTGGGGATAGCCTGAGACACCATGTCTCCCCCACCCCTGCAGAGACTGACCAACTGAGACCTTTTGGTCCCCACAATGAATACCAATAACTCCACTCAAGACCCTCAGTAGAATTGGAGTGGGGGAGAGATGGGTCTATGTGTGCAACCTTTTTATTAAAATACTTGATAAATTAAAAACAAAGGGAATGCTGTTAAGGCTTAAAGGCAACTCTCAGATGAATATGTCATAAACTATATGTTTTTTGTGAAAAATATGCAGGTATTAATAAATTGTGAAAGCCTAGATAATACACAGCCTTATTATTATTTTGTGTGTGTGTGAGTGTGAGTGTTAACATGCCATCGTGTCAACACCTATGTGGAGGTCAGAGGGCAACTTTTGGTCTGTCTTCGCTGTTCCACCTCCTTTGAGGCAAGGTTTCTCTTGATCTCACCCTGTTGCTGCTTTTCTTTTTCTTGCTGTTCTGAGAACGTCTGGGAAATTCTCCTGTCTCCCATTTTAAAATATATTTTTAATTTTATTTGAATTTCTTTTAAAATTATTTATTTATTTATTTAAGTGAGAGAAAGAGGCAGAGAGAAGAGGTGAGGTAGAGAACAGATGTGCCAGGGCCTCCAGCCACTGCAAGTGAACTCCAGACATGTGCGCCACCATGTGCATCTAGCTTACATTGGTACTGGGGAGTCGAACCTGGATCCTTAGGCTTTGCAGGCAAGCACCTTAATCTGCTAAGCCATCTCTCCAGCCCTTATTTTTATTTCTTTATCAGACAGAGAGAGAGAGAGAGAGAGAGAGAGAGAGAGAGAGAGATGGAAAGAATGGGTGCCCCAGGGTCTGTAGCCACTACAAATGAACTCCAGACACATGTGCTACCATATGCATTTGGCTTACATTTTGCAAAGTGCTGGGATTACATTACATTAGTCAGTGTTCAATGATAACAGTACTTCTTATACTTTGATATCTTCAGCTAAAAGGACAGTAGCTGAAAAGAGATTTAAATTTTTTTAAAAAATTTTATTTAAGAGAGAAAGAGAGAGAGAGAATGGGAATTCCAGGGCCTTCAGCTGCTGGAAACGAACTCCAGACACATGTGCCATCATGTGCATTTGGCTTATATAGGTAATGGGTAATTGAACCTGGGTCTTTTGGCTTTGCAGGCAAGCGCCTTAACTGCTGACATGCTAAGACAGCTCTCCAGCCCTGAACTGAGAATTTGTATTTTCTTTCTTTAGTCATTCACATTATTTTGGTAATAATGACTCAGATAAGGTGGGCTTTCTCCACAGGCACAAACATGTTAGAAATACTGAACATTTGGGAAGTTAGCAGGAACTTTTTTTTGGGAGAACTGCAACTAATTTTAAAAACATTGTTTTGGTGATCTGGTTACAAATCATTGAGCTGGTGTAGTTTTCAACATTATGCCACAGATAATTCCTGATGTCTCAATTTCACTTGATACACAATAATAGTATAGAATTTTCACTGCAAAAAAGTAAGTTTGAGATATAGATGTAACCATAGCAAAAGAGATGGGATATCAAAATCATTGTCATGATATAACTGAATTAGATGGAGCCAACATACAACCCCCTAATGGTATAAGCGAGGGCATTGAGAAAATGGGACATTAAGCAATATGCAGATATTATGGTCATGGATGGCAGAGAGCGTAGTAAAATGATGTCTCTTGACTTCTAAGTCGCTGTTCTTGACATTCAACCTCACTGGACTTTGTAGGTAAAGGTGGAATACATGGAATGAATATTCTCTAAGGGATACTTCCTAAGCTCATCATTGGTGATGGACGTGGGACCACGAGAAGAGATACTAGAGTACTAGAAACTGCTGGTGTCTTTTGGGGAGAACTGGATAGACAAATGAGTAACTTCTGTCGATGGCAGTTAGCACCCCTAAGGTTCCTGAGGACTCCCTGTCTTCTCCTACCACCCGCCCAGCTTTCATTGCCTTGCATAGGTGCTACTCCTGACCCACACCATGGATACTTTACCTTCTGTGACTCTCCTGTGTCCCCAGATGCCTGCCGCATCCTCCGTGTCCAGGCAACAATATCAATGCTATTTCTTCAGAGAGGAAATTGGTAACCTTAATGTGGGCACAATAATGGCCTTATCTCTCACCCAGGCTTGACCATCTTGTCCTCTGTATCATTTGTTGAATTATCACTGCCAAACACACCCTACTCAGGTGGTTTCTTTTTCTCTGCAAGATCTGGTAGATTGTGCCACGGTGAGAGCGTATCTTTGGCATGCATTTTGGTTGAATTTGATAAACGTTCTTCTGGATACTCCCAGTTAAGAGACTTAAACATTTTTTTGTTTATTTTTATTTATTTATTTGAGAGCAACAGACAGAGAAAGAGGCAGATAGAGAGAGAGAATGGGAGCGCCAGGGCCTCCGGCCACTGCAAATGAACTCCAGATGTGTGTGCCACCTTTTGCATCTAGCTAATGTGGGTCCTGGAGAATTAAGCCTTGAACCGGGGTCCTTAGGCTTCACAGGCAAGTGCTTAACCGCTAAGCCATCTCTCCAGCCCTGAGAGTATTTTTTTTAACCTAATGTGTACATTTTATTCTCCAGGTTAAGCCCAAGTTGCCCAAACCACTTGATAATACTTGGCATAAATCTTAAGAAAAAGTTTCAAAAGTAGAAAATATTTCACGTTGGGAATTAAGGAAATGACAAATGAAAACCAAAATGATTTGTTTCAGAACAATAATTTCGTGAAAATTTCAAACATTGAACATCCTTTATCGAATTTGTGATCACTGGGAGAGATTTTTTTCTTACTATCTTCCCAGAAAGTATACATCCCTGTGAGGAAGTCACTGTCAACTTCGTCAGCTTGATTTTCCCTGACATGCGATCTTGCCTCCCTGGATTATTTAGCAGTCCCCTACTCATATACCTACAGCCTTCCAGGAGAACAAGTGTTATTTTTCTGTATTCTTTCATTCTGTCATTATTACTGTTATTATCAATTCTATCTTTAGCATTAGGATTATGATTTGGCTAATCAGAGGCTTCTTGCCCAAGGTCTTCTTGACAGCTTAGTGCTGTCAATACTCAGCCAGTCTTGCTTGCCCCCTCACTGCAGACCCAGTTCATTGTCTCCCTGGGCTTGTGTCACCAGCATCTAATACAGTGTCCGCATCACGGCTATGTGCTTAGCTTGCCCTTCATGTTTACATACACGGCTGTATTCCATGCTGTAGAATCTCAGTCCCGCACTTTGCTGGACTGAGTTAGCTGTTCCTATTTTCACGGAATAGAGTTTTGGATCCTCAAAGTGTCTTTTACATTGTGAAAATATCCAAACCTTTAAAATTATATATACATGGGCTAGAGAAATGGCTTAGCAGTTAAGGCATGAAAGGACCACTGTTCGATTCCCCAGGACCCATGTAAGCCAGATGCACAAGGTGGCATATGCATCTGGAATTCATTTGCAGCAGCTAGAGGCCCTGTTGTGCCCATTCTCCTTCCCCCCTCTTAAATAAATAAATTAATTTAATTAAATATTAAATAAAATTATATATATTCATATAGACATACACACACATATGTTAATATATATAAAACTTTCTCATTCCAAGAATCTTTATTTTCTTCTCTTGTAGGAAAAAAGAAAGATAATAAAGAGGATGTGGCTTTCTTGTGAATGTTTGGCACTTTGGTAGTTTTCTTTTATATCATATTTCTGCGAAACTTAAAATTTTACATTCAGGTTGCACAAAACTCCCCTAAATGTCTGCACATTGCCATGGTATACCGCTCCTTTTTTCTCACCCTCTTTTTGTCAAGAAACACAAAACCTTTTTATAGATATTAACTCTCAACACCCACAGAGGACAAGAAGGACAGGCAATTTTCTTGACATTATAAAGTGCCAGTAGTAGGTTAGCTCTGTTAATTTCACAGTTTCTCAGATCAGAGCATTTCCTGATTAAGATGGTTCATCCAGTTTGGATGTTTTTATGACATCAAACTTATATCAAAGGAGCTTTTGTTGGATTGGCTAGTTGCTGCCAGGTAATGAGATACTAGCTCTAGGGTGTGTGTGTGTGTGTGTGTGTGTGTGTGTGTGTGTATGTATTTTTGTGTAATTTTTGACAAATTATAACAGAAGAACTGAAATGAAATATTAGCTCCAATTTTAATGCTTTGGGTATTACAAAAGTAGGCATATAATTGGTACTTATTTTACTGTATATTTTTCTTGTTTCTCACCTTTTTAAAGTTATTTATTTTTATTTGAGAGTGAGAAAGGGGGGGGGAGAGAGAAGAGAGAGAGAGAGAGAGAGAGAGAGAGAGAGAGAGAGAGAGAATGGGCACGTCAGGGCCTCTAGCCATTGCAAACAAACTCCAGAAGTATGCGTCACCCTGTGTATCTGGTTTACATGGGTCCTGGGGAATCAAGCCTGGGTCCTTTGGCTTTGTAGGCAAGTGCCTTAACTGCTAAGCCATATCCCCAGCCCCCCTTTTTTGAGATAGGGTCTTGCCCATAGTCCAGGCTGGCATCTTACTCAGCATGTAGCCTAGCCTGGTTCCAAACTTGGTAGGATCTTCTTGTCTTAGCCTAATGAGTACTGGGATTACAGGTGTGAGCCACCATATCTAGCTTGTACTTTATTTTTTTTTAATATTTTATTTTTATTTATTTGAGGAGAGGGAAAGAGGCAGAGAGAGAGAAAGAATGAGAATGGGCGCACCAGTGTTTCCAGCCACTGCAATTGAATTCCAGATGCATGCGCCACCTTGTGCATCTGGCTTACATGGGTCCTGGGGAATCCAACTGAGGTCCTTTGGCTTTACAGGCAAACACCTTAACTGCTAAGCCATCTCTCCAGCCCCTAGCTTGTACTTTAATGTTTTGAAAAATCCTCCAAAAATGCCCCTGTTTCTGTGTGGATTATTTGCCCATGTTTTAAACACTGAGGTCATATTTATTTTCCTTTCTTCAAAGGTTAAGGATTATCAGGGTAGGCTGCTTTTCTTCCAATAATGATGTTTACATATGAAATTGGAGAAAAATCAGGAACATTCTATGAATTTTCTCTGTGAATCTAGCATATAGGCATTCAAGTTATACAAATATACTCATCTTCTATTTTCAATGAAAAACAAAATCCATTCAGGTTTGACGGCGATTTCCAGATGCGAAGTTATTTTCTGGAGTTTGGGCTCTGTTATTTTCATGATTGACTGGAACTCTTTTAAGGGAGCAAAGAGGGCAAGAATGTTCCAAAGCGAGAAGACTAGGGAGGAAGCATACTGACTTGTGGATGTAGCATAGGTCTGCTGTTTCAGAGGTGAAGAATTCTATTACTGTACCTAACAAACTCACATGGTCAAATAATAGTATTTCATTTTTCATTCCTCTATATAGTAAGCGACTAGATTAACTATTGAAAATAGATTTTCTCTTTCCAGAATCCAAAGAGAGAAGAAAATTTCACCAGCTAAATTTATTAACTTGCACCACTAAAGCAGATGGTATGATAGGAAAATATTGATTTTTTTATACTGACAGAGCAGCTGATAACTTATTTTTGGTTTGACTTAATGCATAAACTGTGAGTTAGGTCAAGGGATTTTTCTACTATTTTGTACTGGCTTATCTTGGACTTTACAAACCCAAATATTGACTTGTCAAAAAAAAAAAAAACCACAATGAATTTAACCCATTGAGGTTTTATAAGACAGCCACAGATTTTCTTATAATTTTGTTCTCCTCATATTCATGGTTGTCATATAGTTCCCATCATAAAGCCATGAAAAGGTAATGACTCAGTGTTGGGACATGCTACCTTGGTGTCCACATGTACCACTGTGTTTTGGGGACCCATGTCCCTTTACACATTTCTATGGCTTCAGGGGATATATTCATAGTGTTCTGTCATATCTTAAAGATTCTACATTATGGTTCTTAGAGGTTTCTTTTCTCCTACCTATGCTATGACCACTGAGGTGAAGGCACAGGTGAATAAATTTATGCCTCCTCCTCTGTGGCCTATAGCTGACCCGTGACTCAGTACAAGACATTTTTATACTGACAAGTGGAGAGACTCAGTGTGTCTGCCTTCTACAAAGGACAGGCAATTAGGAAGATTCTTGGAAATCACTTTGGTATGTGGATCTGGAACATAGTTGTATATGTACTCATTTTCAGAGATAAAATGCATTATTCACTTTTACAAAATGGGGCCTGAATGGTTATTACGGGATGAGATATGATTTCAGAGGATGTAATAATAGACATTGATACCTTACCCCTACTTTAGATAATGGCATTCTTTACTCTGTTTTACAGTGAAATATTTATATCAATAAAAATGTACAGAACATGGGCCGGAGATATGGCTTAGTGGTTAAGGCACTTGCCTGTCGAGTCTAAGGACCCAGGTTCAATTCCCCAGGATTCCCACATAAGCCAGATATACAAGGTGGCACATGCATCTTGAGTTCGTTTGCAGTGGCTGGAGGCCCTGGTGTGCCCATGTTCTTTCTCTCTCTGCCTTTCTCTCTCATACATAAATAAATACTTTTTAAAAAATGTGCAGAACATAATGCAAAGATGGGCATGTGCCTATTCCCTGGATGGGACCTAGCAGTTACAGGGGGAAGCCTTTAGTTTGTATGGCATTCTGAGTGATGAAGAGTGATGAAGGTGGTCACTATCTTGAACTTGGTGTCTTCATTTTCCACACACACACACACACACACACACACACACACACACACACACACACAAAATACATTTTTTGTTTAAGTTAGGGTCAGGGTCTGTGGTGGTTTGATTCAGGTGTCCCTCATAAATTTAGGTGTTCTGAAGGCTAGGTTCCCAGCTGATGGAGATTTGTGAATTAACACCTACAGGAGGCAGTGTATTTTGGGGGGCAGGCTTATGGGTGTTCTGGCCAGTTTCCCCTTGCCAGTGTTTGGCACACTGTCCTGCTGCTGTTGTCCACCTTATGTGGGCCAGGGGTGATGTCTGTTCATTCCATTGTTTTCTCTGCTATCATGGAGCTTCCCCTCGAGTCTGTAAGCCAAAATAAACCCATTTTTTCCCACAAGTTGCTCTTGGCTGGGTGATTTCTACCAGCAATGCAAGCCTGACTGCAATAGGGTCTTACTAGGTAGATGAGGTTTGCAGCCCAGGCTGGTCAGGAGCTCTCCATCCTTCAGCATTAAACTCTTGGGTTTGCAGGTATACTACCACGCATGTGCATGCATGTCTAGACAAATGATGGAATCATGGCTGCAGTTTTCAAAACCTTAACATGAAGCATACTGTGTTTTCACAATCTACTTTTTAGCTTAACCATGTGTTTTGGGAACTGATCATATTATTACATATTTAGTTTCTTTTTATTGCACTGATTTCACATTGCATTAAGTGAATAGATGTGATTTATCTCTTCTCTTGTTGATGGGTGTATATATATCTTTACCCAACATAAACACTGTTGCAGCATGCATTTCCGTGTGCAAACCTGTGAGATTTTTCTCTAAGGCACTTATCTAGGAGTGGCATTACTAGACACTTATGTCTAACATTACTAGTTATTGACAAATTGTTATTTGATCAATAGTGTATGAGATTTGCACATCAGTAATGAATAAGAATTTAATTTCTCCATGTTCTCACCAAAAGTAATACTGTCAGACTTAATTTTTCTGTCAATATGGTCCATAAAAATAAGATTTGTTTGTACTTTTATTTACAGTTCCTGTTAACTCATAAAGTTAAACACATTTTTATATGGTTATTAGTTATCTAAGTTTTTACTTCAACAAATTGTTTTTCACAGACTTTGCCTTTTTGGTGGTGATTTTTTCTTATTAATTTGTGAGAATTATAATCTCTTTTCCCATCCAAGTACTAACCAGGTCTGACCCTGCTTAGCTTCTGAGATCAGATAAGATTAGGCACGTTCAAGGTGGTATGACTGTAGACTATAATCCTTTCTTATGTGTATGGTGAAGTTCTTCTCTTCCTTAATCTTTGGTTTATCTATTTACATTTTTACTATAAATTTCATTTAAGATCTCACTCCCAAGGTCCTTACAATGATCTCCAAAAGTTTACTTTCTATTTTTCATTACAGGTTTTTTTTTTTTTTGTATTTTCTGAATATGTTCATTTTCTTTGTAGTTTTATAAACCATTTGTCACTCATTCATGAGTGTACCAGTCAGGCTAGGGACCAGAGTTATGCTCATTGAGATGTATTTACAGTCAGAATGTGTGTGAGCTTGCCTAAGAAAGATTTTTGTTGGGGCCAGGGATAAATGTAGGCACTGACAGGGAGGACTGGCATGGAGGTATGGCAGCTTACTTCTGAGTTCCCAGGAAGCATTATAATTTCTGCTCTGACACTTCTGTCTTGGGAAATAGTCTACCACATTCGTTTGTTTCTCCCAGGTCCCTGGAGAAATTCTCTGCTGGTCTGAGTTAGCCTGATCTACAAGTCCCTGCTTCAAAAATCCAAAAATGTGAAAAAAACACATTTTTATTATTCATTACTAGTTTAGCCTATAATGGTGGGCCACCTATCCCCCAAACCATTATCATAAATGAGTCTGGAGTTTGTTAAATCCTGAGAATCTATAGTGCATGGATATATTCCCCATGTCAGAAGTTTTATTTACTCTGAATATAGTTACCCAAGGCCACCTAAAATCCAAAAAAGTGTTAAGTGGAAATTTCCAGAAAGAAATAATACACATACTTTATAAGAAACAATATTTCATAAGAAATCATTCACAAGTTCGGTAAGAAAAATATTTCATGAGAGATCATTTGCAAGTTGTCACCTGTATACTATTGTAAGTAGCACAGTGACATCTCACATTGGCCTCCTAGCTCATTGCAAGATGTGAGTCATCTCTCCTCAAGTGTATCCGCGCTGCATATACTATATGCCTATCAGTTACTTGACAGCTATGCTGTTTATCAGTTCAACTATTATTGTGTCTCTGTTAAAATACTCCTGATTTTACTTAATGATGGCCCCATGTACAGAAAAGGTATAATGGCAATTCAAACATACCACAAATGCTATAAACTACTTCCTTTGACTGATAAGATAAAAGTTCTTGGCTTCTAAATGAAATAAAAGTCTTGTCTGTTTAGGTTCCTGAGATCTATGATAATAATGGTTCTTCTGACTGTGAAATTGTGGAGAAGTTGAAAAGAGTTTGTATTAATTTTGCTGTCTCACTTCTAATTGCAAGTTACAGCTCTGGTATGTGGTAAGTGCTTAGATAGAATGGAAATTGGTGGGTAGAAGGAATGACCAGAAAATGTTTTCCAGTTCACAGCAATGTGTTCTGTCTGAGAGCACTGAGCCTATGTGGAGCTCAATATGAGGCCACGGATCCCCTGAAACAAGTGGCCTCAAGCCACTTACTGCAAGTGTAAGAGTTGGTTACACAGATTCAGGAGTATCTTTGGGTTGAAAACTGTAAGAATTACTGGAGAGGTTGCAAGACAAGTAGGTGGAGAGAGATTTGTTCACATGTGTGGTGAAGAAGTAGAACAGCATTGGAAAGTGTTCACACGTAAGGAATCAGAAGGACTTATTGTCTATAGAGGAAGGATAAAATGGAACTCAGATAGAACCAGCAATGTGGATACTAACAAAACCTGATGGTGTGTTTCAAGTCACAGACATGAGAAAACAAAATTAGAAATGTATTCCTCAGATGGAGTCCAGGATAACACCAAAGGGTTGTACCCTGTGTAGCAATGTCAGCTGACTTATAAAGAAAAGAACTTCTGGTGACAATGTCCTCTCTGGAGGTATTGAGGAGTCCCAACCATCCACATTACCTACTCCTGAAATTTTGCCACTGATAGTTATATAAACCAGAATCTCCCTAAGCAAGTATTTTTCTTCTAAAGCTTCATCAGAACATCAGGAGGAGCCCCATGTGTCAGGACCTAGGCATCCTACCCTCTTATGTGTCATCTCATGCAAGAAAGTTGAAAACAGTATGATAAGATATTTAGGGAGTGAGGGAGGGAGAAAGAGCACATTTATGTAACTTTTATTAAAATATACTCATAATTGTTTTATTCTATTAGTCTCTCACTGGGACCAATTTATTAATTAAGCTTTATCATAGATATGTATATGTGAAAAAGAACAGTGTGTCTATAAACAGAATACATGGAGATCAGTACCATCCATGGTTTCAGCATCCTCTGGGGAGCTTGCAACATAACTAATGATAGATATTGAGATATTGAGTGGGAGAATAAATATACATATTAACAGCCTAAAAGTAATAAAAAGTTTTATGCAGTGGCACTGCCACTGATAGGGCCATGTTTTCTGGTAAATAATCCTCTTGTGCCTATGTAGGTAACCCCTAAAATCAATGGGTCATACCCACTCACAAAAAAAAAAAAAAAACACGAGACATCAAAACAGAAGAGGGATTGTTTGGGAAGAAGAAAGAGTTAAGCTGAAGTGGGATGAGGGTCAAAAGAAGATAATGGGAGAGGATTCTGTAACCTGAACATCTTGCCAGTTATCATAGTTAAGAAATTTACATGTTGTAGAAATGCCCATTTATAAATTCTTCAGAAAGAACTAAGGCAGAGATTTATTATTTGATCATGACCACTGTAACTTGAGGAATAAAATGAAGAATCTGAGACTGCCCTAGTCATTTTCTTGACACTGGGACAAAACACTCCACCAAAAGTAGCTGATGGGAGGAAGTGATTTATTTTGGCTTACATTCTTGAGAGGGAGCTTCACGATGGCAGGGGAAAGCATGGCATGAACAGAGGCCGGGCATCACCTCTGCCGCAGCAGGTGCAAAATAGCAGCAGGAGAGTGAGCCAATCCCTGGCAGAGGGAAGCTGGCTATGACACCCTAAAGCCCAACCTGAAAAACACACCTCCTCCAGCATGGGACCAAGCATTCAGAACACATGAGTTTATGAAAGACATCTGATTCAAAGCATCACACAGACTTAGACAGTACAGGTGGTTACTGGCCACTGAATTCTGAGAAAGAAAGCAAGGCATATGAATCAGTGAGTGAGGTCTGTTTGATAGAGTGGGATCAGTCTCCTCCCCTATCTTGAGACCCACTTACTGCAGTGGGAAGGGAAGGAGTTCTGACCAAAGGGTGTTCAGTGTTCAGAAGCAGGATGTTAGGATGGGACAAGAACGATGGCATGGGCAGCTTATTTTTCAGAAGTTTCTTTTTCTGTGTCCTAGTGTTGGCATTAACAGCTGCTCAAAATATGGGTCTGTTTTGTCCAATTTGTGACACTGCACATCAGCAGTGCTCTCCACGGCACCAGGGACTCTACTCTTGGCCTATGTCACGTGCCTGTCGATGGCTTTTTGCTCACCCGGTGATTAGTAATTCCTGGTTATTAATGGGTAATGAGACACAACTTGGATAACTTGGAGAGAAAATCATTGGTCATTCTACTCGATTGAATTCTAGATGCAAGCTGCTGATGGCAGTGGGTTTACCGAGACAATTAGATAAAGAAATCTGGCCTTCCCTGATGGTCACCAAAGTTATTTCATGGTGACATAAAATTGTACGTTTTCCTTTACAGTACTGTGAAAAGCAAATGTTCAAAAAGACTGGAAGGGAAGCCATGCAGTAGGAATTTACATTGTTTTGAAATTTAAAATGTAGTTTTTTATAATTCAGATTAGTTTGTTGTTATAAAAAAAACCCTTTTTTTAAAAAAAAATTCTTGTTCTCTCTTTTAACCTTTGTCTTTTAAAAATAAAATATACACTGATTGTATGAGACTTAGAAAACAGTGCGAAAGAGAATTAATGTAGTTTATATTGTAGGGTGAGATTTGGATTTTCCTTCTCTGGTTTTGTGTCCGTGAACAAATTGCTCAGCCCTCTGTAATGCTGTTTCGTCTTTCTAGTGGGGTTAATGTTATCAACACGGAATATTGTGCTGAGGATCAGCTACGATTCCCACCCTTGACAGTGTAGCTGCTGTTATTATGCATGGTGGTATTGCATAGTAGTTAATAGCTGGCTTCTAGAGCTGCCTGCTGGGGCCACAATCCCTTTCCTGTCACTTGCTAGCAGCATAACCTTCGGCAAGTTCCTTAACGTTTCAGTTACTCAGTTTTCTCATCCATAAAATGAAGATAATAATAGTATTTAATAACACAGTTGTTCAGAGAATTACAAAAGTATCTGTATGTAAATGACATAAAGTAATACCTATTACATGATAAGTAAATGTTCACTATCACTATATAATTTCTGGGCAATGAATATTGACATTCTAGCATATTTTCATTATTGGCATTGTATATACATTTTTAAAATTAATTTTACAGTTAACACATAAAATAGTAGGTTTCATTATTTTATTCACATACGTACTTTGCTTTCACTCTCCTTCACTGCCTACCCTTCTGGCTGCTTCCCTTCTTCCCTCCCTCTAATTGCCCCTTTTCTTTTCCTTTTCCTTTCCTTTTTTTTTTTTTTTTTCCCTAGGCATGGCGGCACACGCCTTTAATCCCAGCACCTAGGAAGCAGGGTAGGAGGAACGCCATGAGTTTGAGGCTAGCCTGAGACTACATAGTGACTTCCAGGTCAGCCTGGGCTAGAGCGAGACTCTACCTTGAAAAAACCCTTTCTTTTGTTTTCATGTCACATGTATCCTACTATCCTTTTTCCCTACCTCAACCCTCTTAATATCTCTCCTTCCCTTGTCATGGTCCCCCTTTTTTTGTGGTACGGTTTCATTATAGCTCAGACTGAACTGGAATTCACTATGTAGTCTCAGGGTGGTCTCGAACTCATAACGATTTTCCTACCTCTGCTTCCCAAGCGCTGGGATTAAAGGCGTTCGTGACCATGCCTGGCTTCATGGTCCCCTTTCTAGTTTCACCTTTCACTTTCTCTCTCTCTCTCTCTCTCTCTCTCACACACACCCACACACAGACAAACACCCCTCATACACTGTATTTTTATATATATATTTAAAATATTTTTTGTTTATTTTCACTTATTTTATTTGAGAGAGTCAGAGAGCGACAGACAGAGAAAGAGGCAGATAGAGAGAGAGAATGGGTGTGCCAGGGCCTCCAGCCACTGCAAACAAACTTCAGATGTGTGCGCCCCCTTTGTGCATCTGGCTAACGTGGGTCCTGGGGACTTGAGCCTCGAACTGGGGTCCTCAGGCTTCACAGGCAAGCGGTTAACCGCTAAGCCATCTCTCCAGTCCAACATATATGTTTTTGACTTGACTTTTCACACAAGCCAGTCCCTTCCCCAGGCTATAAGCAGCCCTTTTAATATCCCGTTCATCCTCCACTGAATGGGGGTATGCCTCCGTTCACTGATCTGTTGCCTCAGTGTTGACGACTAGTTTCTTGTTTTCCATTCTCTGTGATAAATAATATTTGGACAGTTATTATCTGGGTTTAAAAATTCGGATTGTTTTTTAAGGGAGGAATTTTGTTGTGGGTTCAGGAACACTTAGCGTTGTACAAAGAAGTACACTACAAGAGACACATACGTGCATACACGTGTGCTTCCTGGGGAGTGGTCCTTTTCTGAGGTGAAGTGGTGGGGGTAGACACGAACTCTCAGAGAGGGAAGCTCAGGAAGGGTGTAAGGTGAAAGTGTTGTTCCACATGCATTGTCTGCCACGTGAATTCCTCCGGTTAGGAACGGCGGCCATTATCCTTTCTTCTGTCACAGTATTTAGCCAGCCAGGCTGGTCATGGTGGGCTGTTGTGTATACTCCTTGATTTTTGGATCTAACCTTAAAAAAAATCTTTAAAGAAACTTTATTTTAACTTCTTTCACTGCTAAATAGTTTTATATCCCCTAATAAATCTGTAACATTTTATCTGGCCCAGAGCTTCTATAAATTCACATATTAGATAGCTGAGCCATATGATGTAAAAATTTAAGGCTGTCCCACTGGCTTCATGAATTTAATTCTGTAATTGATGAATTTAATGTAGTCTGACAATGCCATGAATTTCCCTTTTTCTTTCCGCCTCAGGGTTGAAGCATCCTGTTTGGAATGAGTATTTGGTTACTGAAACCATCACAGTAATTGAGTTAAGGAATTCAAGTTCACAAAATACTTCCTAAATTGATAATAATTCTGGATCATAAATGAACATTTGTTTTGCTCCCTCCTCTGAAAGCTTTTCCTTAACTGCTGATAGTGTTTCTAGAAAGTTCCCTCACTGCAAAACAAAACAAAAATGAGAAGGCCTTCTATTCTTAGGTGACTAAAGTGGGCTCAGTGACAACGTATTTAGGACACCTAGTTAATCTGTCACTTACTTTAAGCCATGCTATGGAGAACATTTAAAATTTATCTGAGTGTTTTCCTCTTTGGGGATTATTGGCTGACCTCATGGGATATCATCTGCTTGCCTCATTGGGTACAATTTTTGCCTGTGCACACCTTTTTTGTCTCCTGCTGTATTAGTCAGCTATCAGGATGATTCAAAATGTATTGTGTGGCTTCAACAATGGAGATGTATGTTCTCAGGTTTTGGTTTCTATTAGGTAGAAGGTCCAAATTCAAAGTCTGGAAGGGTTTGTTTCTGATGAGAACTCTTCCTGGCTTATAGGTGTTGTGGACAGCTACCTCCTTGATGTGTCTTCCAATGGCCTTTTCTTGGTGCATATTAGGAGGGGGTTATTTCTCTGGTGGGTGTCTTCCCTTAATAAGGACTCTAATCCATCATAGAGGCCCTATATCACCTCCCCAAAGTCACATGTCCTAGTGCTATCACATTGGGGGTGAGGGCTACAATATATGTATTGAGTGGGCACAAATAAGTAGACCATGACTCCTGGCTGGCTGGCTTTTGCGATCTAGACCAAAGCATTCCTGGCCTCTGGCTTAAAGTTGAGTTTGGACAGTAGGTAGCATCAGCAGACAAGGAAGAGGAAAGGAGACAAGGGTGTTGAGAGCTGACTGGACCCCTGGAAACAAGGCTTTCCACCCTCTCGGGCTACTTTCTCTTCTGTCAGGACCTTGTAACTGTTTCTCTTTGACTGCAGATGCCACGGTGGGGATACTGCTGCAGTGACAGGTCTCCGGTTACTGCAGAATCCCTGAGCTTTCTCTAGGTTTCTATTTCCTCACTACCTGCCTCATCTTTAATCCACCTCTGTGTCACTCAATCCGGGTACTCCTTCTAGTTCCTTCTTTAAACCTCACTGAAAGATGTAACCTAAATTATTTTAGAATTTGTATATCTTAAATATTTTACATTTTTTAAGAATGCAATTGTGGTTAAGGAAGAAATTTACCTTTCACGTGTCTCAAATATTCCCCCTGTACTCCCTCCACCATAAAACCAAATCGAACCAAAGGCTTCCATTTTATAGGGGGTGATAGTTGCCACTTTGAGGGGAGAGGAACTATTTTGCAATACATCTACCTACTGATTGATTATAAGATAGATATGGCCTGAAAGAACTATTTGGGGAAATAATCTGTTTAATCTGATCATCGTTTAAATTATGAATTTACCAGACTTCCATCGATTATTTGATATGCATCATAATTTAGATAATTTGATATTCATCAAATTGTTGGTCAGGGAAATGCAGCGCATGTCCTGGAGTATTGTCACCTCATCACAGCCCTCCTAATATGATCACTGCCTCCTAAATTGTCACTTATATATCTTTTCATTGCTTGGGGCTTGTTCCTACCCATGAAGTTCCACTTAGGGATTCTGATTGTCTTAACTCCACACTGATCCAGGCACTAACAATTCTCATAAAACTTCTAATAAACATTAACTATTCATTATGACTGTTACCTGAATTCTGATTAGAGAAGAGGTAGGATTTTGAGGACCAGACACAGGTGTGTGCACTAAATAAGGTCATCATCAGAGAGCATGCACTGAGGTGCAGTGTGGTGCAGAAAGCAAGGAGTCTTGAGTAAACCGGTGGCCTCCCAAGTTTCATGGGCTGAGAGATGGTTTCCAACGGCTGGATCAAAGGGAATCTGTTAACACATGGCTCCCTAAAATTCTAGACAATTGGAAGTTATATTTTATTTTTTAATATTTTATTTCTTTGTTTATTTCAGAGAAAGAGAAGAGGGAGAGAAAGAGAAAGAAAGAGAGAATGGGTGTGTCAGGGTCTCTAGCCACTGCAAACAAATTTCAGACACATGCGCCACCTTGTGCATCTGACTTTACATGGGTACTGGGGAATTGAACCTGGGCCCTTAGGCTTTGCAGGCAAGTGTCTTAACCACTAAGTCATGTCTCCAGCCCTGGAAGTTATTTTTTAAAAAATATTTTTATTTATTTATTTGCAAGCAGCTAGAGATAGAAGAAAGTCAGAGAGAAGAGGCAGCCCATGGCCTCCAGCCACTGCAAATGGGCTCCAGATGCATCCACCACTTTGTGAATCTGGCTTTATGTGGATACTGGGGACTCAAACTTAGGTCCTTAGGCCTTGCAGGAAAGCGCTTTTAACCACTGAGCGATCTCTCCAGCCCCAGTTGGAGGTTCTATCAGCAGGTTGTAAGATGTAAGTAGCATGGGTCATTATGTGCACTGGGGTCCTGAAAAGCAAAACTAAGACATTCCTCTTATGTTCCTCTCTATGTCCCCATTTAGCATAGATGACTTAAAAATGCTACAATACTGTCCCTCTAATCTGCCTTACTCCTAATGTTAATTTTTCTTCTAGGATGGAGAATTATAAAATTTATACTATATTTTAGATGCTTGATTCATAAATGATAGAATGTAGACTTAAACATTGTATCATAGCACCAAATGACTAGATTTCTGTGTGAGTAGGAAGAAAGCTCAGTAGCATAGGCCAGTAAGCTAGAAAGGAGATATAAAGGGAATAGAAAGGGAGGGAAAGGGTGGGTCCTAGTAGAATGGTATTGTATATATGTAAGTAGAAGAACAGATTAACGGGGGTGAAAAGGCCTAAGTGAGATCAAGGGAAGAGATTGAGTAAGGAAAGGTGGAGAGAGGGCTAATCAAAATCTAAGAGGATATAAATAAGTCATATGGAAACCTACTTTTTTGGACAATGGAACACACACAGAAGCCATAGATTGTTACTAGAAAATTTTCAGTGCCAGGGATGGGATACCTTCCAGTGAGTTGTTGGCCAGGGAGGTCCCTGATGCCCCAAAAGATTACAAGCCACTGATGAGGCCCTTGGTTTCCCACCAGGAGTAGATGGTAAGACCCTATTGCTGAAAACTCCACATACTTGGGCTGCAAGGCCACTGAGAAATCCTGCTGGAACTGAGCTGATAACCTCCTCCATGTAGACCAGCTGACAGAAAGCTGGAAAAAGCCACACTGCATGCAGTTCAATGGGAGAGAGAGAAATCACCAGTGAAGGTACCCAACAGTGGACACTGCAAGCCTTATATTTGGTCAGCCAGGCCAAATGAGCCAATGGGTACAATAGTGGCACGCCTGTTATGGGGGAACCAACTACCCTCTAATTTGACTGGAGGCCTGCTCCATGGAAGGGAATACATCCCTGATACTGAAAACCTACAGCAGGGGTAGTATTGAGCCCTAGGAGTGTAACGTCTGCTGCTGTCTGGCCAAATGTATATACTATGCTCACCAAACTGCCCAGTAAGCACTTCTCTTAATGTTCATACCCATATATTAATGCTACTCTCACTTTTGGTAGAGAACCTTCTCTTTTCAGATGGCAGTGACCTTGGGATGACTCACAAGGCACCATGGTGCTGAGAGAAAGTGACAGAGGAGTGCTCAGCACTGCAATATCTCTACCACACCTTCCAAGGCCAAGGGTCTATTGCATAAGAAGTAGAGGAAAGAAAGTAAGAGCCAAAGGAAGGCTAGGACTCCTCACAAAGTGCTCCTCTAGACACAGAATGGCCTGTATATCCATGACCTCACAGTGCCTGACACTACCTACACAAGACCAACATAATAGGAAGAAAAGATCATGACATCAAAATAAAAGAGGGACTGATTGAGAGGGGGAGAGGATAAGATAGATAGTAGAGTTTCAAAGGGGGAAAGTGAGGGGAGGGAGGGAATTGCCATGGGATATTGTTTACAATTGTGGAAGTTATCAATAAAAAATAAACAAATTTAAAAAAGAAAAAACATTGTTCATATTCTGAAATATGGATCATGAAATTGATAGGATGATTGCTTAAAATCAAGGTGTTTTTTTTTTTCTTTGCAAGGGCAGCTATAAAACATTAATCAAACTGTTTACTTTAAACTTCATAAGATGATCTCGAGATGCTAAAGTAAATATGATTTCCCTCCAAGCCACTTTATGATATAACAGGTAACACATTGATTTCCTTTCTTAACAAGGCACAGAGCACATAAGACACTGAGTAAATAAAGGCCTTGAAATGGACTGTAATAACTTCTTGGCCTTATAAGGTGCCACAGATGCCTGCGTTGAAAGGCAGGAGCAACATTTCTTGAGGGACAACATCAACTTCATTTTCTTTAAGTTGGAGATTAATACCATAGGAAATTAAAGATGCAGCGTAATGTTCAGAGACAACTGGAGTCAGAAGAGCTGGTTCCAAGGCCAATATCCAGTCTAGGAGTTAACAAGATCAGTGAAAGCTAACAACAGCTACTAACTTTTTTTTTTTTAATGAGAATTGCCCAGTGAAACAAGAGCAGGCAAATGGGTTTAGTGGTTATACCTCCTTTCTTAGAACACTGCTCTTTAAATAGGAGCACATGATTCAGGCCTAATAACACGTACCTGGCCCAATGTCTGAATCAGTGTGGAATAATCAAAGTAACATATTTATAGAGAATTATTGTGTTATTGAATTTTAGATGAATAATTAGGTTTAAGCTTGAGACCCCTAGCACACTGATTTCTTGTGTATTTTTGTCCTTATTCTTTAAGACATCAGCTTCATGTATTTAGAAGCATGCTTTAGCTAACACAGTGTAATCATCAGATTCTTTCTGTGGAGATGAAAGGATTTTTTTCCCTATAGTTTGTGCATGTAGTTCAATGAAATGTTTTATATATGAACTTGGTGAAGAGTGTCAAATTAGGATCTTATATAGCATTTTAGTGTCTTGAAGTTGCATAATTTGATGTGTTGTGCATTTTGGTTTAGGAATGGAAAGTGATCAAGTAATGTGTCTTAGTATTTGTTTATGATTTATAGGATGAGTTTGGGACTTAAATAGCCTCTTATTTTATGTTAGTCATGTTTGGTTTTGAATAGCTTGTTTCATCCAAGATACACAGAGGTGGGAGAGATGACTCAGCAGTTAAGGCACTTGCCTGCGAAGCCTAATGGCCCAGGTTTGATTCACCAGTCCTCATATAAAGCCAGATACTTGAAAAGATACACACACACATGTAGATATATGTGTTTCAGTTTCCAGTATTAGCGTGTTGGTTCACTGATCCAAATAGGTCATGAATATATCTACCATGAGGAGTGAGTCAGAGATGGATGGGAATGTGAGTTGATCTTAGTCTGTGATGGGAACTGTGAGAAGCTGTTTAGCACATGCTGAGATTGCCTCAGACAAGCATGTTTGCTGCCTTAGACAGCACAGGGCCCATACAAGCACTATCCCACTGAACCACATCCCCAGCCTTTATTTGTATTTATTCTGTGACAGGGTCTGGGTGACTTGGGTCCCACTACATAAGTCAGGCTCATGTCAGATTTGTGGTTCACCTGCCTCAGCTTCATAAGGAGCTGGAAAGAGAGGCATGCACCATCAAACCTGAGTAGAGCATCTTTTTTGATGGTCCAGCCTGAGCCCAAGAATTATCTCTGGTATTGACATTCATGGATGGACCACAGCAATTTCTTTCTGAGCAGAATACCTGTACTTTATAGTGACAAAATAAACCCATAGATATTCTGTCTGGAATGGATGTCGGGGAAAAATAAAACATGAAGCGTTTCATTTCCTAACATTACTCTTTGTGTCTAACTTGAAGGAGCAGTTGGAGAAGGAGGAAAATTGTTTAGTTTTTGTGATAACATGTACACTACAATTTTTGGCAATAGCTATGTAACTGACCCTGACAGTTGCTACACGAAAGGTCAAAGAATGCTGGCCTGGGATATCTACTTATTTAAGGACGCCAGATCTTTCTCTCTCTCTCTCTTTTATCATCACCATCATCACCAACGTGGGCAATTTATTTTAGAATGAAGGCTGTTCTTTGTATAATTTTGAATGCGGTGTTCTGATTCTTTTAATCCTCTCGTCTCCTATCCCCTCCTCTCCCTCCCTTCCCATCTCTTTGTGGAGTATGATTAGCAGATCACACAGGAACATGTCTCAGAGCACTGGCAGAACGCTGTCCATCCTTGTGACTCACATAACTCCTTTACATGTCACCTGTGGGCTTCAAGATGTTCTACTTTCCATGTCAGGATATTAGCCTCTGTGGTGCCTTCAGTTATCCTGCGGTTCTTAAGGCTAATGATTGCAAATGAGACTCCAGAGCCCCATCACCGTTAGCACTTCAGGTCTGGACAGGGAAATGGAAAAATCTTAAAGCCAACACTAAATTCTAACTCAAGGAATTGGAGATTAACTGGCATGTCTTTGAAGTTAATACAAAAAAAATTGCCTTAGGCAAGCTCACAGACCTTTTTCTAGGCACACCAGAAATGGTCATTCTTAGGATGAAATTATATATGATTAGAAATAGTAGTACCTGGCCCAAGGTTGCAGGGCCACTTAATTGTCTCATAATGCCCCAGTTCAGTGATCTTTCTACAGTATGCTTCTGATAAGCATCTATACTTCTTAAAAATGAATTTCTGCTCTGTCATCCATTGCTTAGATTTCTTTTAGGCCATTCTTAAATAAATTGGGCAGAATTTTATGTTTGTTTAAGTGGAGCATGTTTGCATTGTTACTGGGAGTTCATTTAATTTTTCTAAAGGCTAATTGAATTATTCTGAAGTTGAATGCATGGCTTATGCACAGCAATGTATTAGCTTGTAAGCTGGCAATTGAGGGAGTCACTAAGAATAAAACATTCCCTCCAAGCATCCTAAATATTTTGGGAGCTTGAAATGTGAATTTTGATCACAGACATTCTTTGTCAACCATTGACTTAATTGGTTGCACCTGACAGGTATACCTGTATGAAGAGCTATTTAGAACTAAATGTGCAAATTAAATTATCTGAGGGAGTTATGTGGAAAGGCTAAAGTTATTACAAATCACCTCCACTAGGCGGTGCAAACAATTTATAAGGGTATATTCCTTCCGGAGACCTTTAAATGAACTGTCAAATGATTTCCAAAGTCTACCATTTATGAATCAGTATTCTGAAAGACATATTTCTTCCCAAGGTGCCTTTTTTTTACTGCATCCAGGCACCATGTTTCAGCAGGGCAGAAAGAATGTGAGAGCCAGAGAAGGATGGGGAGGAGTGCTTTGGAATGTTGTCTTCCAGACTCACGGTGGCCTTTGCTTCACAACCTCACAACACTGTCGTCACCTACACCATATTGGGTCCGTCAACATGTCATGGATGATGGTGGATGATGGAGGAATGTTAAAAAAAAAAAGAGGTACTAAAACAGAAGGGAAGCTAGTTGGAAAGGAGAAGGTGTTCAGTGGAGGAAAACTGGGGGAGGATGACAAAGAAAGTAATGACAATCAAAATACATCATGCACATGTATAGACATTGTCAATAAAAGTTTTAAAATAATATATAAAATTTAAAATAAAGACAGATCAGGCTAAAAGGAATTTTTTTTGCATAACATTTTTGCGAATGTCAGAGATAGTATTAGAAAAGACAGACCAATGTAGCTTAAAGTTCCTATATCACCCTTTCTGCTTGCAACATGAGATCACTAACATGACACTTTAAGAATGCTGCCTTCCTATTTCTGTGAGTGAGTAACTTAGCAACAAATTGTTATTTTTCTGTTCATCTTGTTATTAGGTATGTGTTTGATTATCTTTCAATTCTGCTTTTAGCCAGGTATTTGGCCTGTATGTCTACAGTTTTTCTCTACGTGCCATTAAAGTCAATGATAACAGAGTACAAAACCAGAAACCTTGATTGGATAAAAATGGAGCAAGCTTCGAGGGGAAGAGAAGTGACCCTACGAGCTTGCAGTTATCTACTGCAGAGAACCCCAGAGGGAGTACTAGGAAATTTGACTTACCACTTTGCCAGTGACTGGCTGGTCTTTAAGTGCCTTTTCTTGATTCATGGGTTTTGGAGCTGATACTGGAAATAAATGTGCTTAAAAGAAGAAGAAACAACTAGAATTGTCATTTCACTATGGGATGATTGATTTTGGAGAGGATCTGATCCTCTTAAAAATGGATTTGGTATACTAATTTAAATAATTTAGAACATTTGAAAACAACTGATGAATGGGCTTATGTATATTTCAAGAGGGACAAAAACCCTTGAAGAGTTGCATGACTCAAGCAAGGAATCAAGACGTTACATTACCATTTGCTCTGGTGGTGGTTGTTTAATATATTTTGTAAAATATGTGAACTCTCTTCTAACATAGCATTTACGTGGAAGAACACATCCTGTAGTTTTAATTTCTGTCATACATGCTGTGATACTTTTTTTTTTCTCTTTTAAGAAATATAATGGCAAGGTTATGTCCTTGGGGAGGTCTTTCATCTAGAATAGACACTGTGTTATATATAAACATTGTTGACACACGTATACAGTAGAATGAAAGCTTTGATATAAGTTAATCTTTTAGTCTTTGTGATGTCTCTGTGTGTGTGCGTGTGAGAGGGAGAGGCAAAGAGCTAGAGAATATGGAAGTCCGAGGACAACTCTCTGAGTGACAATCCTCACTCTCCACTGTGTTTGAGGCAAGGTCTCCTTCTTGTTCAGGATGCTGGCCCCCGAGTTTCCTGTTCCTTGTCTATGTCTTCCTTCTTGACATAGGCATGCTGGTTCACGTGCTACCAAGGCCAGCTTTTACACAGGCACTGAGGCTCCCACTTGTGTGGAAAATGCTATATGCACCCAGTTATCGCCCCAGCCCCATAAAAAGTATTTCTGTCTGATACATTACAGGAAAAAAAAAAAAAACATTTAGCAATGGAAATTATTGCTAGAAGTCAGCTCATCTTGCCGTCATCTACATTAATTGATTAATCCTTATATAGTTGTTTGTTGATGTTCTTTGTTGACTTTTATCTGGCTAGTGTGCACCATTAAATATTTTTACTGTATTAAAAACTATATGTAGTTGGGAAGGTAGCTTAGTTGGTGGAGAGCCTGTTTAGCATGCATAAAGCCATAGGTTCAATCCACAACACCTCATAATAATCTGGCATGGGGCTGGAGAGATGGATCACTGGTTAAAGGCTCTTGCTTGCAAAGCCTGATGACCTGAGTTTGATTCCACAGTTCCCATGTAAAGTTGGATGCATGAAGTGGCACATGTGTCTGGATTTTGTAGTGGAAAGAAGCCTTGGAGCACCTATACTCTTTCTCACTTCCTCTTTCTCTCTCCCTCTCTTCCTCTTTCTCTCTCTTTCTCTCTTGCTTAAATAAATAAATTACTAAAATATTTAAAAAGGGCTGGAGAGATTGCTTAGTAGTTAAGGCACTTGCCCAAAAGGCTAAGGACCCAGGTTTGAGTTCCTAGGACAGATGTAAGCCAGATGCACAAGGTGGCAAATGTGTCTGGGGTTGGGTTGCAGTGGCTAGGAGCCCTTGCACACCCGTTTTCTCTCTCTCTCTCTCTCTCTCTCTCAAATAAATAAAGAAAATAAAATATTAAAAAATTCTGATGTGGCGGCACATGACTGCAATCACAACACTTGTGGGGTGGATGTAGGAGGATCCAAGTTAGAGGCCACTCTGGGTTGGTTGAATCCTATTGCAAAGAACCAAAACAAACAAACAAACCAACAAAAAACTGTACCCATGGTTGCAGGTTCCTTTATCTTGAAACAAGATACAGTAATTTTCGACCAATATCTTGGATCAAATATGTCAAAAGATATTGTTTTTTTTTTTTACATAATTCTATATATTGCCAGTATCAAACAAAAGGAAAACTAATGATTTTACCTTTTAAGTATGTATGTTCTCTACATATCAGATGTCTTTCTCTGCATCAAAAGACTGTCCGCATTACAACTTCGAGATAAATGTTTACCCATCTTTTGCTCCTAAAAATAAGGGCTTTGCATTCGTGAAGACCAAGAAGAACAACAGTAATCCATTTGATCTGGCCTCGAAAACAGGTGTCGTTTTGATAAATGGCCCTAATTAAGCTGAGGTTTCAGGTAAGAAGCCGATTGAGTTGATGCCTTGGCGCCTATATGGCCGTGGCCAGACAAGTGCAGATGTTACCACGAGACAGTATTTTATTAACTTGGTCCAGTCTCCAAGTTTTGTATCTCCTATCATTTGATCAAAAAACAAAACAAAACAAAAAAACCCTCTGTGCTATGGTATCATGACTTTAACTTGCATTTATCCACAGGGTCTCAGGATCGGGAAGGCAGTTATGGAAATTTCAGCTCTTTTGGGTCATTCTTTTTTTTTACTGATCCCTATCCTGCAGTGAGAGACAAGTACATAAAAATGATTAATTAGACAGGAAGCCTCTTTGTTTCCAACTCATGATTCATATTCCTCCAGCACAACATGGGTTTAAACTGCCAGAAATAGAGCCATTTGGTATCTCCCTACATTAATTTCAATGCAGATTGTCTGAGGACAAAGCATCCAGGATACTGTCACTGCTTTCTTCTTTGTGATTAGGAAAACTTTCAGCATAGAATCACATAGGGGCATGACCTTCTCTTCTGAAGGTCTGTTGCTTGATGATCTCATAGTATTAAATCATGCCATGGACAGCTCCACTATGAGATATTGTAACATGATGATGTCTTTTTTTCCCTACTTATGAAAAAAAAATATTTGGAGGGGAGAGATGTGCTGAGGAAGAACACACTTGAATTGCTTCAGATTTCTAATTTGTGGCTGGCAAACTTTTCCTGTAAAGGATCAAGCAGGGAATATCTCAGACATTCTAGGCCATATGTTTTGTGTCACAACTATTTAACTCTGTGGTTGTGATACGCAAGCATCAGTAGAAGAATTCGTACACGAGGAGGTGTGGCTATGGTCCAGTACATCTCTGTAGCTCCTGGCACTTGAAATTTCATACACTTTTCGCATGTCATGAATATTCTTCTTCTTTAATTATTATTTTTTTTTGCAAAATTTAGAAATACAAATGAATATTTAGCCCATGGCCATAAGAATACAGGCAGTGGGCTGGACATGACCCACGGGCTGTAGTTTGCATCTACCCTATTTTAGTGTGCTTATGAAACTGTGCCAAGTAATTGAGCATTGTTCTCTCCTTGAAGGAATTTTCCATTCAGAGCCATATCCATATCTGTGGTGGTCTGAATGAAAATTATCTCCCCAGAGGCTCAGGTGTTGGAAGTACTTGGTTCCCCGCTACCTCTTGCTGCTGGCAGTTTGGGAAAGTGGTGAAACCTCTGTGAGGTAGAGACTTGCTGGAAGAGGTGTGTGGGGTTTACTAGCTCACCCCACTTGCCAGCATGAGGTAGCTAGCTCTTGCTGCTCCTTCCAAGACGCAGTGACAAAATGTGATGCCCTGGCTGCCTGCTCTGCCATGGTTCCTCTACCATGAAGAAACTTGCTCTCAAAACTTTAAGCCATGGGGCCAGAGGGATGGCTTAGCAGTTAAGGCGCTTGCCTGTGAAGCCTGGGACCCAGGTTCTTTTCCCCAGAACACATGTAAGTCAGATGCACGCGGTGGTGCATGCATCTACAGTTCATCTGTAGTGGCTAGAGGCTCTGACATGCCCATCCTCTCTCTTTCTCTAATAAATAAATAATAAAAAATTTAAAATTAACAAACTTTCAGCTGAAATAAACCCCTTCTTTCCACAAGCCACTTCTGGTCAACTGTTTTCACTCAGTAACAACAAAGTAACTGCTACAATATTATAAAAGGCAATAAGATTCTAGTCTCCAAACCATATTAATTATCTGACTAGCTCCAGAAGGAGGACCAGACATGCTTGGTGATATATGTGAAGGAATATAGGTGTGCTCTGAACCAGCAGTATGGGTGGGCAGAGAACCTTGAGAGTACCGAGGCACACCCAGCTCAGGCAAGCGCTGGCCTGGTGGAAGGTGCTTTGTACAAGATTAAAATGAGGAGCCCAAAACTTGAGCCATTTCAGTTCTAGTTTTGTTCTTTGGCATAGCCTTAAATATCCCAAAGGCAAAACTAATTGTACAAACAACTTGCACGTAATATTCTATGCTGTAAAATCCAGAGGTGTTGATTCCCCCCTCCCTGTTTTGGCGAGACCCGTCCTTTTGCTATTGGAGAACACATTCCAGCCCTCATTCCTCTATGCACACTGGCTGGTCAACAATCACCTAGTATAGTACCTTCTGGAAGTGAGAAACTGTTCTGGAATGTCAGTTATTGCAGTGCCTCCTTCTGTATGGTAAGATACCATGTAGCTGCTATAACAGTGAGCTGTCATCTAAAAGGCATAAATAAAGCAGTTATTTCTCATAGCTCTGGAGACAGGGAAGTTCAATAGCAAGGTGTCAGCAGATTCACTTCCTGTGAGGGATTTTTCTTGGTTTGCAGATAGCTGTCTTCTCACTATGCATTTACATGGGAGAGACTGAGGGGCAGGGGTAGTGATGGCTGGAGAGAAGGAGTAAGGAAGGGGGAAGAAGAGGAAAAAGAAGGAAAAGAAGAGAAGGCAGAAGCGTGGGAGTGGTGGCAGTAGTGATGGCAGTACCAGAAAGTCATGTAACATCACTTCTTCGAAGGTTACTAATCCTGTCATATGGGGCAGTCCTCGTGACTTCATCTTAACCTAATTGCCGTGGAAAGGCTCCGTATCTCCTTTGGCTAGTTTCAACATGTGAGTATAAGGGGGGCACCAACATTCTGTGACTGAGAATATAAACACTGACAATATAAATAATAGAATAGAACACAAATTCAGCCTTCTAGGACTCAGGGTCTCAAGGGGAGATCCTAGTTAGTCTCTAAGAAATAATGTGGTACATGCAAACATTCACAAGGACTGCATCATAAATTTACAAGTGGAGCACACAGGAAGAACCACTTAACACGGCTTGGTAGGATAGGCAAAGGGGAAGATTCGCAGAGGGACAACATTTATTTAGGCTGTCTCAAATGATGATCCTGATTCACTAGGTGGAACAAAAGACTAGTCTCAATAGCACATGAGAGTTGGGAAAGCATATGATATGATCAGGAAATGCAAACATTGCAATGTCATCCATCAGTACTTTGGAAGAAAATACTGGGTTTGTAGGAGCGCTAATAAAAGGGTTTTAGAGATTAGGCTCTTGGAAGATCTTTCATAAGATAATAAGTGTTTGAACTTTATCCTGGTGGGAGATAGTGAGGTGTTGAAGGATCCTGTATTAGTCAGTGTTCTCTAAAGGAAAAGCGCAAATAGAATGATATATAAAGAGGATTTGTTAGATTGGCTTATATGGTAGGAACTCGGCAGTCCAACAATGACTATTTGTAGGCCAGACAGTCTGAGAGCTTGGTAGGTCCTCAGTCCCTGAGGCTGGATGCCTCAGCATCCCCAATCTGATGCTGAGGAATCTGGGTTCCAATGTCATCAAAGAATGGTAGCAACAAGGTAGATGCCCTCACCAGCAAATAGCCAGGGCAGCCAGGGGGAAAGTTACTGCTTTTTTATTTTCCTAGAAACTCTTTATATATAGGCTGCCACCAGGTTGGCTCCCCACTCTGGGGGACCCTCCCTCAGTTAGTTAGTCCTTCTTGGAAACGCCCTCACAGATCTACCCAAGAGGCAGGTCTCTTACTTAATTCTCTGTATGATCAGGTTGACAATAGAGATTTAACTGTCACAGACCTTCAGCAGAGTAGTGGTAAGGCTAGAAAGGCCTCTGTCTTTCTTTGGGCACACTAGTAAAACTGGACTAGACTGGATATGTCTGTGGTAGAGAAATAAGGCAGGACTCTGCTGTGTTAGTCCATGTATAAAGTGATAAAAAGTAAGAAAGGCAGGAAAAAGAAAATAGCTAGAAGGGAAAGATCTAGTATGGACAACTGGATAGCTGATGGATTCATCAACCAGAGGGTATCTCCAGATTGATATTGTGGAAAAGCTTTTTGGAAATGTTGATTCCGGTTTCCAAGTGCAGTTATCCAGACTTCTGCATGAAATATGAGTTTAGAAATGCAGAATTGGGATTCAGTGGGCATGAAATTACAGTCAAAGGCTTTACAGCTGAGGAAACATAGGTAGAGTGAATCAAGCAAGAGGTTCTAGGGATGAAATTTGGGTAGAGACCAATGGCCAGGAAGGAGCAGAGAGGCAGTCTGGAAGCCCAGGGAAGACTGAGTGAAGAAAGAAAATGTAAATGGATATAGACTTCTTCAATGAAAGCCAAGTTAAGTAGAATTATAAAGTGCTACTTAGAGACAGTGGTCAGGTCAAGAGAAACTTTGTAAAAGGTGGGCAGTGTTTGCACATGTCTATAGGCAGAAGTGAGGGGGCCAGTAGCATCAAGAAAAATGAGCTCAGGATAGAGCAGAGGAAGGAAGTCATTTTTAAAATATTTATTTGAGGAATAGCTAGGGGCGAGGAGGGAGAGAGAATGAGAATGTGCATGCTAGGGCTTCCTACTGCTGCAAACAAACTCCAGATACATGTGCCACTTTGTGCAGCTGGCTTTATATGTGTCTTGGGGAATCAAACCCAGGATATCAGGCTTTGCAAGCAAGTATCTTTAACTACTGAGCCATCTCTCCAGACCCCAAGGTGGTAATTTATATGGCAGAGTCCTGAAGGGGTTAGGAAGGAGAGGAGAGATTAGCCTGGGTGGGAGAACTTAAGATGAACAAGAGGAGAGAAGGATGCTTCTGGAAAATGAAGGAGTTTTTACCTGGATGGATGCCTTGCCAATAAGAGAAGATGTAAGTTCCCATACTTTTAGACTGATGTTTAGAATTAGAGGTAAACACTTAGGAAAATGGAGAAAAGACTACCTCAGTGAGGTTCCATACTGTCGATGTTGTATGTGTGTGTATATGTCAGGAAGGACTGGAGAAAAGAAGGGGCCAGCACAGTGCTTCTCAACCTTACACACACACACACACACACACACACTACAGACCTTTTGTAGTGTGTGTTTGTGCATGTGTATATGTGTGTGTCTTGTGATTGCACATTCATATGTATATGGGTGAGTGCTCTTGTATATGTGCGCTAAGGTCAACATTTGGGTGTCTTCCTCAGCCACTTTGCACCTTACTTTTCTAGACAGCATCTCTCATTAAAACTAAAGCTCACTGATTCAGCTATATTAGCTACTCAGCCCCAGAGTCTGTCTGCCTGTCTCTGCCTTTCCCAGCAGTGCAATTACAAGCATGCATCACCATGCCGAGCATGTTTGCGTGGACACTGGGGATCTCAACTCAGATCCTCATGCTTGTACAGTGAGCACTTTATCCATTCAGCCTTCTCCTCAGCGCCTATCGTCTATCGGATAGACCTTGATTCATTAGTCCTTGGTGAATCTCAAATTCTAGACTTTGTCATAAGCTCCCAATTCCCAAGTGACACTAATGCAACAGGTCCATGGACCAAGCTCCAAGAATCAAGAAATAAGGAAGCTTTCTAGTTTACCTTCATTGCACACTACACTCATGGTTATGATTATATGTACTATGAGAGAGATGTAGAGTGTTGGTAGAGGCTTAGGGGCTTCTGACATCATCAAGCCATCATAAGAGGCCAAAAAAACAACATAAATGATTATATGTTTGTTTCTGTCACTATGTTTGCCTGTGTACTAGAGGAATGGACATACAGAGTCGAATAGAATAATGATGAAGTGGTATAGTTCAATACATGATACACAATGATCTGTCCTGGATTTGGAAAGAGATAGAGTGTGTAGATCCAGGGAGAAGATTGGAGCACAAGAGGAAGGACCGATTAAAGCTTAGAGGATTGTGTTCAGAGAGTGAAATCAGAGCATGGCAGAGGGGAGGCAGTCTGAGATATCATACGCTCCCAATGGTGGCCATCGGTGTGGTTTGCTAAGGAGTTGTTCAGATGGATGACTGAACCTGAGGGCCAGGAAAAGAACAGGGCCATCGTTGGTTATGAAATTGATCCTAGAATCCTAAGAACAAAGAAAAGAAATTGAGGCTGGTAGAAGAAGATGTCATAGGCTTCTGAGAAATGTCATATAAAGGTGGGAAAGTAACTGTGTGGAAATGGCAGAGAAGCTGCTGTATGAGAACACTGTATGCTAGAAACTGAAGGTCACAGGGGGAAAAAAGCCATACCTTTGTTAAAGATTCTATATGACTGATTGACTGATTAGAGCTTTATGATTGTGGAGTGTTGGAATGTTGCACATCCAGAGCCAGATTTATCTTGGGCCAGTTTTAGTCCTGTCAATAGTCACTTACTCTCTACCTTTGTATGTGATCTAACATCCTCGTGACTATCGAGTAAAACCATTTTGGAATGAGTTAACTTAAAATAGATCAAACCCAAGTATATGAATGTTATCAGAAAGCATCTGGAAGTTATAGCAGAGGTTTTCTGGCTTTGCTAGGTCCGGACATGAGTTTGCACCAATTTGAAAACTTCCTTTCTTTGACTCTTTTGTTTTGAAACTATAAAAACCTTTAGGAAACAATTGCCACACTGGAGCACTGCTATTTGGGACAATCTCAACCCATGTTCCCAGGCCACAGTCAGTCATTTTTGGTTCAAGAACAAACTTTCTTGGGGTTGAGGAGATGGGTCAGTGGTTAAAGGTGCTTGCTTGCAAAACATGCTAGCCTGGGTTCAATTTCCCAGCCATGTAAACTCAGAGAGGTGTTTGTTTGCAGCAACAAGAGACCCTGCTGTGCCTCCCCCACCAACACATATGTGTGCAAATAAATAAAATTTAGAACAGAACAAACTATCTTTTATTCCCTTTGAGGTGCTATCTGTGTTTGGATTTGACAGTGTATGAACTAGTGATCCGTCTCACTGGAGGACTCTCAGGGGATCAATGTCCCATGAGAAAACGATCTACATGGGGCAGTACAGAACTTTTAGTGGTCTCAGATGGGCTTGAGGATTGGGGGTGTGTGAAAAGAAATCTGAGCTTTCTGTCACTGGGAGGGAAAACTGGAAGAAGAGGGACATTGGCCAGGTATGTTTACAGAAGAGGATAGAGTGGGATTGATTATGGGACAACCAGGTGGAAGGAAAGAGCAGAAGATGAGGTAGGGGTGTGTGCGTGTGTGTATGTGTGCGTGTGAATGTGTGTGATGATTAATCACTTTATCATTCCTGGGCTGTGATTAACGATGATGGCTGTGTTTAGCCATGACAGAAATAAGCAGAATAGGGGAACTGTTGATTGACCTTGATATTCTGAGACTTGGGGTGGGGGTGGGGAATGTTTGGAAGGAAATGGACAAACCTGTTCCAGGAAGGAAAGATACATTGAAGTGCTTAAGCCCTGTGTGTTTCCTACTGTATTGTGAGCTCAGTCAGCCAAAGAGATCTGTTTACTTTGTGCATACCAAACAAGAAACCATTAAAGGTTTAATTCCATGCCTTTGTGAGCATGTTAAACATTTGTTCTGAATATCAATGCAAGAGAATCTGTTGCCTGGTAGATACATCTGTTTTTCCTTAATAAAGCACTGACTATTGTGTAGAACGTGTGTCTTCCTCAAAAATCTTGCTACAAATTTAAGAAGAAAAGAAACCAAAAAAAAAAAAAAAAAAAAAAAAAAACATCTGAAAAGAATAAGGTTCTAATGCCTGGTCTCAGTGAGACCACAAGGAGGTCAGTAAGAGCAGAAGTCCATCCAGGAAATGGCCATGCTTTCCTGGAAGCCATCTCATTACTATATGCAAAAGGCTTGTTATGCCTATCAGAATAGGTAGGAAAATATGATCTTGTAATATTGGTTCTTTGTTCTTTTTATTCCTTTAGTTTTGTGTAGTAGCGATTACTGCCTTATTGAAAGCAAAAGCCAGTGGGAAATGTAATTTTGAACCTGACAAATATAGGACATTCATTTTATTATAAGGGGTTTGAAATACCTATGAAATAACCATAGTTTGAGAGCTTTAGCAAAATAAATCTGAAATGGAAATAGATATAGTGATGAGGACTAGAAAAGATACCTAACAAATCAAAATAAAACCAGATTTGAGGAAGAGCAAAAGCACAGAAGGAAATTGGGAAAATAATAAAAAAGAGACAATGAAACCTAATAGAGAAAGATGGAATGATAGCAATTTGTGTTTACCTGGAAGCGTCCATTCAGAAATTAAATTTGATAGGAACGGGGGATTTGGAAAGGTGAGACAGCAAACTAATGACTTGGTTTGAGGAGGTTATGGTTAGGATCATAAGAAGTCTGTAAATAAGAAATAAAACAGTGAAGGAATTTACATTTGTTATGGGAAGGATTGTCCGGGTCAAAATAATAGCCAGGAAGATAATATGCATTCAGGAGGAGACAGCAGAAAGAAACTGGCAAGAACCTTTTCAAGGGAGTGTGTGGAATGAATAGCTGACCTATTATTGGTTGAACAGGAGAAATAAGTACACACCAGTACACAGGGTTCTAAAAGGGGTGCTGACATATGAACAAGGTACTTTCTTTTGGGTCCTTGTTTATTCTTCTGTTAAAAATCAAGGAGGAGGCTGGAGATATGGCTTAGTGGTTAGGGTGCTTGCCTTCAAAGCCAAAGGACCCAGGTTCAGTTCCCCAGGAGCCATGTAAGCCAGATGCACAAAGTGGCACATGTGTAGAATTCGTTTGCAGTGGCTGGAGGTCCTGGTGTGCCCATTTTCTCTCTTTCTTTCTCCCTCAAATAAATAAAAATTAAATTAAATTTAAAAAATCACGAAGGAAAACAAGGAATGTACCCAAGCTTAGAAAACAACCAAAGGGGGCTGGAGAGATGGCTTAGCCGTTAAGATGTCCACCTGCAAAGCCAAAGGATCCAGGTTTGATTCCCCAGGACACATGTAAGCCAGATGCACAAGGTGACACATGCATCTGGAGTTAGTTTGCAGTAGCTAGAGGCCCTAGCATGTCCATTTTTTTTCTCTCTCTCTCTGCCTCTTTCTCTGTCTCTCAAATAAATAAATAAATAAAATAAAAATTTAAAAGAAAAGAAAGCAACAAGCAAAAGAGCTATTATTGTAGCTTGCATAATTTTTCTTCAAAGACAATTGGATGATATATCTCAAAAGCATTATGAATACCCATCTTTCTATAATGAAGTGATCCTACCAAGAGATTTGTTCTAGGTAATAGTTAATGGAGATATCTCCAAATGTTTTTTACTTTGGAGCATTTCATTATGTACACTACTCCAGATTTAGGCATGCCTAGATGTACAACAGTAAATTGATTAAATATTTCTCATTTGACTAATCCTATGTAATATGAGGGATTTATTAAGATAGCATTACAGGGCTAGAGAGATAAGCCAGTGGTTAAGTCACTTCTCTCCAGAGCCTAATGACCTGAGTTCAGTTCCCTAGTACCCACCTAGAGCCGGATGTACAAAGTGGTCCTTGTATTTGGAGTCCATTTGCAGAGGCTTGAGGTCCTGATGTTCCCATTCTATCTACTTGTTTCTACTCTATCTCTCTTTGCTTGCAAATAAATAAGTAAATATATTTTAAAAGTTTATTTAAAAAGGATAGCTTTATAGAAGGATAATTATGTTGCAAAATCTCTATAATATAATATCAAGTGGGGGGAGGAGTTACTAGAGTTTTTGCAATACTGGAAACATGTAGATACCTGAATGTGTGCATGAATATTGTATATATTATCATAACTTAGGGTTATTAGAATAAAAGTGGACATGGCAGGACCATCTTTGAACATGGCTTCTGAGATGTTCTGTGATTGAACAGCAAGTAAACAAAGGTAACAGATATCATCTATTTTGGAGTCTGGACATCTTCATAGCTCCATCAGGCTGACACTTTTTTGATCATAGCTTGAGCACTTCCAATGACCTGGAATCAGTTGCTTTGGAGACACACACACACACACACACACACAGAATGAACAAAGACGAAGTCATAGGCTGGTTCTAGCCGAAGTAAGATAATACCATCTCTAAAAAACAAGTTCCTGATTCTAGCCAAAAGGGCAATAAGAAGTTTCAGTGACATGTAAAATAAATCAAACTGATCACTAGATTCAGAAAAGATCAGGAGAGTGTAGGCCTGTTTCTCCTTTTGTTCTCTATGATTTTTAAAATATTTATGTATTTTTGATAATTATATACATGCACATATATATCTTATTATATTTACCCCCTTTTACATTCTCTTACCCTTTCTCAGTCCCATTGGATCCTCACTTTTTCCTAAATAAGTTTCCCATCTACTTTTGTGTGTTTGGTGTGTATGTGTGTGTGTTTCTACTGAGTTCAGTTAGGATTACTTACATGAAATGGATGGTGAGTTATTTGCTGGAGCATGGAGAATCTACCAGTGACTATACCAGTGTCTCTCCTCTCCCCTAGCAGCCATTAACTGTAAATAGCTCCGCAGGAGGAGTGGGGCTCATGATCCCTTTGCCCGTTCATGATGGAGTAGTGATGGGCCCAGTCCCGGGCAGGTGAACTGTAGCTGCTGTGAGTTCATAGAACGATGCCCATGTCAAACCCAGAAGACAGTGCTGCACAGCACTCCTCCCCATCCTGCAGCTCGTTCCATCATATCCGCTGGGCCTTGGAGGAGGTATTCATTTTTCAAAAACTGTTTTGGGGCTGAAGAGATGGGTTAATGGTTAAAGTGCTTGCCTGCAAAGTAAAAGGACATAGGTTCAGTTCCCCAAGACCCACGCAAGCCAGATGAATCTGGAGTTCCTTTCCAGCATTTGGAGGGCCTGACATGCCCATTCTCTCTCTCTCCCCCCCTCTTTCTCTCAAATAAATAAATAAATTAAAGAAAAAAAAAAACCTTTTAAAAGGTGACAATCCTCATACTTGTACATAATGGGGTACAAGCTTTTAAGTATACACTCTGGCCCTCTTTTTCATATGAAAATTCCACCCCTCCGCCCTGTCTTTTTTGTTGTTGTTATACCAAATGGACTGTCATCACCTTTAGATCAGGTCATGACCTTCTTGGTCACCCTTCTTCATTCACTGTTTGTTTTGGCTCCTGATGTGATATCACTCCTCTTCCCCCATACACCCAACCACTGTTACTACATATCCACTCACCCAGCCTCCTGCTGTTTACCTCCTTTATCTCCAATCTCCTTTCCTACCACTTGCTGTCCATGCTCATTGTCCACTCTATCACCTCCTCCATCCCCTTTTCCTTTGTCTTCTATGCTTCTCTCCCATAGTCATACTCTTGAAGAAGCCCTCCACTTCTACATTTTATTTCTAGAGAACCTCTAATATGCCGAGTCTCTCACTCACTGTCTTCTTGCAGCCCCCAAGCAGCTAAATTTTCGAGGTGAAACACAAAAGGTTAGCCAAGGTCTAATTTTCAATGTGCAATCCAAACTATAAATAGCCGGTCAACACTACACTGTTTCCCCATGGAACTCCTCCAGTGGGCTCGCTTTTGCACTTCTTGAAATACCTCAAATCTTTTTTAGATCTGCTCTCCCTAGATCTCTATCAGTTAATGACCTTGCATTTATGACATTGAGGAGATGGATGGCATCAAAGGATGTTTATTATTTTCTCATGACCAAATCTGTAAACTCATCCACATCATTCTTTCTTATTGCAGTAGGAAAAATATCTCCCCTCTCCTCTGCCCTTCTCCTACCCTCCTTTGTTTACTTCTTTTCTTTCCCTCAAAGCCCATTCTTTTATTTTCCTCTGTGTGTACCTTCCTGCTTTTCTGCCTTCTGCTCAACTTTTCCTGTATAATTTACTCCTGTATGCATCATTGAACTCTTACTACCAGATCATTGTATGAAAACAAATGTAGAATGTATTTCTTTACTTACTGGCAATATCTGCTCCTACGTTCTGGGTGATTACTGTGTTTGTGAGTGCTGCTCTCACTGTTAGCCTGACAATCAGCTCTAGGTAGATGGCAGAAGACAGTGCGGGAACTCAAAGCTTATCAAGACAGAAAGTCAGAGGCAGCCAAGAGCTCAACACTAAATCAGACTTCTATCATGTCCGCCAAGGTTCAGAGAACATTGCAGAACAGAGGAGCAGGAAGATCGTGAGAGCCACAGGGAGGGAAGGAGTGTTCTGGACAAGGTCCCACTCCCAACAGAGACTGACTGAGGGCTTCATGACTCTGCAGTGACTACCAGTAGCCCTGCAGAGGAGAGCTGCCAGTGGAATGGGGTTGGGGGAGAAGGGATATAAGTGTATAACCTTTAAAAAAAAAACAATATGAAAAAAAATGTGTCCATGAATATAAAATTCACTCATGTGAAAATGGACTTCTCAGTGTAAAATAAAGAAGTATGAATAAGCTTGAAAAAATTTTCTCTACACTTATAGTCTCCAGTGTTTCACTGTTAATCTTGCTTTTATCCTCAAAACTTCACAGATACTGTTCTTTTCAATCAAGGTTACTGGGACCTTCACATGGCCTCAGTAAGTAGACACACCTTTGCTTAGAGTACTTGACACTTGACCTAGTAGACACCCTCTTTCTTTCTTTCTTTCTTTCTTTCTTTCTTTCTTTCTTTCTTTCTTTCTTTCTTTCTTTCTTTCTTTTTTGTTTTCTGAGGTAGGGTCTCACTCTAGCTCAGGCTGACCTGGGATTCACTCTGTAGTCTCAGGGTGGCCTCAAACTCACAGCAATCCCCGAGTGCTGAGATTAAAGGTGTGCACCACCACGCCCGGCAACACCCTATTTCTTTTTTTTTTATTTTTTTTTGTTCATTTTTGTTTATTTATTTGAGAGCAGAGAGAGAAAGAGGCAGGTAGAGAGAGAATGGGCATGCCAGGGCCTCCAGCCACTGCAAACGAACTCCAGACGCATGCGCCCCCTTGTGCATCTGGCTAACGTGGGTCCTGGGGAGTCGAGCCTCGAACTGGGGTCCTTAGGTTTAACAGGCAAGCACTTAACCGCTAAGCCATCTCTCCAGCCTAACACCTTATTTCTTGAAACACTTTGTTTGGCTTCTTTAACCCCAGAGACTCCTATTTACTTTTGGTATTATTATTATTATTTTTTTACCACTCACAGACACATTATTCAGATTTATTTCTTTTGGTTTTCTTCATAACTCACTTGGTTATTTTTCACTACTCTGTTCCAAAAAGTTGGTTTTCCTTCCAGTTAAACCTGGGCCACTTTAACACACCTGCTTCGACCCGTCCTCTCAGCTAGATACTTACTCTTTGCCTATACATTTAATGTTGTCTGAGCCACCATCTTCACATCTCCAGTCGACTGTCCACAGGCTTGGCAAGCTTATGTCAAAATGGAACCTGAGATTCCCCTCTTCCTCCGCTCCATCTGCCTCTCAGGTCTCCCTTCCTTTGATAAAGACTGCCACCCTTTACCTCGGTGTTTGGCAAAGAGCACAGGGGTGCACATCCACTTTGTTCCTTTTATATCTCACCTCTAGCTTATCACCAAAATCTATGCATTTTGCTATCTTTTTTTTTATTTGTATGGGGTTTCATTAAGACATTTTCATACAAGCATAATATGTGCTTTGACCAGATTCATCCTCTATACCTTCACCCTCTGTGCCTCAAAACCTTCTTTTATTCCCCATTTCTGTTATCCTAACCCATCAGACCGTGTCGCCCTCTAGTGGACTATCACAATAGCCTCCCAACTCCGCCTGAACCCAGTCTTGCTACTTTTCACACATTTGTGAGCCAAAGTGCTATTTTTCTTTCTTTCAAGTTAAATCTGAGTTTGATCCAGAGATCAATTATGGGCTTCTTACAGAACCTACATGCTTCTTTTGTCTATTCCAGACTTGTTCTGAGCCTCTCTCCCATTTGCTAAGGCAACTTCATTCTTTGGAGTTCAGATTAAATGTAATTAACTCAGGGAGGTTGCCTGACACTAATGAAAGTTTATCCCATCTCCATTTTAGCTTTTTAAATTAACACTCATGGCTTAGATTTATGTGCCTGTCTGGGAGCATCAGGAGTTCAAGAGTCAAGGTTGTGGCCTCCTCTGATCATTGTTTTGCCACATACCTAGCCTGGTGTTGGGCATAGAACATAGTATGATTTCAATAGATATTTGTGGAACAAAAGAATAACCACAGATGTGCCAGGTGTTGATTTGCAGTGTCTCTGGTGTGCAGAGAAAAGATGAAAGCGTTCCAGGCTATATAATGATTACGGGGTGCCTGGGGCGCATGTGGTAAGTAGCAATGTCTGGCAGTGTAAGATGGGGAGGTGGAAAAATTGACAGAATGATTATATCTTTGTAAAGATGGGAAGATACCGCTGTGGAAGGACTGTCAGGAGAGGAATTAAAAGTGGAATGTAAGAAGTTCTATACTTTTTGCCTGTACAGGAAACCATATCTTTAAAAATCTCTTGAGGCAACCTGACCCAAAAATAGAATTCATGGCCTGGAGAAATGGCATAGCCGTTAAGGTGCTTGCCTGCGAAGTCTAAGGTCCCATGTTTTGACTCCCCAGATCCCACATATGCCAGATGCACAAGGTGACGCATGGGCAAGGTCATGCCTATGCACAAGGCTGTGCACCCGACTGAGGTTTGATTGCAGTGGCTGGAGGACCTGGTGCTCCAATTCTCTGTCTCTCTCAAAAAAAAAAAAAAAAAAATAGAACTCATGAAATTATCCAGAACTCAAAACAGGAATCACAAAGATACTAAAGTTGTGAAAGTTTGTGCCAATATTAAGCACTCAATATCTACATTCCTGCTAGGAGCACTTGGGTGTATCATGGTTACATATGATTTTTTTTTTATTTGTACAAATGAGACTTATTGATAATCAAGGTACAGCTATGGTGATTATCTTATGCCTCATGTTGTTAATGTGAAAGGCATCACTTCTTCTGGATAAACACATGAACTCAGTCATTTAGCAGAAGCTGTGTTATCACATTGAGTACTGGATATGAAAAATGCTGTCTGTAAGTGCAATTGTAATGGGTGGTGTAACAAGGCAAACACCGTTAGGGAAGTCAGTCTGTGTTCTTAGCAAATACAATTGCTGTTTTGCAGCTCCCTCATTTGTTTTATTAAAGTCAATTATGCATTTGTTTTGGCTAATTTTTGCTGTACAAAAGAAATTTGAAATACTTAATAGTCAATTACTGTTAGTATGCAGATAAAAATAATGAATGTTATCACACAAAGAGTTTGTATAGAAGAGGCTAGGCAGACATGAATCTGGTATATAAGTATAAATTTGTCAGAAATTAATAACTCCTATTTTAAGCCTCTTTGGAGCATTTGGGGGAAGGAAAACATTTAAATCAATTAAATTCTAACTTACATTCTAGATGGATGGTGAGATTCTGTCTAACTCGCATGCTGGCAAATGCTACAATCAGTACCTTCCCAAGAGATCTGTTCTTTTCTTCTTATTAGAACCTTAACACAAAAGCCAAGTTAACTCTTGATCTTCAGATCTTCCTGTTTAGTCACTTTGGAGTATTTGATAGTTTTATGAGTCATCAGAGAGGGACCCCGAATTTGCCTTCAAGGGATAATAGAAAATGATGTATTTCAAACCAAGTGGGATCAGAGAATAAGGAATATGCTGATAAGAAAATCTTACTCAAAAAATGATAAGAAAACATTGTTACCTACCAGCTATTCATTTATGTGGCACAATAATATTTTAGGCTTAGTATTAGGTATACAAGCATAAAATAGGCCTGACCATGGCAGGATAAAGTTCATAGTATCAAAATTAACATAAATTACATCTGGGCATGGTGGTGTACACCTTTAATCCTAGTACTTGGGAAGCAGAGGTAGGAGGATTGCTGTGAGTTTGAGGCTAGCCTGAGACTACATAGTGAATTCCAGGTCAGCCTGGGCTAGAGTGAGACTCTACCTACAAAACAAACAAACAAACAAAAAAACACCAATCAACCAACCAACCAACAACAACAGCAACAACAAAAAACAGGTTGTGCCAAGGCATGTGATACGGTCTATGACAGGAATTAAGACTATTAAAGGATGAATGAAGGATTAGGAGTGGGATAGAAAGAAAGGTAAAAATATTGATTAGACAATAGAAATAACTTCAGTGGTCTATGGTATAGAAGGGGGTCTATAATAAACAATACCATACTGTATTTTAAAAAATACACCGAAGTATTCATTTTTATTTTTGTATTCCAACCTAACCCAGGGATCAGAGAAGGTTTCCTTGGAGGAACTGATAGTGAGACTAATCCTTTCCTAAGGAGGAGATAGGCAAAGAAAATAGAAGAGCTGGAATGTTTTGCAGGTTCTGGAGCCACTGATAAGTAGAAGTTGATTGGACTGGCTGAGCCTGGAATATTAAGAAAAATGGCAGGGATGAGTTCAGAAGATGAGCAAAGAATAGATATGAGTGTCCTGTGAGCATCACAAATGAAGTTGTTTTTTTTCTAGGTAGGATCTTGCACTATCCCAGGCTGACCTGGAATTCACTGTCTCAGGCTGGCCTTGAAGTCATGGTGATCCTTCTACCTCAGCCTCCCCAGTGCTGGGATTAAAGGCGTGGACCACCTCTCCAGGCTAAGGAGGTGACATTCTATCCTAAATACTAGGAAGCCAGTTAAGCTTCTCAGCAGTGTCAGCCTTGATCCGGGTTTATTTCATACTGTGAACATTTCTAGGGCTATCTAGGCAGCTGTATACAGTGGTGGGAAGAAAACTGGATGTGGGGAGATGTGTTAGGGTGCTGTTGAGAAATTCCAGCAAGAAAGTGTGGGCAAAGGAAAGGGCAGGCATAAACACAAAAGGCCACCACCATTTCTGAGGTAACGTGATCAACAGCAAGGCTGGAAGTGAGGTGCGAATCCCAGGAGAGTCAGACAGGCTTGATTTACAGCCTCCGTGGAGAGAAAAGATGGCGTTCTTGCAACTTACTCCACTTCCTAGTGCATTTCTGGGTCCCACACAAAATAGTATTTATACTAACAAAGTGAACAGCCCAAATGAGTGGGCAATACATCTTTTTACAACACAGGTAACTTTGTATTTTTACCCCCATACAATGAAAGAAATGTCACGTAGCCCTGTCAGCTGATAGATTATAAATTAAAAATACTTTTTTTTTTGGACGCTATATCACTATTTGATTTCTGCCTTATAAATCAGGAGGAATTTAAAAAACATTGAGTGACATTGCCATAATAAAACTTCCATTTCTATATCCTATTTACATAAAAAATGTTCTAGGTACTTGTGTAAAACATGAAAAATAGGAATAAGCTTGACATATAGCATTTTTTTCTTGAATTGTTATCCACGAACCCATCAGATAATTGAAAAATTCAAAATTATCTTAATTAATAGTATCTAAATTCTGTTCATAAAATTAATATATATGCCAAAAATATAAAAACAGGCTACAATATGTTTATCAATCATTTGGATTTGTTGGTAATTGAATAAGAACCTAATGCAGAAGAAAAATATTATCACTTAAAACCTTATGGTCCCAGGAGATAAAAGAAACCTAAATATACCAACTTTTTTTTTTTTTTTGCAGAGATGTATGATCAGGTGATCAATAAAAAACATTCAAGCATAAAATATATCAAATTTAAATTTTGTTGGGGGAGTAGGACAGAATTATGAGCTCAGTGAGAAAAAGGAATAATGTAGAATTTCCTGATGTTACCAGAGAGGTTGCTTGTGTACTTTGCAACTGGACGAAGTGGGGAACGAAGACACATCAATGATTTCACATGCTTTAAACATGGGACATGCTTAAAGGAATGGGACATGAGTTATGTTTTAAATGTCATTATAAAGCTTCCAAAATGAAGGAAATATGTTTTTTCTGCTGGGGATATCTGAAGCGAAGTTATAGGGTAATTTTCCAATGTCAGCTTTAAAATGTGAACTTTTATTCCCTCCCCCCAAAATACTTTTTATTTATTGGGCATGATGAATGTTTGAAGACTGCTGGTCTGGGGAAGGAAGTAGGGTGAAAAAGGAGAAAAGATAGATCCCTGGAAGCATCATTATACACATAGGATTCTGCTTCTATCCTGGAAGCAAGAATAGGAAGTAAGAAGTTTACTTCACATTGACACTGTAAATGTGCAGATTCTGTTTGTGTAACTAGAACTTAGGTAACCAGAGAGAGCGAGCAGAAAGGGTGAGGACGTATACTTAAAAGTGAGTCCAAGGTTTGAACTCCTTGTTGTTTTAAACAAGAGCACAAAATGGTGATTGAGAAACCATGTGTAAAATACATCTTGAAACCCTATTATTCATCTTGCATAATTAAATTTTATGCCACCAAATAGTATCTCCCTATTTACTCTTGCACCAGCCACCATTCTGGTCTGTTTCTGAGTCTACTGTTTTAGGTGTCTCATGTAAATGAAACTGTACTATATTTTCCTTCTGTAACTAGCTCCTTTTTCTTACTGTGATATCCTTAGGTTCATCCATGTTGCTTTATAGGGAAAGATTCCTTTTTTTCCTAAAAGGCTAATAACATACAGTGATAAGAATGTAGTGAAATTTGAACCTTTGTACCTTGTTCGTTGGCATAAAAATGATGTAGCAGATATGGGAAACAGTATCACAGTTCCTCAAAAAGTTAACATTGAGATGTGACT
The DNA here is from genome assembly GCA_036346955.1 of Dipus sagitta. Lineage (NCBI taxonomy): Eukaryota > Metazoa > Chordata > Mammalia > Rodentia > Dipodidae > Dipus > Dipus sagitta. The sequence continues at coordinate 15,925,893 of CM070772.1, read as the reverse complement.
CAACTTCTCATATATATATATACATATATATATGTACACAAAATAATTGAAATCAGGATTTCAGAAGATATCTTTATGACCATATACATTGAAGCATTATTGCTGGATGAGTGGATAAATCAAATGAGTTGCATACATAAAACATTGAAATTTTAGTTTTCTACCAGACATACAAAAGTAAAATGACACACAGGAGGTGGTAGATAATGGGTTGAACAATGAACATCTATATGACAACTAGGAGTGAAAAACACTTTGTATTTATTTGATCAATGTGGTGGTTTGAATATGAAACTCCCCCTCCGTAGCCTTATGTGTTTGTGATTAAGCCTAATACTTAATCCGCAGCTGGTGTAACCTTTGGTGGGTGGAACCTTGCTGGTGGAGGTATGCCACTGGGGGAAGGTCTTGGAATTTTGTAGTCCGGGCCCACTGTGCCACTGTTAGCCAGCTCATTCAGACCACTTCCATCTTGCTGCGGTGGGCGTGTGATGCCCTGATGGCTCACTGCTCTGGCTCCTACTCTGATTTTCCTGTCATGATGAAACTTTTCCTCAAGAAGTAAGTGGGGGCTGGAGAGGTGGCTCAGTGGTTAACGGTACACATCTTCAAAGCCCTGATGGCCTGGGTTCAGTTCCCCAGCGTCACGTAAAGGTAGACGCACAAAGTTGTGCATGAGTCTGGAATTCTTTTACAGAGGCAAGAAGGCCCTGGTTCACTTATTGTCTCTCTCCCTCTCTCTGTCTCTTTCTCTCTCTCTCTCTCTCTCTCCCCCCTCTCTCTCTTTGTCTCTTCCACATACTCACTTTCTAAATAAATAAATAAATATTAACAAAATAACAGTAAGTGGGCAATAAGGACTTTCCTTCCATAAGCTGTATCTGGTTGGGTGTTTTGTCTCAGCAATGAGAAGGTAACTTCTACAATAAATGTTTCTGAAATGTTCTTGTTGGGTTTCTTGGCATACTCTACACTCCTTAAAGGAAAGGATTGTATTTAGTACTTTTTACTGTTCTCAAGGTACTCAGCATAATTTTCAGCCATAGTCAGACACCTTGATGTACCATATTTGTTGAATTATTTTAGCTAATAAAACTTTGTGTTAAGCTACCTCAACAACCCCACTCTGTTGACTGGGCCTTTGGGAATAGGATTGCTCTTTTTGGAACAACAAAGCTGTCAGAGTTTAAATAATTGACAAGGCTGCTAATAGCTGCTGCTTCTGTAATTAGATGATCATTTCAATTTGCGAGCATCCTGGGAACGGGGTGATGGTGGCTTCTGCTACATCCACTCACAACAGCTTTTGTTTCAAATGTGAGCATCTACACACACACACACACACACACACACACACACCAATCCACCCACCCCACACAGACACCCACCCCCTCACCCCCCCCCACTCCCCCCACACCCCCCCCCCACACCAATAGGTCTTTGGGAGGCACTAAATGCTTTTGAAGAAAGTGTTTAAATTTTCCCTAGAGTGTTTATCAGGTTTGTTAAAGTGATCATGGTTATATTTGGCTTATTTGAGAGCCTAGATTGAAACTAAATTGCCTTAGCCTTACTAACTAGTCCTTCAGCAGTTCCTCAGAAGGGTGTGTGTGTGTGTGTGTGTGTGTGTGTGTGTGTTTTCATGCTTGAAGGAAAATGGGGAAGGGCTTTCCCCAGATTCTGGAGGTGCCATTATCTCCATCTGATAAGCCTTTATACTGAGCTATGTGGCCTTCAGGATAAACACACTGCAAAAGGGCCCCTTGAGAATCTTAATTTGTTCAAATTAAAATGAATGTAGGAAGATAATAAAGCTGTTTTACAAAGCTGGTCTCGACTTAGCATAAGTAGTTTAACCATTCCTTGGGGGAAATTACATCACTCTAGCATGCAGGTTCAACGAAAAAAGCAGTAATTATTCAGGCACATAGGGGTTTTTCTCTCCCCCTCCCCTTATTTTATCCTTCATCTTTGTGAATGTAGTGATAGGCCTTCAAGTGTGCGCATTCGGCAAGTGCAGCTTTGTGGGGTTAGAAAGCCTCTCAGGTGAACTGAGTAGGGAGGAGGGTTGACAAGCCATCAGTTTGTCTAGTGTCTAGATGCCAGAATAAACGTACCACATCAAAATCAGTTTTGTAACAGAAAACCCTGCAAGAAATTACACACTTGCAGTCTTGTGCCTGAAAAAGAGGACTATATGATTTTTCTTTAACTATGATCGCTGTCATAGCAATCAGGAAGGTATATTAATTTACATATTAGTAATGGGACTGATTTCCTAAAACCTTGAAGGTAATAAGCACTGTCATTGCAAGGGATCAGAAACACTATATGCTATCACACACAAAGCCTATTGAGTTCCATCTATTTTGCTTTTAATCAACAAAAATAACATCATCAACTGTGTCCCTCATCTAGTTGCAGGTAATTCACAGATGGAAATAGGATTATAAAAGCTAGTTTTAAACTTTTTATTTTATTTTATTATTATCAGAAGAAATAGAATTGAAATTTGATGCCTCTGGTGCTAATTATTGAGGTATATTCTGCCAGGGATTGGAATCTATGGGTGGCCTGTAACAGAAGTCTGCCAAATATGAGATATTCCATACATAGATAATGAAGTGTTGTCAGTTTTCCTCAAGGGAGATTTGAATATATTGTATTTTCTCTCTAAGGTAGGTGTAACTATGTTTGAAAATACAATTGTTGTTGCTGTTAATACATATTAACTATAAATACTATTCACAATTCTGTGCTCAGAAGTCACAGTATGTACTGAACATTAATCTTAATCACTTTTCATACCAGTGAAATTTTGCATCATAACCCACTTGGAAGAACAAGATCAGCAACTGTGGTGCTAATTCTGTGTGTTATTACTAAATCATCCCAGATGATGGGAATCAGCTTCCAATGCTGATTTGGAATTGGCATATGACACCTGCAAACAATGAGGTTATTATTGGACTCTATTTAGAGCCGGCCCTGTAGTTATCATGTTGGGATTGGATGCTGGGACGTGCACAAGATTCAGAGAATGGAACGTGAGCTGAGCATAAGGAGCATGGCATTGAGATCACCAGGGCAGAGCCCTGACTTGAGGCACCTTTGTTTTCTTTTTTCCATTTCAACTTTTCAGACAGTTCTGGGCCATACATATCAATTCAGAATTTCCTCATTTTGCTCACTTTTTCCATTATTAAAAAAAATTCCACTAATGTCCTGGGATGTAAAAACATGAGGGTCTAGTTTGGTCTCCCTTAGGCTCCTGTTGGATGGTCCTTGGGAATGAGTGCCGAGCCTTGTTCTGATGATTATAAAGTACATGGGGATCAGGTGACTATCAGAGCTACATTTTCAGCCATCAGATTCTACAGGGGCTTGATGAGGGTCTCTAGCCATCTCATGCAAACTCAGTCTGCTTGTAGTGGTGACAATAGATGAGAAGACAATATAATCTTCACAGTAAATTCTTGGTCTTTAGATTGAAAGTGAAGCCTTGCCTGTTTGTTTCTCTGAATGGGAAGCCTCCATATGCTTACCTATTTCCCAAATTGCAACAATGTGGGAGTGGGGAGAAAAATAGAATAATTGCATTTGTTAATATTGTAAGCTATTATTCTATTTAAGTCCAAGTAAATTGAGTAGAGTTTGGGAATATTAAGCTAGTTAGGTTTAGCTGACTTAAAGTCATATTAAATGTTATATTCAATACTCACTTTAATATAATTCATATATTCTATGTACATATACCATCAAATATTCAGCTTTGACTTGTGGTAACAGTTTCTCTTAGAGAAGAATTACATCTTTTAAAAACTTTTTATTGACAATTTTAATACATGAATATAACATTTTCATCATAATCCTTTTTCTTTCCAACTAGCCCCTATACTATTTTAATGTATTTTTTAAATCCCCTTCTGCATTATCCATGTCCACATATTGATGAACTCAATATTGTGCTGGTAATGACAGTGTTTCTATATAACTAATTAATGGCAAACAGTAAATGTGACCAACCAAGGCCATCAAACAAGGTCCTCTGACCCAGAATTCTTTGCTTATTTCTCCTCTCCCTGCCTGAGAACGAGATTATTTTGCAGTGGAAGGAAATGAAGTTAGCTATTGGGATGAACTTTTTGATGCTAATAGATCGAAACATTGAGATACATTATCAAGGCCATTTTTAGTAGTTATTTGAAGAGACAGTGAGGCAACTTTTCACTCCTGCCCAAGGGCAGTCCTGTGGAACCAGGTCTGATTGAAGCCATTTTTTTTTTAACCCTGTTTTTTTTTTTTTTTTTTCCAGATTGCATGATTTTTAAGTCAGATACTTTAAAAAATAAAAAAGTGTACAAATACAGACTAGATGGGAATATTTACCAGAGAAACTGCCCCTCGAGCTCCTCTAAATTCCAGAAACGCTCTGTGTCCTTTTCTCTCTGTGTGGAGGGAACAGCAATCTGTCCTTTCAAGAAAATGTAAAGCTTGTTCAAGATGTTTTAAAACAGAAGAGGGAAATTGTCTTTAGATTCCCAGAGAAGATTGGACCACACAGAACTGTAGCTTCTTCCTCACCATGGAATAGGTTTCCACTGGGAGAGGATTTATACTTTTTATGGGCAAGATAATGTAAAAGATATTGCAGGAGTTAAAAATAATATTTATATGAGACTATTTCTTGAAATTGGTAATTGATTTTTGTTTGCTGTCCAATAAACAAAACCTGGAAGGAAAAGGGGACAAAATGTTCACAGTTTTGTGAGGATGAGTAGAGATTTAGTCAGATATTAGGGAAATTATTTTGTATTTTATTAATCTGTGGCTGGATGACATTTTGGGTAACCCAGCAGGCATTTTTCACTACCTCTGATAGTATTTAAAATCTTGATTTTTAAGAGAAATCTCTCAGGAGGACTTTTCTTTCATATATTGTACCCCAGGGTCCCTTGTCTTCCCATTTGGTGGTAATGTGCTTATTTAACAAAGTCTTTGATAAATAAAATCCTGATTATGATTCAACTTCTCCACTCTTCTCTCTACCTCCCTCTCTTTCTCCTGTTAATATTTCCTCCTTTTTATATAGTGGGTGACTTTAAGTTGTCAACTCAGTATGACATTACAGACCTGGCATTTTACGTGAATAGGGGAAACATATTGTACATACTGTATCCTGTGGCTTCATATTCTTATATATGAGTTAATTTTGAAGGGCTGTTATTTTTTATCACCTCAGGGTTATTGTCATAGAGTTATATTTACTTTACACCTTATAGCTGGGTTTTCATTTATGTATCAGCTCTGTAACAGTAATCCCTTTGACACACAATTCAAAATTCAGATGTAATTAAGAACTAATATGAGAATATTTAAGATTGTCACTGAAGTTTCTGTAGTCTAGTTTCCTCTTAAAGTACACAGGCATCCCTCCTTACATAAATTCTTATTGTTTAAATGTTATGTATACATATTTGCAGAAACCCTAACCCTAAACTCACTGGCTGAATCAAAGTTTCACCATTATCAGTGTACATATGTTCTATGGTGGAGAGCAGGCAAGGAGATGTAGCATGGGTTGATTATGGTCTAACATCTTTATTTACATTATAGGGTATATTCCCTGGTATCTGAGAACAATTCCTATTTATACAATGAGGAAAGAGCTTTGTGCATTGCATACAAACCTGCCTTTCAAAGTGTTCATTATGTGTTAAATAATTAAGTAATTGGCATTTCTAATGATTTAATTTATATCAGTCCAAAGTCCTGGTTGGGTTTGGATTGCTATATAGGTATTTACAAGTATTTTATGTATATTTGCAGAAATCACACAGGTGTTTGCATGGGTTGGTAATTCACTAACTTTACCAAATAAAACCACAGATGAGGGGCTGAAGAGATGGCTTAGTAGTTAAGGTACTTGCCTGCAAAATCTAATGACCCATGTTTGATTCCCCAGTAGCCACATAAAGCCTGATGCACAAAGTGGCATGTGCATCTGGAGTTCATTTTCAGTGGCTAGAGATCTTGGTTTGCCCATTCTCTATCTCTGTCTCTCAGTCTCTGTCTCTCTGTCTCAGCTTGCAAATAAATAAAAATGTTAAAAAAGAAATAATTGATGAGGTATTTCTGCCATCTGAAAATTGTTATGCTATATAAGTTTAGAAAAAGAATGATTCAGATGAAAGTTGCATGTATACCTGTTGTGCACACGCACATGCACACGCACACACACACACACATACACACACACACAAGTTTTATTGGGTAGCTTACACTACAGCTATCTTGAAATCTTTTGCATAACAAATATTCGCAGCTGCCATGAGCAAAGCCTGACAACCTGGGTTTGATTCCCCAGTACTCATATAAAGCCATATAAAGTGGCACAGGCATGTGGAGATCGTTTACAGCATCAAAAGGTCCTGATGTCTCCATTCCCTCTTTCTCTAGGCTGGTAGATAAATAAATATTTAAAATAGTCACATGTCGAGAACAAAATGTATGTTAGCATTCAGAGGTGGAGGGAGGAAGAAAGATGAGGAAATTATATAGTAAGTTCAGAGTTTCACGTTCATTTGCTGAAAAGTTCTTGAGAAGAATCGTGGTGATTACATGAAGAAGTGAATATACTCCATGTTACTGAACTGCACTTAAACACCATTAAAATGGTAAACGTTATCATATGAGATAGAGATAGAGGCTTAATGCCATATGTGGGGGTCCTATAGTTTGTGCAGGGAAAACAAATGACCCAGAAACTGAAGTGTTCTCTCAGAAATAGTGTTACAGAGCAGAGGGAAAATAGGGAGACCCATAAACACCTTTATTGGGTTAAATGCCCCACCCCCAATATCTCTGTGTTCTAACTACCAGACACTGGGAAGGAAACCTTACATAGAAAAATGATCCTTGCAGAGATAATTAATAATCTCTAGGTGAGATAATCCTGGACTAACTACCTAGAGGGCCTTATATTAGAGACAGAGTGTAGAAGACCATGTGAAGACATATACTTGAGATGAAGAGAAGCTAGAAGAAGTGAGCAAGAATTCTTTAAAAGCATGTATGTATACATAATCCATTTAATATCTACCATGTATGGAGATTCTACCTTCATTCTCTGTCAGTCTGTGCTTTGTTACCTAACAAAATAGCTACAATACACAATTTAAAGGAGGAAGAATGTTTTTTAACTCACACTTCTTATACAGGTTAAAAAAAATAGGTCCAGTATTGCTAATGGCATCTGTCTATTTTCCTGAGATCACAATTTACTCCATAGCAGGGGCCACATTCATGGATCTTGGTTCCTCTGTTATTCTAGGAGTAGGACTATGTAAGAAAGAAGGCACTTGTCGCAGTTACCTTCTCATTGTTTGGACAAAACACCTGACCAGAAGCAGCTTATGGGAGGAAAAGGTTTATTTTGGCTTACAGTTTCAAGGGGAAGTTTTGTCATGGCAGGGAAGGCGTGGCAGAGCAGGCAGCTGGGTATCACATCTTCTTACAGCAGCTAGGGAGGAGCAGTCTGAGTGAGCGAGCTCGGAACACCCAGCGAGCTGGACTAATAAACCTCCAAGTCCACCCTCAGAGACACACCTTCCTCCAGCAAGGCTCTACCTCCCAAAGGCTCACCAGCTGGGGCCTAAGTAGGAGACTTAATAAAAAATGCTCAAGGCTATGGGGAGCATATTATATTCCAACCACCACAGCACTTCATATTGAAGAATAGTGACCATTTTTCTTTATTGTTTTATGCTCAAAGGAAGTATGTGTTTATTATTAAAATTTCAACCATTTCTGAAGATAAAAAGTAAAAGATCAAGTCTCACCTTTTATTTCAGAATTTTTAATGCAGTCTTCCATTTTCCAATGGTATACATGTTATTCAGCTCATTTATTTTACAAAAGATAATTTAATTTGCATACTAGTTGATAATATAATCATTTCTCTTGACAAGTACATAGCAGACAGAGCTCCTTAACAGTGATATGCCTTACTATTACTCAAAAGTCTAGCTGTTTTTAAAAAATATTATATTCATTTATTTACTTACGAGAGAGGCAGAAAAGAAAGGGAGATGAGATAACTGGCACCTTGTGCATCTGGCTTATGTGGGTTCTGGGGAGTCAAACCTAGGTTCTTAGGCTTTGCAGACAAGTACCTTAACTGCTAGGTCATCTCTCCAGCCTTAGCCTCCCCCCCTTTTTTAAAGACAATATTTAGCTAACTTTCAAAGTACCTGCTGGAAGAACTTCATTGTAACATGGTTGTGCGAGTACCTCCGTGGTAGGACACAGAGTCCTTTGGGTATAATCACAATAGCCAGGAAATGGAACCATTGTAGATGCCCATTGACAGGTGGCTGCATAGTGAGAATGTGGTGCATGTACTCAATGGAACTTTAATTAGCAGTAAAGAAAAATGAAATCTGTAGGAAAATCTGAAGATAGATCTAGGAAGAATTCTGTTAAGCAAGGTGACTCAAACTCCCAAAGCCCCAAATCACATGTTCTCTCTCAGATGTGGATCCTAGCTTGTGATATTTACATATCTATGTAAATATTTTGTATATAAGTAAATATATGTAAATTATGTCACACACAAACATGGGTACAATCTAAAAAAAATAATCCAGAATGGAGGTCAAGACCAGGTGGTAAGAGATGTCAGGAAGGGGAGCAGAGGACACGTGACATGTACACAGAAAGGAGGGTGCACGAAGGGATAAGGAGATATGGGAGATGGGGGGAGGAGGACCAACTCAAACAGACTGTTTGAAAATGCCCTAATGGTACCTAAAACTCACTATGCTAACTAAAAAACATAAAATAAAAAGAGCTCCGTTGCCACCAGACAAAGAAATCATGTCATTTTTTTTTAGGTTTCTAAGGTAAAGAGATAAGAAAAACTTGCAGGCAAGAACAGATTCAAGAAGAAAACTCAGAAACTGTCTAGGTTGGAGAAACCAAAGGAAGGAGATTTTTTGCCTAAAAGGGGGAAAAAAAATTGCTTTAGAAGGAGGGACTTCAAGTTGTTCTGGGAGAGAGATGGCCTGCAAGTTCTGAAAACCGGAAGTAACATGCTGACGCAGGCGATTCTGGCCTTATTGCTCTCTGCAAAGCAGCGAATAGGAAGGGGGACTTCAGCAGGCATTGGAAATGCATTTCAGCTGCTGAAAAACCAATTGTGAAAAGAGTCAGTCAGAGTAAATGCTGAACGTAGGGTTAGAAAAGGCATTCCCATTTTTCCTACTTCTGCGTGAGTTCTGCTACTTAGCTGGACCGGGTCTAGGCTGGGGAGGCCCCGCCTCTATTCTCAGGGCGCTGATCTGTCAGTTATGGCCAAGGGTCATTCCTGACCTACTACGGGCATACCGTGAGAGAAAACAGGCCATAAGTTATTTTATTACCTAGTGTCTGCTGAGAACTAGGAGACCACGCACGTACAAAAAAGTGAGTAGTATAGCCTTAGAGATTACTAATAAGGAGCTGAGGAAGCAAATGAAAATCTTTTAAAATCTCTAATTAAATATTTGGGTTCGGGGTTTTTCTCTGTAAATTTTACAATGTTTACATGTGTTTAATACACTGAATATATAGTAAGTAGTAATGTAATGTTAAATGAAAAACAATAATTTCCTATCTAAGATTTTAGGTCTCTCAATCCAGTTCATGTGACTTTAGAAGAGACAAGACAGAAGAAACGGTTTTGTGGGGGTGATTTTTCAGAAGATTCAGTAGGCAGTTATTGTCTAGCTTAGTGGAACTATGAACTTCCATGTTAAATTCGCCCACGGAACATGGAGATCAACCACTGTATCTTTTACATTTTGTTGTATTTTATTTCTTTATTTGAGCGAGTGAGAGAGAGAGATGCAGATAGAGGGAGAGAGAGAATGGGCATGCCAGGGCCTCTAGCCACTGCAGACAATCTAGAGATGCATGAGAGAGAGAGAGAGAGAGAGAGAGAGAGAGATGCTGATAGAGAGAAAGAGAGAATGGGCATCCCAGGGCCTCCAGCCACTGCAGACAACCTAGAGATGCATGTTCCACTTTGTGCATCTGGCTTTACATGAATACTGGGAAGTCAAACCTGGGTCCTTTGGCTTTGCAGGCAAATGCCTTAAACACTAAGCCGTCCCTCCAGCCCTGATTTCAGCTTTTTGTCTATAATTTTGCACATCTCCCCACTTTATCTTTATGCCTCAATCATAACCACAACTTTGACTCTAATTCTATCAGTTCATGCATGTTTTTAGTAATCGTTATTCCCTTCACAAATAAACTCACAACCAGCCAGCTCCTCTCCAGGAGGTTTTGATGTCTCGCTTTAGCCATGCTTAATGAAAGCGTGCCTTCCCTAAATGGTATTTGTACTCGTATTAGCACTTTCCCCTTTCTTTTACTCTCCTGCATAAAGCATAAAAGAAAGCAAGTTAATTACGTACTTACATAAATATTGCTTTACAGACAATAATAATGCTATCAGGCCATAGCTCAGGATAGTGCTTAATCAGGTGACGCATGCAGAGTGTGATTGGCACAAAAAGCCAAATGTAGTTTCACTGCAGTCAAAGTTGTTGCGTATGTAACTTGAATGCTCGTGTCACGTGGATATTAAAACATTTTGTCATCTCACAAGGGCAGTAAGAGTCCCTTGATTGATTTATTAATTTACTTGGCCAATTCAATCACGACCTCTGAGTGTCGTAGTTTTCCTGTTTTCTTACAATAAGGCTGCCAGAAGGATTCAGTAGATTCACTAGCATGCTGCTATAATTGGGGTATTGAATGTTCCTGCAAGGCCCATGTGCTGAAGTCTCGGTCACCAGACTAAGGCACTATTTGGAGGTGTTGAAACTTTTAAGAGATGGAGCCTAGTGGGGGAAAGTTAAGTCACCAGAGTTATGCTCCTAAGGTTTTTGCACGGGTTGTTTCATTGTTCCATCATTTTTGTAAGTATTTTTACTTGTCAATTCCCTGAAATATCCAGCTAGGATATTTGAGGTGATTCGATAAAGGAAACTGAATTATAGATGAGAAGTCATGAAAGAAATATATTAAATTCATAGGTTTTAGGAAGAATTGTGCATGCTCATCTTCAGAGATCATTCTCTGGTGGATGTAACAAGAGCGAGATCGACCTGTGACAGGGCACAGCATAGCATATTTTATCGCCCAAACAAACCACCAAGTGTGCTTTGGAGAGTGAAATGTTATGCTATGGATATTTACCCCTGGACCCCAGGTAGTATCAGAAGTCATCCCAGGTAGACAATGACAATGGGATTGACATGGTTCATTTGGGATCTTCTTTGTTTAAGGTGCGACTTTTCTCACAAACACTCTGATTTAGATGAATGAATGAGATGAATGTGTTCTGAGATGGGTGGATGTATTCCCAGGAATGGTCAGTGTCAGAAGTGTGGGGGAACCCTTCAGAGGGCAAGGGTGCAGCTCACTGGCTGTACTTAATTGATGTTGATTTCATTGGTGGATTCAAAGATTTCCCCTTTTGGAATCCTAGTGTTCCTGACCCCAGAAGAGCCTTTGTCCTGTAGCTACTGTGCATCCTGAGGGAGCTTAAGCACAGTGTTGCGCTCGCACCTGCCACATAAAGCCCCGTGATTCTGAGTCACGATGATGCATACTGACAGGCCGCCCTGTGGTTTCTCATTTAGCCAAAGCGGTATCCATGAATGGTTGTCAGAGCCAAGACTCTCCTCACAGACTGCATGAATTTGGGACCTTGCTCTCCCCTCTTAGCACTTCCATGACCACTGAAAAAGACACTGAAGTTTCCTGTGCCAATTTTTTTTATTAACATTATGGGAATATTGCAGATTGGGTTGGTTATAGCTAACAGTCATGCATTGTATATTTACAATTGCTACAAATAGGATTTTGAAAGTTTTTACAACAAACATATGATCCGTGTTTACAGTGAACAGATATGCTAATCATCTTGATTTGATCAGTGCACTGAGCATACAGATATATAAAAGCCCATGTTGTGCCTCATCAATATGATATGTCAATAGAATAAATAATATAGGCCAGTAATAGTTTTTACCTCATAGCCTTATTGGAAGAATTGAATACATGTTTGTAAAATGCTTGAAAGCATGTAATATTTAGTAGGTGCTATGCAAATATTTATAAGTAAAAATGTACATAAAGATTATATATATGATTAGGTTCTAGTTATATTAACTAGGAAGTGCACATCAGCATGCATGTGGGAATAAAAGGAAGGGCAAAGGAAAAGTAAGGTCTATAGATAGCACCAGGCTATAAGCAAGAAGAACAGTAGAAGATTCACTCCACAGGAGATTTTAAGATGGAAATCTCCATGTTATGAGAGCTGGTATTTTTTTGTGCATAATGTACCCTAGAGACAAATGCTAAGTTTTATTATTTGAGAAGCATTGAATTTTGCAGGGATTCTGCTGCAGTCATTTTCATTGCTGTTAATTCTGTCACCACAATCATTCAATATTTTAATCATTGCCACAGAATGTGAAATTCCATTTGATTTTCTTTGTGATTCACTGTATCTGTTAAAGGCAGTGGTCCAGTCTCTAGACCTAGAGGCTTTGAAATGATGGTTCTTTTATTGAGGTCTGGATGAGACCGTCGGGGATTTAGTGTGTCTATTGTCGGGTTCTCTGAATGAAGCAAGGGAAATAGAAATATTCCTGGACCTGACAGTGCAGCACCTGGTAATGAGTGCTTCTAAATCCTTGATAGAATGGTCTCAGAGTCACTGCCACAGAGTGCTCTCAGCAAGGTCATCTTGTTACCTAGTTTCCAGTTTTTATGTTGGATGTCAAGGGGAAAAAAAAGTAACCAAGAAGCTTAAACATTAGAAAAGTACAAAGATGCAGGAGAATGTCTTGTATATTTGGAATTAGGTAGACTTGTTTACAAATTATGACTATGGGATTAATTATATGAGCCTCACTAAGGTGTGAGGCTGTGTGAGTCTATTTAAGACGGAGTGCTGACGTCCCCTCAGAGTAAGCAAGAAGTGCGACTGTATGTGTCTCAAAGCAGCTGGACTCAGTAGGGCCCTGGCTTTTTAAAAAATTTTCTCTACCATTTCCTGGATTGTCTCTTGATCAGATTTGGACCTTTTTTATTAGTATGCCCCAGCATGGTGTCTGATCTTAGTAAATAATAAACAGATGCATATTCAACATTAAGTGAATAATGGCCTAAGTAAATCCATTTATTCACCAACTAGTTATCAACTATTATATGTCAGTTGCTATTTCAAGGGCTTGAGAAACAGAGATGAACTTGGCAAATCCCTTAACTATCAGTGAATATGGACTGGAAAGAGAGAATGAACTCATAATGAGTGTCTGGGGAAGGAAGAACTTAAACTCTAAAGTGGGGAAAGTTTCATTAGAAGAGACATTTTGAGCTAAATCAACCAGGCAAATAAGGTGAGGGGAAAAGGCAGGCATTCCATGTAGAAGGGATTTTGCATTTTCAATGAGTCAGGGAAAGAAAGCTCGTGGCCTATCACCTGTAAGCACCTGAACTCTCCTAGAATGTTCTCTGTGTATATGTGTGCATGCATGTTCATGTGTGTGTGTGTGTGGTATACACATATGTGCACAGGGCATGGAGTCCAGGGTCAACATTTAGATAGGGAAACATCATGAAAAACCTCAAGGGACACGATCAGTTATTTGCACCTTCATGTAAAACTGATGGAAACCTCAGAGGATTTTAAGCTGTAGCTGTCAGAAACAGATTTAGAAAGGGCCCCCTGGCCGCTGCAGGTGGCTGTTATGATATTTCAAGTGAGAACAGATGTGGTCGGGAAGTGCACAGTAGTGGAGAAGACCAATGGGGCAGATGCCAAAGGCCTTAGGACTCACACGTATCAGGTCTGTGGGGTGGACAGGTTGTAAAATCTAGAGAAATCCAGTCCCTGATTTGAGACAGAATGGTAGAAATTCTTCTATATTTGAACAACCCTGGAAATATTTTGGATTTCTGATGATTGTCTAACATAAATTTAAATACAGTGGCTTAACATGGGGAAGACACCACTCTAACATATCATCTTTTAAATTATGCTTTGGTTCCATCTTAAGATTCTTGTCCTTATAAACATTAGCTGTTCTCATTGGATTTTTGGTCCATGTTCCTTTCCTACTTGCACTTCTTTATTTGAGACAACGAAAAGAGGAACCCCCGAGCAGCATCTCTATCACAAAATAGCCACAGCAAAAGAAGAGGTGAAATTCTATCTCTTGCTGATGAGTTCCAGATATCGCAATACGAAGGTTAAATCATCGGCTACATTAAACCATGATGTGCATATGCAATAATATTTTCTACTAAATATTGTTTCCTGGGTGGATATGATGTGGTTTCCTTCTGAATACCATTAAGATAAAAAATGACTAAGGAGTGTGAGCCTTCTGTTTATTGTATTTTCTTCTGTTGCTACCACCAAACTCAAAGCAAAACTTTCCACAGAGCTTCTGTCTTTAAGTATTCTTGGATGTCTTTGTGTGAAACACTTGGTCACTATTCTGTATCCTAGCTCAGGTGGCCTTTTAATGTATTTTTCATTGGGTAAATTCTCTTATGGTTTGGTTTGTGTGCCTTTTATTTTAATTCCTTTCATATTGGGAAAATTCACTTGTTTGCAGCAAATACATGTTTAAGAGCAGAAATTTATATATTGGTATTTTTTTGGAGGGAAAGATTGCTTCGTTTCAAAATTATTGTTATAAATATATGTTTGGATTATATCCTAAACATACTATAGACACTCACTAGAAAATACATATAAGTTAAATAAGCTATAACAGGAATTGATTCCTTGCATAGTGGTTGGAAAACTAATATAAACACTTTATTGTCACGTGATTTTTGAAGTATATATTATAAGTACTCCTAGGCTTCAAATTGGTGAGGCTGAAATAAGACATGGGAGAGTCTCAATTGAAAAAGGCATATGGACTAGTAAATGAGAAAAAATTGATTGCACACTGCTGATTTTAAAATGTTAGTAAATATCCTTGATAATAGATTTTCTTTCAGCATGAAATGTGCATGGACATGAGCATGCTGTTTTTGAAGTTGAGGGCTGGGAGATAGAAAGGCAGAGTTGCAAAAAGCACAGGAAACTTGTTTTCCTCAGCAGCTCTGGCCATGGAATGATTTTTGCATGAGTCATTCTTCAACCTATTTAAGTCCATCTTTCTTATCTTCAAAGTCAGGAGACTGAAGTGATTGAACAATGGGGCCTTTAAAATGCTCTCCTTCAGAGCTTGGTAAGTGATGTGAAGATAGAAATATATAAGGCTGTGGCTTGTAGAAGACAAATGGTCTCTGTATTTTCTTTTCTTAAATATTGAAATGTGAAGATAAACTATTTTATGATCCTAGGCTAATCCACTTCAGTCCAGCGTGGTCAGTTCATTAGGGTGCTATACAAGTGCATGGACCACCTGATATAAGACTCTCCAAGAACAATCTGAGAGAAGGATCAACTGCCTATACGAAGGCACAATGAGGACCTTATGATCCTTGTAGGAAGTAAATGCATGTTTATCCCTTGTGCTGTTTATCTCAGATGAATGAAGGTTATCAGCACAGCAGGTCACAGTTGTCACTGAAGAACTTTCAAATGTAAGATGTCAACAGCAGCCCAGCTAGGTACCTTCATTCCCAGGAAAGGGGATGAGAGAGAGAGAGAAAAAAAAGTCATTATCTTGTGAAAAATATAAAAGAAAAAAATAGAAGCAGAAGGCAAACATTTTATATTTTTTAAAAAGCAGTTGTGGTAGAGGGACCTTTTGTCACAGTTTGAACTTTTTGGCTGAATCACCAGACAGAAGTCATGAAAGTCCGTGGGGAGTCCGGATGAGCTTTCCTGCCCTGTAACCCTTGTATCTGAGAATAGCATATTCCTTGTAGGGAAACAAAATAAAGAAAATTATGACAAAATCTAGCTTGTTCTTTGACACAGTCCATTATTTAGTTCTTAACCAAGCTTGCTGAAGGGAAAAATCAGGCAGCAAGGAACACAAAAGCCTCTATGGACATCTTCGTGACTAGTAATGCGAGTAACACATCAACTACCTATTCTGCATTTACTGGAGCTGATCTGAGATAATCAACATAGGGGACTGCTTTACTTTGGCTCACGGATTCAGAGATTTCAGACTTTTCCATCCGTGGTGGCTTTGGAATCATGGCAGCACAGTGCATCATGGTGGGAGGCATGTGGTGTAGAAGGTCTGTTCACCTCAGAGCTTTTGAGGAAAAGAGAAGAATAGAGAAGGGGTCTGAGAACCTAGTATTTCCTTCAAGGGCATATCCCCAGTGTTCTAATTTCCTTCTTTAAGGCTCCCATCTCCTGAATGTTCCATCATGTTCCATCAGTATCTTGGGGAGAAGCCATGCCATTAACAGTCTTTATTAAACTAACTTGTATATGTGTCTACCAGAGAACTACCAGGAGTCCTTCCTCTTCAACTCTGAAGCAAGAATACCTCGTAAAAATCCTAGAACTAAAGACAATTGAAATATTCCATTAACTCGAATAAGGCACATGATGTTATCAACCATTTAAGCATTTGAGTATAGAGAATTATTTTTATTTTGTGTGACTTTCTGAATATATTTGTGTTATTGAACTTGAGTGACTAACAGTGGTCATTAACCTATTCTGCACCTTGGATCTGTTTGTTTCATCTGTAGAAGCTTTTGGATCAGTCCTTAGAACAGAGATTTGAGTAAATAAAATGAAACATAACACACAGAATTACAAGAGAAACCATTTATATTAAGATGATATTTTCAAAATTTTATAAAACAGGCCTGGGGAGATAGCTTGAGTACTTGAAGATGCTTGCTTGCAAAGCCTGCTGGCCCAGATTTGATACCCCAGTACCATATAAATCTAGGTGCCCAGTGTAGCACATGCTTCTGGAATACATTTGCAGTGGTAAGAGGCCCTTGTGTACCCAGATTCTCTCTGTCTCAGTCTCTCAAATGAATAATTAAAAATATTAAAAAAATTACAGAAGAAGAGTATTATATAGGACAGATGTCTTTAGTACTATGATTTTGAAATGATGAAGATAATTAGTATTGTGAGATAGACATTATAACCTAATGAGAGATGCAAATGAATATGAATTCTCTTGGTGACACAAGTTTAGCTAACACTAGGGTAGCATGTTGCTTATGTTCATAATTCAGGGAAATGGAAAATTTCCAATGTAGATAGGAGAAAATAAAGACGGAATTTTTCTTATTAAAATGAGTGGATTTCCCGAAGGAGTACTGTCCTTTTAAGCATTCAGGGACCTCAGGTTTAGAATCATTTTCCCTATAGGCTTTCTTAGTCTGTCTTCTATGGTTGATTTCTACAAAGGAAAGGGAATTGGCTATAAATATCCACTTGAACATAACAAACGGAGAATAGATGAATCCTGAAATATTTCTTGTAGTTAGAATAGTGGCTCCTGATAAAAAGTATTCAAATTTCTGGAAATGCTTTTTCAGTCTCATATCCCTCTTTAAGATATAAGATACAAGATATAAGAATGTATATAAATATATATATGTATGTGTGTGTATATATAAAATATGTATATACTTATATACAACTAGTGTAGTTTGGGTGGAATATTATTAAAATTTGTGAACATTTATAAAACAATTTTTAGTACCTGAGATGCACAGATTTTTTTTTCTTTTTTAATGAGAGTGAGAGACAGGGAGAGAGAGAGAGAGAGAATTTGTGTTCCAGGGCCTCAGGCACTGCAGTCGGACACTTGCACCATCTACTGCGCATGTGTGACCTGACCTTGTGCTTGCCTTACCTTTGTGCATCTGGCTAATGTGGGATCTGGAGAGTCAAACATGCATTCTTAGGCTTTGCAGGCAAGCACCTTAACCACTAAGCCATCTCTCCAGCTCCCCTTTTTTAGTGAGAGCATGTGCACAAAAGAAAGAGACAGAGGAGAGAATAGTTTTTAATTCAGGCATTTAATATGTTAGCTTATGAAAGACATATCCAGTTCCAAATGTGGAAATTTTACCATAATCTTTTCTGATAAACAAATTTCCAGGAGGAGAAACATGTTTCTTTTTCTTTTTAATTTTTCCTTCTTCCTTTTTTTTTTTTTTTTTAAATTAAGTGCTTCAAGTTGTTGAGAGGCCAGAGTAGTCACTGTAATGGCATCCACATGTCTGGATCAGGATGATCCTGGTCCTCTGGGGAGAGGGATCCGGTTCCTGGTCATCTCACAGGGGTGGAAGACATCCAGGGTGAGGGCTATTTCTCAGGTTCTTCCCATCTTAGGTGCATGAGAATGTGGAAGAATCAGTGCTTTCGGGTGCAATTAAAGTGACATCATTCTTAGAATACAAATTCATGCCTTGAAATAATTATTTGTCTTAAACTCAGATGATGCCATATCCACATCACAAAGAGTATTAAGATGCATATCTTCCCCATTTTTTTTTTTTTTTTGCCGGAATCTCTGTACTTTCCTGGCTGTGCCAACAGCAGAAGATGTGTAAAAGTAAAATAAGGGGTGAGATGCCCCCAGAATACAGATCACTGAAGGAAACGGTCTTGTTCACAGAAACATTTTTAACTAGTTTTTGTCTAAAGGTGCTTTAGAGGCTGTGAAATGAAGTGTCGACTTCTTTGCTACAGGGAACCCTTAGAGTTGTTGGAAAGTGCCGTGGCTGGCCCTGGCTTGCCCGCACTGGGAAAATGATTCACATAGCACATGGAACACAGAAAATTAGATTACTTCTATCTCTGTTGCTGCCAAATAATGAAGAATATGTTCTCTCTTTAAAAGATGCCCTGCCTATGAAGTGGAGCCTGACCCTCCTGGATGACTGCAAACAGAAACTAAAATGGTCCTCTCAGAGCTCAAGCCCGTGCAGCTCCTATTTGGGTCATCTCCTAGCCTTTATTTCTAGTACAAGACAGTCGAACTCTGGGAAGATAAGAGAATTTTGCAGTTCTCCAAAGTAACCCCATGTCACCATGAGTTATTTCTAAAAGGCAAATGTATAAGGCTTTGCACATAGACTTTAAAAATAATTATTTGCAAGTATTACAAGTTGACATTTCAAAATGCTGAAATTTGAAAATAACAGTAAAAAATTCTAATTAAGCAATAATAAGTGGGAATTGACATTTTCTACCATTCACCAAGAAGTTTGCCTGCTAATAACCCCACCTCATATCAAGTTCTCACTCCAATGACATTATAGAAATATAGAATGACATTATGGTACTGGGTAGAAAATTGAGGTCTTAGCATCCAACCTGATTCCATCCCTTTCTCAGTCTCCATGCACAGTGCTGTTGGTATTACCCTAACCTGAAAAAGCATTTACGCTTCCTTGGAAATTTTAAATAGAAATTGACTTTCTTTAAGCAACCTTGGTTTAATTAATATGCCTCAACAATATTGACTCTGATCTACTTAGCATCCCTTGAAACACTGCAGCTATTTTTGTAGTGTTAAAAGTGAAAGTTTCTACTTAGGAATTTTAAGGAACAACAGGCATATAGGCTGATCCAAAAAGAAATAAAGCTTTCTGGTGGAGTGATGTGGGATTGTGATAAACCTCCATAGCCTCTAGGCTGGACCATGCAACTATCTTCCTGTTTTTCCCTCTTGGAGTCAGGTGATGATTTCTGCCATGGTCTTCTCATTCTGAAACCTGTGTTCACATGGATGAGAGATTGAAAGATTGTTCCATTTTATTGTCTATGAGGAGAGTGTCTATCCTTATTCTGGAAGAGCTGAAGGAACCCTGGAAGTAAGATCAACATATCTGACCCTGCAATCCTTTGTGACAGAGAGATATTAGACAGTTTGTTTTACTCTTTGTGGCTTTGTCACTATAAAGTGAGAGTGACAATTCCTGTTTTATGGAATGGGCTTGATGTTTGGATAACAATGTTCTCTAAGCAAAAGCCACTAGCCCCCTGCTTGGCAAGTATGATGATGTAAAGTGTAATGTTCAATGTGACTGTATAACCAATGTTTGGGTCTCAGAGTCATCTATTGTTGTGAGGAAGTATGATCACCACCCTTTCTTCTGGGCATCCCACAGATCTAAGTGTCACCTGTGCTTCTCAGTTTGGGGAGTGCAAGATTCTCTCAGAGGAAGTATGGTCACTTCTGACCCCATCCCAAGAGTCTGCACTGGAGAGTCTCCCAAGGAGAACGTCAGTTGGGGTGAAAAGCTTCTGTGATCATCTGGAGCAGACTTGTGATCTGAAGGGCAGCACAGGGTCATATACTCTTTGCTGCTCCCAGTGGATGATTTACATAGTAGATGTGTGTCCATGAAACACTGAGCATTAAATTTTACATTTTAAATTACTTGCTAAATGTTCATTGATGCTCTATTTAAATTTTGTTCTTTCTTGCTCCCCCCCCCCACCAAAGTATATGAAGTTCCATATCACTTTTACTGACAGGGCAAAGGACTGGGCAACCCAAGTGTTAGGTTTGGACTCATTCTCTATCTGATTGTAGTTACATCCTTTGAGATTTCCAAGATCCTGTTTACTTCAAACAACTATCAGGGGTTACCTAAGAAGAAAATGTTACAACATACTTGACTTTAGATTTCCATTAGGCACTCATTTGTTCAATGAATGCCATTTCAGTAAATGCCTTACATGCCTCACACATTCCAATTACTAATAGATCAAAAGTGAACAAAATAAATATGGTTCTTCCTCTAAGGAACTGTTAGTCTAGCAATACTGAACTTTGTATCCTGATGATTCCTGAAAGACTTGCTTTTGTTATCTGACACATTAGTGGGAAGAATATTTTAGATGTCTTCATCTAATTCTTTATGGCAGTTTATAAATATGTATATATTACTTTAAGTTTTTGCTAATTATTATTGCTTTAATTGTTTAATATTTATGGGATACAATGGAATACTTCACCACCTGTATACACTGTATCCTGATCAATTCAAGATAATTAATATTCTTTCTCTTTGTTGTTACATCATATTAGGAACCTTTTCAGTCTCTTCTTGTTAGTCAGAAAATGTATTTTATGCTGCTGTGAACCCTAGTCATACTACCAGAACAGCAGAACTTATTGCCTCTAATTGTGTTTTGGTACCTCTTGTCCATTGTTATCCATCCTCCCTATATCCTGTATATGTTTCTCCTTCCCAGAGCCCAGGGATCACTATTCTATTTGAGTTGGATTTTTCAAAACTTAGACAACAGAGAATATACTGGTTCTTTCCTGCTGAGTAAAATTCTTCTGGATTCAACAAAATATTTTCTTTGCTATTCATCAGGAGGAAAGGAGAAATTCTGTTCTCCTATTGAATATTTTTATGCTATTAAAATCTATATTAGGATTTCTCATGGCACTGTACTGTATAATATCATGTAGCTACTTTAAGTTCCATAGTAAACTATTAGCTTCCATCTTTTCTCTTTTTTAATTTTAATTTATTTATGTGTGAGAGAGAGAGAGAGAGAGAGAGAGAGAGAGAATGGGCATGCCAGGGCCTCCAGCCACTGCAAACAAACTCCAGGCACATACACCACCTTGTGCATCTGGTTAATGTGGGTCCTGGGGAATCGATGAACCTGGATCCTTTGGCTTTGCAGGCAAACGCCTTAACTACTAAGGCATCCCTCCAGCCCATTTTCCATCTTTTAATCTCTTTGTACTAATATAAATTATATATTTTTTGTACATTTACAAGTATAGTAATTATTATGTAAGTGTTACAAAATTTGTAAGGTAGCTGTAAATAGGATGAAAATCTCTGCTGGACCAAAAAATCAAGAGTTTTGTGTAACTAGATGGAGAGAGGAGGTACATTATTTCTGCTGGGAGATTGGTTACTGTGGTGGTTTATAATGATTTTTCAACTTGAAAGGACCTAGAATCATTTGTGAGGGATGAAATAGATTAGGTTAGTTTCTAAGCAGATCTGTGAGATCATGATTAGGTTAATTTGTGGAGGAAAACCTGCCTTAACTGTGGGAAGCTCCATTCCATTGGCTGGGGTGCTGGACTGTCTAAAAAGAAAAGAGTTGACTGAGTGATATTATTCCCTACTCTCTACTTCTTCCCTGCCAATGTGATGATGTGATGCATGTTTCCTGCTCCTGCCATGCTTCCCTATCATGAAAGATCCTACTCGCTGGAGCTGTGAGGCAAAAATAAACTATTTCCTCACCTAAACTGCTTCTAGTTGGGTATTTTGGCCTAGCACTGAGAAAATAACCAATACAGTTCCACTTACAGTTGTTCTTAGCACCCGCGGGTCTTTCTCACAGGAACGATGGAAAATTGGAAATGGTTCTGAGTCTTTAGGCTACAAAAATGCCTAGGAAGATGGGCTTATTAAGGGACCAGTTATGTGTGCATCCTGGGGCTTCAGGAAAGATAAACAGGTGCATCACAGAGCATTGACCTGAGAACTCTGTGTTCTACGGAGTCTTGGTGGGCAGAAGGGAATGTGTACAGGGCCAGCAGGGCCTATGGAGTGATTGTCCCAATGCTCAGGGTGGTTGGTTGATGCAGAGGGGCTAGACTCAAGGCAAAGCAGCATTGTCACACAGCTACATCAGAGACTGCCAACAGTTAAGACAAAGAGCATCACGTCAAGCTGTGTATCTTCTTGCTTCCTGACCAAATTACACTCATGATTCTGGATGGGAGTGTTTCACATATCATACGGTATTTGGGGGATGGTGACTTGAGATTGAAAGCTCAGCCAGAGATGAAGGCAAATGTCCTCTGGTTCCATAATTCCAGAGATTCTGGTGTCAGTTCCGTCCTGGTGCTAAGTGAGGGAAATGAGCACAATCTCTCTATTGTGTATCAATTAAATAATTACAGGGAGTATACATTTTTCAGCAGCAGAAATGCATACCTCATGTAAAGTAGCCCAGTGGCTTCCCCCACCCTGTTTCTGTGTTAACAAGCTGTGGATGCCTCTCAGTTGCACACACAAGGCAGTCACATTTTATGTGAGGAAGAGGTTCATAAAGACCTTGCATTTTTCAAAACTCACATAATTCAACACTAATTTTTCTATTTGTAATAAATTGCAGTGTATGGTGTATGTTTCCAGACTTCATAAATCTAGCACAATGGTAGTGCAATTTTACTTTTAAATATACTTTTATGTATATCAAATAACATAAAAATAACACACAAATAAACTATAAAACCTTGAACTTTTCCATCACTTTTTTTTTTCCAAGGTAGGGTCTCACTCTAGCTCAGGCTGACCTGGAATTAACTATGTAGTCTCAGGGTGTCCTTGAACTCATGGCGATCCTCCTACCTCTGCCTCCTGAGTGCTTGGATTAAAGGTGTGCGCCACCACACCCAACCCATCACTTTTTAATACATCTAATTTTACTCTCTGGTTCTTGATTTGAGTGATATTTAACAGCAAACCACTCAGTGAATGCTGGACTATTGTTATGGGATATCAAAATAATTATTAGTTACAATAGCATTACATACGAAAAGATTCACACAATAGTTAAAGAATCATTCAGACTGTAAGCTCAATTGTGGTTCATGAAACACTTATATTTCTGGTATTTATGCTTACCATCTAAAGTTGACTACCACTCAGCAGTGACAGGGAAGCTATCCTTGACCCATGGCCAACTAACCAACGATGACAACTTAGAAGGATGTGATTTATGGATGTTTTTGTGTGTGTGTGTGTGTGTGTGTGTGTGCATGTGTGAGTATATTTTCATTGCATTATATTATACACAATATGAAAGGTATAGTGTAAATGAAATAACTGCTCCACTTCACATTAATATTGTTCAGTTTTGTATAATGAGAATATGGTACATCTGTAGCCAATGATAGTTATTATTACTAATGAAATGTTAGAAAGGGCTACTACTGTATTCCCAGTGTTGTTTTAGACAGTGCTTCACAGGCTCTGGAAAAGCTGAACTTTTGAAAGTTGAAAATGTAGAAGAAAAAGCACCCTGCGTTTGCAGATATTAGTGGTGTAAGGTCTCCCTGGTGTAGTGACAGCATGTTACCAATATCATGTCAGTAGCTCTGAAATTGAGAGGAGATGTACAGTGACTGCCAGAAGTTGCAAGCCATTCCATAGCCTTTCATCATACAGATGCAAATATGTATGTAAATCACAAGAGCTCAGAAAACAGTAAATGGCAAATTTAAAGTCCTTAACAATTTTTTTCCCCATATGATGAAAATTTATATAACTTAATGTTTACTATTGGCCATGTTGGATGACTGCCTTGACCCTAATTTCTGAAAATTCAACAATAGATTCTGATAATTGGTAGGAGCTGATTCCAGCACACCAGTGACAATCACAAGGATAGTGAGGTCAGTAATTTAATTTCTGTCTTTCCCCATGAGAATATCACCTCACAGAGGCAGAGATGATGCTGGCCTTCCTATAATAGTTTAGAGTAAGGATGACAGAAATCACTTGGGAATTCTGTGGAGGGAAGGGCCTATATATAAGAAACTAGAGTTGTTCACCACCATGGACAGCTGTAGAAGCAGGTGATGGGTAGAAACTCTCTCCTCAGTGGGAACTACTTCTGCAAGTCTTAGTGACTCTCATCAACCAGACCTCTGCCCATGAGTCTGCCTACAACTGCCTTCAGGGACAGATCCCGCATGGATGCCTCTCATACAAACAGCCTGGTTCTGTGTGGGAAGGACATTCTAAAGCTTGTGGTTTCAAGGTTCTCTGTAGATGGGGCAGAGATGGTCACATGTCAGTGATGGGTATATGTCCCCTCTTGCTTACTCACTTAACACTGATACTCAGAAAGTTGTCTTGCACATGCGAGGTGCTCACTACATGCTGGTTGAAAGACTGAAGCTAAAGTATTGAGAGTGTGTAACAGCCATGAGGAAGAGTGAGTGATAGACTTTAAAGAAAAGGATTTATTTAGATGGCACACTAAATTATCCTGACCACGTACCTGTAGCATTCAGATAAGCCTGACTCAAGAAATCATATTCTGAAAGCTAATGTGTAGCTTAGTTCTTGGAATTTAAAACATATTTCTGCCTAATAACAATGATATAAATGGTAGTGAGGTCTCTAGACTGGTCCATAAAAAGCCATTTAACTCACAATGTTGCTGAAATATAGCAATAATAATGTAATAGCTCACCACCTTATGGAATATTCTATGAGAAAAATACATTTCAATTTTCAGTTCTAGTGTTAGGTCCACATTTCTTGCTCTGCATTCTTTCTCCCTAATTCCTATTTAGACTTTAAACAGCAGGGATAGGAACCTCTTGATATGGTTTCAGTTTTACTCAGAACAAGGAAGGTAATTTCCGAACGCTCATTGTAGATAGAAAATTCTAGTTAAGGGAGGCAGCTTTCAAACCTATCATGTAAAAGTAAATTTTTTTTTTTTGTAAAATATGTAGGGTACATTGCTAGTGTTTTATATTATGGTTTTATGTGTTATGCTTATTTAATTAAGACTGGAGTTTTCATTGCCAAAGAATATAAGCCATATAGTTTAAATTAAATTAGAAGAATAAGCTATATTGAATTTGCATAGAGATTTTCGTTAGTAGGTCTTACCAGGTGAGTGAACCATACCTTGGGGATATTAACTCTGGCAGTTCTTACAGAAATCACTCAATAAATTACTACTACAATGGGCCAAAAGACACCCTACAGAATACTAAGAAGTGCTTTAGTTTTCTAGAGGTGGGGATCCTATCCTGTTCCTCAAGAGTGGGCTGTAGATTTAGTCTACAGGAGCCCTATAAATACCACATGCAATCAGTCATGCAGCATGGCAAAGGACTAAGTTCTGAACTGCAAATGTAAACTAAAACACAATAAAAATCAAACCTAAAGACCCGCATAATATTTCATTAGAAAGGATGAGTAAGATATATGGATTTATAAGTAGGCAAGTTACATGTCAGGGGACCTAGAATTGGAAACCACTAGCGCTACTTACCCAACAGTTCCAATTCTTGGCCCGCAGGGCAGGATGACTCTTCTTAGACGCAATGTGATGAGATGGAGCTGTGAGGGGCTGTGACCAGTGAGTTGCTGGTAGACATGATGCTCCCAGATTGTGTTTGTAGTGTAGATTATTTTATTGGTGGCTCGTGACACCAGAATCCTGTTTTTCACTTGACTGTATTGATTGACAATATTCCAGATAGTACTGCTGTGTTAGCCTTTGTTCCATGTGATGGCTAG
Source organism: Dipus sagitta (assembly GCA_036346955.1). Classification (NCBI taxonomy): domain Eukaryota; kingdom Metazoa; phylum Chordata; class Mammalia; order Rodentia; family Dipodidae; genus Dipus; species Dipus sagitta. The sequence goes on along the minus strand of CM070772.1, from coordinate 15,899,601 downwards.
CAGGAGATAAAGTGACCATATAATTTTCATCCAAGTAAGTGCATTGTTGAAACTCACAGGAAGCCAACAGCCATAAGCCAGTATTGTCCTCAGTAAATAGGAATGTGTGATGTGTGGTCACTTAGACTTAAGCCTTCTGAGGGTTGGGGTTATTGCTGGAGCTTAACTTTCTATGTAGCTTGATGCCTGTCATCTATGCCAGAGCTGAAGATGGCATTTTCTTCTCAGACTGTCTTTAAAGGAGCATTCCTATACTAATTGGGTTGCATGTGACAGAAACTCAAATTAGATCTGGCAAAATCAAATAAATGTGGCAAACTTGGAGTCCAACAAAGAGTTAAAAAAAAAAAAAAGTCAAACACTCAAAGCTTGGGATGTGAATGTTCCCAAGTCCATTCTTCTTTGTGTGATGGCCTTTATCCTTCTTACTAAGGCCAAATCCTCTGCGTGTGGACATGACAGGTCCAGAAGCTTCTGAGTTCTTAAATTCTGAGTGTTTCCATTATCAGAGAAGGACAGACTGACTCACACATGTTCTCTAAATTCAGTTTCAGAATTCCTAAATAAGAATTTCTGTTTGGTTCAGGTTTAGAATGATGTTAACTCACCCGGCCACTTGCAGTAAGGAGCTTGTCATGCAGGACCATGGCTCTTTCTCTGGAAACCTCACTGAAAGTGAATGTGAGCTTCAAGAATAATGACAATGGGGAGCCAGGCATGGTGGCACACGCCTTTAATACCAGCAGTAGGGAGGCTGAGGTAGGAGGATTGCTGTGAGTTTGAAACCAGCCTGGGCTACAGAGTGAGTTCCAGGTAAGCCTAGGCTAGAGTGTGAACCTACCTTGAAAAACCAACCAACCAACGAAACAAACCAGAATAGGAAGGTCAAAAGAGGATACACACAAGTCTTTACTTCACACGAGACCAAGGATGTATGTAGAAACTATAAATAAAGCACTTACTTGGACTTTTTCTGGAGTTATTGCTAGAATTTGGGAAACAGGCCATTGATTCGTTTTTCTATGTTTGTTTGAAGTTTATTTTTGGTAAAAGCTTCAGAGTTGGAAATAGCTTTCTAGAAAATTAGTTGTGGTACCAAGGGATTGAGTTGACCCATCTGGACAATGACCTGGTGTTGTTGCTCTTGGTAGAGGTGCATCCCAACCGGCCTCACTGAGTGGTGGGAACACACACGATAAAATGACATTCAAGTTGCCATTTTTCCCCATTTTGGTGAACCAGTAAGTTTATTGGGGTTACTTATAGAAACATAGCAATTACAAGGCAGCTTCACCACCAAGAAGCCTCCTGGCAACTTTTGGGCAACTATATCACTGAAAGGTCCTCTGGGTGATGTACAAGAAGCTATGGTTCTGAAGAATCTCACCCCAGTCTATTGTTTCACTCTGAGGTGGTTCCATTAAATTCTTGGGGAGCAGAGGGGTCTCATCAGGATCTTGTGAGCCTCTCCCACCTCCATAAAGTATTTTTTTTCATGTATAATTATGTGGTGTGTGTGTGCTCGTGTGTGTGTGTGTCTATGTGTAGTGGTTTGATCCCTGTGTCTCCCATAAACTTATGTATTCTGGATACTAGGTCCCCAGCTGGTTGAAATTTGAAACTGGGGCCTCCTGGTGGAGGTGTATTGCTGGAGGCAGGTTTAAGGGTGTTATATCCAGCTTCCCTTTGCCAATGTCCACCTGATGTTGGCCAGGAGGTGATGTCCACCCTCTGCTCATGCCATCATTTTCCCCTGCCATCATGGAGCTTCCTCTTGAGTCTGTAAGCCAAAATAAACCCTTTCCTCCCACATGATGCTTTTGGTCAGGTTCTTTGTGCCAGAAACACAAAGCTGACTGTACCAATGTTCATGCATATGTTTGTGTGTGGGGGTGCACGTGTGTGTGTGTGTGTGTGTGGGTGGGTGTGTGATTATGAATGCCAGACATAAATGTTGGGTCTTCTTTAGTTGCTCTTCATTTTAATAATTTTAAACTTTTAATTTTGAAATAATTCTAGGTTCACAGAAGTTGCAAAGGTCATAGGAGAATGGCCCACCTACTATATACATACATACATACATACATATATATATAACATAGTTGACTACTTTTTATGTAGGTCCTGGGGAATCGAACCTGGGTCCTCTGTCTTTGCAGGTAAGCGCCTTAACCACTAAGCCATCTCTCCTGCCCCAGTTGAGAATTTTAATATAAGAACACTCTGTTATTTGGCTGTGTTCCCATCAGGTTATTCTCTGTTGTCACCTTCCCTCTGTTCCCATTCCACTGAGGGCCCATCTCTCTCAAAGTAGTCCTTGCTCTGTTTTGTTGTCTCATCCCTTTTGTCCCCCTCCATGCTCTATGTGAAAATGTTGATGGGGGGCTGGAGAGATGGCTTAGTGGTTAAGGTGTTTGCCTATAAAGCCAAAGGACTCAGGTTCAATTTCCCAGGACCCACATAAACCAGATGCACAAGAGGCACATGCGTCTGAAGCTCATTTGCAGTGGCCAGAGTTTCCTGGCACGACCATTCTTGCTCTCTCTCTCTCTCTCTCTCTCATTCTCTCAAGTAAATATGGTTAGGGTTAGGGTTAGGGTAAATAAACAAGTAAATAAATAAAAATAAAATACTGTCAAAAAGTGTTGATGGGTGCAGAATAGTGCAGGTCTTGTGGCATTTAACTGTTTATAATTTCCATTCTGCAGTTAGTTTAGTCCATCAGCCTACCTTCAAGAGTCAGATGATGAAATCTATGCGTCTATTGTAGGCTAGAAATTTGGGTTCTTCTTTTGTGTAACCTAAACACAGCATTTCACATAATTTTCATGTAAATTTTGGGGGTGACTAGTTAAAAAATCCTACTTCTAAGGAGGTTACTAGCCAACTTTCCTGCAGCTCTGAAGGTACCCTATGATGAAGGGCTATGCCATGATGAAAATAATTGCTTTAATTAGCCATCAAACAGACTTCAGGGTCAACATGACAATGGCTTTCTTTCTGAATTTGATTTAGTAGAAGCAGCTAATGATTTCGTTTTTATTATCTTTACCCCCTGCTTCAGAATTATTTACTTAGCACATGGAAGGCAACAGATATTTGTTATTATAAAATCAATTTCATGCCTGACTAGCCCATCTCTTCCACCTTTGTCATTACTCTTTGAGCTTTGGGTGTTATCATAGACTCATTTATGTTTATACAACTAGATTGCAATGGTCCCTCCCAATAATCATTTGGTGAATTTGAATCATTACAACAGCAGATAATACATTTCATTCTCATTTTTAAGAGAATTTTCATGTGTTCGTTCTTTCCAGTTCTATCGAAATTTCTGACTGATAGAATAATGTTTCTACAGTCAAAATGTCATGTTGTACTTTGCTCCAGTTACCTATTTGATGTTAAGAATGGATTTTGTATTTAGAGTAAAAATCAATTTGCAAATAATGTGAGACACATCCATAAGCTATCGTTTTTGTTAAAAGCGCTCATCTTTGAGATCACTGCTTCCTCAAGTTGTATCCCTTTCTTTTTCTCCAGCTTTCATGTAAGGATCAAGGTGACAGCTGTGACTTTTGTGAAATGTTAGTAGCTGTGAGGTGAAATAATCTATATCCCAGTAAGACCTTTCTTTTTCTTGTCTTTTTGTTTTGGTGGGTGCTCTGAATTAATTTCCAAAAGACAAATAAAATTAGGTCACAAAGCTTCTTTATGCCTGCTCAGGACAGCTTGGATTCAGGGTTTAGGATGTCAACCAGATCTTGCCCTGTTGTCCCCAGCAGGTTTTATGATCCCCACCATGTTATGTTAGCCTGGACTGCCCTCGGATACTGTCATGGGAAATTGACCTGCTTAAATGGTTGCATTAGGGGTCCAGAATAAACTTGTTGTCCCACTTATCCAAGCAGCCCTTCATTATTCTACAGAGGCAGGACTCCTGCCTGGATTTTCTGTGTAGCCTTACCTCTCTCTCTGTGCGGCTGGACCCACCACATCACTCTAATTGATAATCTGCCCCCTAGAGACCAGTTATTTGTCACTTTCTGACCCTATAGCCCAATCTTTCCTGCTGAACTGCTTTGACTTTAATACCCAGTGAACATGTTTTGAGAGGGTACTTAAACCCCACTAGGAACCCTTGCTTAGTTGTTTTTTTTTTTATGGTCTGTGTGATGTTCAGCAGGTTGGAAATGTTCTGAACATCAGTCTCCTTGCTGTCAAAAACATGCTGACATAAATGTCTACTTTGTCCCCTTCAAGTCTGCTGAGAGAATTCAATATGGTAAAACCTGTGAAAAAAATCTCACTTATTTTGTTTGAGGCACAATCTTTCATTTCATTGGACATCACACATCTGTAATTCATTTTGTTTGCTGTCTGTGGTGTGTGTGTGTGTGTGTGTGTGTGTGTGTGTGTGTTCATATGTGTATGGATGCATGTACATAAGTACACGTGTATACAACACTGTTCCCTTTTTTGTTTTTTGAGACAGGATATACCATTGGTCTGGAGTTCACCAATTAGTCTAGACTGGCTAGACAGTGAGTCCCAGGGGTCTTTCTGTCTCCTTTGGCCTAGTACCTGGATTATAGGCAGACCCCATCACACCCAGCATTTTACATGTGTAATAGAGATCAAATTCAAGTCCTCATGCTTACAAGGCAGACACTTTGCTGACTGAGCTATTTCCCCAGCCCACACATCTAGATTTCTATTGCACAATGATCTCCATAATTATCATTAGCTAGCCTCCCTTAGAAAAAGTCCACACTGGTGTGCTAATTTAAAATTTGGTGGCGATAATGCAGAAGGTTCGTGTGGTGCTTAGAATGTAAAATGCCCCCAGTAGCCTCGTGTGTTTGTGACTGATTAAGCACAAAGTGTCCTTGGGGGAGGGACCTTGGCATTTTGTAATCCAGCCCTACTTGCCAGTACAAACGAGCTCACTTTCTCACCTTCCTCTCTGCTGATGGGAGAGGCTGTGAAGCCTAGCTTCCCACTCCTGCCGTGCCTTCCCTCTCATGGTGAAACTTCCCCTGGAAACTGTAAGCTGAAAAACCTGTCCTCCCATTAGGTTGGGTTCTTTGTCCCAATAACAAGAAGGTAACTGCTACGGTTGATATACTTTAATTGTGTCAGAATCACATGAGGGTATTTGTCAGTATAGAGCCCTGGGTTTTGTGCTCACAGACTCTGGTTTAGGGTCTGCTGTGCAGTTTAGGGACCTGCACTTTTAACAAGCACCATGTACCAGTGTGACATGGCTGCTACAACAAGATGTTTCAAACTGGGTGGCTTAAGTAAAATAAATGTATTGTCTTGTGGTTATGGAGGCTAGAATTTCCTCCATATTCTTCTTAGATAAAAACAGCTCAAAGAGTGAATTTATAGCCCTGGCAAGTTCTCTGCCTCTGAATTCCTTTTATCCTGATAACTGGAAAGAATGAAATCTCCCTTCAGCAAATCCATTTTTGTTGCAGGGTGGGACAGAGTCCATTATTCTTCCCAAATATCTTATTTTTATGTTTTCCAAAAGAATGTTGCTCCCCTTCTTGGTTGCCCTTCCTATATGTGTTTATCCATCCAAGCCCTCTCTCTGCCTAGGTACAGCCTAGCTAATGGTACACTTCTAGAATAGCATATCCTATAGGAACAGAGTTTCTCCCTGAAGTTTTGGTGGAATTTATCCTCTGTCTTTGATTTATATTATCTGTTACGGTATGAATTCCTTACAACCAGAGAGATGCATTTTATGTCTCTAGATATTTCTTATTACATTTCTAGTACTGTGGAACCCCTAAGCAGCAAATAAGCTCAGCAAATACCCATGTTGTTTATTAGCTAATTGAATAAAAAATCAAATATTGGAGCTTTTGTACTACTAATAATTTTCATAAAGCTGGGAGCAGCGGTGCATACCTTTAATCCTAGCACTTGGGAGGCAGAGGTAGGATGATCACCTAGTGTTGCCAGACTGTGACTACATAGTAAGTTCCAGGTATGCCTGGACTAGAGTGAGGCCTTACCTCAAAAATTTTTCGTAACTTCAAATTGCCAGAAAGGTGACAGCTTTTTCCAAATGTCCTTCGAAAAAGTTGATGGTTAAGGTAGATTGTACTAATTAAATGGAATATATGCATTCACTAAAATTACACGTATGAAAATTATGCATCATCATGAAAATGTCACAAATTACATATTAAGTGAAGAAAATAAAACATGAAATTATGTTTCTCTTGAAAATCTGACTACAGAAAATGAATAAAAGCTGAGAGAACAAAGGAGAGAACAAAAACCATGAAACCAGTTGCATTTCAGCCATAGATTAATTGGTAATTTTTTTCTTTTAATACAGCAATATTATTTTGAACTGTGTGGTCATCTATGGAAGGTAATAATTTGCAAGAATAGAAAATGATGACTTTTATAGAGACTTTAAGAGCCTTCAGCACACCTATTCTTCAACATAACACATGCACTGACCCTGATAGCCAGGTGTGTTTAAGGTTTAAGCTCAAGCATCAATGTATGTGCAGTTAACATGAGAGCTATTTTAAAGACATGACTACCACGTCTTAAGAGAGCCATGTTGGAATCCTGCAATGCGTGTGTACTGTAAGCTCCACACGTCAGTGTGCCGCCCCCATGGGGCAGAATTGCCAGAAGAACATCTGAAACTGAGGACCCATGGCAATCGATAAACTGAGATTCTTTTACTTCAACTCCCCATACAAGCTCATGTATTTTGTCTGTATAGAAAAAAGAGGGGGGTTCTTGTCTTTGAAGCATCATGTCCTTTTCCTGTGTAACAATATCCCACAGGGTTTTCATCAGGGAAGAAAAGGCTGCCCACCGGAGTGAGAGTTCGCTGTGATTTTCTCATCATCTCTTTTCATTTGCAGTGCCACTGGCAAAACTCTTTTTTAAAAGGGTTCAGCAAGATGATTGGCACTTGGTAAGTGGTTGATATTGAATAGGAAAAGCCAAGAGCTAATTTGAAGTCTTTATATAATGTTCTTTGTTTAAAAAAAAATGAAGAGGAAAAATCCAAAATTAGAACGCTAAGAACTAGAGCAGCCTTGCACCATACTGTTTTAATTGGCTGCTGCTCATGAGAAGAATCAATAATTTCTTTTGAAGTTTCACATCGACTGCTTAATTTTGATCAAGTCTTGTAATTAATCAGCTGTGAATAAAATGAATCAGCTGTAATTTTAACCATTTTTAAATAGCTACAATAATATAAGTAATAGGTGATCTAACCTTATTCAAAGCCTTGTAAATGACTTGAACAGTATTTTGTAGGAACTACAACATGTCAATTTGCTCATGAGGATCAGCCTTTTCAATACCTTTACAGAATACATTTATTGAAATGTTAATGTAATTTTGTGTTTTTCAAGTGTTATGCCTGTTTATGTTAGCCATCAAGGGGAAATATAATGCCTGCTACAACTCTAATGCTTTGTCAAGCACCATATAGGCACAACAATTAATACAAAGATGGACAGGCTATAGGTCAGCTTCTTAATAACATAATGGTGGAAATGGAGGAAAACATAGTCCACAATGCTCCCATTAGCGCATCCTTGGATGTCCATGGGTATGTTACCTGTATATAGGTAGATTTTAGTAAAGGAAGGAAGTGTGAGTGTAACTGGGTGCTTAATGTTTGGATACCAGAGCAGATGCATAAATTGAGTAATGAATAATATAGGTGAGTGGCAGGGTTTTCTGTATTATCTATTTTTCCCTTCTTAGGAATAGAATTTGGCTGCCCAGGTAAGACTGGGGTGCTCATGCTGTTTGCCCTGATGTGTGGACTTTGGATCCTATACTGTTTAATAGGATGTAAATGAAGTGTGTGTGTGTGTGTGTGTGTGTGTGTGTGTGTGTGTGTGTGTAGCTTCTTGGCTCATGCCATTAAGGCAAGAAGCCTGTGTGTTCTCCACCAGTTTGTCCACCTCTCTGGATGGGACAATTGAGAGTAAGTGTAATAATGCAGACTCCATATTGGATTGCTATGAATATAGCTCCTTCTATACCAAGATAGGAGAATGAACCCTGTTACATATCATCAGAGTTGTTGAGTTAGCTGAGAGTCTTATAGATGAGATAAATTAGCTTGCTTCTGGTATCATAATTTTATGTCGCCCTGTTTGAGTAGCCATCTATTTTTCTGATGAACATAGATGGACAAGATTCAGATCAGCAGAGAGGAAGCAGAAGACACACAGTGTGGAAGAACAGCGAGGACAGTGGTCCTGAGTGGGGACTCACATGGAGAACACTGAGTTGTCAAGTGACTCTCTCACAGTGCCTCTGTATAAAGAGTGAATGGAGCAATAACCATTCCCTAGTTAATTTAATGCTTATTTTGAATTTGTTGGTTTTGATGTTTGTTAGGCATGTGCTATATGCCAGACACTATAGATATTGCAGTGAATAATCTAATAGTGTGGACCATAATGTGGAGAGAAAACATCAGTAGTAAACATCCAGTTACACAAATTACACGTGATGCAAAAAGGACATTTCCAAATGTGATGATAGCGTCGTCAGGACAACGTGATCTCGGGTGGAGAGCCAAGAAAAGGTTTGTTTTGGAAAATAAAATTTTCAAATTGAGAACTGAAGAGGGAGCAGGGATTTACCTAGACCTCAGCCATGGCCATTTCTGCTAATAAATTCTGCTTCGTTTGTTGGTTTGGTTTTCAAGGTACGATCTCATTCTAGTCCAGACTGAGCTAAAGGTCAATCTATAGTTCCAGGCTGGCCTGGAACTCATAGTGCTTCCCCTATCTGTGCTTCCAAAGTTCAGGGATAAAAGACATGTGCCACCATGCCCCCAGCTTAAAATTCCGATGCTTTGGTTAGCTGTCAGTGGACTCTCTTACCTGCTTTAGTTCCCTTTCTTGCCTTCTTTCTCTCATGGTTGCTCTTTTGTCTTTTGAATATCAGGTGAAAGAGTGGTCATTGGCAGTCAGCATGTATCTTTTGCTTGAGTCAGGAGTGATTTTGAAGTGTTTGAGAATCCTCAGTTGTGTCTTCTGTTGTATTCAGAAGTTTCTTTTCAGCATTGCCTCATACACGCAAACTTTTGTGATGATTTACGTTTTTTTTTTAAAACCTTTTAATGCTAGTCACATCCTGTTCTTATTTTTTTATTTTTATTTATTTTTATTTTTATTTTTTTATTAGTCAGTTCTGTATTCAGCAAATACAGTCAGTTTGGTACCATTATTAGACTCATCCGTGACCTACCCCCTCCCCTTGGCCCCTCCTTGTTGAGGTATACGGGTCATGCATTGTGGAGTTAGCCCACAGTTATGGGTAAGCTAAATGTCTCTGCATATCATGACCCAACATGTGACTCTGACATTCTTTCCGCCCCCTCTTCCGCAAAATTTCCCTGAGCCATGTTGGGTTCATTTTTGGTCTGCTTCAATGATGAGGTGTTGGGGGCCTCTGAGGCTCTGGCTCTCTGATTTGGTAGGAGTTGATTTTTCTCTGTGTTGATCTCCTTCCCCCTTGTGCTGGTATCTGGTTCATCAGGAAAACAGCCCCCTTGCTTGTTTCTCCAATTTTTCTTAGTTTCAGCCGGGGCCCTTTTGAGGTATGATGGTGTGGCTCTCTCCTTAGGATCTACATCTATCTGAAAAAGAGAAGCAGATTCTCCAACTTAAAGGGGTTCTAATGCATTCTGAAAAATGGTCAAATTATATTAAAAAATGGCCAAGGCCATGTGTTGGTGGCTCATGTCTATAATCCCAATCTATAGCCAAGAGGCTGAGGTAGGAGGATCACCATGAGTTCAAAGCCATCTGGGCTACAGAGTGAGTGAGTTCCAGGTCAACCTGAGATAGAGTGGGATTCTGCCTCAAAAAGCAAACAAACTTGTCCAGGGATCATAACTCTCCCTAACATGTTATAAATGTTGGCTCTTGGGTTTCAACTGTGCAGGGATATAGCTTCTGAGCATGTCAGTTCCTTGCCATGGTGTCTTTAATCTGTAGACTGGCGACGTATCACCCTGGCAGGTTCTTATTGTCTGTCAACACAAAGCTTGTTTTGTGTACAGTGTTAGCTACTGGATGGTTCTGCAGGAGTGATGTGTCACTGAAATTTTCTCTTTTGACAAGTCTCTTACCTGGTGGTTAATGGCTGTGATGAAAATTTTTTTTTTCTTCAAGAAATGAAACATTTCATCTTAGTCATATGTTCTAGTCTTTGATGATGTATTTGCCTCCAAATGCCAATGAAACCTGTTTTATTCTGTCCATTTTTTTTAAAAAAAAAGCCTCTCATTTCTCCACTCTATACTTATCATTCTTATCAGTGAAGTAATGCGTAACTGCCGTCTATCAGGCCCTGTATTGTAAACTGATTGAATGATTGTTGTCAACATGAGGGAATTGAGGGAATCGGTGTACAGAAAGGAGAGTGAAAAATGTAGGATGTATTCTATTCAATAACAAGTGAAATAGAAAAGTAGTTTCACTAAACTGTTTGAACAATCAGAATTCAGACTCTCTGAAGAGAGTATATGCTTTGTAATCAATACAAAGTGAATTATGGTTTTGTCTGATTTTCTCCACACAACACAAAACCTGCTGGATTTATTTTGTGCTGGAGAGAAATCTATCTTGAGGATAGGTCTAACATAGTCTAACTTACAAAAAAGGTTTGAAGCCGATGCAAAGTTTTGCTGGTATACTTCCAAGTAAGTCATCGATTGGAGCAATTACTAATATTTCAAAACTATTCCATGTGATGGAAACAAACCCCATATACTAAATATTGAATCTGTATCAATGGCAAATTGAAAGTAAGATTCAATTCAAACTGTAAGAATCATTATTGGGAATTGTAGGTGTTGTGTGTGACTGTATAATATATGTGGTGTGATGCATGTGCACATATGTGCATGAGTGTGCACCATACACATACAGAGGCCAGAAGAGAACATTGTGTGTCCTTCCTCAATCCTCTGTCTTTATTCATAATCTTTTTTCCTTCGGACGGGGTCTCTCATGGATCCCAGAGCTTGCTGCCTTTGTTAGCCTCAGTGATTCTCCTGTCTCTGCTCCTCACAAGACGGGTTCCAGACATGGATGGCCATGTCCAGTTAGTCCTATGGGTGCTGGGGAGGTGAGCTCAGGCCCTCTCAAGCCCTCATGTTTTGAGGCAAGTGACTCTTGCCCTCTAAGCCATGTCTCCAGCTCTTAGGTGTAGTGTTTGACATGTGACTGTTCCCAAGGGCAGCTAGCTCTCTTGAACACCCTCCAGTACAGCAGAAGAATTTTACATCTTTAAGGAGGGTTGATGGTCACCTTAGCTTTGTAATGCAAACCAGTCAATTCCTCATAAATATGAGGATGGCAGTGGCAAGGAGTAAAACAGCCACGTGCACCTTTGTGTAATCAGAAAATAAGAAAAAAAAATAGGCAAAATTGCAAGAAGTTTGATTTACTGACCAGTGAAAGGAGAGACCCACAGTAATACCACCGTAGCTGAACAGTAAATTCCAATGGCCATGGTAAAAGCTTTTGTCTTTATGGCTTTACGTAAGAGCAGTCTGAAGTGGTTAAGCTGTCTGCTACCTTCAGAAGCATTTGCAAGACACCTTAAAATTCCTTGAGTTTTAAAAAACTGGATCCCAGATTCTACTTTGGGTTTGTTAGTAGTTAATATTTTTGGTTAGGCTATATTTCAAAAAAAAAAAAAAAAGTGGGACAAAGGGGCATTTGAATGGGCTTTCTGTTATAGGTCTGAGGATTCTTTTGGACTTTCTCCGTTAAGCAATATGACTATGGTGATCAAGTTTTGCCTCATCGTTATCTTCATGACACTGACGATTACAGATGTTCCTAAATTGCTGCAAGGTTATCTCCTGAAAAACACATCCTAAATTAAAAGCCTCTCGAGTGGAACACGCATTGAATACATCCAACCTACTGGGCATTCTAGCCTAGCAGCACAGTGCCCCGTAGAGCTCCCACTGTTTCCCCTGGTGAGTGAGCGGCTGCCGGGAAGCCGTGGTTTGCAGGAGATGCCCAGCAATAAGGGAGAGTCAGCCCCACATTGCTAGCCCAGGAAGAGATCTCATCTCAACATGTCCAGCATGGTTTCTAGTGAATGGGTGTCCTTTGTGCTATGGTAAAGTTAAAGCATCCCAAGTTGAAGCATCACTAGTTGGGTGCCATCTGTCTATGCTGCCCAGGCTGTAGGTAATACTTAAAACAATTTGTGGTAAGAATTTTCCAGTAGATTTACTCAACAGCATGGCTAGACTTAGGTCCTTTAGTTGTGATGATACTTATGTGAAGTTATTTACTTACATTAATCCTGCGACATTGGGTGGGGGGGAAACTTTGGTTTTAATTAATGTAATGATGCCTTTTGATAGGCCAACCTCTGCTCTATTATTATCTCCTAATCTTTCTCATTAGTTCTTCTCACTTTTAAATTTTTTAAAATATTTATTTATTTGTAAGCAGAGAGAGGTAGAGAGAAGACAAACAGATGGTGGGAATGAGCATTGTCACACCAGGGCCTCTAGCTGCTGTAAACTCTAGACACATGCACTATCTTGTGCATCTGGCTTACATGGGTGCTGGGGAATTGAACCTGGGTCCTTAGGCTTTGCAGGGAATCACCTTAACTGCTAAGCCATCTCTCCAGCCCCTATTCTCACATTAAGAAAGACTTTCACATCTAGTGTCTCCTTTGATCTACAGCGTGAATAGGGGAAGGCAGCGTTCCAGAAGTTCTTCATCTACAGCCAAATGCATTAATGCATGAGAGGTTTAGGACGGAGGAGGAAGGAAGGGCGTCTCCGCTGTGGTAGCATCCAATGGAAAGAGAGGAGCCAGTGGCCAGGAAGTCCAGTCAATGCTGGGTGGCCGGAAAGGAATCAGTTAGATGTGCGCTGTCAGAGGCTTGAGCTGACAGCCAGTGAAGATCAATCTCTCAGGCATCAGAAAATAGAGAAGTGAGTGCAGGTAGACGAGGTGTTCAAGAGGTCCGATCACGCTTGTTGAATGTGGGCTCCACAGGGAGGGAGAAGAGCTTGGTATACTTAATTAGCTAACAAGGAGAGTCAGAGCGCTGGTGGAGTAGAGTGGCATACCCAAAATTATTCACTTCTGACGAAATAAAACACCAGGAATTATGTCGATATCCTTTGAATACAACTTCTCAATATAATCGGTTGTTTCTTCTCTGGCCTCTCCTTATCCGGTTTGGGGTGCTCCTTGTGTGGTACACAGTACACCTTCTTAGCCAGACATTATAAGAAAAACATGGGATGAAGATGCGTTTTCTCCTGAGGTATCAGATCTGAAGGAGTACCCTGGTGAGAATGTAGGTCCGGAGACAGCGGAGACTATGTATTTGCTTGACAGGTTGCTTTCCTCCCATCAGAGTTTTAGACTTCAAAATCTAAGCTCAGTGATTTATTTTTAATATCTATTATTATTATTATTATTATTATTTTGGTTTTTTGAGGTAGGGTCTCACTCTAGTCCAGGCTGACTTGGAACTCACTATGTAGTCTCAGGGTGGCCTTGAACTCATGGCGATCCTCCTACCTCTGCCTCCTGAGTGCTGGGATTAAAGGTGTGCGCCACCACACCTGGCTTTTAATATTTATTTTTATTTGAGAGAGGGAGAATGAATGAATGAACTAGGGGCTCTTGCACTTTATACTTCTGGCTTTACGTGGGTCCTGGGGAGTCTAACTGGGCCATCCGTCTTTGCAAGCAAGTGCCTTTAGTCATGGAGCCATCTCTCTAGCCCAACCTTTTTCTTTTCTTGAGGTAACTGCAACACCAGGAGAGACTGGTGGGATCTGAGGCCACAGAGAAAGGGAGATATTAGACTGCTGAGAGAAGAGAAGAGAAGAGAAGAGAGGAGAGGAGAGGAGAGGAGAGGAGAGTGGAGGAGAGGGGAGGAGAGGAGAAGAGAGGTGAGGTGAAGATGAACCAGGGAGGGAGGGGGAGAGAGAGAGAGTCAGTATTTTGAGGGTAGATCTGTAATATTTGTTCTTGATTAATACAAAATTTTAAATAAAAACTGTGAACCTGGTGAAATGAGGATGCCATTGTTGGCTGGAACACCCATGCTCTCCAGAGCTCTCCCTAGTTTTAAAAACCCCTGATGAGTTACGTGGCATAGAATCTCTTGATGCTTTCATCACTGTTGCCGGACACCTGCTGTCCCACTCTGTATGTTGTTGGTCATGTTTCAGAGGGACTTTGGTGATAGTTGTACAGGAAAGGGGTGGGGTGGAAAGAATGTCAGAGCCACATGTTGGGTTATGATATGCAGACATTTATTTTACCCATAACTGAGCTAACTCCAGAATGCATGACCCATATACTTCAACAAGGAGGGGCCAAGGGGAGGGGGGTAGGTAATGGATGAGCCTAATAATGGTACCAAATTGACTGTATTCGCTGAGTACAAAACTACTTAATAAAAAAAATTTTGACCTCTTTACTTACATCATTTGCTTATTATCCTCGTACTGCTAAGTAATGAAGCATTCTTTATTATCCATTTGGGTTAAGTCATTGTTCTTGATGGAGAGAAAGGAAAAGATTTACATAGTCTGAAGAGATACCAGAGTACTTGCTTAGTAACTCTACTAAGTCTTCAGTTTTATGTATACCTGGCCCATAAAAAAGCTGAGGCAAGATACTTTGTGACCCTAAAGTATTATTTTTATTCTAGTGAGGTTAATTTTTGTGACTTCCCCCTGATAGAGTGGTGTTTTCTTTTTTAAAAAAATTTTGTTTATTTACTTGAGAGAGATAAGGAGAGAAAGGAGGGGGGGGGGAGAGAGACAGGAGGTAGAGAATGGGTGCACCAGAGCCTCTAGCCACTGCAAATGAGCTCCAGACACATGTGCTACCTTGTGCATCTGGCTTATGTGGGTCCTGGGGAATCAAACCTGGGTCCTTTGGCTTCACAGGCGAGTGCCTTAACCATTAAGGCATCTCTATAGCTCTAGAGTGGTGGATTTTAAACTCTTATATGCACACAGATCATTTCAGGTTCTTGTTAGATTTTGGGTTCTGAGCCAATCTGTTCATCATGGGACCTGAGGCTCTGCATTCCCAGTGCATACCTTCCCAGAGACATACAGGTTCACTAACTTTATTTCTTTCTCAAATCTTTGCTGGAAAGTTGAAGAGAATTGAAAGAATTCTGGAGCTGGGCATGGTGGTGCATGCCTTCAATCCCAGCACTTGGGAGGCAGAGGTAGGAGGATCACTGTCAGTTTGAGGCCACCCTGAGAGTACATAGTGAATTCCAGGTCAGCCTGGGCCAGAGTGAGACCCTACCTTAGAAAACCAAAAAAGAAAAGAAAAGAAAAAAAAAAAAAAACAATTCTGGGACCGGCTCCCATTGACCTAAATGCCATGATGAACAACAGCCTTACTTAAAAGTCTGTGTCATAGAAAGCCAAAACTCCTACTGATTTGCTTTATCTTTAGTTGTCTCCTTTTTTGCTCTCTATAGAGAGGATACTGGGCAACATTTTTTTTCTTAAAACTGGCATTTTCAGGTAATACTCACGTATACCATCTCTGCATGCATTCTAAATACATACAGACTACATTCACTGTGGTATTGTCTAAACTCCAACCACTGCTAGTGGGGCAGCAGTATTGCTTACATTCCAAATGCACGCTCCATGTACTGCAGTGTCACGTGCACTGTAAATATGTTCTCTGTGCACTGGAGTATCACATGTTCTCCTAACACATGCTGCCTGCCACAGGGGACATGTTAAGGACTCCGACATTCAACGTATGTTTTCACTTCCATGCGCGCTTGACTCTTGTGAGGTCTCTGAGCAGCCTGAGATCACCAGCCTGTAAGGAGAACACTGGCACCTCATCAACGGGATTCAGCGGAAAGATCTGCGACTCTGACAAGTGCAGATTTATCCTCTCTGAGCGCCCAGCACATAAATTTCCAGGAGCAGTTGGCACTTCTCATGGTCTTCAAGATATACTATTTAGCAATAATTTTACTTTCAGAGAGACCGAGAGATACTCGTTACTTGGAGCTAGTTACGCCATGTCTGGATTCATGGTGCTAAACTATCAAACTGAAATCACCTTGCAGTTTATAAAGAGCCTTTTTACACACAGAGAAAATAAAAATTATGGCCACATAGGATAAGTGATTTAATAAACTGGTATAGAACAGGGAATTGAGCTCTTAGTTTGTAGTAGCTCTCTGCCTTGTGAGTGTCCTGAGTCATTATGTTACTTCACATGTAGTATTTACCATTTGCCCTCAACAACAATGAATGTGGGAGGTGCTCTGTGGAATTAAGCCTCTGTAGACTGCTTTTAGATAGAAGATGTGAAGTCCAAAGGACAGGATGTGTTTCAATTTCAAGAAATAAAAAAAGAAATGTTGCTAATTGGTTTATGTCAAAAAGAGAAATTTGTTCATAGGACTTGGAGTTTGTTATAGTTCTCTAGAGGCCTGGGCAGGTCTAGGGTCACAACTGTGTTATCAGTTATCTCTCCCCTTCCACCTCCTTTCCCTCCCCTCTCCTCATCTCACTTCTGTTTTTCCCTTCCCAGCTTGTGGCTGACATTGTTTGGTAAATGGCAGTTTCCAAGGACAGAATGAGCAGAAATCTTGTAACCTAACCAACTAGTATTATCTTCCTTCTTTTAGCCACCCAGGCTTCCTCTCCTTTGGCTATTTACTTCCTAATATTCTGACCTTAGAAAACCTCCTATTTAAAATGTCCTCCTATGTCATGTCTTTTCTTAACTATCCTTCTTTCTATACCAAAGACATTCAAACTTTCTATGTTGTGAGGATATGGAACTTTGCTGATGTAGTCATTTAAAATTAAGCCATGCAGTTTTTAACACAATAGAAAATATTCATAACGCACTAAATAAGAAAGCAAATCCAACCAATTGTGAATCGTGACGTCCTTGAAGACACAAAGAAGGAGAAATGCTTAGATGTGAAGCACAGCCCAGTGATACACAGATAACACAGAGGCACACAGTCAGATATATTCCATAGTTAGTATTGGATGGAGAAAGATTGATTCCCAAAGCATAATTTAGCATCCTTAGCTTATTCACTGGGCAGCTCAATATTCCCTAGAAAAAGCAACAACCTTATTCTTTTATCCCTCTTTTTATTGACAGCTTCCATACTGACAGACAATAAACCATGATAATTCCCTTCCATCCCCCATCTCCCCCTTCACAAATCTACACTCCATCATATCCCCTCCCTCTCTCCATTAGTCTCTCTTTTATTTTGATGTCATCGTCTTTTCCTCCTATTATGATGGTCTTGTGAAGGTATTGCTAGGCACTACGATGTCATGGAACTCAAGGCCAATTTCTGTCTGATTGATTGCATTGTTAGAAGTCTTACCCTTCCTTTGGCTCTTACATTCTTTCTGCCACCTCTTCCACAGTGGACCCTGAGCCTTGGGAGGTGTGATAGAGATGTTTCAGTGCTGAACACTCCTCTGGCATGCCTTTTCAGCACTATGGTGCCTTTTGGGTCATCCCAGTGGTCACAGCCATCTGAAAAGAGAAGCTTAGGAGAGATGCTTTTGCATGCCTGGCCCTGTTACCTGGAAGTGGAGTGGAAAGGCAGGTTCAGTGTTTAAATACTTGGTCTTTAAACGTATACCTAGAGTTCCCATATCTAGGGCAGCAGCTACGTCTACATTTACTAACACTGAGAAGTGCACTAGTGTGTGCATACTTCTATAGATACCTGTCTTTAACCATGCTGGAACAGTACATGAGTGTGCGTGTGTATGTGTGTATGCATGTGTACACACATGTGTGTATAGAAGTTGCCAGGCTTGGCTGTGCAAAACAGAGCAAGAGAGCTGTAATCAAATTACCCACCAGTGCACAGCAGCAGTCAGAACAGATCTGGTCTGAGAAGGACCTTGGAAAACAGACCTCTCTGTTGCCAAGACATAACAGAGTGTTTTCTCATAAAAGAAAATCATATGACCTTATGTTTGACATCCTGTAAGTCTATGGCCAGTTTGTAATTAAAAATAGAAATGAAAATTTCTTATTAAGTTTTAGTTCTAAATATTTAATATCCATGAGGCAAATTTGATTTACATCATTATAGGTGTCTCAACCATATGAAAATACAGGAAAATTTTATATAATACTTAAAAATTTTAATATTGGGTTAAGATATTTAAGGAACTTTTACCTCTTTATAGATATGGTGAGATCTTTTTCGAAGGATTTTTTTAAAAAGTATTTTATTTATTTATAAGAAAGAAAGAGGCAGAGAGAGAGAGAGAGAGAGAGAGAGAGAGAGAGAGAGAGAAAATGGGTGTACCAGAGCCTCTAGTCATTGTAAACAAACTCCAGAGTTATGTGCCACCTTGTGCATCTGGCTTTACGTGGGCACGGAGGAGTCAAACCCGGGTCCTTAGGCTTTGTAGGCAAGTGTCTTAACCACTGAGCAATCTCTCCAGCCCCTATTTTGAGATTGTTAAAGAACATTACCCACACATAGCTCATTATGTCATTAGTTAATATCAAGCCATATGTGGAGAGTGATTGAGTTATTTTAAAAGGGAATAGTGCCTCATACCAACCTGAAAGTAACACTGACCATTTATTTTTATTCTGAGGGAATTTAAGGCTCCATGCCCCAAATCATTGTGGTATTACTTTAAATCCCACTTCATGCAGATACCAGTCTATCTGCTATAGTTAATTCTTATATGTTCTTGCCATCAATGTTATATTAAGTATCAGAAAATGCAAATAAGCCAATAAGTATTATAAGTATTGGATGTTACACTAATGTCCCTTCTTAAGTCTTATTTCTTCCCTCTCCTATTCTTTTTCTTCTTCACTTTGCTTATGTCGTGCCTATTATGTTCCAGGCTCCGTGTGGAAGCCTTCTTCCATGGTCACGATGATCCTGTAAGGAATGACAGTGACATCCATTTTGCAGATGGGGAGACAGAGGCTTCCAAGTTGGAGTAATTAAAATGTTTAAAGCTCTGTAGACTATCTCCCAGTGGTTCTCAATACGAAGACCCCGGGCTACAAGCATGACACAGCGACTTACTGGAAATGCACACTTGTGGGTTTCATCCCAGATGTCCTGAATCAGAAGCTTTAAGATGGGGCCTAAAGACCTGTTTTACAGTGTTCCTTGGGTGACTTTGATCCACACCTGAGTTTGAGAACCATTAGTTTGGTTGATCTGGATCTGAAAGTTTGGTTCTGCATAGTTAATTTGTGCCAGTGTTATAAATACACACATGTGAATTTATTACTGTAATTTGTATTGCATTTCATTCACTTCTTGTCATATTTGAAACTGTTATTTTTTTTTTTTCAATTGTCTTTTTTTGGTTTTTCAAGGCAGGGTCTCTCTCTAGCCCAGGCTGACCTGGAATTCAGCATGTAGCCTCAGGGTGGCCTCAAATTCATGGCGATTCTCCTACCTCTGCCTCCTAAGAGCTGGGATTAAAGGCGTGTGCCACCACGCCCAGATTAAGAAACTCTTATTTTTAAATAGGCTTCTTAATCTTATGGCTGATAGTGGTGAGGTTTTTCAGACATATATTTTAAGCTATTTTATTTAACATCCTACTAGGGAATTCAACAATGTAGTACTATATAAAAAGACTCTGACCAGGGCTGGAGAGATGGCTTAGCGGTTAAGCGCTTGCCTGTGAAGCCTAAGGACCCCAGTTCGAGTCTCGATTTCCCCAGGACCCATGTTAGCCAGATGCACAAGGGGGCCCATGCATCTGGAGTTCGTTTGCAGTGGCTGGAAGCCCTGGCATGCCCATTCTCTCTCTCTGTCTCCCTCTCCTTCTCTCTGTCGCTTTCAAATAAATAAATAAAAATAACCAACAACAACAACAAAAATTTAAAAAGACTCTGACCAAGTGGGGTTTCTTCTGGGACTATAGGGTGAGTCTGGTATGAGGAAATCTATTCATATAATTTACTGCACAATCAAATTGAGGAAAATTCATAGATCAATGAAATTGTATTTGATAAATTTAGCAACTATCCCTAATAAAAATTCTATGTAAAATAAAAATAAAATGGAAGATTTTTCAGTATCATTAATACTATTTTCTAAGAACCATAGCAAACGTTACCTTACAAGGCAAAACACTAAGACTATTTCTATGAAATCAAGAGAGAGAAAGAATGCCTTCTTTTCTAGTGTTATTTACCCTTATTGTAGGTTATTGTAAGCACAAAAGATAAAATAATAACTATAAATGCAGATTAAAAGAAAAAAGATCAACTCTCCCATAGATAAAATTATTTCCTAGGTACATGGAAATCCCAGCAGAGACTGGCAAAAATGACTAGAATTGATAGAAGAATTTTCTAACAGAACTTGATTATAAGATAAATCATTAAGGGAAGGGGTGAAGATGTAGCTTAATGGCTGTACTTCTCTAGTATGAAAGACCATGAGTATGAGCTCCAACCTCAAAAAGTAAGTATGCTGGGCTGGAGAGATGGTTTAGCAAGCCTAAAGGCCCAGATTCAAATTTCCAGTACCCACGTAAAGCCACATGCACAAAGTGGATTTCGTTTTCAGTTGTAGGAGGCCCTGGTGCACCCATCCCCCCTTTCTCTTTGCAAATAATGATAACTTTAAAAAGTATACTTTCTTTATAGTATTTGCAGCCATAGTAGTCTGAAATGGAAGTGGGAAATTATTCCAGCCACAAGAATGACAAAAGGCATAATGTACTTAGATTTAATTTTAATGAGAAACTTACAGACTTTAGATGAATAAAATTATAAAATAGTATTAAGGGATATAAAATAAGACATAAATAAATAAAAGGCTTCATACTCATTTTGTAATATATAATATCAATGCAATTTCATTTGGAATTATAAGTTGGGTTTGGAATTAAATAAAACATTCAAATTTAGGAAATATAAATATATGACAGAAAACTAGAATATTACAAAAGGGTAGTAAAGAGTCATTTTTCTTTCTTTCTTTCTTTTTTTTTGGGTGGGGGTAGGATCTTGCTCTTGCTCAGGTTGATCTGGAATTCACTATGTTGTGTTAGACTGGCCTAGAACTAATGGAGATCCTCCTACCTCTGCCTCCCAAGTGCTGAGATTAAAAGTGCACCACCATGCCCGGCTTGAAGAATAATTTTTCTAACTAGATATCAAAAGTTAACATAAAATAGCTGTCAAATAGGAATACAGGGGAAAATGAGCTAAAATAAATAGAATGGTAGACTAAATACTCTAAAATAAATGTTTTATAATCAATATATAATAATACTGCTATCTTATTTTACTCTAAAAGATGATGTATTTAATAAATAAAATCTCATACCACCAGTAATCCTAAGAAATGGGAACTATTACTTCATACATATATATGAAGTGAAATATCTAAATTTAGTGAAATATCTAAATTGAAAAATAAAATTCTGGAAGAAACAAGGATAAGGGCTATGTGCTGGCAGCCATGGGCTTTGTGATAGGGCTGGTGATGAGACGAAAGGCTATAAAGAAGTGCCTCTGAATTCTCAAGATCTGTGCTGCAGCCTGGGGTTGGTGACATGATAGGAACTATTATTTTCCCGAGTATAGACTGGAATATATGGTGCTTTTATGTGAGAAAGAGAAGATGAAGAAATATTGATGGGAAAATGAAGTGTCTCATTTGAAATTAGTTTGAAAATAAACTTTTTGTTGTTGCTGTATACAGACAGACTGCCACACTGTAACTGGCTGACCCAGTACTCACTGTGGAGCCCAGGCTGGCTTAAAACTTGCAGCAATCCTTTGACCTCAGAATAATGGAAATATATATATATATATATATATATATATATATATATACATACATACATACATACATACATATATATATATATATAGTGATAATATATATAGTGAATGATATATGTAGTGATATTATATATATATATATATATATAATATCACTAGTAACCTTTTTTTATTTTTTAGTTTTTTAGAGAGAGGGAGTAGTAGCTCAGTAGTAACCTTTTTTTATTTTTTAGTTTTTTAGAGAGAGGGAGAGAAAATTGGCACTCACCATGGCCTCAGCCCCTGAAATCAAACTCCAGATGCATGTGCCACCTAGTGCACATGTGCGACCTTGTGCTTGTATCACCTTGTGCATCAGGCTTACGTGGGAACTGGAGAAAGATTTAACATGGGTCCTTAGGCTTTGTAGGCAAATGCCTTAACTGCAAGGCCATCTCTCCAGCCCAACTTTTGGTTTTAATAGAAGCCTTAATGGCTCCAACCAGTGAAGAAGGCAAGTGCACTTATTTCAAAATGATATTCGTAGAAGTCAAAATGATTTTGATTCAACAACATGATACGGAAATATTATGTTGGGCTGTGATGGAACTTTCTATTAATGACTCAAAATTGGAGAAAGTAGTGTTGCTGGGAAAACAAAAACAAGATTGATTGTGCAAAGCTCATCTAGGCAGGATTGCATTCCAATGAAATCAATGAAAATGATTTGACTCACCATCCAGGAAGAAGCTAATGACTATTTTCTTGGAAAAAAAAAAGCACATTCTTTTTCATTACACCCATATTTATTGAGTGAATGATCACATGACCTTTGTCCCATTAGTCAAACTGGTGTTCTGCGGAAACTTGCATTGCAAGATGTTCAGAGTTCTGTGTCAATGATTTCTGAGATCAAATGGTTAGAAGACGTTGACTTCTGAGATGATAAATACTGAAGAATAGTTTGCTTATGAAATCTAGATCCTCCCATTATGAACAACATGTATTATAAAATGTCTGTTAACTAAGCTTAGAATGGTATTTTCTGAATGTGAATTTAGGACACACCAACATATGATACTATGAAATTTTCAAGAGTGACAGAAAGAGATTTTTACTTTCTGGTATTAATTTAGCTTATTTATATAAGAAACAATGATAATCTGGCTATTTTTATTTCTACAAGGTCAATCTTAGTAATTTGGCAAGGCCAAATACTTTTTAATTTGTTCTGGTCATACTTTATAGAAAGAACTTGGCCTTATACTAAACTGCGCAATTTGCCAGGCACTGCGTGTGGACTGAGAGTGTAAGATATCTGATCCTATGCAGATTTTAGTACAACAAAGACTTCAAATTGGTAAATAAACAGTATGAGGAGAATACCTTTAACCTTCTTTTTAACTTTTTTTTAATGGAAAAGAAGAAACATTTTGTCTTTTTTTATTTCAAATTACTTCATAATTTGGAATGAATATTCTTTTTTTGGTTTTCTTAAATTATTTACGACATCTATCAGACGAAATGATGGATGTACTATTAATAAAAGGCAGGACAGAAATTTATAAAACAATAATTTTCTTAAATACAGCAAGAACAACTTGTTAAATTATTAAAAATTAAGTTCAGGGCTGGAGAGATGGCTTAGTGAGTAAGGCACTTGCCTGTGAAGCCTAAGGAGTCAAGTTCATTTCTCCAGGTTCCATGTAAGCCAGATGCATAAGGTAACACATGCATCTGGAGTTCATTTGCAGTGGCTGGAGGCCCTGGCGCACCCATTCTTTCTCTTCCTTTCTCTCTCTCTCTCTCTCTCTCTCTCTCTCTCTGTCAAATAAATAAATAAATAAAAAGAAAGTTAGTGTTACATTTAAAAAAGAATGTAAAGTGTAATTGGAAATTACGTAATGTAAGGATCATTTAGATACCTGCTATCTTTTAGGTTTCCTTAGGTAGCACTGTCCCTCAGAATTTTCTGCAATCATGGTAATGTTCCATGTCTGCATTATCCAACACATTAGCCATTGGCCACCTGTAGCTACCAAACACTTGGTGGGTATCCAGTGTGGCTTTAAAACTGAATTGGGTTATTCATTTCAACTTAGTTTTCATTGTATTAGCTACCTATGGCTAATGATTTCTAGACTGGGGGACGGGGACTTGAGTGTAGGCATTCATAGGGGAGCCATACCTCAAGACACAAAAGAAAGTTGCGGACAGAAGAACATTTCACTGCTATGCCTCACAAGGAAGCAATGTAAGCCTTCCTCCAGCAACTCATGCATGGGAAACTGAAGCCCTCCTGCTTAGGGAAGTTCAGTGGTTCTCTACTGACATCCAGTGAGTCAATCTAGGGTGGGCCCCATTTTCAGTAGGAGTCTGCAGCTCACGCCAGACATCCTTGTTAGTGAAGGCTAATGATTTCCATTGGATACTTACTAGACACCAAAACGAACGAAAAGTATAAACACGATGTTCAATAAAGCCTGGCAGGCTTTTAATAAGACACGTGGGAACATACTCATCCAGATTTCTGTAGGCAGATGCTTCATGAAAGGTTAATCAAAGTGCTGGGCAGTGTGGGAACATCTGCATTTGGTCTCAGCACTATTTTTTTTTTTTTTTTTTTTTTTTTGGTAAGAGAGCTCAACATCTGCACAGGGGCAAAATGGCTCCTTGGGGAGAACTCCCTGAGCCTTAAAACAGAAAGATTTGCAACTGCATCAAAGGTGGTTATGTTAACAGGGTCTCTCCTCAGCAGCCACCTCTAAATCACAATGACACTTGGGGAAGAAAAGAAAAGAGAGTGAAGAAAGAAAGAAAATACCTCTGAGTCCTGCTGTTTCATATTTTCCCCTTAGAAGAGAAACTAAACATGTGAGCATGCTTCACTACATAATGAACAAATGCTTTCCCTGGTCAAAATTTAAAAAAGGAAAGGTCTGGGATAGTGTCATCAAAATAATGAGATTTAAGTGGAAAGTGTTTTCCTTTTATGATGGGTAGTCTGTTTAAATGGAACAAAATACCCAGCAATGGACATCTGTTAAAACAGCTGGAAAGTGAGTTCTGTTCACTGATCATCCTCTTGTGATTCACCACAACCCTCCTTGTAATGACATACTATTAAAAAAAAAAAAGCTAGCTACAATTTTCCAATGATTTTGTTATTTGTTATGACTATTTTAAAATAAATCTTATTCTATCCATACAACTAAGAAGGAAATTTTAAGTTATACAGAATTGTAGAAATGCTATTAAGGACTAGGCAGGGTTTTCATCACACACCTTTGTTTTATGTTGTGGGTTTTTTGTTTGTTTAAATGAATTTGTGCTTCTCATTCAGCAAAAAAAAAACAAAACAAAAAAAAACAAAAAAAAAACCAAACCCCAAATACAAAAAAACCCTCATTTTTATCATCAACAGTCACATTTTTATTATCTAAAATAAATAGAATACACTATCTTAGTATTTTTCAAGAATATCAAGTTTCCATACAAATGGTCAGAGATAATAAAAAAAAGATCTAGTTCATTCTATTTTACATAAGTATATAATCGTATACCCTAAGTACTTTTTAACAAAACTATAATTTGAATATTATTTCAGCAATTCCTTTACTAGTCTATATTTATCTATTTACACTAACTCCTCTGGGACAAGGAAATGACTTTTTCATCTCTTTAACTTAAAATGTTACTTGTAAACCAAGAAATAACACTGTAATAACACCAGCCATTCCATTCTGAATTATTACTCTATCACATACATTAGGAATATAAATCTCTAGCCATTGCCTGAAATATCAACACAAGAGGTTGACATACGTGTACAGAAACTTCTGAAATTAACCTAACTGTTGTACTGGTAACAAATAAGGGTCATGATATCAGTTTCCCAAATAATCACTCACTTTTGAATGATGTGTATAAATGATTCTTGCTATAGCATTCTGTCAGTAGGGGATCTTACCTAGAGACAAACAGAAGGAACAAATGCCAAGTATGGCTTTACCAAATCCATCTCAGGTTGAAAACACACACACACACACACACACACACACACAAAACATAATTTCATTCCCCTAGACATGAATAGTGCCACTATTGGCTCTCTAAGCCACAGCAGATCTATATAATTTTAACTATAGTTTAAAGACACTGCCAACACCACCATGCAGCTCCAAGACTCCTGAAAATATAATGTAAGAATGGTGCATGGAAAGCTAACAACCTCAGTGGACCCTTTCTCCAGTCTGCAAGATTTCTCAAGGTGGACATTTGACTATCAATTTTCTGTAAGCCTCTATAAAACCACACTCTCACTATTCTTCATGAAGACACACGCTTCTTGGTAATTTCCAGTCCGTATATTACCAATATTCTCCGAAAATAATATCAAACTCTGCCTGATTTGTAAGAGGTGATTGTGGCTTGAATATCTGAGAATAATTCCTCTATTATAACATTGTTAAAAGACAAATAAATGTTTAAATTACTAAATATGGCACCAACAGTAGCATTATTCTAGATAAATACATCCAAAGACATATCAAGGGAGTATACATATATGTTACTGTGTGTTCATGCATGTTTATACATCTTATATGTACTAGGTCCACATATGGAATGTCTTATGAGAATCTTCTAGAGGGCAGATCATTATATTGAAAATGCAGTGGTTCCCTGTCCACCTTAATTTGCCTTGGAAAGGGTAATTGGATACATCAAACTGCTGGGTGAGAAAAACCCACCCCTGACCCTGATGTTGAGCTTCTAGAAGCATCACGATCACAGGAAAAAGCCACCAGGAATCACTGGTGAACTTCAGAACTGCTATCTTATTCTGAAGGAATACCAAATGTTTACTAAATAAAGGTTTAAAACTATATCAGATGGATAAAGTTCCCAGCTGAATTTAAATTTTACTTTTTAATTTATCTTTATTTGAGACAGAGAAAGAGAGAGAAAAAGAGAGAGAATGGGTGTGCCAGGGCCTAGAACCACTGCAAACAAACCTTGTGCATCTAGCTAATGTGGTCCTGGGGAATCAAACCTGGGTCCTTTGGCTTTGCAGGCAAATACCTTAACTGCTAAGCCATCCCTCCAACCCCCCATTTTTTTATTAAGTAGAAACTTATATGGACTCATGACATGTTAGTACCATCATTTCACTCTACATTCTTAACAAGAACTTTTCCATCAGGCTTACAATGTCTTAAAATTTACATTATTAAAATCAAAAGCATTAACTTTCACTCCCAGTACTTCTAGATTGACATTTAAATCTTTGAGTGAGAATTAGGGTTTATGATTTAAAAACAGGTTCTTAGAATAGCTTTATTATTATTATTTTATATACCTGCATAACTCATGATCAGAGTCCCTGGAAGCTGGGGGCTTAATGAATCATAAAAATGTAGAGGAAGGCTGTCACACAGTTCCCAGTATTTAGAAAACACTATCTTTGTATGTGATAAAGCTAGGAAAATTATTTCCTACTTAGATTGTTGTTAAGAGCATTTAAATGGATACCGGAATGCTATAATTACCCTGGAATTCTTCTGTTGCTTATTTCAACAGAATAGACTCATGTAATCACTAGTTTTTCCAACTTACACCTCTCTTCTAACATCAGATATCTTAAAGCTACGTATTTTCATCAACATGTTTTACCAAGGGAACTTACACTAGTTTTGCTAGATCTGTTCTTCCTATTCTGAGCTGATGTTTTGATTTATTAACACAATTAATTGGTTTTCCACAGTGTTCACCTAGCTTGTCACGTTAGCCTGCAGATGGGCTTTGTTGCTTCTAGATTCTCTCTTCTTCTATCTGTGCTCAATACTGCCACTAGAGTTGTACTAAACTCCAGATGTATGTCACACTATATTCCCAATTCTTGCTACACTGAAGTTGAATATATTTTTTTAAATTAGCTATCTGTTTGCTTTCAAGCAAAGAGAGACAGGAGAGGAGAGAGAGAGAGAGAGAGAGAGAGAGAGAGAGAGAGAAGAATGAGAAGGAGAAGAGAAGGGGAAGGGGGAAGGGAAGGAGGAGAAGTAGCAACAGCATGCCCGGGCTACTTGCCTCTGCAAATGAGCTCCAGATACATGTGCTACTTTGTGCACCTGGCTTTATGTAAGTACTGAGGAATCAAATAATCACCTTAACCACTGAGAAATCTCTCTAGCCCCCAATTCTGTTTTTGTTTTGTTTTGTTTGGTTTTTTTTTAGGTAGGGTCTCACTCTAGCTCAGGCTGACCTGGAATTCACTATGTAGTCTCAGGGTGGCCTTGATCTCATGGTGATCCTCCTACCTCTGCCTCCCAAGTGCTTGGATTAAAGGTGTGCACCACCATGCCCGGCCCCTAATTCTTATTTTTTATAAAAAATATTTTTGTGTGTGTTGTGTATGTGAGTGCCCATGCATGTATGTATGTGTGTATGTGTTTTTGTGTGTGCGTGTGCGTGATGTGGTTGTTTGGTGTATGCAGATGTATGTGCCCTTGTGCTGACCCTTACCTCGCATGGCTGGAGTGGAATTTCCCATGCCCAGCTCCATCCATCTTCCTTCTGGTTGTGTTTTGTTGAGCAGGAGTCAGTCCCTTTTTACTATTTCTAAGCTTGCCTGCTTCCATTGATTCTTAGGTCTCTGCTCCCCAGCGGGACTGACGTTACACATGGCTGGCTGTTTTTGTAGGATTTGGAGATTTGAACGTGGGAAGTTTCAGGCCCTTGTACTTGCACAGGAAGCACACCAAACCACTAAGCTATCTCTTCATCCCTAAAGTTGCATTCTTTCTTTTTTAATTTTTTTTGTTATTTTTATTAATTTATTTGAGAGCGACAGACAGAGAGAAAGAGGCAGATAGAGAGAGGGAGAGAGAATGGGCGCTCCAGGGCCTCCAGCCACTGCAAACGAACTCCAGACACGTGCGCCCCCTTGTGCATCTGGCTAACGTGGGTCCTGGGGAGTCGAGCCTCGAACTGGGGTCCTTAGGCTTCACAGGCAAGCACTTAACCGCTAAGCCATCTCTCCATCCCATAAAGTTGCATTCTTAAAACACTTTGTTCACTGACCTATCACCTTCTGACCCCCATTTACCTTTTGAACTATATTTTCACATAACCTCTATAAGCCTTCTGCCTTCTCTAATGCATTTTTAATATCGTAAATCTTATAATGACTGTTTCAGTGTCTGCATAAGTTCCCTCCCTCACCTCTAATCCAGTGTTCTCTGTTGTGACCATTTAATTTAAAGTAGCTTGTTCAAGTTCTGTCTTTCCTATGACTACATTTCTCTTCCTTTCACCTACTCTCTTCCCTCTTTTCTTGAAAAATATTTATTTATTAGAGAGAGAGAGAAGGAGTGAGACAGACAGAATGAGCATGCCAGGGCCTCCAACCACTGCAGCTGAACTCCAGACGCATGAGCCGCCTTGTGCATCTGGCTTTAC
This sequence comes from Dipus sagitta, assembly GCA_036346955.1. Lineage (NCBI taxonomy): Eukaryota > Metazoa > Chordata > Mammalia > Rodentia > Dipodidae > Dipus > Dipus sagitta. The sequence continues at coordinate 15,870,307 of CM070772.1, read as the reverse complement.
ATGGGTCCTGGGAAACAGAACCTGGGTCTGTTGGCTTTGCAGTAAGAGCCTTCACTGCTAATCCATCTCTCTAGTCCATTCTTCCTTTTTTTTTTCTTATTTTGAAGCTCTTCTCAGAAATAGAAATATTGCTTCTTGTATCAGTTGTATCGAACCAAAGACGAACTCTGAATCCTCACTCAGAAACCTCCTTCTGAAGGATTCCTTAAGTAACATACCTCTGTGGCGTGTCAGGCATGCCATCCCTAGGCTAACCCTGCCCTGCCCATTTTAGCTGTCACAACTGTACTTCCTTGAGAGACTCATGTATATGGAAACTCACTGTGCCTTGTCTGGCTTACCCCCTACCTTGCTCGATGTGCTTTCTTCTAAATGTAGCACCCTCCTGTCTCATTTGGAATCATTTTTGAGCATCCAGGCAAAAAAAAAAAAAAAAAAAAAACCCTGCATCCTGGATGAAGGTGTTTCTGATATCCGTAGCTCATGATGCTCATGTCCCCATCTATACCCCTGCAGTCTTTTATCATTGCTTCTGGCACCCACCCCTCTTGGCAGAGGCACTCTTGGCAGCCAATTATTGCTGGTTCAGCTTCTATTCCCTGCAATGCCTGGCACACCATCTTGCTTGCAGTACACACGCAGCGAAACTGTATTTTGAATGAATAAATGAATGGAATGACTTATTTCCAAGCCTAAAAGTTTCATTACCGACTATTTACAAAACTGCTTCTATCTCAATGAAAATTGCTCAGAGAAAGTGAATGAACTCTGGAGTATAACAGGGAAGTGATGGATTTCCTGTTTTAGTTGGTTAGATAGGATGTGTTTAGACAATGTGGAAATGGTCAAGTTTGCTAGATCTAAACACAGGGAGACATCTTGTTTCATGATGCCGGGTTCATGGATTCAGTGTTGTCATACTCAAGTGCTAAAGTATCAGGACTTTTAGTAGAAATGGAGCAGAAAGTTTCACAAGGTGCATCTGCTCCTCCTATCGTGTATGTTTGCACATGCGCATACAAAATCGGTCGTGCATGGTAGGAGAAGGAAGGTGGGGAAAATGGAGGTGGGAGAGGCAAAGGGAAAAGCAGTTAGAAAAGAAACTACTATTGTTTGGTGTGGTGATGCACAGCTGTAAATCCAGCAGGTGCAGGCAGAAGTTCATGGTCAGGCTGGAGAGATGGCTTAGTAGGTTAATGTACTTGCCTGAGAAGCCTAAGGACCCAGGTTTGATTACCCAGTACACACATAAACCAGATGCACAAGATGGCACATGCTTCTGGGGTTCCTTTGCAGTTTGCAGTGGCTAGAGGCTCTGGCATGCCCATTCTCTCTCTCTCTGCCTTTTTGTCTTTCTTTCCCTAATAAATAAATAAACCAACAAATAAAATATTTAAAAAGTTTACGGTCATCGTACACTGCAAGTTCATCAGACCCTATCTGAAAATAATAGAATCTCTTGTTACTGGTTAAAGTGGCCTCTAAGGAAATGCGTATTATAAGGTATGTTTTCCCCTAGGCTCCCCTACAAAGTGTACTACTTTTCAGTTCAAACACAGTGTTTTATGCTTCTTAGACTAAACACAGTGGTTACTTTTTTAATATCTTATTTATTTATTTGACAGAGAGATCCAGAAACAGGCGGGTGGGGGGGGGGAGAGAGAGAGAGACAGAGAATGGGCCTGCCAGGGCCTCCAGCCACTGCAGATGAACTCCAGATGTGCATGTGTCCCTTTGTACATCTGGCTTACGTGGGTCCTGGGGAGTCAAACCTGGGTCCTTTGGCTTTGCAGGCAAGAACCTTAACGGCTAAGCCATCTCCCCAGCCCACAGTGGTTACTTTTTTTCCTGCCCACTTCATAGAGGATCCTCTGACACTGAGGTTAAATGCTGCACCCTGTTCTGTGGCCAGTCTTTGAATCCCAAGGCATCTCTAATAGTGTCCTACCTAAATCCAGATGAAGAGGCATCTAAATTGTTCTAGAACAATTGCAAAAAAAAATTTTTATTACTAAACTCCACTTCAGCCTTACAGGTCATAGCTGACCTGTCACAAGCAGTGAGGTTATTGTGCCTGACCTGTGTGTTCTCTTCTACTTTATGGACAGGAAATGCCAGCTTAGCAGAAGTAAAGACAACTCGCTATTCTTTGTCCCACAGCTTTCACTCCTACAAACACCAGTAAGAGAAAGACATTCCATGGAGCAGGAATATGGAGATGATGAATAGCTTCTAGAGCCTGGGAAAAGCAGCACGCCCTTTAACCCCTAAACTCAACAGTAGTACTGAACAGTATATTGTGAAATACATTTTTCAAGCGGGGTAATATTTAAACCTACTTAATCCACCCTGCTTCGCTGTTTCACGCAATGACGGGAATGGAATCGGTATATTCTGTATGTTAGATGGTATTTTACAAAGAATAAACTTGGACAAGTGGCCCTGGATCCAGTTTTCCACAGATGGTTCTGTCTGAGCAAAGTCTTTCAGAATATACAAACGTAAAGCCACTGTTCAAAGGGGAAAAATGGCCACCAGATTGTGAAGTGCATTCAAAGACAGTGGGACAGAGTGGGTAAAGCACAATAATGATGAGGAGGCCATGGCATACATGTTGGGTATAGTGTCAAAGGGAGGGTGCAGAGGCAGCAAGTCTATGCCATGAAAGGACTTGAGGGTTAAGCTAGAGGTTTGCAGAATGCCATGAAGCTTCTTGGAATGCTTTCATTAGGATGCCATATGCAGGTCTTCTTTAAAGTCAGTCACTGACATCGATATTTAGAAGGAAGGTGGTAATGGGATCACTCAGACCAGAGAACTAAAGTGTTTCAGATTAGAGTACTCAGGAATCTCAACACAGAGATGGACTTCTACATTGTTTAGGTCACTGCAAGAGGTTCTCTTTCACACACAGACACACACACACACACACACACACAGACACACACACACACAAACACATACACACACGAGTTTTGAGAAGATGAATGTTGATCAACTATATCTAGGCTCTTTTATATCACCTGGAATGAAAGTTTCTAGTATTCAAGAACTGACTAAATAAATAACGGGGGTGGGGGGACAAAGGAGAAGAATGGAAACATGATGGTACCAACTTGACTGTATTTACTGAGTACAAAACTAATTAATAAAAATAAATAAATTTTTTTAAAAAGTTGGAAAAGTTGCTGGGTAATTGTGGAGGTATAGGAAGTGGATGTCTATGATCACCAGAATCTTAACATTCACTCTGAGAAGAGGGAGAAGGAAGGGAGGAAGGGAAAGCAATGCAGAGGGAGAAATTAAAAAAAAATTGCTGCTGATGTTAACAAAACTGCATAGCCTTTTAAAGATTCTTGAAGTTGTCCAAGGGCATTGGTAATTTACTTATATAGTGTAATACTTACATGGAAAGGGAGTAAATATGTTATATAATAACATTATGTTTGTGAGATTTGTGTAATAACTAAAATGTGTAAAAACAAATTTCAGCAATACTATCTCTATAGTATTATATTAGAGGTGGTGTTGACTTCATTTTGTAAAAATTTTCTTAGCACAATAAAATGCTACGTGTCTTTCAAGAAGGGAAATGCTGTACAATAATTATGATTTTAAAAAGTTTGCTAAGTTAGATTATTTATAGTTCTACCTTTGATCTAAAGGTCCAAGTGAGTATAATTTTGTTTTAAAACTAGGATTGACAAGCCATGGCCCTCAGATTTGGTCTGGCTTAATCTCTGATTTTGTAGATAAACTTTTATTAGAATATAGCCATAGGCTTTCATTCACATATTGCTTATTACTATTTTCATGCTACCCGTGGTAGAGTTGATAGAGAGTGTAGTGTCTGAAAAATCTAAAATTTATGTTATATCAATTATATTATATCATATTATATCTATTATTAGAAAAGTTTTCTGACCTCCATTCTAGAATATTGAATTGGCATTTTTCCATCACTTAAAATAATATACTATTTCATTGAAAATATAATTTCATTTTAATATTTAATACACATTTTGTTCTTCAACGTTTTCAAAATGCTTATACATTATTGTGACAGTGTGACAGTCTAGTCACCGAACATAAAAAGGTCATGAATCAGAGGACCTTGAATCTAGTGTGGACCTCAGAAAGCAAGCGCTATTGTCAATTCTTTGTCTCCTGACCTTGTGTGTAGCAAACAGTTATTTCCAATCTAGTTTTCTTGAGAAGAGGAAGGTGCTAACCATTTTTGAAAAACTGGGCGGCTGCAGGTGTAAGGCTGCATTCATTCAGTAACAAAGTTGGATTGCATGAGACATCTGATGGGCTGCTGCAGAATATGCATCCAGCTTCCCTGTCCTTGAAGAGCATGAAGAAACAAACGGAGAAGGATGGTGTGTTGGTTTGATTCAGGTGTCCCCATAAACTTAGGTGTTCTGAATGCTAGGTTCCCAGCTGATGGAGATTTGGGAATTAGCGCCTCCTGGAGGTGGTATATTGTTGGGGGCGGGCTTATGGGTGTTATAGTCAGTTTCCCCATGCCAGCGTTTGGCACACTCTCCTGTTGCTATTGTCCACCTGATGTTGGCCAGGGGGTGATGTCCACCCTCTGCTCATGCCATTGTTTTCCCCTGCCATTGTGGAGCTTCCCTTTGAGCCTGTGAGCCATAAGCTGCTCTTGGTTGGGTGATTTCCACCAGCAATGTGGACCTGACTGCAGCAGATGGGCACTCTGGATAAGGGAAGAGTGAAAGGAACACAGGCCTGGGAGGAACAGGAAGGATGCCTTTGACCTGACGATGTATACTGGTGCATAGGTATTTGAAAACACGAAGTTAGAAACACCAAGAATTATGTAAAAGAATAAAGTAAGGATTTTGTGCTTATCTTGACCATGTTTTTTATCATTCTGTTTTGTAATTATTTTTTTTTTCACTGAAAAATTTTAGTTACTAGAAGTAGGAAGAATTAGCTAAAAATAAAATTTGCAGCTTTCAAATATATACAGTTTTGGTCCAAGTTTTCAACCTATGCAGAGCCCATTCTGACTGACTCAAATTGCTGCGGTCATCATTGAGAAATTACACTCACTATTGGATTACTTTGAGGGTGGAAGTGGACTTTATCTAGCATAAGGAGCAAAGGGCACCAGAGTCTCCCCTGCTTCTAAATATCTCCTCCCTCATTCTTCAGGTAGACATTTATTTGATTTAAAATGCTGTCGCTGCATGTCGGATGCGATTCAATCTAAGGGCATTAAAGTGTTTGTTATAATTAGTGCCGAGGTCTCATCAAGTTCCCATCTAATGGAGATCTGCTTAGTTAGTTGGAATGACGGATGGTACTGGGGGTGTGAAAGCAATCAGTTTCTGAGCTTGGGATGTCTTTGGAGGACACTGTCAACTCACTGGTTTTCTGGGAAAGAGAAGAGTAACTGCGTGTAGTTTGGAAGGCTTCAAAGCTCAACTACATGAGAACCAGCACAGGTTTATCTACTCATGATTTTCCATCTTTATATCCTTCCACGTTTAGGCACCAAAAGTTCAAGAGTCTGATAATTCTTCTAATATTATTTCCCATCTTGAGATTATAGGAATTCTTTACCTAGGTTATATTACATGTGGAAAATCTAAAGGCTTTTTATTTGAAAGAAATAACAATAATTCATGGGAGTACTATTGATCATGATATACATGGTTGTCAAATACTATCATTCAAGTTTGCTTGACACATTTATAAGTATTTCTGAAAAAATCCATATATATTCCCTAAGTAAACCTTGAGTTTTATGGCATTTCATAAATATTTTAACCTTTATGTACTTGATAGGTAATGTATTTTGATAACAATTTTTTGTTGGATTGCAAGGATATATAAGATGCATAGTCTGTGGCAATTTCTAACTTTCTTTATTCATATCAAATTTTATACATATTTTAGTTTGCACAAGTTATGTACCTCATGTTGCAAGACTTTACAGTATAGAGATGCACATTGCATAAAATGTCTCAATATATATAAAAGTTAAAATAATTAATTTTATCTATTGCACTCAGATAAATAACATTTAGCTAATTTTAGAATCTAATACTGAATCCCACAAATAGGAACAAATATCATGAATAGTTTCATATCCTTTGAAATTGTTATGTATAAAAGTAACTTTCAGTTGTTTATGTTGGATTTTATATGTATCCCACAAAAGTATACAAAAAAGTACATGGTATGCCCTTGCACATAGATGAATGATTCAAGATGGGTTTGTTGCTTGCTTTGATGTGATTTCTTACCTGGTTATGATCTTCTATTCCCTTGAGTGAAAATGATTTTAGTCATTCTTGTTTTAAAAGAGCATGTGGAAGTATGTGTGATCCTACCCCTCTGAGAGTGGAAGTCCCTCCTTCTTTCACACAGCTCTTTCCAGAAGAGCTCCAAGAATCTCGCTGACGCTGGTAAAGATGCTAGTCTTATGTCAGACACTCTGCTAGCTCTGCACATCTGCTCTTACTGCTTCTGTGGGTGTGCAGATAGCTTTTTTTTTTTTTTTTTTTTGTCCCAAGGTGGCTGTCAGGAAGTACTTAACTCAAATAAATTAGCTCTTTACTTTTAAGAATATATATATATATTTACCACTCTAAAAAAAAACTGAATTTTACCTGATAAGAAATCTTGACTTTTAACAAAGAATTTTCATCACCATCACTTTACCAAGCTAGGGGAAAAAAAAAAAGTACCTTATCTAAAGCTGTTCCTGGACTGGGTATAAAATAGACAGGCGACCTTGATTCAGATCAACACAAAAGAGAAGGCAGACAGCTCTATCAGTGTTTAAAAAACCTGAACCTCAAATTGATGATTCAACAGCGCTATAATCCCCAGAGGAATAATTATACAGCAAAGGGTGGTAGCAATCCATGGAATGCATTTCAGTTTCTGCATTCATTTAGCGTAGGAAGTTTTAAGAAAGGAGGAGGGAACAAATTTTAAGATATACTCCGTGAAGAAAATGTTTTTTTTTTTTTGTTTTTTTTTTTTTCCCTCAGGGCATGCTTTGGGCAGCAAAAGGCTATTCATAGTATATTTTTCTGCATTCATAATTTGGGGGTTATTATTTGTCTATAATGTGTCCATGGACATATTGTGTCTTCAAAACTGAGCAAATCTCATCACTACATTTTTGTAAGTGGCAGGACTAATTATTAAATGATTCCTGAAAATGAAAACAAAAATGTTATCTTAATAGAAGTTGTTAAAACCTTAACTGTGGATGTTTTTGGAACATTATAGACAATTCAGATTTTGTTTTGTTTTGTTTTTCGAGGTAGGGTCTCTCTTTGGTCCAGGCTGACCTGGAATTAACTATGTAGTCTCTGGGTGGCCTCGAACTTGTTGAGATTCACCTACCTCTGCCTCCCGAGTGCTGGGATTAAAGGCGTGCATCACCATGCCTGGCCAGATTTTAATGATTTTTAAAAAACACATATGTGATGAGTTTTTAAGAAAGTGCTAAGGTATACTTATTAAAATGAAGCATCAGATATTTTTTTTGATGATTTCTGAGCAGGTGGTATCCATTAATTTTATTCCTGTGACTTTTTGTGATATAGTGAATATTTTCAATTTGTTATATGTATTTGAAGTTATTTAAAATTTCAAATAATAAGGAACTTCTTTCCATGGACAGTAAATATGGGTATTAGGTCATGATTAGGTCAGAGCAGGGTTTAATTAAATAAAACTTATCAGTAGGAATATGTTCCTATTTCATATACATATTTTCTTAATATACTTTATACATGCTGCTGCAAGGATGCTGTAATTTGTTTTTTTAAATTACAGCTCTCCACAATGAGAGGGAAGCTTGATTTGATTAATTATGCTTACAAGCTGTTAGAGAGGGGGAAGAAAGAAAATGGTTCTGACTTTAGTTTTTACATAATTGCTGCTTTTTGGATTTACATTACTTTCATCGGTTGTTGAGAAATGAAGAACTAATTTATCTTAAAGAGAGAGATAAGATGAAGAGTTGAGGGTATTGATACTGAGAAGTAATAACATTTAACTACCACTTTGATATAGTGATCAGTAAGATGAGGGAAAGCATTTATTAAAATGTTAGCGCCAGTCTTCATAGAGATTTTTTGATCTTGGAGAAAATAGTTATTCTTATGTTCCTGAATGTGATTTTCATTTTGCTTAATTGACAACATTAGATGTTCCATTATCACGGACACTATCCAACTAGACTTCGAAAACATTTGTGATGATCTTCAAATTTGGTATTATCATTATCACATCACACGAGTAGATAAAACTAATTTCATTCTTCTTAGTAAAAGTGGGCCAAAATTATTGTTACTGGTACTGGAAAGTGCTGGAGATGAGAACAGACACAGAACATGCAGGTAACTCAGTAGCCAAAATAAAAATTTGATAACATGATAAGCAGAAATCTAGAGGTCAAAAAGAACTCAAAGCTAAAGCAGACAGCAGAGGGTCCTGCCACGGCTCAGGGAACATTGCCGATGAAGGGCTGGAAAGATTGTAAGAGCCACAGAGTAGGTAGGAATACCCCATGATCCCCCCCTAACTCAGAGGGGCCCATAGGGGGGACTGACTGAGGCCTTCTTGACCCCACAGTGAATACCATAACCCCACTGAAGAGGGCCCCAGGGAAACTGGAGCCAGGGTGAGGGGGAAAAAAGTATAAGATATATACATATATATTATATATAATTATATATAAATATATATAAACATACATATTATATATTTATATTATATATAAAGAAAATTTAAAAAATCATGTTTTCATCTTCTGGGTGATTAAATAGCTTGTCTTGAAACAGGTGCAAGATATATGAAAGACAGTGTAAGGCTTACTTCAACATAGTTTAATAACTCCGGAAGGTAGGAGGTGAAGGTCACTTCTAAGATGCATTTTATTCTTACTTCAATTTCGGTCCCACTCTTTTCCCTTTCTTCCTCTGTGCTCAGAAGTCTGGAATCCAGCAAGATCTCGTCTAAACAGGCACACTTGGTTAAAATGAGATTGTTCTTTTGAAGTTCACAGCTTTGTAGAAATATATTCAATTCTGGGAAGCAAAGAGTTTGCTCGTGACAATTTACTGTCTAGCAATGGATGTCCCTGATGTAGTCTGTGATGATGGGAAAGTTGCATACACATGTTGACTGAAGAAAGCTTTGCTGATAGGAAATCACGACACTTCTCAAGAAGATAAGGAAAATTAACCTCTGTCTGCAGGGAAAGAGAGAGAAATTATATTTGGCATGTTTCCTTTGTATTTGCACAAAATATTTACACAGTTTTCAACTGCAGAAAAACAATTTAAAATACCTTCTGAGCACATTTTCTGATCAAATATATACTTGGAATAGTTAATAAATATTTACTTGTCTCAAATTTTATTTCAATATTATTCTAGGCTATGCCCTGGGATCCCATGGCTCTTTTATATACTCCTGACTTAATGTTCACTACTGCTAGTTTTTATTATTTGTTGTGTTCACTTAGCCATTTATTTTCTGGGGGGAAAGAAGAACATTTGTTTTAGCATCTGCTTGGTTTTCAAGTTCAGTAGAAAACATACATGTTGTTCCTAAGAATACATGTTGTTCAATGATGATAATTAATATCAAGGATGTTCCTTTTTGACTATGATTAAATTTGAACAGTAAATTGTGAAAACTTGACACTAATTTGTTGGAAATATTTGATTGGATTCCTGTTTTCTATAAAGTCACCAGCATAGCAGAAAACAATTGCATATAGCAAAAGTACTTATGTCAAGTTCTGTAGGACACTAGGTCTCCAGAGAGGGGTTTAATACTAATATAAACTTCTTGAAATAGTTTGAAAAATGTTGCATGTATGTGCATTTGTATGGAAAGAAGAACAAAGCTTTTGTTAGATTCTGAAAGAGGTCTTAGGCTTGAATAAGATTTAGAATGACTGAGTTAAAGGGAAGTTGCTGGGGTGAAAGGTCCTGATTTTGTGTGTGATCATGTATTTCACTTTTCTTTATAATTTGAATTACATTTTGACAAAAAATTAAGTGAAAACTTATGTTCATACTCAAAACCTCATTCAATGTTTTAGGATTAGAATACACCAACTTCCTTATTTTAGCATCCGTAAGAGCCTCTATGCAAAATAAATATTCATAGAGAAAGGTCACAGCTACTAATTGAAAAGAACATTGCAAAGTTGTGTGTACAATGGATATGTAGCACACATTTAAAAAGCACTTCACAGGGTTGGAGAGATGGCTCAGCGGTTAAGGTGCTTGCCTTCAAAGCTTAAAGATGTCAGTTTGATTCCCAAGTACCCACATAAAGCAAAAGGTGGCACATGTGTCTGAAGTTCATTTGCAGTGGCTAGAGGCTTGGCATGCCTATTCGCTCTGACACTCTCCCTGCCTCTTTCTTTTTCATAAATAAATAAATAATTACAGAAAAATTCACACAGATAGGCATTATTTGTAAATGCATAAAATACAAGCAGAAGTGACAAGCTCAAATTGTCTTCCTGGGTAGATATTACAAGATTTTATTTTATTCTCTTGACTATTTAAATCCTCTCTTTAAACTGTATTTTATATATATACACATATATATGTATATATATATATATATATATATATATATATATAATGTATATATGTATATATTTATATACACATATATGTATATGCATATATATGGGGCACTCAAAAATTCTTCCTCATAGAAGTTATTATTTATATTTAGTCATTCTAATTGCTTTTCTTCAAACATTTAAATCACATCATAATCACATGTTTGCATAAAAATACATGTATTTATAGCTATATAACCTGCTTCACTGATGTTAGAATAATTTTAGATGTTATTGATTTTATTTTATTTACTGTTGTCTTGTGAGGATCCTACATTTTCATTGCCATTTAAGCTTTCCTCTATGTCAGTGTTGTGCTTGCAGAAGGTGGAGGGGTCATACTAACTTTTTGGGTACAGATGGGAAGTTAGGAAGAGTAGAACATTAGATAAGTTGGAGAAAACAAATTAAATCTACCAGTTAGTGATAAAGGGAAAGGGAATTTTCCAAATTATCCATACAATTACACAATAATGAGGGATGTAAGGGTGTCCTCTTTCTCTGGTTCTCTGCCTGTATTTCTCCTTCCTTCTTGGTCTCTTCCCATCTCTGTGAACCCTTGCTCATACGCATGTGTGCACGCATAAACACATGCTCACACATCCATATGCTTTCTTTCTCTTTTTCTTTCTTTTTCCCTTCAAAGGCTACCTTTGCTATTTATTTTATGGTAACTCATTGATAAAAATATGTTTTATTTTGTTGGAAACTAGAGAGATATCAGCAAATATTATCTTTGGAGTTGCACTACCTCACTCCCTTCCCATTATGCACTGAATAGGTCCTCTGACCACCTCCACCAAAACAAAAACAAAATCCTCTGGAATCGAGTAACTCACATACGTGAGTGGAACTTCAGTGATATTTCCCCTCCATTACAGATAACTCTGGTGAAACCAAGGAGCAAATAAACAAAAGCTAAATGTACTCTAATAGCAAATGAATCTGATACATAATCTTAATATTTATCATTGAGCTGGAAAATATGATAGTATTATATACACATATGTGCAAGTGTGTGTGCCACCACACCTGCCCCTGGTGGGACCCATGTTTAGAGAATCACAATGAGAAGTAAACCTGTGAGGCTTGGGGAAGAACCTTGCTGGTTGATGCCTCACATTCCTCATTGCTGTCACAGCATACCTAACACGAGCAAGTGAAGACAGGAAGGATCTATTCTGGCTTACAGTGTAAGAGGGTAGAGTCCATCGTGGCTGGCAGGGAAGGCACAGTGGCTGTGAACGGCTTGGTCCAAAGTGGCATCTTGCTGTGCTGGCTTCCTCTCATCTCCATGGATCAGGAAGGAGAAAGATCTGGCTGGAGACCGGGCTGGACTCTAACCATTAAGACCCATCACTCAGTGACTCTACGTCCTCAGCCCAGGTGCCTCTTCTTAAAGGTCATACAACCTCTCAAAATTGTGCCACCAACTGTTCAAATGCATGAGGCTGGGGCACGTTTTACATTCAACTCATGACAATATACTATGTCTTCTTTCATTTCTTTTTTTTTTTCCATTTCATATGTTATAACCTCCATAACTGGCCACATATGCATATCTCCCAAGTCATCAAAATCCTTGAAAAACATAAAGTTAGCATTTGATGGGATGCTTTACAGAAGTGTTAAATAAAACCAAAAATGTAGGAGAAGCCCCACCCTAAAAAGTCACATCATTAGAAGTTTATTTTACTTGATATCATGTAAGAAATAGATATTCTCTATTTTAAATTCTCCCACTGCTAACATTTGAGAGCTTGTTGGTCTGACAGAATCTATCTCTTCCTCTTGATGTCCCTGTGTTATTATTCATGCTTACACTTAGCACTGGTGTGATTCGATTTTAGGTAATTCTTATTCAGATATCTTAGCTCCTGCACTGTTTTTCCACTTCTTCCCGAATGCTTCTCTCTTCCACCTATATCCTTAAATGCCACAGACTGTTGCCAAATCCAATATAAATATCTCTATGGTGGCCTCAGTGTCCTACTCTTCACATGTGTGTGCTATTTCTGAATTCCCATGACTTCTGTAGCATTTGTCACAGAAAAATTACCTTGCAGGTTACAATCTTACCTTGTTCTCTAGTTTTGTTATGGTGGTGGGTGGAAATGAGAAAGGTTAAAGATACGTTTGTTATAATCACCCTAATGTCTATGGGATTTTCCTGTGTCTTTCATTGGATATAGGATTGACTTGAAGGCTGGAGACATGGCTTAGCGGTTAAGTGCTTGCCTGTGAAGCCTAAGGACCCTGGTTCGAGGCTCTATTCCCCAGGACCCACATTAGCCAGATGCACAAGGGGGCACATGCATGTGGAGTTCGTTTGCAGTGGCTGGAGGCCCTGGTGCGCCCCTTCTCTCTCTGCCTCCTTCTCTCTGTCTGTTGCTCTCAAATAAATAAATAAAAATAAACAAAAAAAATTTAAAAAAGATTGACTTGAAACATTGCATAGTAAACATTTATCCACAATCCTTTCCAAGGTGTTTGTCTTAGGCTGGAAAACAGATGTGGTTCTCAACACTGCCCATACCACCAGCCTCTTGTTTCCACGGGTTTAGATGCTTGTGGGTTTTTATTATATGTCATGTTTACCTGACCTATTATATTCAAATAACCCCAGGTATGAAAAATTTATTATCTTTCTTAATTTTTACTAAGAAGCCCACTCATTCTCTCTCTCTCTCTCTCTCTCTATATATATATATATATATATATATGTATGCATATATATATATATATATATATGCAACATAGATAACTTTTGTTTTCCACATGTTTTGTTAAAAAGCACTCAGCTATTTCAGTATCAGAAATCACTTTTTGTGAATAATCTTTATCTTCAATATTGCTTCAGGCTTACAGCGACTTCTTGACTTCTCTCTTTTTTGTCCCAATTCTTCTAAGGCCTTATATTTCTGATAATTTCTAATGTGAAGCATTAAAAAATTCCTTTCTCTCCTGTAGTCCTGCAATGCAAAGCTCCTGACAATTCATCAGGCCTCCTTCAGGTTATTTTCCTCATTCTGATGTCTTCTGATGAGATGGTCTGGGATAGCTGTGAAGAGTGCAGCATTTTCTTTCTTTTCTTTTTTTTTTTGTTTATTTATTCGAGAGTGACAGGCACAGAGAGAGAAAGAGACAAATAGAGAGAGAGAGAGAGAGAATGGGCTCACCAGGGCCTCCAGCCACTGCAAACGAACTCCAGATGCGTGCGGCCCCTTGTGCATCTGGCTAACGTGGGTCCTGGGGAATTGAGCCTCGAACCGGGGTCCTTAGGCTTCACAGGCAAGCGCTTAACCGCTAAGCCATCTCTCCTGCCCAGACTGCATCATTTTCACCCATTCTGCCATCACTGAAAGATATCTCAAAGCTGCAGTTCCTGCTTTCTCAAAGGCTTCTCTCAGCAGTATGGACATTAAGGGGTAAGAATCCACTTAGTGAGGTACAGGTGTTCATAGCTTCTTTGTGTGGCATGACTGAACAGGAGAAAAGAACTGCACAACAAAATTTTGGTTCAATATTTTCTCCTGGGTCTCTGAATATATTTTTTACTTTTTAAAATTATTTATTTATTTATTTGAGAGCAACAGACAGACAGAGAAAGAGGGAGGGAGGGAGGGAGGGAGAGAGAGAGAGAGAGAGAGAGAGAGAGAGAGAGAGAGAGAGAGAGAGAATGGATGCGCCAGGGCCTCCAGCCACTGCAAACGAACTCCCAATGCATGCACCACTCCCGATGCGTGCACCACCTTATGCATCTGGCTTACGTGGGTCCTGGGGAATTGAGCCTAGAACCAGGATCCTTAGGCTTCACAGGCAAGTGCTCAACTGCTATACCACCTCTCCAGCCCCCTCTCGGAATGTTTTTGACTAGGAGCATATGGTTGTGGTGGTTTGAATGTAAATATCCCCCATAGCCTCAGGTGTTTTTGAAAAAGATTAAGGTTCCTGCTTAAGTTCCCAGCAGGGCTCTGCCTGCTGGAGCAGGTTGTTCACTGGGGGCGGATCTTGCATCCATCCTTAAGGTATGTGTTCTGAGCCAGCTCCAACTCAGGCTGTTTGTTCTCTCTGCTTCTGCTGTGGATGTCTGATGAAGTGAGCCAGCTTCCTCTTCCATGATGAAGCTTCCGCTAGAATCTGCAAACCTGAAATAAACTGTTTCTCCCATAGGCTGCTTCTGGTTGGGTATTTGTCCCACTAAAAGGATGCTAATTGCAATATTAGTCTAAGTTAAAAATAAAGAATAAAAATAAATAAATAAAAAGACTGGAATAGTTCCATAGGAATTGGAGTTATAAGAGAGTGAGTTTAGGGGGCACAGTAAAGGTGGGAAAAAATAGACATGAAAAATTATTTGCTTCATATTTAAGTCTTTGGATGTGAATAATCACTGCTGGACTCAACAGACAGTACCTATTTGTCACATGCTTATTCTACTCCAAAGCAGTGAATGGACTACGTGTCATGGATGGGTAGATATTATGTACAAAAGCTAGATCCACACCCAACACCATAAACAATAGTTATACACATGAATGTGAACAGATTTAACGGTGAAATAAATCTCAAAGGAGAATATATTCAGTATTACCCTATTTGTGGTAGATATAAAAGCAGGTAAATGAGATGATGTGTTATTTAAAGTTATATATTACAAGCAAATAATTTTGGGATGAATAAGAATGTTCTGTTTACTGAGTTAGGAATGTGATGTTAAAATTTCATTCTACTACTATTCTTTAAACTGTGTATGCACATTTCCATATGTCATTATCTATGTGTGTGTGTGTGTGTGTGTGTGTGCGCTATATTTCAAAATACAATAAACATATCAATTCAACAGCAAAGATGAAAATATATATACCAACAAAGTAGAATATGTTAGAAACTCTTAAATATCATCATTAAGTCTGTAGATTCACAGGTCTTATTTAAATGTCTTTGACCTTGGGAAAAATAAAGTGCAATTGTTACTAAACACAAAGTCTTTCTTCTTGCTGAATATATATCAACTGTAGAGGAGAAAATCAGTGACTCATAACATACTACACCCAGTGTCTGCACAAAGGATTTAGATTAATTATTCTTTGGAGGCTCAGACATATTTCTCTAAGATCCTGACAACTGATACTGGTTGGTTATGACCCAAACCATTACAAAGAAACTGAAGAAAATGCCATTATTTCTTGAAAATAGAAAAGTTTAAAAATACCCAATGATTATTAATAGTAGAAGAATAAATAGAAATAAGCACAGCATGTCATTTAGCCTGGTAGTTGGAGATTTTTTTACTCAGAATATCAGAATATGCTTTGAACTACTTTATTTATATTCAGAACAACAACCCTGCTACAAGTTTGCATTTAGGTTTTTCGATTAATATGGGATCCTTTGTCAGAGATTAAAATGACCAAAAAAAAAAAAAAAATCCAACAAATCTCCCTGTGTAGAACGCTTCAAAGGTCATCATGAAAATAAAATGCTATGTAATATAGAATGTAATTTACTCATCTTCATGCATTAATCTCTTTTTTACTCATTTCTCCCTGTCACCTGATATAACAAATAAAAACGTCACTTTTAAAACTAATGGACTATTTGTGCTAATCACGTGATTACATTTTACAGGCTCAGTACCTTACTGCTGAAGGGGTTTGTATTTTTCTACATTTTCAATAGCAAGTGCACTACTCCGTTGCATAGGCAAACTAGATTCCAAATAGAGATGTGACTCTTGAAGTTGTGTATGAAGTTAGTGGATTATTTTTTTTTTTTCAAATTATAAGTCCATGTTCCCTTTGTTCCTTTTGTAAGAAAAACAGGAGTTGACAACAGTTTGGAGCAAGCCAGACTTACTTCAGCACTTGGCTTACCTCCAGATTCTTGGCGTGCTCACTTCTGGATGTATTTTCAAAATTATCATTATCGTGTTAATATTTACAGTTTGTATTAACATGCATTTAGAACACATATTTGTGGCAAGTGCTGCTTTGCTTTCTTAAATCAGATCTTATATATTTACAGTTATAAAATATGTGTATTACACATGCATTATATAATAGTTATTTATCATATACTATATATTATACATAAAATAAATGATCCTATATACAGGCATATGCTCACAACACATACATTTATATGTGTGCAATAACAACTTATTTATTCTGGATTTGGAGGAGCTGAGAAAAGGGAATATAGCACCCCCAATGAAGTGGGGTCTTTGGACCCTGATGATGACCCTCAGGGGAGAGGTCCACTCTCCTCTAGTTGCCTTCTGGCCTCCTCCCCCCTACAAAGGATGAGAAAATTGCAAGTCACATCCAGTTTGTTAGCTTTATTTCAATTATGATAATTTTAGCTGAAAGCTAAATTACGAGAGTAATTTTAGTCACAGCCAGCAGGAGCAGATGCTGGTTTTCTGGCTCCTGGACATTTCTTCTCCCCATTTGAACAAACATGCTTACCCTCTTTTCTAATTTCTCTATTTTCTTTATTCGACATGAAGCACCATAGAAAAACCTGGACAGGAATTCTTAAATCACAAGTGCTCATAGGTTTTGGTCACTAGTTAAATCCATGTACTTACAATGACACTCACAAAGTCAAATGTTATTTGTTTCTTGATACCCGTTTTTTAGCTTTAAGGGTGTGATGGAGATATAACTTACCCTCCTAAAGGGTGTAACACAATGATTGTTTTATGTTTTATTTATTCATTTATTTGAGAGAATGGAGACGGAGACAGAAAGAGAGAGAGAGAGAGAATGGGTATACCAGGGCCTCTAGCTACTGCAAATGAACTCCATATGCATGCACCCCCTTGTGCATCTGGCTTCCATGAGTACTAGGAAATTAAAGTTGAGTCCTTTGGCTTCACAGGCAAGCACCTTAACGGCTAAGCCATCTCTCCAGCTCACAGTTATTATTTTTTTTGTATGTGCACAGAGCTATGTATCTATAATCAATATCAATTCCATGACATTTTCTTTAGCCTAGAACTTGCCTGTAACAGTCATTCCTGATCTCTTCCAACTTCCTTCACTCACTTGTGGCTACTAAATAATATTTGCTGAATTTGTGGATTTGCCTACCCTGGACACTCGTATACATAGAATGGAAATATGCTGTTATATATTAGTCCCCAAATGATACCTTTGTCTTTGCATGCTGGTGTGGAGGAGAAGATGAGGGGAGAACAGGAATATTCCATCAGAGACCCTCCCTACTTAGTTATTTTGGAGACTGTCATGTGTAGCTTTGTGAGGAAGTACCCTTCCTGTGTCTCCTGCACACGTGAGCGGTGACACTTCACACGCTGCTCAGTCAGAAGCTTGTCTCATATTGCCCCTTCAGATCCAGAAACCATTTTGTGCATGCTGCCTCCAGTTCCACACACATTTCTTTCTGTCTTCCTCAACACCAGCTGAACTGGTGAACCTTCTCAGTGCGTCGTGTTACATTGTCTCTCACCTTGAAGTTTTGATTGAGATGTGAGAGCGTTCAGTTTTGTAAGCTTGACTTACTCTCCGTGACTGCACTTAGCAGTGTTGTTATGGAAATAGACTGTGCTGAGGCATAAATGTGTACAGAAAGCTGACAGAGAAACACAGAAGGTTTGAAAGTGGGCCTTTTTTATCTTCAAGATAGGGTTGAGACTCATCCCATTGCTGTTTTTTTTTTCCAGCTTAATTTTTCTTTGACATTCAAGTGTGTCTTATTTATTGTTGTTCGAGAAGGAATTTCAGCTGACTTTAACACTGCTGGCAGCTGCTAGCCTCAGCATGGTCTGGCAGCTGGTATGGAAGGTTTTGAGTTGGCTCCAGCATCCCCCCGAGTCAGGCCAGAGAGATGATGCTGGGACCCTTATTCTCCCTGTGAGCTGGACCTTGAGTCCATCTGTTGTCTTTCATGCCTTGGTAAGGCTGCCTCCCCACAGCCACTCCTGCCTCTGTGTCAGGACCTATCATGTCAGTTTGGTATGGAATCTAGTCAAGGTCAGACCAATCTTTATGTCACTGTCAGATGTTGTTGCAGTGTGGATTTCTAGCCCCTCTCCAGAGCAGAGATATGCAACAAGGATGATCTCTCTGGTCCCAAGGCATAGTTACTCCTTTTTAATCCTGTCCTAGCTACAAAACATCTTTAGCATGCTTTCCTTTACTCTATCTAGTAAATCCAACGTTTAAAAATATATTTGGTGCATGTATATGGGTGTGTGTGTGTGTGTGTGTGTGTGTGTGTATGGCCAAGCATGGGGAGGGGCACACATATACAAGTACATGAGGAGGTGAGGGCAACCTTGGGTATTATGCTAGTTTGAATCAAATGTCCCTCATAAATCCATGGGGTTTGAATGCTTGGTCCCCAGTTGATAGTAATTTGGGATGTGGAGCCTTGCTAGAGGAGGTGTTGTTGAGGTTGGGCTTAGGGGTATTATAGCCAGTTCCCCCTTGCCAGAACTTGGCCCACTCTCCTGTTGTCCAGCTGATGTTGCCAAGGAGGTGACGTCCAGCCTGTGCTCTACCATCTTTTCCCTGCCTTCTTGCTGTTTTCCCTCGAGACTGTAAGACAAAATTAAAAAAAATAAAATCCTCCAGCCAGTTGATTTTGTTTGGGTGTTTTATCTCAGTAACAAGAAGACAACTATAACAGATATCTTGAGAAATGCTACCCATCTTTTTTGAGCTAGGCTCTCTCATTGGTCTGAAGCTGGCCATTCTGATTGTCTGGCTATAGAACCCCAGGAGTCCACCTTTGTCTTCCTCTACAGCATTAGGATTACAGGTGTGTACCACTGCACTAGGGTTTCTTGCACGAGATCTGGGGATTGAATTAATGTCCTTGTGTTTGCATGGCAAGTACTATAATTTCTGAGCTATATCCTCAGCCCACAAAATAATCCTTTGCAAAAGCGAATCATCATAAGACGGCTTTCATTTGAGTTTCTTATCACCGTATTTACAACACTACTCCTGCCACAATTTCTGGTGAGCTCATTGTCCACAAACATGATATTCTCTGCTTTTTCATCCTCTCATTTCCTTTATCACAATTTCTTCCCTGATAAGTTAGTCGTTAGTTTTCCCCAAGAGACCTGGTTGACATCTTATTAATGATTCAACCACTTTACATCTTAATTTCAAGAATCCCATACTTGGACTTTCATTTCCTAAATTTTCATCACATTTTTCTCTGTAAAGTAATTCTAGAACTTTTCTGGGAGCTACAATCCAGTAATTGCAATCTTTTCATTATCTGTCTCCTCTTCCTTATAATTTTCATTGTCATTCATTTAATTCCTCCCCCTTGCCTCAGTTTCCCTGTTCACTTCACTGGACTTTCTTGACAATGCCACAGTCCTGAGTCTCTCCTCCGCATGTGTGCATAAGCAGGAGAATAAGGCTGGGCATAAATAGATGATCACACTGATGGGCTTTACTTGAATCATGACCATGAACTACATTTAAGCCTGTACCATGCTTCTATGGTCTGTTCATACCTTCATAGAATATTTCACACAATTCTTATAGACAACACTAATGGACTCCAAAATTCCCCCATATTCATCTTCAGTGTATGGAATCATTGATACTTCACTAAAACCAGAGGCAATCAGAAAAGAACCTTCAGACTCTCATCATGTCTTCCATGCATGCACTCACAGTACTCTGCCTTTGTAACAGTAATTATAGATAAATTTTTTTTCCATCTTTATCAGTCCAATCCCACTGTTAGGTCTACTCAGGAACACTGCTCTAGGAATTTCCCACTTCCTTACCAGTATAATGACTTTTATCCTATTTTCTTATTCTCCTCAATATTTAAAAATGTTTCTCTTCCTTGCTAGAAAAAAAAAAAAAAAAGAAACCCTGAGTTGACCCAACATCTCTCCAACTTTTGCTTTCTTTCCCTTTTGTACCTCACAGTAAAGTTCCCACAAGAATTCACCGCCTCCTTTCTATTCCTTGTTGTCTCTCATGGACACATTTCAAGCAGACTGTCTTTCCACCAGTCAATTGAACAGCCTTATTCAGGTCAGCCATGACATACATATAGTTGGATATAATGGATGACCAGTGAACAGCTTAGTCTTGATTGCCCTAAAAGTAGCATTCATCTCAGTATCACTTCTTTCATATGGAAACATTTCTTTACTTGTAAAACAACGGCTTCTTTTATCTCACAGTTGGTTCTTTTCCATTTTTTTTTTTGTACCAGTCCTCTTTCACTTATAGAGTCAGATAGAGTTGGCACGACAGAAGATATAGTCCTTGGACTATCCCTCCATTTCTCCCACTGATGACCCCCATGAATTTAAATATTTATATCTTACACTTCTAAACCAATAACTCCTATGCACTTATTTTTCCATCACTCCTCATATAACTACTTGCATGCTTAGTAACTTTCCGTAGACATAAGTCAATAGATCCTCTCACTTTGACACCTTCAAAACAACCATCTGCACTTCCCACTGGATTTACTCTTGCCACAGTCTTCCCTGTCTCAGTAAATGGAAACCATCTTTCTATTGCTGAGACTTCAAACCTTCAGCCACTTTCAAACTTTTGTTATTTTCTGACACTCAAATTGGCTCTTTAAGCAAATCCCATGACCTTATAAAAGGTACTCGTGGTTGACTACTTTGGGCCACCTTCACCACTGTCCCCTATTATGAGACAATCCCTTCCTAACTGGTTTCAGCACTTGCTCTTTGATTGCACTCCTGATTTTCAGTATACCAGCCACAGACTGCTCTTCTGCTCAAGGTCTTCTGGTGGCCCCTCTCTGTCCCACCATTGACCTCGTTGTTGTTTTGGAACCAGACAGCCAGCTCAGAACCTCTGATCTCCCACTCGTGCTTAGAATGTTAGTTCCCATGCTTCCTTCCTGCCTTTCCACAGTGTCAACTCTGCTGAAGAGCTTATTTAAAGTTGCAATCTGTTGCCTTCTGGCACTTTCTATTTTCCTTCCCTTCTTTATTTCTCATCACATTTATAACTATCTAAAGTGTCATATATTTTACATCCCATTTTACTTTTTTCTTATCCCTTCCTTCAGAAGAATATATGCTTCCTAAGGGCAGGGGATATTGTCTATGTTATCAGTATTGAGGACAGTGCCTAGCATTCTAACCACTCAGTAGATATTTGTTCCACAAATACCATGAGGACTTAAACTGAGCTGTCACTTTCTTGTTATGACCTACTTTGCCCGACAAAGGACATGGCATGAAGTGACAAGTCTTCTTTAAGCAAAGCACATGAAGAAACCACTATACTAAACCCCCATAGCCCCATGCTAGGCAGGAAGACTTGTAGCAGGAGAGTGAGATAGACCAGAAGAAACTGGCAGTGGCAACTTCTGAGTACTAACAGGCTGGTAGGGAGACTCAAAACTCCTTTAAACATCTCCAAAAAGCTTTACTGGGTGGCTTGCATGTCACCAGCAGGATGGGGCCTCATATGTGTGTATAGGATAAAGATGTCAGGTGCACATTTTCATAATTTTAGTATATTAATGAATTCTTAAGAAAAAAAGATTGTGAGGGCTAGAGAGATGGCTCAGTGGTTAAAGGTGCTTGCCTGCAAAGCCTGATGGCCTGGGTTCGATTTGATTCCATAGTATCCATGTAAAGTTAGATGCACAAAATGGTGTATTCATCTAGGGTTTGTTTTCAGTGGCAAGAGACCCTGCAGCACCCATTCCCTCTCATTCTCTCTCTCTCTTCCTGCATGTAAATAAATAATTTTTAAAAAATACAAAAAAAGATTGTGGTATATCACAAGAGTCTGAACCTGTTTGGGGTTGAATTATGGCCCTCTCTTTAAAGATAGATTGAAGCTCAGATTCTCAGTTCATGTGAATGTTACCTTGTTTGGAATAAGGTCTTTGTAGAAAAGGCTAAGGCACTAAAGTGGACCCTAATACAGTATGAATGGAACTTTATGAAATTTTAGATCCAGAGATAAATAGAAAGGCACAGAGTGAATGTTATCTCTTGGCCAAGGAATATCTGAGGCTCCCATAAACTAGGAGTGAGAGCTGAAAAAGAGTCTCCAAGTCTCACAAGCAACTAGTCATTGACCTTAGACATCAAGTTGAATGTGGAATGACATATTCCTGTTGCTTAAACCATATATCTTTTTCTGATGCTTTGCTATGACAAAATTTCCTTTTTTGTTTTTTTTTTACTGCATGTATCTTGGATATAGTATTTTAGGACTGATAATTCACCTAAACCCCAGAGCTTTAGTTTTTTATTATCTAAAGAAAAGTTCCATCTATTATTCATTCTCTATTATAGTTTTGGTGTGTACCATAACAGTCTTGGACATTTAAAGAAAATAATTTTTCTGCTTTTGTTGCATAATTTAGAGGGCCTACTTTACAAAATAAAATGACAGGTTATATTAAACTATTTAACATTATACCTTAAGAAGTATTTTTGATAAACACTTCTTTAAGTGCAATTTATATAAATATACCCTCTCAAGTTTTCTGAGCTAAGGAAAGATTTTTTTATATAATCTTACATTTAAAATTAACTATTGGGCTTACAAATGGCATTTGGAAGAAAAGTTTATTTTTTGGGTGTCTAAATGTGGTAATTTAAATTGGTTGAGACAGTTTTTAAGATATAAAGCTCATTTAAGTTGACAGAATTTAATGTTAGTAAGAAGAGGTTTTGTATGTTAAAATCCTTTTTCTCCTGTATTCATTATATATCTTAAGATATGGTAATATATACACAGAACTATATTTTTAAAATACTTAATTTAGCTAGAACTTATTGTCTGAAAGGGGAAAAAATCTATAAGAAGAGATCAATGGCTTAAAATTCCATGATAAATTTGGAGGAAATCTGGCATATTAAGTGTATCTTAGCTTAAAACCAATAGGAAAACCATTCAAATAATAAAATTAAGTAACATCCTATTTAAATGAAGAAAAGCCATGGTTTTAAGCATGTCTGACATATTTATATTTTTTCTTTCATTTTTTTCAGTTTTCTGTGTCCTGATTTTTATATCATAGCTTAACATGTTGTTACATAGAGAGATGCCTGATGGTTTTGTGCAATAAAAGAACAGTGAAAGCCTGGGTATATAGACTATTATATGATGGTGGTATAGATTTTTGTATCTTAGTTCCAGCTTTAGTTTTGCTAACTGGTGGCCTTAAGAATGGCTTTTTATCTTCTTGATTTTACTTTCATCATCAGGAAAAAAAAAAAAAAAACTCTAACAGTCCATTTAAATTGTCTTCTGTGAGCCTTTTGAGACAGACAAGGTTTAAATGTGTGGGTCTTTCTCCCAAGAATCCAGTCAGCAGAGTACTGAAAGAGTGTCTTGTTTTCGGGGGGAATATTGTCATTTCTGACACTGAATTTAATTTCCTTTGCTTGTGAGAGGCCCTCTTTGGGCATCTCACTGGAAAAGTAGTGCTGTACCTGCCAACTTTGAAGAACAACGTGGTGACTAATGGTTTGTACCTAGAAGAAAAAACTGAAGGCATTTCTCATTGTGTGCAAGGGATTGTTTAGCCTAGGAAATATGCATGTGATGCTAACAGGTTATAGCAGTGCCAGGGTTGTCCAGGGACAGGACCAGTAAGACATAAACATAGGCACAGAGACGTGTTTATTAGGGGACCCACTCCCATGATCACAGGGACTAAGAAGGTCCATTGTAGGCCTCTATGAGCTTGAGTAACATAAAAGCCACTACATAGCTCAATATAAATCGGGAAACCTCAGAAATAGGAAGCTAACAAATGCTTCCCTCAGTCCAAGGTCAGAGGCCTGAGATATCATAGAGGCATCTGGTGCAAGACTCAAAGTCCAAATGTCAAAAACTTTGAGTTCTGACTTCCAAGGGCAGGAGAAGTGTGGCCCACCCAGGAAACCAAGACCAGAGGTAGAAATTTCCCTTTACTCTGTTCTCCTCTTCCAAATGGCTCGTAGCTCAGTGAGGACTGTCTCCATACTTTGGGGATGGATCTTCCCCACTCCTTGATAACTAATGCATCTACTAATCTTTTCTGGAACAACACGTCAACAGGATTCTAGTCGTTCTCCAACCTAGTCAAAATTCACCCCCATCATCCATCAAACATACTTGCCTTGGCCGGAAAAATTCATAAGGTAAAGCCTAAATAGCAATGTGATGATGGTAGGAGCTTTGGAAGGAAGAGTTAGATAATTATGGTTCCAACAGACCACCAAGAGCTTGAGAAGTTCTATTACCATGCAAAGAAACAATAAGAAGTTGACTTCTATGATCCAGAATGTCTGTCATCGTCAGACACACAGCCTGGTAACACCTTGATCTTGAATTTCCTAGCTCCTAGAACTATGAGAAATAAGCTTCTGTTATATATAAGCTACCCAGCCTTTGGAATTTTATCATAGCAGGCCCCAATGGACTAAGGCACACAAGTAAACATTTATTTGAAGCTGCTTATTTAATAGAAGTAATTGTAAATTCAAACATATTTCTAGTACTTATTTTGGGTCATAAGGTAATATTTAGCACTATGACTACACATTAGAACAGCTGACCTTATAATCAAAGCAAAGGACACTCTTTGTAGAATCCATGATTATAATTCAATACATAGGATACAGTGCAATTTCTACCAATATTCATGCCCTTTTCTAGAAGATAATTAACCTAAAGTTACTGCTCCTTAGAGCTGCCTGCTGTTACTACTTAAAGTCGGGTACAAGACAAAGAAAAGGTGACCAGATGGAAGGAGACTCTTAGAAAACATCTTTCTAAACACATGCATATTGGTTATTCATGGATGTTGGGCATCCTGATATGTCCTACAAAGGCTGAGGAACTTAATGACATGAGGAGAGTGTAGTTTGCTACTTTTTAAAAGTTTTAAATTTTATTTTGAGAGAGAGGGAGAGGGAGAGGGAGAGGGAGAGGGAGAGAGAGAGAGAGAGAGAATGGGCATGCCAGGGCCTTCAGCCACTGCAAACAATCTCTAGATGCATGTAATACCTTATGTATCTGGTTTACATGGGTCCTGGGGAATTTAACCTAGGTCCTTTGGCTTTACAAGCAAGCGCCTTAACTGCTAAATCATTTCTCCAGCCCTAGTTTGCTAATTTTGAATGGCTGGTATAGGAGGTGTTATGAGCCTATGAAGAGCTACCCCATAAGCAGGAGAGGTCTGGACCATGCCAAGGAAGAAAGTCTATACTATAGCTGGTGTACAGTGTCACAGGGACTCTTACAAGTTGAAGGGATTGAAAAGTCTCTAGGATAACCCAGACCTGTTTTTGACCAAGGTGGTGACTGTAACCCATCATTCAACGCTTGGAGCTTACCTGCATGGTCAGGCAGGTGGTATCGTGCTCTAAGGACATTATTTTCTTGATAAAGATGATTGAACTTAGGGCCTTACACATAATGAGCAAAATTTCTACCCCTGAGATATATCCTCAGCCCTTTTTAAATTTTGACTTTTGAGGCAGAGGCTCATTAAGTTGCCCAAGCTGACATTGAAATAGATATCCTCCTGCCTCAGTCTCCTGCTGAGCAACCTAGACTGTAGGCATGTATTATCATACCCAGCCCTAATGACATTCTTGACTGCTGGAGTTTCCAACTGAACCTCACAGTAACATGCTAGCAGAGCTGGCCTTACTTTGTATCCAAAGCTCTCTGGACCCATATTGGATAGGAGTCTACTTATTGCCCACACTAGTCTCTATTAACTAAAACTGGGGTGAATATTTCCATGGCGATTCTAACTTCTGGAACAAGCAATCTATGAGGGGGCCATTTGGGCTGATACTTGGGCCTGTTTGTCTGAGTTGCCTGTCTACAGAGTATAGTTTTATAAATTTGGGGGGGGGGTGGTGTATAGCTCCTCCTTAGAGTGAATTTTCCAAGCATTCAGGGTCAAGCATGACAGGATATTAATGGCTTGCATAATTTACTCCCTTATTTCTTAAGGGATAAATAGAAAACAGAAAAAAAAGATGTCTTTTGTATGTGTCAGTGGTGGAATTATCTCTTCTTTGATCTGACTCATTACGACTTATACATAAGAGCCAGTCTTTAGATTGTTGGTACCTGGGATGAAGTAAAATTGAGTGTTTGGCATTTTAAAGTACTAGGAGTTCCAGTTAGCTTATCACCATTTCCTTAGCTATTTATGCTTAAATTATAATAATATATCTTTAAATCTCTGGTAATAAGCTGAAAGCTTTGACTAATTGGTAATGATACATGTTTATACATTATTCACATTTTCATAGTTATTTTATATTATGATATTCCATTTTGCTCATTTTCAATAAGTGCTTTTTAAAAAGACACTTGTCTATAACATAAGAGAAAAGTAATTCCCAATCTAGCCTAGACTCCTTCAGTACTATCTACTTCGAAATTTTTTGAGTTTCTTTTACTATTTACTTCCATGTTTCTAATGCAATTTAAAATTTCAGTTTTAATACTATTGTCCTTTCATGTCGCTTAGGAACTGAAGTGGTTTTGGTGTGAGTGTATCAAGGTACTGGAACTTGAATCCAGGGTCATGCACATACTAGGCAAGCATTCTACCAATTGAGCCATACTCCTAGCCCCTCCATTATTCATTGTTCTGGTGGTTGTTATGAGTTGAATTATACCCCTCCATCAAATGTGTGTGTTGAAACACTAACTCTGCTTTAGAATGTGACTGAAGTTTGGAAAGAATAGTCTTTTCACATGTAACTAAGTTAAAATGAAGCCAGTTGTGCAAGGCCTTCCAGTCTAATTGGTGTCCTTATCAAAGGAGGAGACTAGAACCCCAGCAGTCACAAGGATCCAATGGTCTAAAGATAGCAGAAATCAGCTTTCCATTTGCCTGTTGCTGTTACCTTCTTGTTGCTGAGATAAAACACCCAAGCAGATGTAGTTTATGGAGAAAAAAAAGGGGTTATTTCTAGCTTACAGTTCAAGGGGGGGATTTCAGCATGGCAGGGAAAGAATGGCAGAGCAGACAGCCAGGGCATCACGATTTTGTTTTGTTTTGTTTTGTTACAGCAGAGGGAAAGAAGCAGCAGCAATGAGCTCGGGTTGCTAGGTTACGTAAGCCCAAAGCCCACCCCTAGTGACACACCTCCTCTAGCAAGGCTCCACTTCCCAAAGGCTCCACAGCTTTTCTTCAACCTGCCACAGGCTGGGACCAAGTATTGGAAACACATTAGGCTATAAGGGACATTTTACAATTCAAAACACTAAGACACCCAAGAGAGATAAGTAAGCATCAGAAAGAAATCAGCCCTGACTGTGCACTGATCTTAGATAAGTAGGCTTCAGAAGTGCGAGAAAGTAAATTTATGCTGTCATCTAGCCTGTGGCACATGCTATAACCAAGCAAAATAATACACTGTTATGGGAGAAAGGATAATGTTTCCTTCTTTCTTGTTTTCATGTGTGTGACTGTGTAAGCATGTGTGTGGCACAATGTAGGCATGTGCGTCTGTGTAGATGTATATACCCAATGCACAGGTTTATGGATGCCAGGGGAGAACATGCGGTATGTATCATATTTTCCTGAGATGGAACCTTTCACTGAACCTGGAGCTCTCCCTTTTTGCATTAGACTGATTGACTAGCAAGCTCTAGCTATCTCCACCCCACTCAGTGCTGGGGTTACAGGCATGTGTGGGCATGCTTGTCTTTTCTCGTGGTGCTGGGGAGCAGATCCTCATGCTTGTACAGCAAGTGCCGTGACACACTGAACCGTCTCCCCAGCAACTGATTTTCCCTTTGTTATATGTTCATCTACCTAGATCCTAGATTTACATATACAAATGTCTGATATTATTATGGTATTATACTTTTTTGTTTTGTTTTGTTTTTTTGAGGTAGGGTCTCACTCTAGCTCAGGCTGACCTAGAATTCACTATGTAGTCTCAGGGTGGCCTCGAACTCACCTACCTCTGCCTCCCGAGTGCTGAGACTAAAGGCGTGTGCCACCAAGCCTGGCTATGGCATTATACTTTTAATCAGCCATTTCTTGAAGTTACGATGTTATAAAAACTGTTACTGGTGAGCTGTGAATTACACTAAATCAGTCACATAGTAACTTGTTCCGAACATTAGTCATTGTCTTTTTACTTATTGTTTTTGTGTTTATTTTTACTGTTTTTTGTGACATTTTGGTTCCCACTATTCTGAATTTCATTCTGGTATGCTTTGGGATGAGTATTTTTGATCCTTTTAGCTGAACATTCGATGAACCTTCTCATTTTAGAATTTAATCTAAAATGGGAACCATTGAAAGAGCATACTTTTCTTTGATAATTTCCCCTGGTTTTCTCTCTTAGGGACTTCTAGAGTGATTTCTGTTGGTTTTCTTGTAATATTTCCCATACAGTTTAAATTTATGGCTAATTGCTATATTTCTTCAACTGCATGTTCCAATCGTTTAAATAATGTTTACATTGGTTCTATCACACTATGTTGGTCAGCTTTTATGTTAGTCTAACAAATAACAGAGTGATCATCTTCTAAGGAGGAGACTTAGTTTAATTTTTTTTTTTTTTGATATTTCAGAGAGAGAGAGAGAGAGAGAGAGAGAGAGAGAAAGAGAATGGCAATGCCAGGTACTCTCATCACTGCAGACAAACTCCAAACACTTGTGCCTCCGGCTTACATGGGTACTGGGGAATCGAACCTGGATCCTTAGAGTTCATAGGCAAGTGCCTTAACCACTAAGCCATCTCTGTAGCTCAGAAAGACTTGTTTAGAGTGATGGTTTCAGAGACCTCAGTCCATGCCCAGCACGCCCCATTGCCACAGGCCTGCTGTAAAGCAGAACATCATGGCAGAAGGGTTGTAGAGGAGGAAAGTTGCTTGCCTCATGGCGTGCAGGAGGAAGAATGAGGAAGTGACCAAGGACAAGGACACACCCTCTTGTAACCTATGCTTCCTCCAGGTAGGACTTACCTGCTAATACGTACCATCTTCCAACAATGCCATTAAATTATGCAACTATTACTAAAGGCAGAGTTTTACCCTGCCTTTGAACATTGCTTGCTTTGGAGAACAAGACTTCAATATATGAGCATTCTGAGGTTAGGGTAACACGCTTGATATCCAAGCTATAACAGATACTTTAATTTTAAGAATCCTTGCTGTTTTTCTCCCTCTTTTTGAATGTGGGACGCATGTGTGTTCTTGTATGTGTGTGTGTGCATGTGTGCGTGTGTGTTATATATTTTCATATGAATGTAGGCACAGATGTGTGGGTGTATGTGCATTTATGTGTGTGTATGTGTGTATGTCTCTGTGTGTGTCTGTGTGTGTTTATATGTGCACACATGCATGCATGTTGGCAAGAGGGCAAACTCTGGTATTATTCCCGGGAATGCCATACATGTCTTTTTTTATTTTCTATTTTATGTTTTTTTTTTTGAGGTAGGGTCTCACTCTAGCCCAGGCTGACCTGGAATTCACTATGGAGTCTCAGGGTGGCCTCGAACTCACAGTGATCCTCCTACCTCTGCCTCCCGAGTTCTGGGATTAAAGGCGTGCGCCACCACGCCCGGATTTCCATCCATGTCTTTTGAGATAGGATCTTTCATGGCCTGTACCACACCAACGCTAGCCAAAGAGCTCCTGTCTGGTTCCCAAGCTCTGGGATTGCAGGTGTGCAGCAGCACATCCAGCCTTGTTCACATGGTCACTGAAGATCAAATCCAGGTCCTCATGCTTATGAGGCAAGCACTTCATCCACCGATCAAGCTCCCTAATCTCAAGAACCCTTTCTTATTGTGCTCATCATAATGTTGGTAATTTCCTGCAAACCTATAGCCTCCTTTTTATATTTTTGTATGTGATACCTCTTCTTATGTCTCCAAGGACATTTATAATAGAATTTAGAGGAGTTTTCACCTTTATTTGATTCATTTCATTTACTTTGAGCTTTCAGTTTTTTTTTTTTCTAGAAGCATTCTTTAAATAGTTGGTGGGCTTGGGCCACAAATACCATTACATAAGATACCAAAAGGTTAATTAACATGCTCGAAATGTCTAATTAGGTCAGCTATTGGAAGCTCCTCACCTTACAGAATATGTAGGTGCTTGCCTTGGGATGTCTGTGTGTGCTTAGCTGCAGTGCTTGGGAGTCAGTGGGGGAGAAGTCTCAGTTCACTGTGATGATATGATTTCCACTTATCACTGGTTTTCAGGGTATAGTGCTAACCTGAGATCAGAGCCCTTCTTTTCTAATCTCAGGGTAATATTTTAGTCTTCTATTGTTGAAGAACCAAATTCTTAGCAAGAGCTTGGTATCTATGTTGGGGTTAATTAAATAAATAGACCATTTCTCTCTCGAATATAAGCAGAGGCAAGGAGGGGGATGTTTCACAGGAGATGAAATGGGGCTAAATGAATACATGATAGTCCTGAGCTCTCAGGATCCTCCATATTCCTCTCATTAATCATTTCAGTCTGTGGGGTGGTGAGGCCAGAGGAGTAAAAGTAGATGTAGGAGGGTGCTTCCAAGCCCAAGGTTATGATTTCTAATTGCCTTAAGTCAAAAGTCATTAGAGTGAGGTCCAAGGAAGAGTAGAGACCTGGAATCTGTGGTAGAGTGACTAGAGTCCTCAAAAGCAAAGACCATCCAGAAGATAATGGACCAAGAGCTTATTATGTCATTGAAGAACTGGATTGCTCTGAAACTCCCACAAGTAAATTAGAGCTGATGACTGTCCAACTCCTAAGATGATACTGAGATCTGTCCCCATCCCCCATCCATTTGTGGGTACTGTGGTTAACTGCTTCTCTCCACATCTTGGAAAGAGGTTTTTGTTCCATTTCTGCATGATATGTGAGAGAAGCAGACACTCTCTGTAGGTGGATCCTCGGGGTCTCGCAGACAGAGCCGTGAGAGTGTCTTTCTAGAGAGCAAGGCTTTGTGGACAAGTTTACTGCAAAAGAATCAATTCTCATTTCCAGGACCAAGAGGACTGGATTTGTCTGTCAGCGTACGATTTTTAAGGTTGAATAGGGAATAGGGAATGCTGTATAATATTGTCCCAGCCTCACCCCTCCTTAAGTTTTTTTTTTTCTTAATTTTGAGAATTACCATTATTGGGCCCTTAATATATAAAAAGAATGTTGGAAACAGTCCATTTATTTATTAACTATGTGTTACTTTACCATAAGAACTCTAGATAGACTTAAGAAGTGGGTAACATGTCACCCAGAGGTTCTGGACTTGGGAGCTGGTTGCAGAAACTAATATAATGCATAAAAACAAAAAAAGCAACACAATCCAAAACCCACCTTAAAAGAAAGGGCAATTTGGTGGGTGACTCAGATCCTAGAATTTGGAGATGTATGGTGTTCTGGTTTGGATGTAAAATGTCCCCCATATGTTTGTGACTGGGCCTCATAATCCCTAGAGTGTATGTCCTTTGTGGAGTGAAGCCTTGAGGGGTAGGGTGGGGCTTGGGGTGTTACAGCCCAGCCTCGCTTGCTGCACTTAGCTCACTCTGTCTGCCTCCTTCCTGCTGATGGGGAGGTGTGACACCTGGCTGTCTTTTCCAGCCATGCTTTCCCTGCCATTATGAAGCTTCCTCTTGAAACTGCAAGATAGAAATAGACATTTTTCACCAATAAGTTGCTTGGGGGTTGGGGGTTTTGCCCAACAGCAATGAGAAAGTAACTGCTACACATAGATATGGGAGCAAATCTAAGCTCCTCCATTGGCACTGAACTCTGAGGCAGGCAAAAGATTTCCTTAAAATTTCCTTAAAATATGAGATGGCATGAAACTACCCTCTCTTTCCTAGGGCTGATGTGAAGAGGGGAGAATGCAGTGATATGAAATATGAGATATTTAGCAGAAAGTCTGGCAGAGAGGGTCATCCATCTCTCCATGGTAGCCCATACTCTCAAGCACGCTTTATAGAAGGCACATTGCCGTGCAAGAACAGAGATAGTGGAGAGCTAGACTGGGTGTTTCATGATTTACATGTCTGTTTTCCATTTCAATTCCTGTCCTTTGGGTATTGCTATGTAGTTTATAGTTCTGTAGCCTTAGAACCTGGCATCATGTTATATATAATGATGGTCAGTAATGCTCTTTGAATTAATGTCACTAATTCCATTCTTCATCTGAGATTCACATTCTCATGCACACAAATTATCTTTGACATTCTTGTTTTTCAGTTTATTTCTTTGGGAAGTGTTTTCTTCTTAGACAAAATAAATGAATAAATAAATATCATTGAAATGCAGTCTTCTCTGGTTTGCATGTAGAAAAAAATCAACCATTATTCCTGAATAATCTACTTTGGTATTGGGGAGAATGACATACAATATTTTGTTTTGTAGAAAGACTCATTATTCTTTAATTTATTTAACATTATACCACATGAGTCTTAAATGAAGCAATTTATAGATATATGCATGCACCTATATGTGGATAATTTTCAACTTATCTGATGCTGCACACATATACATGTTTTTTGTAAATTATATTATCAACAAATTTTTTAACATGAAACATTGATTCTAACAATCTTACTGTGTTGCTTATCAAAGTGGGATATTTCTACTCTGGGCTTATGCCATAATGTGTTCCCAAAGAATTGAGACACACAGGTTAAGTATGGCACTTGACTTATCTACCTGGGATGTATCTTTATAAAAATCTTTGAGAGAAGCCGGGTGTGGTGGCACATGCCTTTAATCCCAGCACTCAGGAGGCAGAGGTAGGAGGATTGCTGTGAGTTCAAGGCCACCTGAGGTCAGCCTGGGCCAGAGTGAGACCCTACCTCAAAAAACCAATATATATATATATATATATATATATATATATATATATATATATATGAGATATGAAGTTGAGAAATGGACTAATGGACTAATATAATTATTTTTTAATTCAAACTTTTATCATAAATGGTGACTATATCATGAAATATTCCATATTTGAAGTCTATAACTTCCTTTCTATAAGTAGAGCTCCCACATCTATAGAATATGTTTGTATTCTCCTCCATAACTAATATTAAAATTTTAAATAAGCTTTATTGTAAATAACTATTTAATATACCTATTGGGTATACATATTTAGAAATGATATTAAGGTCAAACTTGTAGTTGTTATAAGATATTCTGACTTAAGGAACTCAAACAATCTTCCCGATGTGGAATATATCTGTGGGTCTGAATCTTTGTATTTATTGTCCTCTTAACCATTGGATCTTCCATCCATTCCCCCAATATTCCCCTCCCCTAATTTTTTAAATCAGAAGTATGAGTCTGGGATGAGAATTTCAAAATATAATTTATTTAAATTTTTCATTAAGTATTATTCAAATTTATGGGAAAATCATTTTTATACTTATATTTTTCTGATTTGAGGTTCAATGACAGTTTGTATTTCTTTGTCTATTATTTGTTATCTTTAATACTTGTCTATTATGTCTTCTTCTTCTAAACTGAGTTCCATGAAGGAGAATGGATATGCCCTTTCTCACTTTAAAGTTTAGGCATCTAATACTGGTCCTAGCTCAGTAGTGTACATTGAATTGAGCTGAAGTCTAAACATATCCATACAGTACCCCTGAAGCATCACCCTTGTAACCAACAGAACATTCTGTTGCACATTTGTTTCAACTTAAATGATTCAATTATCATGTTTACTTGCTAATGTCATCCTATCAATTGTGTTTTAGAGTTGGATGTTTTGAAGAATAGCTTCTCCTTAACAAGACAGACTCTAGACAAAGCAATAATCTGTCTTTACTCAGCCCAGACCTAATATGTTAATTCTGATTTAATTTAATTTTCTTCTGCTCATGGCACTGAAATTTTCAAATGGTTCATTTGGTGCTTAATTATCAGCTAAAAATTTCACCCTATCTAGAGAGAAGCCATGCTGTGTCAAGTGCAAATCATTTCTATGGGTGCATTTCTGCTCTTCTCATCACTGCTGGGCTTTGTGTTATTCAAAAAGAAATGTTTCCATCTGTGGCTCTAATTTGGAGATAACTGATGTATTTTAGAAAGTATTTCTTGGGATACAGGGCTAAATGCCATATCGCCTGGCTTCCTGTCTGTTTTCATTACTCAATATTATCCTACCTCTCACTTTTCTAAAAGGCCCTTGGCATAAAGTCAACCTAGCTCATGGGCACTTTCTTTTTTGTCTGAAGAGAACTATGCCTTATGAGAAGGGGTTTCTGACTCCTCAGCATTGACAATAGCCAGTTGACAACAGTCTCCTCCTTTTCTGCCTCAGTGATAGGCCAACTTGCCATTCCTAAACCTGTATTAGTTTCCTATTGCTGCTAGAGTAAAGGACCACATACTTAAAAGTAGAATGCATGACAAATGCATTAGCTGGAAGTCAGAAGTCCAGCACTCGAATAAAGGTGTCAGCAGGGCTCATTTCCTCAAGGCTGTTCAGAGGAAACCATGTTTCTGTCATTTCCAGCTTTCAGCTGCCCTTTGGTTTGTGCAACCTTTAGTCTTCAATACCAGTAATGGAAAGTTGTGTCCTCACACTGTATCACGCTGACCTCAAATGTCTCCCTCTTCCATTCTCAAAGATTCTTAAGATTTTGTTGGATCCTGGATAACCTAGGATAATCTCCTCATTAATATCATTCAATTGCCAACCTTAATTCCCATTTTCTATAAGGTATAGCATATTCACAGTTTCTGGAAATAGGACACTTGACCTTGTGTGTGTGTGTGTGGGTATTATTAGTGCCTATTATACTCCAATGATACTTCATTCTAAGTCTCATACTTTTATTTATATTTTCACTTTTCATATTTCTTCCTTAACATTCAGTTATAATGCTCTATATTGACCAATTTATTGTCCTTCATTTATTTTAATGTATTCCTGCATCATGTGTGTGAATATACACACATATTAGGTATCAGAAAAAGATCTTTAAAAATCTTAAATGCTGTGACTTTCATAAGAACTTTATAAACTTCTTGAAAAGATAGGCTGTGTTTTTAATGGGCTCAGGAAAAAATAGCAAATTAATTCTTTAGCAATTAATGTATTTCTTATTAATGAACTTGACTCTGAAT
Organism: Dipus sagitta; assembly: GCA_036346955.1. Taxonomy (NCBI): domain Eukaryota; kingdom Metazoa; phylum Chordata; class Mammalia; order Rodentia; family Dipodidae; genus Dipus; species Dipus sagitta. The sequence goes on along the minus strand of CM070772.1, from coordinate 15,834,577 downwards.
TCAAAGAAATAATATTTATAGAAATGATTGGGAAGAAAGGTATACTTGCTTACTTATCTTCTGTAAATTAGTACAGTTATCTTCTTGTACCAGATTGAATCTCACAATGAACAGGACTTGCTCAAGGTCAGATAGTTGGTAGTTGACAGACAGTTGGGACAACAAATCATAGGATTTTTGTATCATGCGACACTGCCTTGCCTGATGAATATTTATAGATTTGTGCACCTTGATGCTACTCCTCTTTTGTTATTGATTGAGTTACATTTTAAACATAGTGAGTGGTCATATTGCATTTTGTTTTCTTCGTTGAATTTATTCTGTCTTCATTGGTAGAGTGTGGGACACATTGACCCTGGGCTGTCCTCTATTATGAAGAAGTGTTTGGTCTGTTTCATACTTCCATCTTTGGATTTGACTTTCACATCAGATGTTTCTGTTTAATGAAGGTCATTGCTTGTGAACAGTGTTGGTCTTCTGAAACACCATCAGTGTGATGAGCTACTGATTGAGGTATTATGTGAATGCCTGTTTTACTCATGCACAGATACGAAATTTCAGAACACAATCTTTTGGCTTTCTCTCTTATTACTCTCTTGTCCACATATAAATAACAAAGACAGTACAGGGAAATTTTTTTTTAATTGTGTGAGGATCAGTCTGGAACAAAAGTAATAGAAAATAGCCACATTTTCTAGTAAGGTTATCTTCAGGTTTCATATTGAAAAGACATTTGGGTTAGTTGTAATCTCACCCCACAGCACTGATTTAAGTCGGCATTTGAGAAACACACAGGAACGAGGAATGCTGGGAACATTTTGCTCTCTGCTTTGTTTAGGAGATGTATTTGCATTGCATTAGGCAGCTTGCAGGCGGACTCTTCCATAAAGTGAGCTCTTACAGCCTTATTTTTTCAAAAGCTATCATCAATCCTTGAGAAATGCAATTACTTAGAAAACAAAATATAGCTTCTAGCAATTTACCTGAAATATTCCTGTTCATATTGTAGTTTCAGGGCATTGCTGTTATCAGGCTAGACAGGTTTCTCTAAAGCATGTTTGTCTTTGAGACTAGATTAATATTTAAGTGTATATGCCTATACCAAGTGGCTGATATTATTTATTGAAAAACTATAAAGATATTGGTAATAATTGAATGAAACACCAAGTAGGCAAGAATTTTATTAGACTAGCAGATTTTTTTTTTTTTTTTTGGTCATACCCATTGTGATGGTTAAACTTGATTGCCAACTTGACTGAATTGAGACTTGAGAAGAGCCTGGGAGATTGGCAAATGTCACTTTGAGTATGTCTGTGAGTGTGGTTACAGAGAGAATAAACTAAGTTAGGAAGCTCTAACCAAAATATAGGTGGTACCATCCAATAGGCTGAGAGCTGGATGGACTCAAAGGGGCAAAAGGAAAAAGACAGTGTCACTCTCTACTTCTTTGTTGTGTCATGAGTTGAGCTCCTTTGCTTTGCTATGACTTCCCTACCAGGATCAATAGATCTTCCTGAAACCAAGAACCCAAGCAAGTCTTTTCTTCCTTAAGTTGCTTTGCTTGTGGCAACAGAAAATGTAATGAGTATACCTGTATCTACCACTTACATTTACCAGTGTTGTTTTCTTTTTTCTGAATATTTTATTTTTATTTATTTATTAATTTGATATTTTTATTTGTTTATTTATTTGACAGAGAAAGAGGGAGAGAGAGGGGAGAGAGAGACAGGGAAAGAGAATGGGCATGCCAGGGCCTCCAGCCACTGCAAACAAAAGCCAGATGCGTGCGTCCACTTTTGCATCTGGCTAACGCGGGTCAGTGTTGCTTTCTTGAGTAGTACAGGACAATGGTGGACCATACTGTCATTTGTACTTTGCACAGGGAGACTAATGTGATTCAATTAGTTTTCTTTTGCTGAGATTCTCCACTAAATCCTGTTGTGTTCATGACCATACTAAATATTACTTAAGAATAATGAGTCCAGAAAAAAAAGCACAGTACTGTCATTCAATTTGTATATCCTAGAAATTGGAAATATGCCACAATTTGAGTACAGTGAGAATGAGCCTTCTATAATCCTGCAAGACAAACTTTTCTATGTTGTCTGCAGGTATCTCAGACTTCTGGTCTTAATGATCACATGTATCAGAGTAGCTTTGCTCTCACTTGTAGGATAGGGTAACATTAAGGGAGTGTTACTTTTGTGATTAGGTGGTGACTTCTCTACAGCCAGGAGGCAGACTTCCTTCTCTGTGTGCCGTGATGAAATATGTTGCAGTGTAGGAAGGATCCCCAGAGCAAGGATCAAGGAACTGAGGGCCAGCTTCAGCCAACAACCAATGAAACTGGGTCTAGCAGGTAACTGCATGAGCTTGACATGGACCCTTCCTCAGGTGAAGCTATAGATGAAACGTAGCTTTGGCTGACACCTTCATTGCGACTGTGGGAAACCCTGAAGAAGACGATTGACATATTCTATACCTGGTTTTCTGACCCACAGAAGCTCTGAGATGATAACACTGCATTTTATTAAGATTTTAATAAATTAATAAAAATAATGTATTTATTATCATATCAAAACATTTATTATTTATTGTTGCCAAATTTGATGGCAATTACTTAATAGAAACAGATAATAGAGCCTTCTTCCCTGGGTTTATCTGTTGAAGTTTCCATTCTGTCATGAAGCATATGATGGGGGTGTCAATCAGAGCTTGATGGGTTTGTCATTCATCCAGCCGCATTCACGATTCATTCTGGTTTGTGTGACCTCTCTCTTTTACAACTCAAGTTTGATGAACTTATCTTTGTTTCCCCAGTCATTAATTTCATAAATGAAACTGGTATTTGGTGACTGTATCCTTGCATATGTATTCTAGTATTGCAAATACTATTAAAATATTATACCATGGGATGACTTCCTATTTTGACTACATAACAGATCCCTTCTTTCTGACTGCCTCATGATTAGCATTTATGGAAAGTAGCAGTGTAGTGAGAGGAGATGCTGGACAGTGGGACCACTTTGGTTTTGGCTGTATAATTCTACATGTTCTGCTGCATAGGAAAAATTGCACTCCTATCCTCTGCCTCTTTTTGCAATGGCTCTTTTTCATTTTAAAAATATCTTATTTATTTAGTTGCAAGGAGAGAGAGAGAGAAGAGAGAGAGAAAATGGGTGGGCTAGGGTCTCTAGCCACTGCAAGTGAACTCCAGATGCAAGCATCATTTTGTGCATCTGGCTTTATGTAGGATACTGGGGAATCCAACCTGGGAACCTGGGTCATTAGGCATTGCAGTCAAGTGTCTTAACCATTGAACCATCTCTCAAGCCCTATAGCTCTTTTTCTAATCACCATTTAGATCCCAGTCATATGACTGTGCAGGTCCTGTACCTGTCTCCCTTGTTCACTCTGTCCCTTCCATTCTGATTAGGCTGGGTACCCTGTTGTGTGCTTCCTGTCTCAGCACGTGTATCCTATTGAGGAACCTTTCAGCTATCAGTTGTCTTTCAATAGGCTTCAAGGTAATTAAAATAAAGGGTATAATTTTTTTCATCCTATATCTTCAGCACCTAGAATATTCTTTGGCATAATTTAAGTATTTAATAAATAACAGTAATAAATGCATATGAATATCAATGACATCCATTCAGAGAGTTCTTACCAATATTGTCAGCAGAAATGTGTGAAGAGATGTTTTCCCCAGACTCTGTCCTTGTTATGGGAAACCACTAACACTTGCTTTTCTGCAGTCTTATAGTAATTCTCTCCTGAAAAACTGAAGGATGCTGGATATAGATTCTGCAAAGGAGAAGGCCATCTGGAGAGGTGTAACATTCGCAATCCATTAGAGTCACGTCGAGGGCCCATTATTGTAGTTCCAATTACTGTGCATCAGGAGGTGTTGGCTGTTCATGTAACACTGAGAGCCGTGGTGGCTGTATCAGATTTACGGAGTCTCAGAGTCTGAAGGGAGGTGTTTCAGTATTTGAAACAGTACTAATCAATGACCAACCATGTAAGATGAAACATAACTCTCGTTGTGACTTAAATGACAAATATGCTTTTCATAGCATTTTCCCCTGAAGATCTATTTGTCAAGGTTACAGAAACCAACATGTGTACTTGCAGGTTCAAGGAGAAATTCCTAATGTTGTGTTGTGACAGACAGCTCCCTCACAGAGGGCCTTGAACTTGTCTTCACAAAGACTGCGGATATCTACTTTGCCTCCCAGAGAACTAGTATCCAAGACTATTGGAATGACTCAGAATCAGAAAGGTCTCAACTGATTTCCCAATGCCACACTTCAAGTGGTGGTTCTTACTAGGGAAGCCAGTCTATTTTCATGTAGATATTTTAGTTCATATGTATTTTAGAAAGAAGAAGTTTCACTGCTCAAAAAGAAATAGAGGGCTGGAGAGATGGCTTAGCAGTTAAGGCGCTTGCCTGCAAAGCCAAATAACACAGCTTTGACTCCCCAGGACCCACATAAGCCTGATGCACAAGGGGGCACACACATCTGGAGTTTGTTTGCAGTGGCTAGAGGCCCTGGACCGTTATTATCTCTCTCTCTCTCTTTCCCTCCCTCCCAGCCTATTTCTGTATCTCTCTCTCAAATAAGCAAATAAATAAAAGAAATATAGGTTTAAAAAAATCTTGCTCATGCATCAAAATATCTTACAGTGGGATCATGTCACTGACAAAAGTGAGTCAGGCTTGAATCTGGACAATCTGTGGGGGAAAAATATTCAACATGTCTTGGAGTTACAAAGTTAAAATTGTATGCCAATTTGTATTTCAGAGGAATCTGTTCTCAATTGACCACTGATAATTTTAATGCAATACTACCTCAAAATAGAAATTTGTAAACTTAAAGGAAACATTTGATTTTATATGCACCCCAGTGTTTGATTTTAAATCCTTTCTGACTTTGCTGAAGTCTTAAAGTACAAGCATAATTTAATGTTAATTCTTTAATTTTTATTGACAATTTCCATAATTGTAAACAATATCCCATGGTAATTCCCTCCCTCCTCCCACTTTCTCCTTTGAAACTCCACTCTCCATCATATCCCCTTCCCCTCTCAATCATTATCTCTTTTATTTTGATATCATGATATTTTCCTCCAATTATGGTGGTCTTGTGTAGGTAGTACCAGGCACTGTGAGGTCATGGATATCCAGGCCATTTTGTGTCTGGAGGAGCAGGTTGTAAGGAGTCCTACCCTTCCTTTGGCTCTTACATTCTTTCTAATAGTAGAGATTTCTTTGCTTAGTTAAAGGTGAAGGCAAAATAACCTGTTTTCTGGTTTTTAATGTTTTCTCCAGACATAGGTGAGTCAAGAGTCAAATGTCTTTAATTTGTAATATTTTCTTCTTAAGGAGGGTTTTGAAAGTTATTGTGCTTTCCAATTGGTTAATTTTTGGGTTGGTTTAGAACAATATATTTTTTTTTCTCTCTCTGGAACTGTAGCTTAGTGGTAGAGTGCATGCATAACATATACCAGGCCTTAGTCTCCACAACACACACATACTCTCTCTCTCTCTCTTTCTCTCTAAAACTCTTTAGAACCATGTTGTTAGCATAAGCTTACTTCTCTTCCATTTCAAATAATTCTATCCAACAGGGCTGCATAATGTTTTCAAAAATTTAGAAATAGGGCTGGAGAGATGGCTTAGTGGTTAAACGCTTGCCTGTGAAGCCTAAGGACCCTGGTTCGAGGCTCGATTCCCCAGGACCTACTTTAGCCAGATGCACAAGGGGGCGCTCACGTCTGGAGTTCGTTTGCAGTGGCTGGAGGCCCTGGCGTGCCCATTCTGTCTCTCTCTCTCTCTCTCTCTCTCTCTCTCTCTCTGTCACTCTCAAATAAATAAGAATATTTTTTAAAAAATTAAAAATTTTAGAAATAGAAAGTACAATATCACAACAAGAAGAAAATATCTAAAGATCATAATTCAACCCCATGAACATTGAGAGCATGGTGATTTACTCATCTTCTGGAAATATATTTATAGTATAGCTGCATGAATGTTTTAATGTCCTAGTCATCTTTCTTGAAAACAAGTTTAATTTTCAATATATGGTGCTGGATTTCATTGTAACACAGAACACATATTTTAAGCACATTGTTAATGTTGTTAGCAAAAGTTGAAGAGAAAAATACTATATTTTACAAATAAAATACAGCCAAGTATTACTCTCAATACCTTTGTATGTTTGCTAAAGAAAGATGAAGGGGAATATGTTCATATAAAAATAATATTTCAGGCTGGAGAGATTGCTCAGTGGTTAAAGGCAGTGCTTGCAAAGTGTGATGGCCTGGGTTCGATTCCCCAGCACCCATGTAAAGCCAGATGCACCGATGCACAAAGTGGACCATGTATCTGGAGTTTGTTTGCAGTGGCAGGAAGCCCTGGCACATCCGTTTTTAAATTTTTTTTCTCTCTCTGTCTCTCCATCTTAAATAAATAAATAAATAAAATAACATAAAATAAATAATATTGCTGGTCTAAATGTGAAACGGAGTATTTACAGGAGAAACAGAAAATTGTCAAAATATTTATTTCAAAAGGAACCTTGTGAAGGAAAGAGGAAGTCCTCACTACTTAGTTACTGACTAAAACTGCGGCCAACTTATGCTCTACTTCTGCAGGATATAGATGGGTGTTTGTACAGCATGTTTTGCAAAGCCCAAGAACAGATTCCAAATCTGCAGATTCCAAGGCACATTTCCTTGCCTGGTTAAGATAGTCTTTTCTATTTTTCTTTGCCACCATTCATATGCATTCTTATAAGCTACATTACGTCAGCTCACTGAAGTTAGTATTGAAAGAAATCCAACATCCCAATTCTATTGTTTTTCACCATGCTTATAACAGATGTTGAGACTTGAAAAGGTCTGAGCTGATCCCGTCTGTGTTCCACGTTAAGCACAGGAAAAAGCCAGCTTACATGTTATCGTCACGGTTGGTACTCTTGCAAATCCTGCAATTTTGGGTGTGAGATGGTTCTGCTAGTGTTGATCGAAACTGCTCATAAATCTGGCATTGTGATGAGGCACTTTGGAAAGTCTTGGCATAAAATTTGTCTGCAAAGCAGAGACCAGGGCCTTCTTAAGCAGAATTATCATTTATGTGCAAGATCTGCTTCTAGAATTAGAATTCGAGAAGGTGGCATCTCCAACCCTAAACTTGCATGTTCATTCTGCCTCTTGCATAGAGTGCTGTTAGACATAGATAAGGAAAAAGTGACACTGAAGAACTCGAGGTGATAATGAACCTTTTACACTACCTGGTTGTTAGTTTGGCTTTCTTCCTTTACATGGATATAATAATGAAATTGAAAATCCTTGGAGGGTGTTCCAACACCTGCTTGTGTATTCCCCCAGTGCAGCACAATGAAGAGAGAGAGTTTGCAAACTTCTAACACTATTAAAAATTTATTTATCAGTTTCAGGGTATCATTCTCATTTTCCTTCCTCTCTCCAGTTTTGTGTTGAAAATTGTTTTTCAACATATTTAAAAAATTGCCTGAGTTTTGAAAGTTATTAAAAGGAAGAATTATTTTGTAAGGCATTCTTTCCTTAAGCAATATCAAGACATTACTCCCTTTCAATTTTAATCTTTACCATTGAGAAGCATGTTTTTATTTACTTCTGTGGTTCCGAATTCTGCTTCACATAGACTAAGTAGATAAATCCTTTGGTTGAAAGCCAAATAGAAATAAAAATGATATATGAAAGATAATGAACTATGAAAAAGATGACTTTTATCTCTTATATTTTCAGCGGTATCATTAAGAATTGAAAGCAAGGTTTGATTTGGTATAATTTAAAAAAATTAATTTTTCATGTTTCAATTAAACTGATATATTATAAAATAATAATGTTAACCATTTCAACCAAATTGGAGGAGACGACAATCTTTATATCATAAGTCTATTCAGAATAATAATCAAATTAATAAATACTGCTGGTCTATAATGCCTTCTACTATACTCTATTTTACAGCTTGTATTTATTACAAGAGCCAATGAAATTATAAAAAGGCAAATATGCCTATAAACAGAAAATGGGATACAAAATTATCATTATGTTAATGATGGCATGAACACTACTTGAAAAATAGAAACATTTGGTCATCTAGTGATTATAAACATTACAGTATCAGTGAGTTGACTACAGATAAAATTAATAAAAATTAAAAATTTTAAAATTGAAAGCATAAGCATCATTTTGAAAATAAAATAGAAGGAACTATTGTAGCCTCAAAACAGTAAAAGAAACATGCTAGGCCAGGAGGAATACATCTCAAATTATCATTTAAAAACCTTGAATTAAGGGATGATAGATATTTTACTTGGAAGGCAAGGACATATGAGTATTATGAGATCAGTTTTCTATGAATGAATCAAGATTCAGTGTCTTGGGCAGGAGAGATGGCTTAATGGTTAAGGCGTTTGCCTGTTAAGCCAAAGGATCCTGGTTCAGCCTTCCAGGACCCACATAAGCCAGATGTACAAGGGGGCGCAAGCATCTGGAGTTCCTTTGCAATGCCTGGAGGCCCTGGCACACCTATTCTGTCCCCCAGCCCCTGCCTCTTTCTCTTTTTCAAATGAATAAATAAAATATATTTTTTCAAAAAGATTCAGTGTTTTTCCAAATAAACAAGATTGTGAGCAGGAAGGTATATAAGTTCTATATATATTCCTAGGTGGTCTAGGAAATTCGTATGCTCCAAAGATGATGTACCCATGTGGGAATTTTGCCTGTCAGGGCACACGCTTGCTTTCTTGAGGCCTTTCCAAAGGCTGCTTGACCATGTTCACCACATGGTGGCTGGCTTCCACCAGGAGAGGTGATCCGCAGACAGGGCACAAGGAAAACAAACATGTTTTATGGTCTAGCTTTGAATATCACATGCTACCACGTTTGCAATATTCTATTACCTACGTGGTTCAGTCCTATTTAATGTAAGAGGGACACTGTGCAAGGGCATAAATTCTAGGTTATTGGTGATGTCCTGAAAGTTGTTATAAGAGTTTGGAAATTGACAAACCAACCCCCATGTTTGTAGAGTAATAAAACTAAGAGCCTGGAAAGCTTTCTTTAAAAAAGACCTTTTATAGCATTAAAAAATTATTTATTTATGAGAGAGAGAGAGAGAGAGAGAGAGAGAGAGAGATAATGGGCGCATCAGGACCTCTAAACACTGTAAAAATACTGTAAACAAAGTCAATATGCATGCGCCACCTTATGCATCTGGCTTATGTGGGTTCTGGGGAACAGAACCAGGGTCCTTAGACTTCACAGGCAATCACTTTAACCACTAAGCAATCTCCCCAGTCCCGGAAAGCTTTCTTGAAAGGAAAAGCTAACATTTCTTAGATATATGCTATTGCCAGGCATGATTAGACACATTCTGTGGGAAATATGTAAGATGTGCCCACTGACATACCTCTGGAGCAGTAATTTTCTCCATTACAGATAGGAAATGGAGACACATAGAGATTTCAGAGGATTGTCCAAGGTTCCACAGTAAGTGTCAAAGCCAAGTATTTGAACCCTAGCTGTGTGGCACTAGATCCCAAATACCTAACTCTATGAGGAAAAGGGTTTCCCTATGAAACCATATATGTATATATACATATATACATGTATACATGTTCATATCATATACATATAGATTGTTGCTGTTATACATAACAATATATATATGCATATATATATATATATATATATATTTATGTCTGGTACATTTTTGAGGCATCAACTACTGGAACCTAATAGGGTAAGATACATAAAACTTAGTGTAGTATATGTGTAGGCCTTCAGTTTAGTGGGTACAATTAAGTATATGGTATTGTGACCACCAGACTAATAATTTGGTAAGAAATATTAAGCCAGAGTCAATCATTTGTCATACCAAACCCCAATATGTCAATGACTAATGTAAAAATATAAAGGCAAAACAGTATTAGAATAAAATATTACCCAACACTGTCTTTTTGTAATTTTTTTGTGAAATAGAGTCTCACTCTATCCCAGACTGACCTGGCATTCATTATGTAGTCTCCGAGTGGTCTTGAATGCATGATGATCCTCCTACCTCTGCCTTCTGAGTGTTGGGATTAAAGGTGTCTGCCACCACACTCAGCTATTTTCTTTAACTTTTTATTGACAACTTCCATAATTATAGACAATAAACCACATTAATTCCCTCCACACCCCACTTTCCTCCTCTCAAATCTACTCTCCATTATATCCACTCCTCAGTTAGTCTCTCTTTTATTTTGATATCACCATCTTCTCCTTCAGTTATGAAGGTCTTGTGTCAGGCACTGTGAAGTCATGAATATCTAGGCCATTTTGTGCTGGAAGATAGCATGGCAAGCAGCCCTACCCTTCCTTTGGCTCTTACATTCTTTCTGCCATCTCACTGCTGAACACTCCAATGCCAGTTCTTTTCAGCACGGTGGTGACTTTTGATTCATCCCAGTGGTCATCACTTCTCTAACCCAAAGTGGAATTATCATTAATATATGGGTATGGACGTTAAAAAGTGATTACCAGGCAGTTTGGTGAGTACAATATATGCATTTAGCCAGACAACAGCAGGTGTTATTCCTCTAGGGCTCATGACCTCTCAAGCCATGGGCTTTTGACTTGGTTTTCAGTACCAGGCATGTATTCCCTCCCATGGAGCAGGCCTCCCGTCCAAGTAGAGAGTGGTTGGTTTCACCCACAGTTGATATGCCACTATTGCATCAGTTGACACATTTGGCCTGGCTGGCCAGTCTTACATTCTTTTTTACATTACATTGAAAATGCGTCATAAGCAATCCAACGGCAAAGAATAAGCTAGGGAAAAGGAATATTTTATTCACCAGATAATTCTCTGATTTCTTTATTTACAAAGAGTTTTTTTACAAAAGTCATATAATAGAGTAAAAACTACTAAGTGATTATCTCTTAACATATTAGTTATTAACATATAAAGTATGTTCAATCTCATATTTGAATAAATTAAACTCAGTTTTCACTGGTCATTCTGGAATCTGGCAGGTATTAAAATTTTGCCACTTTATACCACTACCAAGGGTGTCGGGGAATAAGTGAACCAGGCGCTATTGAAAGTCTCAAAATAAATATATCCGATTTTTTAACCCAGTAATTCCATGACTGGATGATTCTCATCCATAGATGCACCTACATGCTCAAAGATACATGTACAATTAATGTTACACCATTACTTTAAACATCAAAATTAGGCTAATAATTTAAAACCATCAAGCCATATAGTACTTGTTGATCAAATTATGGTATAACTAGAGTGAAATGCTATGTATAGATTCATAAACAAAATTAGCTGGCAAATATATGCTGATAGGAAAGGTTACCCAATGATGGTTTTTGAACCAGTCACATGCAGAATGCTGATTGGTATACATTCTGTTTTTTAAAAACAAGGTCAGATGGCCATGGTGACACACGCCTTTAATCCCAGCACTCAGGAGGCAGAGATAGGAAGATGGCCATGAGTTCAAGGCCAGTCTAGGACTACAGAGTGAATTCCAGGTCAGCTTGGGCTAGAGTGAGACCCTACCTCAAAAAACCAAAAAAATAAATTAAAATAAATTGAAAAACAAGGTCAAAAAAAGATCCAATGACATTTGTTTTTATGAATTTGAGGTTTCTGAAAGGAAACAGAGAAGCTATGAAGACTAGGTATTTTGAAGGAGTGAGGCTAAATGTTTTCAACTGTTAGAACCTTAGTTACATCATCTTTAATGTTTTGTGCTTTTTTTCCACCTTGTATCCACATATTTTTTATATTATACAAATTAATAGCTGGTTTTTAATCTGTGAAATGGCTTGATTTCATGATAGATGTTGTAAAACTCCAGATATTAGAAATTTTATGTCAGATTCTTCTGAAAAAATGAAATACTGCTTCTCAGAAGTAATATGTATGTTGCTATTACATCAATGTAAAATATAGAGATGACTTATAATAGAAAACAAAAGTAAAAATCATGTTGTGAGATTCAATTCTTTTAAATTTTTCATGTAAATTTCCTCTTAGCATTAGTAATTAGTGTCCTGAAATGAACCACATTAAAGCTGAATTGAAGAACCACTATTAACCAAATGTCAAACCTGAGTCAGTATTTCCAAGTGTACTGTCCTAGATTATTTGGATTCAAGCTTCCATAGGGTGAACACTAATTTTACCAGCTACTTAAGTTATGTAGAAAACATCAAAATCAGTTTAAAATATAAGTCCATGGAATAATTGAAGCAACTAAAGAAAAAAAAAAGTCTAACGAAAAGGAGAATGTGTCATCTATCAGAGCTGGCATGAAATAAATAATCAGCTAAATTTGAATAATTTGAATATCAGCAAAGAATAAGGGGGAGACTAGATTGAATACTTTCAATAAAAGGTAAAAGCACATCCAGAGTGATTTTTAGGTCCATTTTCTTAGAGATCCTTTATTTACATAAAAAATGCTTACCAATAAATGGAGCATAAAAGCCATGTTGCAGTCCCAATGTCAATTACTGATCAGACAAGGATCATCGGTAGACACTACACGGGAACAAAATGGTGGAGAAAAGATGCTCACATAATCTCAAAGCTTCTCATCACAGATCACTACCTACTACAGAGCAAAGACTGCACCTTCCCAGAGGAGGCCACATTGTATATGTGTTCACTGGGAGTGGAATAATCTTGTATTATCTGCTCTTAGATGTGATATACTACCGTGTAGGGAATATTCTTGTAAAGTACAGTAAACCCAGTCTAAGCCGAGGAAACAGTGAGACAAATCCAGAAAGAGAGGCATTTTGACAGTCAGCTGGCCTTGATTATTTAGGAAAAAAAAAAACAATATGAAGTAAAAATAGGGGAGGAATATTCTAATGCTGTCTTCCAGACACAAAATGGCCTTGATATTCATGACTTCACAGTGCCTGACACTACCTACACAAGACCTTCATAACAGGAGAGAAAATGATATCAAAATAGAAGAGAGAAAATGATATCAAAATAGCAGAGAGACTAATTGGAATGAAGGGAGTGAATGGAGGGGGGCTTGGGAGGGGTAAATGGAGGTGGTGGGAGGGAATTATTATGATTTTTTTGTCTATCCTTATGGAAATTGTCAATAAAATAATTTCAAAAAAGAAAACAAGAAGGGGCTAGATGACTCTGCGGAGAAAGGCACTTGCTTGCAAAGCCTGATAACCCGGGTTTGTTCCCTCGTACCCATGAAAAGCCAGATGCACAAAGTGCTTGCCATGAATGCGTGAGAGGACCTTTTCACCTAGAGTTGGGTTTCCCAGCGCCAACGTAAATAGCTGAGTGCGGCCATGCATGTCTGTCACCCCAGTCCTGTTGGGAGCAGAGACCAGAGAATCTCTGGGACTCACTGGTCAGAAACAGCAGCTCTGAGTTCAGTGAGAATCTCTGATAAAATGAAACAGGAATGAGTGATAAAAGAGCATGCCTGACTTTCTCCTCTTGCCTCCCTGCATGGGAACCAAGGTGAGTACATCTGTACATGTATGTTCATACACTATGCACACACCACACTGCACACACACACACCCTACCCCACAGCTCACATGCTACACATGCATATGCAAAAACATAAATAAAATTAAGAAAAATAATATGCTTTAAAAAAATTAGCGTGGCTGGCAAAATGGATGAGCAGTCAAAGGCACTTGCTTGCAAAGCCTGATGACCTTGGTTTGATTTCCCAGTATCCACATAAAGCCAGATGCACAAGGGACACATGCATATGGAGTTTGTTGCAGTGGAAAGAGGCCCTGGTGTGTCTGTTCTCTCTCTCTCCCTCCCTCTCTCTCAAAAGTAAAAAAAAAAACATTAAAAATTAGGAGACTTGAGATTGGGGATATAGCATAGGTAGATGTGTTGAATGGTAAGCACAAGGCTCTGAGGTTCAGTCCCAAACACCAAAAACATAAGTGATTTAATAAAAGAGACCTAACAAATTGTAATTCATGAAACTTTGACATTAGATTGAAGTTTTTTTGAAAAGATGAGAAAACCATAAAAACATTTAGGAGGAATGAACACAGATATTTATTGTAGTTTTTCCTGTTTGAAATTTTGCAGATGTAAAAGAAAAAAATATTAAACTAGGCCTAATGCCTGATCCTAGTTTCCACATATGCATCAGAAACATGATGCAGACCACTCCTGTCTGTAGCACAAGTTGTTAAGGCTCCTGTAACCTAGGCTAAGTAAAAGATGTGGCAGAGGGGAAACTTCCATGAACACATGTGTAGGCACAGAGTAGAGGAATGGGGACACCTGTGGCCACTCCTGTCCCAACATGAGCCAGAGCTGAAGGACCAGGGGAAGAGCTGGGGCGTGACTTTGTATAGACATCCAGAGAGAAAGCGAAGGCATTCGTCAGGAGGCAGGGGACAAAGGTCAGGGGACCAGTGTGCTTCTCCTGCTAGGGGTTACAGCTAAGCTGAGAGCAGGTGCTGGTTAAGCAGGAAGTGGACCTGCTGGTGAAAGAACTGGGGATTAGCTGCACAGATCTTCCTTGGGAAGTTTAAAGGACTGCTTGAGGTTTGAAGGAACCACCTATTATATGGAGGCTGCCACAGAATCTAGATTCCTCACCATCTATGCCGAAAATAATGAATTCTGTCTGGATTTTTAAAATACCTGTTGACAGAGACAGGGGAGAGAGGGCAAGTATCTTCACAGAGCTTCTGTGCTACAGTTCAGGACACATGGAATTAACATTGAATGCTTTTAAAGATGTGGGGAAAGACTGTACCTTCAAGGTGGTTGTGGAAAAGGAACGGGGAGGCAAGGCAACTCTCTGATACTACAGGCTCAATGGCCCAGGGGAGGATGCTGAAACAATTTCAGCCACCCACTGTCAGAGGGAACTGCTACTTCCCCATCAGTCTAGACTCCCACTGTGATCACTATAGACAGAAGGTTGATCATCATTGAAGGGAGATTGAAAGAGGTAGGGAATGTCATGGTTATCTTGAAATTCTTATGAGATTTATCATGTCCTTTCTTATCAAAAACATTTTAGGAGGAGGCAAAGGGACACTTACTTACATCAGATATCTATGAGCACTTAGCCAATAGATCCAGATAAGAAACACTATGCAAGAATATGAGTTAAGGGCTAGAGAGATGGCTCAGTGGTTAAGGTGCCTGCCTGCAAAGCCGAAGGACCTGGGTTTGATTTCCCAACACCCACGTAAAGCCAGGGGTACAAGGCAGTGCATGTGTCTGGAGTTTGTTTGCAGTGGCTGGAGGCCCTGGCTCACCCATTCTCTCTCTTTCTCTCTGATAAATAAATAAATAAAAGTTTAAAAAGAGTATTAATATGTGACTATTAATTATTAGGGATTTGAGGAATAATTAGTTGCTGATCTCAGTTTAGAGAGAGATTGGTATCAAAAATTAGGAGGATTTGGGCTATACTCTTCTCATATTGCAAGTGAGGATGTCTAGGCTAACACTTACTGACCCCTCATGCAGTGGAAGACTAAGACCACAACCTAGTGATGATAATGTTCTTTTGGCCCTACTGTCAAATGTCTTTGGCTTCTTGTAAATGACTGTTTCCCATATTCTCATAAATAACACATAATGTCTTTAAAAGACATCATTTACAATGGCTTGTAGAGAAGATGGCTTCATTCCCCATTTCTGAGCTTGGATCCTTAAACATACCATTTTAAAAGTAACTTTTAACTAGACTTTCCCCTTTCTGACAGACCCAATTATTTGAAAACATCAAAAGGCTGAGTTACCCCTGGAAGTGCTAAAACAGAGTGTGGGCTGCTTATTTACTTGGGATGTGGAGGCATTTCTTCCTTTTGGAGGAGGTTAAATTAGATAACCTTTAAGAGCTGGCAGCCACAATCTCATCAGAAGCTAACAGCAAGAGAAAAACAGACCAAAACAGCCAGAAAGAGCAGCCGAGGTGTATGCTGCGGTCTGGTTTCTTACCTGGATCATTAGAAATGCCTTTCTGTATTCCTTTAGGATCTTGCCTTTCTTGTTTGGAAAACACTGCACATGTTCTTGCTTTTCTTCTGATTTTTCAAGGTCAGTGGTTCTCAAACTATGGTTCCCAGACCAACATCTTTTCTGCGCCACCTGAGAAACTTGTTTAAAATGCAAACGAAGTCAGAGACACTGGGAGTGGGGCCCAGCAATATGATTGTAACAAGCCCTATGATTGATCCTAATCCAGCATACATTAACAAACCTTGTGTTCAGGAATAGGAGTAGGTGAGCAGAAGTATGCATTAAATTCAGTGGAAGGACAGCAAACATAAGAGGGAGACAGATGGGAAACACAGCAAGTGAATGAGCCATTCTGTATAAGGGTAAGTTAATGTAAGAAATTCTTGCTCAACCTGCCACTGTGATAATGTACAGATTATGATTTTTTTTTTTTGAGGTAGGGTCTCGCTCTAGCCCAGGCTGACCTGGAATTCACTATGTAGTCTCAGGCTGGCCTCGATCTCACAGTCATCCTCCTACCACTGCCTCCCAAGTGCAGGGATTAAAGGCGTGCGCCACCACACCGGGCTATGATTTTGTTAAATCAAATAAATAGTTTTATAATTCTATCTACAAGTAGTTTACAAATTGAACAGGTCTCATTGAACAAGTCTGGGTTACAGAATACATATTTAGTGGCTGAGTTAGAATGTATTGCATTATCTAGGTTTGTTTGGTTTGCTAGAGGTATTTGATGACAGAAGCCGAACTGTTCTAACAGACTAAACCAAATAAAAAATAGTTTGTCTTTGGATTATTTAGGTCCAAAGAGAAATTTCTTGAGCAAGAGGAGATTGTCTTCCACTCTGATTCAGAAGCTAGGCTTCCTGCCCACTGCGCCTCTTTCCTTCATCCCTTAGAGTGCTGTTATCTTGTGTTCCCCTGGCAGGAAGGCCAGGGAATGGAGGATCATAACCACTTAAAAGGTTTAGCTCCTAGGCATTTGCTCAAGAGAAATGCAAACTGACATTCATGTAAAAATCTGCACATGAATGTCCACAGAACTTTATCACAGCCCAAACTCACACACAACCTACATGTCCTTCAGTGGGTTAATATTTAGCAATAACTTGCTGATGGTTATACTATGGAGTTCTTCACAGAAGTAAAAAGCGAGAAGGTATCTGCAGTGTATTTGATGAATCTCAAAAGCATTATACTGCTAAAATATCAATTTTAAAAGACTATATACTATAGTATGCTACTTATAAAACTTTGTTGAAATTAAGAATTACAGAAGTGAAGAACAGATTTGAAACTGGCAGGTTTAGGGATTGGATCGAGAGGTTATGGTTATTAATGTATGGCATCAATGACAGAATAGTCCTGTGTCTTGAATGAGTGGGCAGTTATGTGGTTATTCAATAGGATAAAGTGACTAAAAACTAGACACACACATGTACATAAATAGACACACACATAGGACGTGCAAATCTGAATACATTCTCTGGATTGTATAAATGTTAACTTTGGATATTAAAAAAAATATTTATTTGAGAGAGAGGAAGAAAGAGAGAGAGAGACAGAATGGGACACACCAGGGCCTGGTCCCTAGCTACTACAAATGAACTCCAGAGGCATCGCCACCTTGTGTATCTGGCTTAGAAGGGTACTGGAGAATTGAATTTGGGTTAGTCTTTGTAGGCAAATGCTTTAAGCACTAAGCCATCTCCCCATCCCCTTAACTTTAGATTTTAGTAATTTTTAAAAAATCATTCAGGAGTCTTTCCACCAGGGAGAGAAGGGTACATAAAGTCTATCTGTATATGTTTTGCAACTCTTTGTGAATCTACGTTTATTGCACAATTTAAAGTAAAAAGAAACTTGTGCCAAAGTGGCACACATTATTCCTTCAGTTTTTCTTGACAAGGACTAATGACATTGTCATACCCAGCTGCCAGGGCATGGGAAAGACTGGAAGAGGTGAAGGAATTGTGATACCACATTTGTTTGTTTTCTGTTGCAAGAAAGGCCAGGTAATTTATAAAGAAAGGATGTTTAT
Organism: Dipus sagitta; assembly: GCA_036346955.1. Taxonomy (NCBI): domain Eukaryota; kingdom Metazoa; phylum Chordata; class Mammalia; order Rodentia; family Dipodidae; genus Dipus; species Dipus sagitta. Next base: position 15,816,485 of record CM070772.1, on the reverse strand, counting down.
TTAGCTTGCTGTTTTGAAGGTTGGAAGTTGACGGTTGGGTTCTCCCATCTGTTTGACCTCTGAGGTCACTGGGGGCTAGCACGGCATGGTGGAGAGCCGAGAAGGAAGACAGCCACGTGCAGAAGAAGGTCAGCTTGTGAGGTGAAGTCACTTCATAATGACCCATCTTGTGAGAAATGGGGTCCCAAGAAAAGAACAGGAACTCTTTCAAGAACAGTGTTCCCAGTGACTTGTCCTCTCTCTACCCGGCCCCACATCCCAAGAGTTCCAGCTCCTTAGCAACTCCAAAATGAGACCAACACATATATCCTCCAAACCATAGCAAGTGGGCAGCCAGCCGGAGCTGGTGCCACAAAAATATTAAGTTTCCAATGAAACCGAACAGTTAAATCCCAAGATATTTATATCACTACATACTGTTGATCATTCTTTCCCCCAGGTAGCCCTTCCTTTTATAAATGCTGCATGGTTACATTCATCTAACTGCAATGATCAGTCTTTTCTTTAAGAATTTCATCATGAATATCAATCACTTCGTCATTAAGCTCAAAGAGAATGGAAAGATCAAAAGTTGAAGGGATTTTTTTTAAAATCATGACTCTTCAGGTTATAGATGAAAAGGAAATGGAAGATTGAAGGAAGGGATGAGAAGAAACAAAAATAATTTATTTGGGCTGGAGAAATGGCTTAGTGCTTAAGCGCTTGCCTGTGAAGCCTAAGGACCCCGGTTCGAGGCTCGATTCCCCAGGAACCACGTTAGCCAGATGCACAAGGGGGTGCACGCATCTGGAGTTTATTTTCAGTGGCTGGAGGTCCTGGTGAGCCCATTCTCTCTCTATGCCTTTCTCTCTGTGTCTGTTGCTTTCAAATAAATTTTAAAAAATGAACAAAAAATGTTTAAAAAATAATTTATTTGTACCTAGTTTCATCCAGAAAAGCTCAATAAATATGCAATTAATGTTTATATAGTTTATATAGAGGAATCGAGCCTCGAACCAGGGTCCTTAGGCTTCACAGGCAAGTGCTTAACCACTAAGCCATCTCTCCAGCACAGTGTTTATATTGTTTTGAAAAGAAAAAAAGAGACTGTGTCATTATCTTGGTAATATTGTTAAAAACTAGAGCATATATGGGAAGTCTGAATAAATTTCCTTCTTTTTTTTTTTTTTTTGTTCGAGGCCACCCTGTGATTACATAGTGAATTCCAGGTCAGCCTGGGCTAGAGTGAGACCCTACCTCAAACAACCAAAAAAAAAGGAATCACCTGGGGACCTCATGAGGCTGCTGAGGTCGTGATTTGTGCCTACAACCCCTACAACTCCTTCTTTCATCAGCCTTGGCAAACTCAGATGCACATCTGAATCACCGAGGGGATTTCTAAAAATCAGTATGCTCAGGCTGAACCCAGAGCCGGAGATGCTATCAGAATTCCGGGATGAAGGCCAGCTGTCACTGCTTCAGATGACTGGTGTGGTCGGTCCAACAGTCATTACATCAGGAACATGGCTGTCAAGAATAATTCACAAAACTGAGCAAGGAATACTTGAAGCACGTATTTCTTAAAATTTTATTTATTTATTTAAAGAAAGAATGAGAATGGGCTTGCCAGGGCAGCTCGCCACTGCAAACAAACTCCACATGCATGTGTCACGTGTCTCATCTTGTGCATCTGACATTGCATGGGTACTGGGGAACTCAGCCTGAGTCCTTAGGCTTCACAGGCAAGTGCCTTAACTGCTAAGTCTTCTCTCCAGCCCCTGGTATGTATTTTTTGGAGTAAAGAAAGATGCTTTTTATAATGTGGGTTAAAACCATATAAAATAACCACATTTGGGGTATAAAATATTGAAATAAAACACTCTAAGTCTGTATGGTAATACTTCATACAATCCAGGAATTAAACTTCTCTACAGTGACATGACATAAACAATACAGTGAAAAATGGTTGACAAAAGGAAGTTTTTCATTTTGAAAAAAAAAATTTTTTTTTCATCTCAGGATGATAGTATTTGTCGTAATCAGGTTTGCATTGCTGGCAGAAATCACCCAACCAAGAGCAGCTTTGGGGGAAAAGGGGGTTTATTTTGGCTTATAGACTTAAGGGGAAGCTCCATGATGGCAGGGGAAAGAGATGGCATGGGCAGAGGGTGGAAATCACCCCCTGGTCAACATGAGGTGGACAATAGCAACAGGAGAGTGTGTCAAACACTAGCATGGGGAAACTAGCTGTAATATCCATGAGCCCGTCCCCAACAGTACACTGCCTCCAGGAGGTGTTAATTCCCAAATCTCCTTCAGCTGGGCACCTAGTGTTCAGAACACCTAAGTTTATGGGGGACACCTGAATCAAAACCACCACTGTATTCAAACCCATTTTTGTACATTTTTTTTGAAAATATAATGTCTATGTGTTTTGTGCCCCACACTTATTAGGTTTAATTGCTCATGAGTCTATAATTTACTTAGGCTAGAGCTATTGCCTGCGACACTGGTCCAATCTTGTCATTTTTCTTTCTGTCCCTTGCCTTCTGAAACCAGTTCCTAGCTTTTTGTGTCTCGGCTTTTATTGCCTCTCTCTTATTGCCTGAGATGGTTTTGTTCCTTAGTTGTTAACCATAAGCAGAATAAAAGGCATGTAAATGGGATAACCTTGCAGCTGTTTGTGAATGTAAAAAAGAAAAAAAAAATCAAGCACATGTTACCCATTATTAGTGTTGCTGCAAACAACTCAGTGTGTAGGTCGCAGTTGCATGAAGTCATGGTGTGCAGGGCAAGCAGGTAATATCCAGTTTGATCGAATGTGCTCGTCTGAGAGCCAGTATGTTTTGCAACCTAATCTATTTGCCAGCTGTTCATGGCCTCTGTTTCTCTCCCTTATGATTCTGATTTCATATCCACACAACAGCATTTAGTCTTAGGTTTTTGTTGACAATTATGTGAAAACTCATTTCATGATTTTCTAAAATAATTTTTCTTTATACATGTATGAAGGGAGAATTCATAGAACCTAGTACTTCATCCCATGGCTCCCCCTAAGGTTTCATGGTTTTCCTCAAGATTTCCTAAAGTTACTTCACCCCTGTTCCAACCCCACCCAACCTCACATTGCTGGGTCCTTCTTTTTGCCTTTCCATATATGCTCAAGTGTTCTCTTCATTATGCATCGTGACAGTAGATCTACATTTTTTTTCTTCCTTACACTTGCACTCTGAAACTTATGACCCACTTCAAAATAAAGGGTATGTCAGTCATAAGGACACCGTTCTATTTGAATTGGAATTGGGGTGCAGGTATATAACAAAAATTCAGGAACTTAGCTATTAAAAAACAGAGAACAAAGAACGCTGCATAAAAGTGCCTATTAAATTAAGCTTCATTATATGTGAAGAAGGCATATTTTCAGTCCAGCTGGTAGACTTGTTCAATTAAAAAAAAAAAAAGGACTTCTCCCACCCTAAGCATTAATCTATACTTGAGCCAGCAAACCTAATGCTTGGAGCTTTAAAAAAAAAACCCATAAATTCCTCCTTCATTTTAAATTACATGGTATAATTGAATATTTCTAGCATAATTCTTTTAAACAGAAGCATAATAAAACTAAAAATTTTATTCTTTGCATGAGAGTGGTGTGTGTATGCATGTTTGTGTGTGTGAATGTGTGTGTGCATAGGCAGGTGGTAGCCTGAATTTTACATCATCTCTAGGTCACCCACCACCTTACTTTTTAAGACAGGGTCTCTCCCTGAACCAGAGTTCATTGATTGGGCTAGAGAAGATACTCAGCAAGCCTTGGGCATCTTTTTTTCTCTTTTTCCCCATTGGTGGGATTATACACACATGCTGCATTTAAATCCCGGTCCTCACACTCCTACGGCAAGCATTTTACCACTGAGCCAATATCTTCATGCCGCTACTCCAATTTGATTTTTGTCCCTCATATATATGCATTTTCTTTTCTTAGTCAAGTAGTAATTAGTTAGAATTTATCTTTGTTGGGATTCTGGATTTATAAGGGAAATGGAATAGAATTAAATGCAAGTAAGTTAGATATATATTAGAAAGATTGAGTGGAGTCAAGAACAGGAGGAGCATTGACAATATCGACATATACCCATGATCATCGTGATTAATAATCTGTATTGTGACAAACTTCTCAATCATTATTTCTTGGTATAAATGTAAATGAGTAGAAGAGACATTTTGTTGCTGGGAACGTTTATCTCAGTATCACTAGGATCTAAGAGAGACACAAAACTCCATCACAGTGTACTCTGTGTTTGGACTTTGGAGGAGTAAGCTTTGGGAAGAAAAAATAGTATCTTCCTAATGTTGTGTGTTTGGGGGTGATGGTACATGGTAGCTTGGATATATCTGCACCCTATTCTTGATAGAATTATCTGGATGAAGGGCTTTTCATTATGATTATCTGCTTTTCTAAAACCAAATCCTTCACTTCTGAGGCTAACCAACTTGCAGCTTGTTACAGAGGAACAAGTATCGCTTTGAACAGAAATTGCAGAGACTAGCGGAGTTCCCTTTGCAACTAACCGCAGGTTATTGAGTCCAAGGACCGGGGCCTCCTTTCCCAGTTTTCTGCCCGGTGAAGCAGAAAGCAGATGCCTGAAAACACCCGTTTGCCTGCGGTGTTGTTAACAGCTGTCTGATGACACCGTGTGAACATAATTTGGGATCCCACGATATCACCATCACTTGGGCTGCACCAGAGTCTGTCTGGGCAAAGCCTACGGAAAGAGGAAGCTGCCTGTTGTAGTTTTAATCTGTGCTCTGTGGAGTGAGCCCGAATGAGCACCTCTGAAGGGGGTTCCTTGGGCATCAAAGCAGACCCAGAAGTACAAAGTGACGCAGAGGGAACAGAGCAGAGTGGGTCTCCCCTGCTGAAAAATGAGGAAACCAGGATACTTTAAATAGTGTTATCTTTGTGATAATTTAGAGAGGGTGGGAATGCCATAGCATTGACAACTAGTTTCAGAAAGAGATTGTTTTTTGTAAAGGTTGAACTCTTTTTGCCTATGTTTTTTTTTCTTTTCATTTTTGAGAATAAATTTGGTACCATTTCCTGACAATGAAATTATATTGAGTTAGTGGATGGTTTAAAGCCTGGATGGGCTGCTAATACAGTCATCTCTCTCTGGCTCCCATTTCCCAAAGTAAAAGAGGAAGTTTAGTGTACATCAATGATTTGTGACCCTAAGTACCTATTAGGATTATTTGGGATGGCAGAGACAAAAAACTGAGGCAAATAAATCGTCTGAAGACCAGTTTCTAGCACCATGAATTTTGATTTATTTGGTCTCAGGTAAGATCTAGGTATTGTTCCTTTTAAAAATCCTACTGCTCCAAGTGATTCTACTACACAGAAAACAGGTTGAAAACCAGAGAGACCACTTATTAAAGTTATTTTACAGCAGCAGTGTTTTGAAATTGCTTAACTGCCACTTTCTCCCTTATTTTAGTTTCTCTGTTTGTTGTTCTGTTCAAATACCTGGCCACAAGCAGCTTGAGGATGGAAAGGGTTTGCTCTGGCTTATGGTTGTGAGGGGATATGTCTCGTCACGGCAACGGGAATGGGAGGAAGAGCTGGTCCCACTGCAAGCGGAAGCAGAGAATGAACAGAAAGCGAGGCCAAGCTCTACAACGTCAAGACCCGCCCACAGTGACCCGTCTCCTCCTGCACATCTACACCCCTGGCAAGTTCCGCAACCTTCCCAAACGCCACCACTGCCTAGCGATTAAGTGTCCCTACACATGAGCTTATGGGGAACATTTCACATACAAACGACAGCGTGCGCTGAGAACAATGACATTTCGTCAGCTCTCTGGTTGATTCTGGGTCTTTCCTATAGACAGTCCCTAATTTTTTTTTGTTGTGTGTGTGTGTGTGTGTGTGTGTGTGTGTGTGAAAATTTTATGTATCATAGCTGTCAGTTATGAAGCACAACAATAATAATCAAAACCAGCACCCTGTCCAGCTTAAGAACTCTATAGAATGTAGTAATTTTTGCTAATAGTGCAATTGTGTTCTTTTTAAAGCTTCATACCCCCTGACCTCTCCAAGGTAATAATTGTTAGGTATATTGTCTTCAGCATTCTTGTTCTTTTTAAAAAAAAAAAAACTATTTCTATGTATATCATGTTGCTTGGTTTGGTTTGATTTTGGGTATTATGAAGATGATGCCATGTTATCTTAAGCAAATTGCTTCTTTTCACTTGCAATTCTGAGTCCCTCAAACGGTGCATAACTACATTGCACTCATTTTCATGGATGATGATATCCTACTTATGTGACTGTAGCAAAATTCGATTCAGTCATTGTCTTTTTAATTAATATTGGGATACATGTCACTACATTCTACACAGTATTGCGAACACATGTTATTATTGGCCTTTAAGATTGCTTCCAACTTAATATGTATAAATTGGCATTTCTTGGTGACCTTTGCTTGCATTGAACTGGTTACTAAATATCCTTTATAAATCATTTGTTAACTTTACTGTTATGTAATTGAACAAAAATGAATATGTATTCAAGATGTACAATATGTTTCAATAAAAATAGACATTGTAAAATTATTACCACAATCAAGGTAGTTGATATATCCATTCCCTCACATACTTTGTGTGTGTGTGTGTGAGAGTGAGAGAGAGAGAGAGAGAGAGAGAGAGAGAGAGAGAGAGAGAGAGAGAAAATTTAATATCTATTGCTTTAACAAATTCTGGCATACGATATATTGTATTTAATTATTTCACCTTGCAACTTATTAGGTCCCCATATCTTGTTCCTCATATAAGTTCAAGTCTATTTTTTTCCACATTTCTCTACTTCTACTCTCAGCCCTTAGAAAACTCCATTTTATTCTTGATTTCTATTAACTTGATCATCAATTAGATTTTAACATGTAGATCAGATTATTCAATATTTGCCTGGCTTGATCTGTACATGGAGAGCAGTGGGGACTGGTGGATGGGAAAATGAGAAGGGAAAGCGTTGGTCAAGGAATCCATTAATCTGTCAGCAAACTCTCGCATTGTTTCCATACATTGTCTACTGCAAACGATGCTACAGTGAACATGAGTGCATATATTACCTTCAGACAGTGATTTTATGTCTTTTGCGTATTTACCCAGAAATGTGACTGCTGGGTCATATAACAGTGCCTGTCTTAACTCTTTTAAGGTTCCCTCGTACTGTTTACACAATGATTGCACCTATTTATATATCTGTGAACAGTGTTTAAGGACTCTTCTTTCCTCATACCCTCCAAAATATTTATCTATTGACAATTTGATATATTCATCCTAACAGCTATGAAATGGTGTTGATTTAAATTTCTCTGATATTTGGTTATGTGGAGATTTTTTTTCATACACCCATTGGCCAATTTTTATCTTCTTTAGGAAGCTGTATATTCTGGTCCTTGGTCCATATAATCATGGGATATTTATTGTGATTATTGCTATTGAGTTGGATGAATTCCTGTATAGTGTATATTTTAGATATGGCATCTTTTAGATGTTACACATTATAGGATTTATAATGATCTCTTCCCTTCCATGGGATTACTTCTTCATTTTGGTGATTTGTTTACTGTGTTACACAGACACATTTAAATTTGGTGAAGTTCAATTTGCATATTTTTGGCCTTTTGTCAGAGGTTTTGGTATTGCACCCAAAACAGATCATTGATCTGACCACTGCCATGGCTTCTCCTCTATTCTTCTAGGAGGTTTGTGGATTCAGGTCTTACATTTCAGTCTTTAATTTTGAGTTGATTTTTTGTGTAGAATAGAAGAGTCCTATATTTCTTTTCTTTTCTTTTTTTTTTTTTGCAGACAAGATGAGGGGCAAATTAAATTTTTTCACAGTTTATGCTTCTGGATATCTAGTTTTCCTGACATCAGTTATTACACGGCTGACACGCTGTTCATTCTGCTCTGCTGGTTCTATTGCTGAGGCTTTTTTGCATCTTTCATTTTGTTCATTGTATTTTTCTGCTTCAGAATTTTCCTGTGGTTCTTAAAATCATTTCTCTCTCTCTCTCTCTCTCTCTTTCTGAAGACCACAAGTCCAGAATCAAGGCTGTTGGCAAGGCCACATTTCTGAAAGCAGGGGCTTTTCTTGCTCTTCCAGCTTCTGTGATCTCAAGTAAAAATTGCCCTGTGACTGCCAGGTACTTGCAACTTCTGCTTCCACCTTCAAATGGCCTCTTTTTCCTCCCATATTTCTCTTTGTATGTTTCTTATAAGTATACTTGACATTGGATTTAGGTTTCATTCCCCAGATAACCTAAGATTTCATTTTAAGACACTATAAATATCAACAAAGTCCCTAGTTTTTAGAAACAATGTTCACACCTCTGAAGGATACCATGGGCTACGATGCAGATATATCATCAAGTCCACTAAAAACATTCTTATTCATAAAACTGAAGGTTTGATCTTCAAATATGCCAATATTAAATGACCACACACAGTGTGCATGTACCTTGAACTGGAGTAAATATGTCTTTACAAAATGGGTTGGGGCTGGAGAGTTTGCTCAGTGGTTAAAGTCACTTGCTTGTAAAGCCTGATGGTCTGGGTTAGATTCCCCAGTATTCATGTAAAGCCAGACATACAAAGTGGTATATGTGTCTGGAGTTCATTGGCAGTCGCAGAAGGCCCTGGTGTGACCATGCTTTCTCACTCCCGTGCTCACAAATAAATTAAAAAAAAAAATTACAAAAGACAAGTTGTGGGTTGGAGAGATAGCTCAGCAGTGAAGCACTTGCCTGCAAGGCCAATGGACCCAGGTTCAATTCCCCAGGACCCATGTAAGCCATATGTACAATTTGGCATATGCATCTGGGGTTCGTTTGCAGTAGCTGTAGTCCCTAGAGTGTTCTCTCTCTCTCTCTCTCTCTCTTAAATAAATATGAAAAACCAGGTTGTTACAATGTTATTTGAGACTGAGGTGTGGCTTGAGGGTATTTGCCTGGCATGCTGAAGCTCAAGGTCCTGGGTTTGATCCCTAATATTGAAATAAAGAAATCGGGCAATGTATTTTTCTATTAAAATAATATTAAGAAGAAAATAAACAGTGAATACTGCTTAAGTGATTGGTAAATTACACATTGAAATGACACTTTGTGAAGATTCAACTTTCCGTTTTTTATGACTCATTGCTTGCATTCCTCACCAACTTGAAAATGGGGCTACTTAAATTTTTGTTCATGTTGTTGACAAATGTGATTTAAGGAGGAGATGCTAGAAGCCTGTTTTATATGAAGCTATGAGTGTTAAGCAAATTCTTCCTCAAGCATTCTCTGCTTATTTCAATCATGTCTGCTCTCATCAATTTGATTGAAATGAGTGGCTAAGTTTTTTCCCAATGTGATCCCCAAGGTATACAAATCATGGTTGGCTCGACACACTGATATCGACATCAAAAGCACTGTTATATCTGACGATCTCAGCTTCCAAGTGGCAATTATCTTATTTTGTCAGGATGCTGGTTTACATTTGCTTTCTCTCTGTTAAAGGTTTGGACCATACTAGTCACACCCTATATCCAGTGAGAACACAATGTTTGCTGTGTACAGAGGACCATAACGAAGTTATTTGCTCTGCTTTTTGTTTGTTTGTTTGTTTGTTTTGCCCACAAGCAGATAAATACCTTGATAGCCAGTCCAGTATTTGTGTTTCCACAAAGACATTGGCTTTAAATAGTTGAATAGCCAATCAGGTGTCCTTATATTATTATTATTATTATTATTATTATTATTTATCATATACCATTTTGTTTGTTTATAGTTGGCTAGTTACAAAAGAACTGAAAAGGGAGTTAAGTACACTAGGGACAGATTCGCCTAACGGATGACTTTTTTTTTTAATACTAAAAAATTTAAGCTATGTTTAAGTTTCTTGTTTTACTTTATGTCTCTTGCAAATTTCATGTTTCTTCCCCGTTTCTATATTAATATCTGCTACTTAAGGATATTTTACGTTGAAGAGTTGCCATTTTCTGTATTTTCATGAAGGTCACCCTGCTTACAGCATTGGGTCAGTCTTTATCTCTGTCTTTCCATATATCTGAGCAAGAGCAAAACAGGAGAGGTGCTCAGTGTACCCTTCTGTGGGCATGCAGTAATGCTGTCCCACTCTAATTGCCTTCTGGGAAGAGCTCAGAGAGCTTTCTTCAGTCACTAGATGCGTGGCACGGGACAAGAACTAGAAAAAAAAAAAGCCATTAGCATCTTGGGTGGTAAAAATTGTAAGCCTGCTGTCATCATGAAAAAGTCATGAGACAGCAAAGAACCAGGAATTCTGGTGGCCCTCCTCACTAACATCTTTGTCCTTTCTCTGGACTTCATGGTCCCAACCTGTGAAGTAACAGGTGGTGGCATCTGGTAACTAATAATCCCTCTCACATTCTAAAATTATATTAATATATTAATTTTCTCATAATGGACTAGCTAGCCCAGATGGACTAAAATAATTTTATATATCAACTAAGCTCCAGAGCACTCTCACTTTTGTCCATTTCATTTCTAAGAAATTTTCTATCACACAGACCCTGGGTGCTATACCTTGCCCACCTTCTCATTTTCCCCTATCTCTTTCCTTCTTACTCACCAGCATGGAGCCATGGGGCGTGCATTCATGCCCTTTCACAAAGAAAATGTTTGTTTTACAGTCTGTGAACTTGCTCTCATTCAGCTCCTACTCATATCTGCTTTCCCACTCTCTGTTTATTTTCTTTGAAGCCTTTAACATGACCTGTCATAAACTCCCTCCTTGTTTTCTTTTAAATGTGTACCACCACTGGTTCCCAGCATGAGGATAGGACTCAGATTTGTAGGTAGCTGTGCACAGAAAATATTTTATAAAATAATAAATTCATTTTCCTAAGTAGATAAAAGTGTTTGTTCATCAATGAAACACATTTGATGTATTATCATAATATCTCTAAGAAAATGTGTCTTCAAGCCTGTGACCTGGGACAGTGTGTATAACAGGATGCATATTTTAGTTCTTAATTAATTGTCTTTAGTGATTATTAATATATCTTAATAGGAGATTAAAGCCAATTAACATGTGCCACCTAAACACTAGGAAATTATAATATACTTAGTATGTTTCACCTTGAATGACAATTGAACGCTACTATTTATACAAAATGGAAAGTATAGTTCAAGAATTTAACCAATTTGGTGTTATTTCACAAAGATTTCCTTTATGAACACTACTGTTTGTGACCCTAGCATCCAATTAGAGATTCTGAACAGCCTGAGAAAAATATTAGTGTCTCGCTATGTCTGTATTTTTAAGGTTGCATTTCAATGATAATTTAAACCAGCGTTTCTCCCTAAATTTATTTGCATCTTTTGTCATTAGCGATTTGAGTTATGACATTTAGTTTCCTTAATAATCTGTTTTCTGAGCTTTACCAATCAGGGAATGTGGTAACCATGGCCCCAGAAGCATAGGGAACCCTGAATGACCAATGTAGCGCAGGCTTCCAAACAAGTAGGTGGAGCGACTGCAGTCATGAATGCAGATGTAGTTAGAAAAGATGGATAATAATATTCTAGAGACAAAGCTAATTAAAGAAAACTATCCTTGCCTCTACAGCTTGATTAAAATACAAGTGGATCTTATCTTTACAAAACATATGTAAAATGTACAATAAGTGTCACTGTGCATTTTAGGGATTACTAGAAACAAAAAAAAATCAATTCTCATAAGCTTTCCTTGTACAAGGTCAAGGTAGTTGAGAGCATTTTTCCTTTTTACTAGTAACAGGTTTTGCCCTTGCTAAGTTAGGTCTTAGCTGATGTGGCTATGGGCAGGAATGATCTTCCGTAGCCTGCTTTTGGAGGTTAATTTATGAGTACCACAGATTACATCACAGGAGCCTGTCTAATTTGACTTTAGCTAAGGCTACCTCAACAGGGTTTAGAATTCATTCAACTTGACCTTGCATTGTTGATATCTTCTATCCCAGTTGTACCCTCCAATGCACTGTCCCAGTGCCTCCAATGCACTGTCCCAGTGACCTCAGCCTTCATATACGGTAGGTATGGGTGAGGAACGAAGTGACCTCATTCACTTACTAACCCCAACTAAATTCTAGTTTAGTTTTAAAAAAAATGCCCTATTGTACACCAAAAAGCTAAATGTTTCAGAACTTGTTACAGATTTGTAAAGATAAAAAAGGACTTATATGCTTTTTTTTTCCAATGGTAAAATGAGTTTTCCTCATGGAGAAGCTCTAAGTCCAAATATATGTCACTATTTAACAAAGACACTTCACAGCCTAACTTGTTCACATGGTGTCATAACACTGGTTGTAGGTATATGTTTACGTGACAGTGGACATTGGTGGTTGTTTTAGCACTTCCCCTGCATGATAGCATTTTGAGAGAGTAGACAGAACATCCTGAAATTGACTGCATTTTAGCAACTGATGGGCTATGTCACCAAAAGAAGTTGCTATTTTCCATGAGTATTTATAGAACTAGGGGCTTACACAATAGTCTGCAAAATGTATTCTTTGAGATTTAGTCTCTTACACACTCTTATCAGTACATGTGTCACAATGCTATCATTAGTCACAAGGTTGTTATCTTCTATAGTGAAATAAATTAATATTAATGAGCATTATAGTAGTATGAGGTATTTTGAGTATGTATTATTTTGGGGTACAATAATTTGCATGAATTACTTTATTTATTTTAAGGCATGTAGAAAGTGTATATCGCTATGTCCAGTGTAAAGAGGGGTTAAGTAACTTGTCCAAATCTTATCTCTAGTAGGTAGCAGATCTAGGAGTCAAACCTATGTCCCTTAAGCTCTTACTTTGCACAGGTAATATGTGTAGGAAAACTTAGAAAATGAAAGACCCTAGCATGATTCAGCAGTAAATCCATTTTGGGTGTGCATCTGCATATAAGAAAGAGAAACCTAAACAGAAACAGAAGATGGGCTGGAGAGATGGCTTAGCAGATAAGGCATTTGCCTGATAAGCCTAAGGACCCATGTTTGACTCCCCAGGACCCACGTAAGTTATATGCACAAGGTGGTGCATGCTTCTAGAGTTGGTTTGCAGTGGCTGGAGGCCCTGGAACACCCATTATCTCTATCTGCTTCTCTCTCTCCAATAAACAATTAAATAAACAATTAAATAAACAAATTAATTTAAATAAAACAAATTAAATAAACAATTAAAATATTAAAAAGAAACATGACAATATCAGGTAATCATAAATGATCAGGAATAAATCTGTAGAAAAGAAAAAACTATTATAGGAAGAAAAGAAAGCCTGGGATATTGCTTTATAGGTACACAGATTGAACAAATGCCTTTAGGGACAAAACGACAAGATTGATTTGTGTGAATAAATATTGATTTGACAGGAAGTCAGACAAAGTAATTATGTCAGTAAGTATATATCTACTGTATTTTAAACAAAGCAGCTTCAACCACCATCTGAAGAGAGTTCTCATGGCAGACAACTCCTGCGCTAGGGTTTTTCCACTCTGCTGGCATATTCTCACCTCTGCAGGCATTTGGAGAACAATGCCTTCACTCTGAGTGAGTGCATGGTCCTTCTACGCTGGCTCCAGTTGTTCTCAGCCTGCCATGTTGAAAATTTCATAGAACCTTCCGAGCTTTCTCTAGGAATAAATGACACAGTATTAACTGTAGCCGCCACACTGTACATTAGATTCCCCAGAGTTTATCTTACACCTGAGTGTTTTACACCCTTTGACCAGTGTCTGTGTCCCAGTCTCTCAGCCCGTAAGACCCACTGGTCCCTATTTCGGTAAGTCCAGTTTTAACATGTATGAGTGGAGTCACAGAGTATTTTGTTTTTTTTTATGGCTGTGCAGGCCTGTTTCTTCTGCACCAGTCTTGTCAAGGACTATGAAACGGGTTGAAGAAAAAATACCTCATGTCCCTGATTACCTCCCATTAGGCCTTGCTTCCCATGTGTTTCAAGCCCCCAGCCCTCTGCAGCAGTACTACACTGGGGGGACCAAGCCTTTAATTATATGGGCCAGTTGGAAGAACAGTGAAGGCACACTCAAGCCATTGTGCTTTCTCTCTCTGTGTGTCTTTCTCTCTGTGCACGTGTGTGTCTCTCTTCTCTGTGTGTGTATTGTGTACATATTATAATGCATGCATTCATTTGGGGGACATTTATGTTGATTCCATTAATTGATAATTGTAAACAATGCTTCAATGAGCCAGGAAGAGCATCACAAATGTTGTATACCTTTTTCTCGTCTTTGACCCATTTGTCAACATCCTTTTTTTTTTTTTTCTGCATAGGCACTGAGCTTTAATGTTTAGTGGGACAAACTCCTCATTCTCTTGTATCTTGCTGTTTATTGGGAATGATTAGCTTTAAAAGCTTTGAGTACTGTAAGAAACACCCCAGCGAGGACGTGTTCTTGCTGTGGTCAAATTCTGGAAGGATCAGCAGAAATGGTGGGAGCTGCCTTGAGGCTTTGGAGGAGGGAGGCTCGGGAAACTTCATCTTCCTTGAAAAGGAATCACTTGTAACTTGTGTTTCCTCTTAGTCCTTGAATCTGTGCTGCCTTTTCAATCCTGCTGCTTCTCTGGGCCAAAGCATCTCCCATGTTCCTCTGGGTAATTATGAGACACTCCTCTAACTGGCCTTCAGAACACTTCTCTGTCTAGTGCTTTCTGCCTAGTGCTGTTATATGTATTTTTCTTGAGGTATAAACTATCCACTAACATTGCTATTGTTTCACTCTAAGTCAAAGCCAAATTTCTCACTTTAAAAGATCTCCATCGCTTGCTCCTTCTTTAGTCACACATCTTAGCCCATGCCACCCCTTCTTGGTGCCACCCACAATTGAATCTAGCACCTTATTACACAAGGCTTTGCAGGCCCCACTGTGATTTGCCATAGCCACATTTGATTCCTGCCTCCCTCCCTCTCTCTTTCCCTCCTACCCTTCCTTCCAATCTCTCTCCTCTCTCTGAGTTTGTGTTTACATACAGATTCTGTTTTCTGCATCATTTGAGTCTCAGTTGCAAACATGATACATCACTCCTAACTGCATCAGCTGCTGGAAACAAAAAACATTGTCCCATATAGCGTAATGCCATTGTCATAGTTAAGCGTTCAGCACTGAGGCAGTGGCATGATCTAAGATGCACTCACTATTCACATTTTCCAGTCTTTGGAAAAAAAAATCTCTACATCTTCTTTCCTTTATGCCAGAAAAATCACAAAGGAAATGCTTGAATTCGCTTGTTATTTCTCTTTACTAACCTTTGATTTAGAATCTTCCTGCATGATGTTGGTTTTCACAACATTGATATTTCTTGGCAAGTACAAATGAAATTGTTTGTACGATACCTTTCTATTGGATTTGTCTGATGAGTTTCCCATGTCAATGTTCAGGCTAAATATTTGATTAAGAAATACTACATAAAATTTTTCTGATTTGTTATTTCATTTTTTTTAACATCTTTCCTGTTGCTTTCTTGGTTTGATGGTTCTAACAATAACATTTTGTTATAGCAAACTTTGTATTGTTTTTCTAATTAAAGTCACATGTAACCCTTGCATAATACTAGGTAATCTAGTACCTGGAAATAAATGGAAGATTTTTCTTCTGGGCCAATTCAGTGAGCTATGCCGTCTAAGGAAGCTTCTTTAAATAAGCTTTCTTGCAAGGATCCTGCTTTTCCTGAAATTCTACAAGACTGTATTCTATAGCTGATAAGTGTAATTTGATTACTAATATGCAACCTTAGTTGGGTTATACTTATTCAAAATGTACGATCTTTTGTTTAACAATACTCTACATTATCTGAAAGCAGATGCATGTTTTTGCTGCTTATTTTCCTTGTCCATTACTGCTCTTGAAGTTATGTTATACCAAAGATAAATCCTTGAGATGTTAATTTTATATTTGTAATGCCTGCATTGTTTGAAAGCCTTTGTGCCTTTTTCAAATGAAGATAATTCCAAGCAGCCTCTTGCAATGAAAAGAAGCCATGGCATAGCTAATACATTAATATATAGCTTGGGGATGCACTACATGACTTTTGAAAATCACCCATTTATAACATCCTTATTATGTTTGTTTAAGAATATGATCAGTTTGTGTTCCCTGACTATAAACTCAAACAGTGTGGAAAGATAATCAGCAGCGCATTGAAAGATTCTGATTTCTTAAATTAACCGTGGATGATTTTCAAAGCAAATAATCCACACCTGCAAAATTAATAATTTAATCCCTTTCTCTACACATAGAATTAGGTGGTTAAGCCATAAGGTTCTTCTGTAAAGAAATCATTCCTCTCATGGATGTGTTTATCATCCCTGTGTGTATTGTCTCAACACTTTTCACTTTGCTTATGGAAATCAAAGTTATTCAAAATTGTGGAAAACTGTAATACACTGGAACCAATGTGGTTGAACAAAATCTAGTGGGGAAGATGATGTTCTGTAAAGGGTTATTTAAAGCTTGCATTGTAGTGTATCAGTTGACTTTGGGGGAAGGAAAACCGAATGTGTTTATAATCATGAGTCTACTATATCACACCAGTTACTCTACGGCAATGAATATTATCTGCCCCATATGGAATAAACACATTTGTTTCCACTATTTATTTATTTTGGATCAACTAGTGTCTGGAAGTTTTGCAAGATGGTATAACAGGGAGTTCTCTACATCCTGGCTCTTTCCCTGTTTTGTGCTTCAGGGGGATTTTCAGAGCATCGTGCCATCATACGGTCTCCTGTCCTCTCTGCTATAAACTTTCTGCTCTCTGTATTCTCCTCTTCTCCTGTCTGCCTCACCTCCATTTCTTCTTTCTTTCTCTCTTTCCGCTTCTCCACTCTTCCCCAGTCTCTCTTTAGGATCATTAATCCTAGAGCCTTGCACATGCCATGCAAGTGTTGTACCACCGAGCTGCCCCCCAGCCCTGTGCCAGGTCTCCTGATTGCTGGCCATCTGCTGTGGACTTGGCCTCCAAGTCTTCGAGTCATAGAGGCTCAGCAGTCGATTTGTCACCAATTCTCATATAAAAGCCATTTGGCTGACTTTGATGGCCTTTAAGCTGTAATCTACCCTCTGGTTGCCTTCGACTGCCATAGATTTGTTTGTAGTTTGATGTCTAGAAAATAAACTTTGAGGTATTTAAGCATATAATTTGGTTTCATCCAAATTAGTGTGTATTACATTTGCATTAAGAGCTTAATCATAGAGCAAATGTGAAAGATTTCTATATGGATATCAAGAATGAATCAAAATAACCATATGAGTTATTTAACTAATAAATTGGGTGCTACTCCAAGAGAAGTGGAGTCCATGGACTGTAATTAAAAGAACTTAAGTTTCACAGAATGGTGTTCTGTATAGTTTCTGAAGGATTGCCATTCCATTTATGCCTAATAAGTATATTTTTCATGAATATTCTAAGGCAGTATTAATTCACGGAAGAGATGGGAGTTATAAGGAATAAGTAATTAAAATGATTTCATAGGCTTCAGCAAACAAAGCAAAAAGCAGGTCATGTAAAATAATTCTTCAAATTAGTATGGGCCCATGGGCCTACAGCTGGTGGAAAATATGATTAGATTTATGATTTCTGACAAGAAGGGAAAAAATGTCATCTATTCTACACCTTTTAAAAGTTTATAAAACTTCTTACCCATGGCTATATGCTTAATCTAATGTAGTGGGAATACTTTTGTAGAAAACTTACAGGTTGGTTAAATATTCAATAAACTCATTTTTACAAAGTAGGTTAGACATAGAAAGGTAAAGAAAAATGTAATGGTTATTGTTGGCGCTTGAGATGAGATGTAGATGAAAAGGACACAAAATAACTCAAACATAGGATGAAGAAGTCTTGAGACCTAAAGTGTAGCAAATCTATCTACATAGTCTTTCTCCTCTTCCCTTGAGTCAAGGTTTGGTTTCTGTAATTTCTGTTATTTTTGTTGTATCAAGAAGTAGAAGATTACAAAAATAAACATGTGTTGTGGTTTGAATGTACTTGTATGTCCTACCCCTAACTTAACATTACGTTTCTTACTTAATTCTGTACCACACAGAACCATGTTAGAAGAGGTGTGTCACTGGAGGTGGTGCTTGAGCTCAGCTCTGTGTTGAGAACCAGACTGAGCTCTGGCTTCTGTCTCTCTCTCTCTCTCTTTGTCTCTCTCCTATGGATATTCAGAATCAGCCCATGCTTTCTAGAGCAGGCAGTTTGTTCTCCCTCTCTGCTATGGGTATATGATGTAAACCAGCTTTCTCTACCATGATGAAACTTATTCTGGAATCTGTAAACCTGACATAAACCATTTCTTCCAATAAGCTGCTTCCAGCTGGGTGTTTGTCACAGCAAAGAGAAGGCAACTGCAACGGAAAATTGGTGCCAGGAGTGAGGTTATCACTGTGTTGAATCTGAACGTGTGGGTTTTGGTCTTTTGAAACTTTTGTGCTAGAGGGATATTTGGTATTTGGTACTTTGGACTGAAGAAGTCTTTCAATACTGTTAGCAGAGCTTCATGGGTTATTTTGTTGAGAGTTTGAAGATGGAAAATAAAGAGAGAGTTGTGGACTATGAAGGCATGGTTTATGAACTTCCAAAAGAGAAAAAGATACCTTCAATGGAACTGGGATACAATCAAAAAGGCTAGCTATGTTCCAACCATACCCTAAGAATTTGAGCAAGGTTGAATTTAAAATTAATGGACTGATGTGCTTGGCAGAACATATAGAGCAGAAAGATATAAAAGATGCACAGTTTATCACAGGAAAAGTTCAAGCAAGTTTGTAGTTACATGCACAGTGACTGGCTTTAGGTTACTTAAGCTGCAATTGTTGAAGACATTTATGACCGTTGGTGGCAGGCCAACTGTTTTGTATTGGAACAATGGGAAAGATGTGTCCTGAGGGTGAGCCATGGAGGCCTCAAGATAGTAAGAGTACAGATTCTTTTGACAGGAGATAGCTTGAAGGAAAACTGGTGAACTGATATCCTGCTATTCAAAGTCAAGCCTTATTCCTTCCTTAAATATACAAATTTGGGTATGCTACCCATCTGGTAATGATTTTGGAAGCATGAAAAATGCAGGAAAGTGGATAATGGAGTGCACATGGTTTCAGGAGCCCCTGAGATATGGCAATGTGAAGCAGGGATGAAATCCTTGTATAGAGACCCAGTAAGGCCATTATACGGATCTATGAAGATGATCCAGTTCTAGGAGCTGGTGAGTTGCAGCATGTGTAGCAGGGTTGGCAACAATGACAATCAGGAAAATCCACTGTCTGTAAAATAGCCAAAAAGTGAAAAGAAAATATTATGGGGTTCAGAACTACATATGGCTTGCTTCAGGCATCTACTGGGGTCTTGGAACATATTCTCTGTGAAAGGGAGAACTATTCTAATTAATAAAATTGCCCTGGATTAGGATTTTTTGTTGAGTAAGCAGTTTTCAGTTTCTCTTGTAAAAAAAGTAATTGAGATATATTGATTTGTTTCACTGTGGTAACCATTTTACTGCACATTGCAAAATGCAACTCCTACTTAATGTGAATAAGAGATAGTTTATTCCTGAGCCAAATACAAGTGACCACAGCCTGAGAGCATGTATTCAGGCCATTCTAAAGAACATGTCCCAACGTGGAAACAATTTTATGAAGTTTTAAGAGCTATTGAACAAAAGAAAGTCATAAATTACAGAACTTTTCAAGTCCATTAGTAGAAACATTAGGTAGATGGGTTATAGCAAAGCTATAAGCCTCATACTGTATAGGATGACATTCTTTGCTTTTGGCATGGTGAAATCTAGTGGTATGTTAACACATTACAAATATTTAATGTGATGGTCACATGGATGTTAGGCCAGATAGAGAGGTGTGAAATGAATGGAAATAAAGATAGAGCAAGATAAATATTTGGCTCTGGCTCTGCAAAATCCTAGCTGGACAATCACAAAGTTCTTCCAGCCTCGTGGAATCTTTGTCAAAGTGGAGTTTCTTTCTGAGAATTCCAGTTCACAGCATCAAGCTGTAAATCTTCAATACGATTCATTTGAAAATGAATGCAGGGCTGGAGAAATGGCTGAGAAGTTAAAACACATGACTGTGAAGCCTAAGGACCCAGGTTTGATTTTCCAGGTCCCATGTGGTGGGGCGTGCATATGGAGTTTGTTTGCAGTGGCTAGAGGCCCTGGTGAACCTATTCTCTCTCTCCCTTTCTATGTCTCAAATAAATAAATAAGAAAATATTAAAAAAATTAATGTATGTACTAGGAATAAATATGCATAATTATTTAACATAAATAACTATTAATCATATTAAAGACCTGCCCTACTTGTGTGTAAATAGGACTTATCAACTGTAGCAACACACTGATACAGAAACTTAGCAGTCTGAAAAATTATAAGGCTTTTATCTGAAAGAAAATTAGTGAATTCAAGTCTTCCTAATTTTTCTCTTCTCTACAGAAAGTGCTATGTCTGACACCATGAGTATGTAAGGTCCAATATATTGGCCAATTTTATTAAAGACTATTAAAAAGTGAGAGAATTGTAAAAATCATCTCCCTGGAGCCCTATATGTCTTAGATGAGGAAGCTAAGTATTATTAGATGGTTCAAAGGACTTGTTCACAATTAAAACAGTGACAGAATACAGATCCAAACTCTGTTTTCCCATATCCTAGAACATGGCTTCTTCCATATTCCAGGAGAAAATGCAAAATTTAAAATAATTTCATACTTACTGAAGAACAACTCATCAAGGATACAGACAAGAGGTCTCTCACCTGCCACACATACAAATGTCACTTCTGAATTTTGCTTACAATCTCCTTCCTTGGTTACTATGCTTTTCAATAAGAATGCTTACTCAAGGCTTACCTCATTTATTTTTCTTTGACATATCAATGTCAGTGAAATTTAACAAAATATTTACTGCTAATACAAACTAGGCCTTTAAAAATTAAAATAAGGCCAGAGAGATGGCTAAGCAGTTAAGACATTTGCCTGAAAAGCCTAATGACCTGGGTTCAATTCCCCAGCACCCAGGTAAAGGCAGATGCACAAAGTGGCACATCCTTCTGGAGATGTTGCAGTGGCTAGATACCCTGGCATGCTCTCTCTCCTTCTCTTCTCTCTCTGCTTATAAATAAATAAACAAATAAGTTTTAAAAAATTAGGGATGGGGAGATGGCTTAGCAGTTAAGGTGCTTGTCGGCGAAGCCTAGGGACCCATATTTGACCCTCCAGATCCTACATAAGCCAAATGCACAAAGGTGAGGCAAGCACAAGGTCACATATGCCCACTAGATGGCGCAAGCTTCTGGAGTTCAATTGTAGTGGCTGATGCCCTGGAGCACCAATTCTCTCTCTCTCTCTCTCAAAAAAAAAAAAAAAATCATACATTACAAGGCCCCAGGCTCAATCTACAGACTGCTAAATCTACAAATAAATAAATAGGAAACATTAAAAATAAATTTATCTGTAATTTTTAATTATTCAGAATATTGTATAGGCTCTCTCCATGTGTGGTATGTGTGGTGGTGGTGGTGGAGTGTGGTGTGTGTGTGTGTGTGTGTACATGTATGTGCATACGTGCTTGCAGGCATGTGGAGGCCAGAGGAGAGCATCCAGTGGTGTCATACTTTCATTGATTATTTGCATATTTCCTTGAGATGGTCTCTCTTTCTCAATGCAGGGCTGCTGCTTGCCCTAGCCCCTTGGGATTCTCTGATCTCTTCTCCTCATAAGACCAGGGTTACAGATGTATGTGGCCATACTCACCTGTTTATGTGTGTCCTCTTGTGTGCAAGGTTGCAGAGAGAAGAGGCCTCTTTTATGAACCAGAACTGGGAGATCAGCAGGCAACAGACCTGCTGGTGCCTTGACCTTGGGCTCAGTGCCCTCTAGAACTGTGAGCAATGAATTTTCATGTTCTATAAACTGTGCAGAATGTGACATTGTGTTACAGCCACGTGAACAGAGTGAAACAAGCAAGCCGCAGTCTGATATTATTCTTTCAGACTTCAACAGATTCCTTCCTTTCCCTCGCCTGTCTTACTGAACCTGACATCACGTCCTCTTTCTTCTCACAGGGTAGGTGGATGTCTGCATGTGCTCCCTCTCTTACTCTTTACTCTAGAGCTGCTGTACCCAGGGATGTCTCACTTGTGGCTCAACTTTTCCTACAGTCTATTAACTGGCCACCAAACTCCATCCTCCCTCGAACCTATACAGCTTGACTTCCTTCATAGCAAGTGATTTTTTCTAAACTTAGTATCACACAATGTCTTAAATCCATGGTGGGGAAGCTGAATGTTTAGCTCCATTGCCTTTGCATTCTGCATTCTTTGCTTCTGTAACCCTGGGTTCTACTTTTCTGCTGATCTGGTCCCTACATCATCTTCTTCCCTTCCCTTCCCTTCCCTTCCCTTCCCTTCCCTTCCCCTCCCTTCCCTTCCCTTCCCTTCCCTTCCTTCCCGTCCCCTCCCCTTCCCTTTCCTTCCCTCCCCTCTTCTCCCCTTCCCTTCCCTCTTCTTTCTTTCATTTCCTTTCCCTCCCCTTCCCTTCCCTAGTCTTCCCTTTCCTTCCCTTCACTTCCCTCACTTTCCCTACTCTTCCCTCTTCTTCCCTTCCCTTCCCTTCCCTCCCCTCCCCTCTTCTTTCCTTCCCTTCCCTCTCCTTACCTCCCCTCCCCTCTGGTCTGCTCTCCTCTCCTGTCTTCTTCTCTCTTCTCGCCTTCCCTCCGTTACTCCCTTCTCCTCCTCCCCTTCCCTCCTTTCCTTCCTTTTTGCTTTCTTCTGAGAATTTTGTCTTCTTGAGTAAAATTATTTGAATCTCTCCTCCACACTCCTGTGCTTTTGTGGTCTTTTATGAAATGGCAAAAATGAAATTGAATTAGATGTTCCCACCTGGGTCCAACAAGGTAAAACTCTGTCTTCTTGCTTCAGTTTCCATAACATGAGGAGTACCACTTCTATGGTGTGTTTGGGTCCATGCACGTAACTGTTACAGGACTTCATTGAGAAAAGCCCTGTGTTCCTGAATCACTGGCCATGAGTCCAGTGTGATCAGGGCTCTACAGAATCTTCATCCTGTATTTCATTTCTATATTGAAGCAGTATTTCAATATTGGCTAATTCTGTCTTTCTAGAACCTCACTATAGCCTGTGGTAAAAACTGACTGCAAGTGTTATGTGCATGGACAACTCACTAAATGAAATGTACCCATTAACCCCATCTCTGAGCTTACTGGATTATGAGCATATGGAGTTTCATTTCAAGAGGCTAAGTGAAGAAGCTTGTTGAAACATCTGTTTTGACATTAAAGTAGTTGTTTTCACATTTTCTCCAATTAAATAATAAGACATGCTTACATATTAGTGTAGTGTGTGGGAAGAGATGGGTCCTGTGCATTGAAGACAGGGTGTAAGCACCAGGATTTCCTCTGAGCTCTTAGGGGAAATCATTCCTTGAGGTTTACTATTCATTGGTAAAATGATTGTGAATCAGACCTGCTTAGCCTGTGACATCGATTATTTGAGAACAAAGAATGAGGAGGGCAATAACAGATAGTAACATGTCTGTAACTACTATCATGTGGGATAAACACATCGACTTGTTATTCCAAGATAATAAATATATTACTTTGCTGGAGGGAATGAGGCCTACCCTCTGCTGGTGTAACTGGTTTTCCAGCTGTCCAATCTCCCCCTCTACTCCTGTTTCTGACAACTTTTTTTTTCCTTTTTTTTATTTTGTGGCAGGGTCTCATTTTAACCCAAGCTGACCTGTAACTCACTCTGTGGTCCCAGGCTGACCTGAAACTCACAGTGATCCTCCTACCTCTGCCTCCCGAGTGCTGGAATTAAGGGCATGTGCCACCATGCCCAGCCTTTTTCTGACATCTTTTATCATACCCTATGTAGAATAAACAGCACCTTCAGCAGAAACATCTTTTGTGTGGAATTTAGCACTTTGCTTCCGTCTATAACTGCATGCTGAGTGCTTCCAAATTTCCATCTGACCTTTTCTATCATCTTAACCTTTGACTTAGTCAAACCATTCAAGACAATACGAATTGATCAGTTGGTCCACTCACTGAATGGTGATTGTGCATATACTTTTGCCAGTCAGGGTGGTCAGGGACAGAAACGCAATGGTAAGCAAGGGGGAGAAGGTTAGCTCCAGTCCAACAGAGCTTGTACGCCATGGGAGCTGCTCTTTCATGATCTTCCACAATGAGACAGCAAATGGGAGGCAAAAAAAAAAAAAAAAAGAGGAAGTCGGTTCCATATAAAATCATGAGACCTCCACAGTTTGCTTGAAGGAGCTGATTCCACACCAATGAGCACAGCCCATATGCACAGATACACTATTTGGCTTGCAATCTTGATTGTTCTACAAAGTCCAGTGTGC
Source organism: Dipus sagitta (assembly GCA_036346955.1). NCBI lineage: Eukaryota > Metazoa > Chordata > Mammalia > Rodentia > Dipodidae > Dipus > Dipus sagitta. Next base: position 15,792,027 of record CM070772.1, on the reverse strand, counting down.
TAAAGCATTAGATGATAGCCTGAAAATACTGGGAGGTGGTGGAATCTTTGTAGCAAGGGCCTTGGCAACGTGGCCCTAATGGGAACCCTTCTTATCTCTCCTTTGCCTCACAGCCCCCACAAGGCCAGCAGCTTTGCTCTGCTGCATGCTTCCCACCATACTATTCCTTCCCAAAGAAAGAGGTCCAAGTGACCCTGTCCCATAACTATGAAATGGAGCCAAAATGACCCCTTCATTAAAGTAATTATTTAGTTATTTGCAAGCAAAGATAGATAGAGAGAGAGAGAGAGAGAGAGGGAGGTCTGGAGAAATTGCTTAACAGGCCCTTGTCTGCAAATCCTAAGGTCCCAGTTTCGATTTCCCAGAACCCACATAAGCCAGATGCACATGGCAGTGCCTGTGTCCGCAGTTCATTTGCAGTGACTGGAAGCCCTAACATGCCTGTTCTCTCTCTCTCTCTCTCTCTCTCTCTCTCTCTCTCTCTATTTGACTTCTTTCTCAAATAAATAAATAAAATATTTTAAAAGAGAGGGGGGGGAGAAATGGGCATGCCAGGGTCCCTCACCACTGCAAATGAACACCTGATGCATGATCCCCTTTGTGCATCTGCCTTATGTGGGTACTGGGGAATTGAATCCAGGCCATCGGGCTTTGCAAGTAAGTGCCCTTAACCACTGAGAAATCTCTCCAGCCCCAACCCTGCTATTTTATACATTGACATTCTGTTTTTTGTTTTGTTCTTGTCAGTGATAGAAAACCTACTCACACATAGAGCAAAACTGAAATATGTTTTCCCCACCAATAGTCTCACTCTCCATTCAGAGATTATGACCATTGATCTGTCTGTGGTCCTCTGTACTTTCTGCTCTGAGTAGGCAAGAGGAATCAGGGGTCTAGCTGTAGCCTAAGCTGCTTTATTATTGGATATATTCACAGCATCTCTTGTGCCTTAGAACTGCATGAAAAGTTTGCTTCTTTCATGAGCTGGCTCAGCCCATGTCCCATTGTATTCTAGATTATTCTAGAATGGAAGGGCTTCAGCCTATAACCCAAAGTCCAACAGTATCTAAGACTCTGACATATCTGGGTTAAAAGGATTTGGGTTGCTCACTTAGGCTTAAGCAACAGCCTAAACTTTCCACCTCCCCACTTTCCTCTTATCCTGCTTTGATCCTGCCTTTGTTCAGGGTCGGGTCTATTCTATCATTGGTTCTTTCAGGTTTAAATCAGCATGATTTCATTTCCGTAAAGCTCCACCTCACCCTTGATAAATTAACTTCAGAGGTGACATGGTGCGTATCTGGTAGAAATATGACTTGTATAAAATTGTGTAGCTCTCATTGTGTGGAATGTGAAGCAAGGTGTGAATATAGCTTTTTTTTCTGCCAATAATAATCTTTGCAATAAAGAGCTCAGAGTATGATCCTATTATCTGAATTTGTGCCCTGCCTTATGGTACTTTGGGTAGTTCTGTGATACACAAGGAAGAGTATCAGGATGCTGAAAATTCAAACTCAGTTTTGTTCAAAGGGATGCTTGGGTCATTTTAAAAAATGTCCTGAAAAGATGAGATAATTGTAATAGCAAATACTTAGAATCATCCAGTTTTATGTACTGTGTGAAAGTGAATGGAAGTATTTTATTATTTTCTTTTATTAACTGTAAGAAAAAAATTAAGTGCTGAAGGTAGCTAAAACATGAAAATGATTTCAATCTCTCCCTATTCAGACCAAGATCTTTCCATTAAGTCTTCATTTGTCCCTCTATTGCCTTGTGGTCCTCGGTAACAGAAAGCTTTTGGCTAATGCAGTTATATTATTAGCAAGATGACTGTCTGCTCCAGAGGGTGTGAGAGAGACTCTCTTCCTTTCTCCAGCAGCTGAGTTGAGGGATAAATTATCATTTTGTAATAGTAATAATATTGTAGTACATGCTATAGTGCTTCTAGAGAATGACAAAGTGGGCGTTTATTGGTGTTAGGGCATTCCTGTGGAGTTTTTAGCAAGTGCAATCGTCCCTATTTTGTTTGAAGACAGATTAGTTGAGTTGAACTGATCTTTAATAGCAGGATTTTGATTCTATTCTTGATTCTAAGGAGGTTTTCTGGTGCTAAACCTGCTGTTATAATGTGACTATGCCCTTCCTTTCCATGATCTTTGTGTACCATGTTCTTTCTTTTTTTTTTTTTCCTTCTCAGTGTGTCAAATATCCTCTAGCAATGCATAAAAAGGAAGTATGTAGAGACCCGGTTTTCAGTGTTGACTTAAATACAGTATCTCAGACACCTTAACCATGGTTTCATTTTACTCAGCTTTAACTACTCATTGTCAGGGATTGAAAATATTAAATACAAACTCCCAGAAGTAATTCCCAAGTTTTACACTGCATGCTGTTCTCAGTGAGTATGGAAAGCTTGCTCTGTCCTATTTAGACACTTTGTCAAAGTATCCACCACGTATACACAACCTGCCCCATTGTCACATGTCCGCCACTCTGTTATCAGATTAATTGTTGTGGTATCATTGTGCTTGGGTTCAAGCGGCCCCATGTACCAACCTCATGCTGCATCACACTGCCCACGTCCCTCACCTCACCTTTGCTCATCATGTTGGTGCTGTATTACCTTACATCGTTGCAAGTACAACAGGTAGAGCACAGAGTGCAATGAGATGATAGGAGGTGTGATGATAGAAAGGATGTTCATATAACATGAATTACAGTATGCTGGTATGATTGCATTAGTTCATGATTTATTATTGTTAACCCTATTTAAGTACGTACAGGGTTTGGTACTACTCATTTTTTTTTTCAAGCATCCCTTGTGGGTCCTGGAATGTGTCCCTTGCTGGAAATGGTGACTGACTCTAGTGGTTCAATTGCTCTACCAGTATGCTGGCTCACATTGCTGTGACTTATCTCATCAGAACTATTTTGTTCTTGACTCCTACCCTCTCCCAGTGTCAATAATATAGAATGCTGGAGAATAGGATTTTACTATTCTTCCTCATTTACTTTGTATAACTAGTGTTATGCCTGAGGTCTAGACAGCAAACACTGGTAAATGAGGAACATTTATGAGAGAAGGAGGGATGGAGAGAAGGTGGGATGGAGAGAAGGAGCATGAACAATATGAAGGAAGTAGGGAAGAGTAGAAGGCAACACCACTTATGAGCTCTGAGAAACTTTGTCTGAGTCTCTGTTTCCTTATCTATCAAATGGAGGAAATGATGCCCCTCTCTGTGATTAAGCATGTGTCCTCTGAGAGAACACTTATAGACTGTCTTATAGACTTTGGATAAAAAAAAATTCCCTAATTGATCCTGCCCAGCTCTGCTTAGAAACCCCAAGGCCTTCGCTTGTAGATACATAGGTTAAATGAAGCCAAACTGGATTTCAATGTTCTGTTGAAGGCTTTCATTTGGTCTCCCCCTTCAAGGGCCATGTGGTGCCCTAGAGACCCTCTTCCCATGTCCACATCAGTGGTATCCTGTGAATAGCGTGAAATGTGCTATGGAAATGGACAGACAATGCCCCTTCCCCATCAGATGTTAAACACTCACCAACACCACACCTCTTGTCCCTTGCCTCTGCACTACAGGTGGTCCTTGGGTGAAGGCGATGGCTATCCTGTCAATATGCAGTTTGTGTCAATGCAACACTTCCAAATAATGGTGATGTTGAGTTCACTGGAAACAAGCTTATGACACATGAAGGCCAAAAAAATTCAGAAGTAGGTGGTGACCCCTAACCTCAGAAATCACGCCTTTTTTGGACTAGATAATTCATAATATAGGTATCTGACTTTAAAACATGCTGCATTATAAATTATAAATCACCTTAAATAATGCCCTGTAAGGTTATTGCCATATTATTCTGATGATCCTCTTTTCACTTTGATCCACTCCTCCTTTATGTAATCTGATCCTGTCCATCTTAATATTTTAACTTTTTATGTTTTAAGCTTATTTATATATTTGAGAGAGAAAGAAGAGGAGAAAAGAAAACAGAGGAGAAGAGAGTGTGGGCATGCCGGGGCCTCCTGCTACTGCAAACAAACTGCAGATGCTTGTACCACTTTGCACATCTGGCTTTATGTGGGTACTGGGGAATCCAACCCAGGCCCACAGGCTTTGCAAGCAAATGCATTTAACTGCTGAGCCATCTCACCAGTCCAGTGTTCCATATTTTAGCAACAGTTAAGTCATGCTTAGAAAGCACACAGATAGTCCTATTTTTGACTTACCAATGTGAATTGTTAAGAACTCTCTTCTACATTTCAATTTATTGATGGACAAGAATTTTATTGCTTTTTTCTGCAGAAAGATGGGTGTAATATTTATTATTCTCCTGGCCTCAAGGGCCTGTTAACCAGAGAAAAGTAGAAGGCTGATGACTACAGAATCCTGAAAATTTCTTGACAGAAAAACAAGCAAACAGACACAACTGTGAGGAGCCATTAAGTTTAGTACACTTGCTTGTATGGATAACACCTGGGAGTTTGCAAGAGCTTACCAGGGAACAGCTATTATGCTCTTACAGTGTGCCTGCCTTCCATGTCTCACCATTCATCTTCATAATCTGTCTATGTCAGGCTGCCAACCTTACCTGTACCAGGTATTATCTCACCATTCTAGACAGGAGGCAACCTAGTCTTGAGGCTAAGATGGGCTGTGTAAAATAGCTGGTAGTAGACAGTACTAACTAGAAACAGAGTCTGTGATTTTGTGCAAGCTCTGTTTCTTTTAGTCACCCCAGAGCTGCCACTTTTGGTTAGTGTTCCCCAGTAATGCTCTGGTCTCCACTCCCTGTGGACTGAGATTACAGAAGTGTGTGGCAACACCCCACTTCCTAAGTGGGCCTGGGGAGTCAAACTCAGTGGTCTCTGGTCTGAAAGGCCTTCATGCTTAAGCAACAAGAACTCTTTACCATTGAGCCATCTCCTTAGTCCCTCATTTTCAACCAATTAGCATTAAATATCTTTAATTTAAAATTAGAGCAAAATAAAGTCTAGTTTTTAATTTTTTAAGGAGGGCTTTCATAACTTTAATTATTACATGTAAATAAGATCAGAGTTAAAACAGACCTTTTAGACTCAATGAGTCATTAGAGTTAGTTTAACCATTTTATTTCATAGATGAGAGAATTTAATCATATGTGACGTTTCTGTAATAAGTTTAGATTAATAGCAAGATTTCTTCACTTCTTGCTGCCCCTGTCTCCTTACACTACAAAGCACTGCCTCTGTGCCTTAGGAAATTTTCACTGAGCTGGTTCTAAGATTGCCCTGAAAGATGGCCTTAATTTATATAAGTAGTTTATTTATAGAAAGGAAGAAATGTCAAAAGTACCAGACACTTAGCCATAGAGATGATCATGGAAAGTCGCCAGAACTGAGCGAGGCCAGAAGATGTTTCTGAGTCTCCTATGGGCCCTAGTCGGTTGCACTAGTCATGTGCACTCTTTTCCTGATTTCTGAGTTAGTCAGAGACCCCCATTTAATATGTTTCCTCTTGTGTCTACCTAGCCTTTACTCACAATGTCTGCGGAAGTAAGAAAACTAGGTTTTGCTATTTAAGGATTGTCTGAGTGATCTGGTCCTATTTTGAGTCTTGGTAATAACTCCATCCCTCTGCTCAAGGGATCAAAACACCTATTCAGGGAAGATTGCTCTCTCATCCTTACCAACTCTGGGGTTTGTTCACACAGTGCACTGAAGATTTGACACTTGATCTTCGTTCAGAGAGAGGTGGTGTTCAAGATTGTCCCCTTATTAATGGATGCTACCGCTGGCTATCTCGAGATGCTAGATTCAGTAATACTGAAATCACATGCACACACACATGCACATGCCCACACACATACATGCGTACATTAGACACACAGACACACACATTCATGGCTCCCACAGGGAGATTACGATTCCTTGATTTTACTGAGGAGTGTCATATGCCAGGTTTTGTCCCAAGTAATATCTAGTCATGGGTTTTGTTTGCTAACTCAATGTTTGCTGACTGACTGCATAGTGAGTTAGTGTGGATGATAAAGCTGGCAGTGGATATCAAGAACATTCCTCAGTCAGTGGGAAACAAGGAATTGGTGGTGGCTGTAGGTTAACACCCTGAACCTGAAGCCTCTCAGAAAAGGCATACTGATGAAAAGACAAGGCCACAGGGCGGACAGACACGGTAGGAGACACGGAGAACAGATAGCAGAAGGAAATCCCGCCAGTGGTGTGTGACTTTGTGGTTGGGAGATTAATTCTCTGACCAACTCTAGAGTAGAAAAATACTCATGGTCCATGCATGACTTATCCCTCTTCCCACATTTCATTAAACACAGCACTTAAATTTAAAGACATTTTCTTTTCTTCCACCTAAGTGTGACTTCTTCGCTTCTGGATTCGGTGCTAATTTGTAAGATAATGAAAATGGGATTGGACATATTTACAATTTAAAAGCTGAAAATTTGTTTCTTTGTGCATGGGGTGTACATGCGTGAACATGTGCATTTTTTGCACACATGCCTGTGTATGTGGAGGCCAGAGAACAACCTCGGGTGTTATCCTCAGGGACCATCCACCTTTCTTTGAGACAAGGTGTCTCTTCCTGGAACTCACCAAGTGGGCTAACATAGTTGTCTAGGGCGTCCTGGGGACCCTTCAGTCCACCATGCAGCCAGCACTGTGATTCCAAGTGCGTGTTGCTACGCTGGCATTTTTGCATGGCCAATGAGGATGAAACGCAGGTTCTCTTGCTTGCTTTTACTAGTTGAATATTGTCCCCAGCCTAAAATGTCTTTTAATTTCTAGAAAAGCACATCTACCTGGAATAAAAGCAGAATAATCTGAATAGGAGACTGTCACTAATTTAAATTATGTTGCCCACTGCGATGGCTGACCTTGATAATCTCAGCTCTCAGAAGTCAAGAAACAAGAAGACTGCCACAAATTTGAAGCCAGCCAGGTCAACAAAGCAAGTTCCAAGCGACTCAGGGCTATATAGGGAGACCCTATCTCGAAATTCAAAGTTCAAACTAAAAAGTTGATTAGTAATGTTTCTTTTACAGGGAAGACATTAAAATAACTAAATCTGAGATTGGAGGAGTACCAGTCTTCCAAGGGCTGTACCTTCCTTTTATTGGTTTTCTCTTTTTTTCTTTTTCTTTCTTTTATTTTTTTTGAGGCAAGCCTAACAGACTGGCCTTCTTGTTGTGGTTGTTGTTGTTTTTGTTTGTTTGTTTGTTTTCAAGGTAGGGTTTTACTCTAGCCCAGGCTGACCTGGAAATCACTATGTAGTCTTAGGGTGGCCTCAAACTCACGGTAATTCTCCTACCTCTGCCTCCCAAGTGCTGAGATTAAAGGTGTGTGCCACTATGCCTAGCTACTAGACTTTTTTTTTTTTTTTTTTTAACGCGAGAGAGTGAGAGCAAGAGAGAGAAAGAAAGGGAGAGAATTGGCATGCCAGTACCTCCAACCATTGCAATCAAACTTCAGACGCGTGCACCACCTGGTGCACATGTGCGACCTTGCACACTTTTGTTACCTTGTGCGTCTGGCTTACGTGGGACCTGAAGAGTCGAGCGTGGGACCTTAAGCTTCGCAAGAAAGCACCTTAACTGCTAAGCCACCTCGCCAGCCCTTAACGGGTGTCTTTTAATAGAAGATTCCCTTTGTCTGTCGTTTGCGCCTACCAGCTTTTTCTCTGCCCTCCTTAAATGAAAAGATTCATCTTTGGTGCTATCGAACATCATTTCTATTTTTAACTGCAGCGGGTAGGGGGTCATTTGAAGCTGTGCCTGACCCTCTCAGCCCTCCAAGTTGGATGTCAATACAGACTTAATAAGCGCCTTTGTTTTCTCGTCATCCACGTCACCATTCAAAATGCCAGCCGTGTCAGGGCCATAAATGGATGGCCTTCGTAGCCTCACAACTCTCCCAAAGTCATGCCCTTTGGTCCTGCCGCTACCCTTTGAAAGTGTCTGAATGACCTCACTGAAGCTTAGTAAAGCAATATTTTGTCAGTTTCACATAGCATTCTTGGTTCATTGTCATTATTGGCACATGCATATGCCTTCATGAATCAGGCACACTTCGTCGTGGTAATTTAATTTATCATTTAATAGTTTACAATATCAGCTAAGCAATGATGTAGTAAAGTGCTCTTCAACCCAAGTTCTAAGCCACTCAGGACACTTTAAAGTATACATAAGCTATATTTAGACTTACTGGTTACAGAAACTACGAGTGAATTTACAAACTATGGGACCTTGATCCAGTTATCTTACCACTCAGATTCTCATCTGAAAATAGGGGAAAACAAGAAAATTCGAACAATCAAAATACAAGCAAATAAAACTTATGAAGCTTACATGAGATAATGTGCCACCTTCTTGGAACAACCTCTTATAGAGGGAATATTAATTTTTTTTATCCTTATCATTCAGTGTGTTGGGATGGTTAAACATTAGGTAATATTAATGTGGCTGATCAATTTTACATCTGCAATGTGTTGTAAAATCTATGTTTGAGTGTGTAGCTGGATGACTTCCAACAATTGTACACATGTCTGCAATCCATACCCCAGTCAAGGTACAGAATATTTGGATTATCTCTGACAGTTCTCATGTCCTCTTGTGTCTCATTTTTATGTTGAGGCAAGAAAACTGTCTCTCTTATTTTTTTGTCACTGAGGATTAGCTTTTCCTGCTATAAAACTTTAGCTGATAGGAATCATGAAGCAATACTATTGTGTCTTGCCTTTTTTTCACTATTTTTTGAAATTTATTCACACTGTTACATGTGTCAGCATGTCAGTGGTTTTCATTGTTCAGTGGTATTCGATATATGCATATACAACTTGGAAATCCGTGGTGTTTTATTGAACATCATTTGTGTGTGTATGTGTATGTATGTATAGTGTGTGTGTGCGTGTGTGTGGAGACACATGCATGCTATGGTGCATATGCAGAGGACAGAGGACAGCCTCAGTCTCAGAATGTTGGTCCTCTCCTTCTATCTTGTTTTGAGATAGTTCTCTTGATATTGTTTGCTGCCACGAGGGCTAGACTAGCTGGCCCTCAAGCCTTGGAATACCTCTGGTTCCACCTTCCATGGGCATGATGAGATTGTAGATTCATAGGCCCCTCTTGGTCTGTCTTTCTGTAGGACACTGGGGATCCAAACTCCAGTTGGCAGGCTCGTACAGTAAGTGCCTTTAACCACCAAGCTATCTCCCAACCCCACAATCTACATTTTTTTTTTTTTTTTGAGGCAAGCCCAACAGACTGACTTTTTTATTCAAAAGAGACAGAGAAAGAAAGAGAGAGAGATAGAGAGAATTGGCACACCAGGGCCTCCAGCCACTGCAATCAAACTCCAGATGCATGCGCTCCCTTGTGCACATGTGACACTTTGTGTGCTTGCATCACTTGTACATCTGGCTTACATGGGGCCTGGAGAGTCGAGCATGAGTCCTTAGGCTTTGCAGGCAAATGCTGCAACCGCTAAGCCATCTCTCCAGCCCACAATCTACATTTTTACATGTACAATACTACAGAAGATTGCTTGCCTTTCACTTGGGTAGCACCTAGCATAGAACCACTGGCTTGCAGTGTCGACATCAAATAGCTCCCAAGGAAGCAGCCAACAGTTTCAAACGGTATTATTGCATTCATCTCTTTCACTAGCTATGGATGAGATGCTCAGATGTGTTGTGTCCTCTGATACCTGTCCTTGTTGTGTTAGCCATTCGCTGAGCAGGAAGAGGATTTCCTTTTATCACTCATTCACATTTCCCTGCTGATTAGTGACATGGTATTTATTTTCGTTTGTATTGGCCATTCGTCCACCTTCCTCTGTGAAGTATCTTTGCTTATTGGCCATTCATTTGTGAGGTATCTGTTCAAGGCTTTGTTAATTTGTAACTGGTCTGTTTCTATTACTGATTAGTTTATGCCCGTTGATGCACATATAACAAAGTGTTTTACATATTTACAATGCATTTCTTGTGTAACTTATTCCATTTGGCAATGGAAGGTAATCATTGCCAAGATGGTTCACTTATCCTCAAATAGACTCAGTAAAGTATCGGTACCTTTCAGAATTTCACACCAAAACAAGAGCCAAAGCAGGTGTTGCTACCATCTGAGAGTAATAATCATTTGCAGATGCTGCATCTGGTATTTCTAGTAACTCTGACACTACATGATGTAGTTCTCTGCCTTTTTTACACCTTTCTGTCTTAATCATTTCCTTCCTATACTTGTTTTAATTTGTCTTTTCAAGGAGGAAAAAAAATATCCCTGTGAGAATAATTTGTTTTTATGAATTGGATATTTGAAGCAACTGTTTCTTCTTTTTCTCACTTCTTTTCTTATTTTATATGGTGGGATACATTTTTATTCAGGGGAGTATGGAATATTTCACCTTCTGTGTACAGGAAAGTAGCTGTGAGATTTGAATGCTTTCATTAGCTTATATCAGGGTCATTACAGTAGTGACAGCTAGGAAATGTTAATACATACTTAGAAAATGTATTTGTTAATGGTTCTCAGGCAAAGACTGTGACAGAGCTGCCTCTAATTCCATAAACATAAGGCATATTAATCCCTTTAGCTGACAGGTGCTTAAATGGGCAGATTGGATGAGTAATTGGGTTGTTCTCCTAATCCTTAGCTTTGAATATAAATGAGAAACGTCTTGATATTTTTATTTGTCTTCAGTAACATTTTCTAATTGATTTATTTTAAATGAACTGTTTCTATAGAATAGCGATTCCTTTAGCAGCTGTTGTTTGTATGAAAGGAATTCAATTTCAAAGCATTCCTATAAGTCCATACCTTTTTACATTCAAATCTCTTTTGAAATCCCATGTAAGGGACTGGGGAAGTTATCTTTGAAATCATATTTTGTTTTGTGAGTACGGGGGAACCAACTATCCCCTAGGAATCAGATAAACTGCTTTAGAGGAAACTCAGCACCTTATAGGTTCCTAGAACAAGATGTAGTGTTCTACTGTGTGACCCAAAAATTTTTAAGTAGTTTCCAAAAGTGTCTACTGTACTCTCAAGGGGGAAGTATCTGTCCTGGAGAGACCTGGCTGAATATGCCTCTTCACTTAATGGCAGCAAAAGATTACTTAACATTTTAAAGCGTAGGCTGTTGTATTTCTGAACCTTTTGTTTCAGATTCTCATCTATCATTGTGATGAAGGATTAGGGAATTTTTTTTTTTTTTTTGAGTAAGTGAAAGTTGTGTCCTGAGAGTAGAATGGAATGGAATCGATTTGTAGAGCAATATAGGGAAACCAGTTTGGAGGAAAACGATGGGAAATTTTGCAGTAGCAAACTGAGCCCAGAGATCCTGGGAGTCAGTAAAAAAAAAATCAGCATCCTAAAAACTGTACCAACGTCACAGTCACCTGTGGCATATGGATTACCTTTCTCACTGCTGCGATCACACACATGACAGAAACAATTTTTTAAAAAAATTATTATTTATTTATTTATTTGACAGAGAAAGAGGGAGAGAGAGAGAATGGGCATGTCAGGGCCTTCAGCCACTGCAAATGAACTCCAGATACATGCGCCCCCCCACCCATTGTGCATCTGGATAACATGGGTCCTGGGGAATCGAACCTGGGTTCTTTGGCTTTGCAGGCAAACACAGTAACTGCTAAGCCATACCTCCAGCCCTGACAGAAGAAATTTGGAAGGAGAGGTTTACTCTGGCTCTTGGTATCAGAGCATTCAGTTCATTGCGGCCAGGAGGGCGTGGCAGACTTGCTCTTTGGTGGCAGAAATGTGGGGCAGAGCGCCTCCTGCCGTGGTAGTAGGACCAGAAAGGCAGACAATTAGATCAGAACTGGAGGCAACTGTAACCTTCAAGACACAATCTTAATGGCTTATGTCTGTCAGTTAAGCCCCAGGTCCCAAAGATTCCACTGCCTCCTAAAACAGCTACACGAGATACAATGCAAGTATTCAAAATGTGAAACTGTAAGGAACATTCCAGATTGAAACCATATCACACAGGACATCAGGGGACAACGAGATACTGGCAGAGATGAGGCAAGATAATCACATTCAGCAGCAGCTATCCAGATCGAGCATCCACCAGCTGAGAACACAAAATTTGCATATGTACTTTTCCCCCTTTCTCCAATTTGAGGGCTAGTTATGTATTTTATGTACATATACACCCTCCTTTGTACAGTTGAGAAACTTGTTTCATACAGGCAGCTGGATAAGTTCCCCCAAATCACATTGGTTAGCATTTGGAATGTAAACAAATATCATCGGGGTGGATGAAATCAATATAACGCTATATGTGGAATGATCATATTATTGCAGTATTTGAATGTGTCGGATCCCTTATGACCTCATACTCTATCACTGGCTGGTGGAGCTTTGGGAGGTGGAGCCTTGCTGGAGGAGGTGTGTCACGGGGTGGATCTTGAGATTTTTTTTTTTTTAAATCCAGCCTCACTTGCCTATGCCAGTTTAGTCACTCTTTAAAAAATATATTCTTATTTATTTATTTGCAAGGAAAGGAGAGAGAGAGAGAATGAGAATATGAATAAGAACGGGCCACTGGAAACAAACTCCAGACGCATGTACCACTTTGTGGATCTGGCTTTATGGGGAATTGAACCCAGGCAATCAGGCTTAACGAGCAGGCTCCTTAGCCACTGAGCAATCTCTCCAGCTCTAGTTTCTTACTCTTGCAGCTTCCTCCCTGATACTGATGTATGAAGATGTGTGCTGTCTGTCTGCTCATGCCATGCTTTCCCCACCGTGATGAAACTCCCTCTTGAAACTGTTAGCTGAAATAGACCCCTTCCACCCTCCTCCCATGAGTTGCTTCTAGTGGGATGCTTTGTCCAGCAATAACAAGGTAATTGCTACAATGATGGTTGGTCCTGATTGCTAGAATGCCTAAAAGAAAGGGCTTATGTCTTCCTACTTTTGTACTTTCCTGGATCTGGCACCATGCCTTGCATCCATGAGCTTCCGGGGAATATCAGTTGACCTTGTAAGATGAGATTCAGGAACTTTCAACCAGACATCAGTACTTATCAATACTCATTAGTACTTCTTAATATATTTCTTGATAGGATGCTATCAACCCTTTCACGTAAGTGTTAAATACACTCTAAATTTCTTATATCCTTTACTCTTATAATTTTTATGATAGTAAAATTCCTTCCTTTTGCCAAAAGATTACCTATGGCACAGTAAAGTGATAATTGTGGAAATGATTGTTTGCACTGGTGTGGAGGAAGGGGAGGTTTCAGAACTGTAAAATTTGAGGGTGGTTCATATTTTTATATAAGCACTTTGGTGTGGTCTTCTTTTCCTTCAGGGTTCACACTTTTAGAAATAAATATAGAGTGACTTATTCCTTCCCCTCTCCTCTTGCCCCTTCAAAAAAAGAGTATTTCAAGATTTAGAAAGTTAGAACAATAGGGAAGAAAATTTTCATGTTTATTCAAAAAGACTAGAAATTTTATTTTTCCTTTTTAAAATGCGGAAAGTTGTTTAATATATTTAGCAACTTCCTATTTTTTAAAAAAAATTCTTTGTGTGTATGTAAATTGTTTATGTGTATGTGTATGTATGTTCATGTGTGTGAATGGGCCATGTGTGTGGAGGTCAGAGGACAACCTTAGATGTCCTTATTTGTACCTTATTTGAAGCAGGGTCTCCTAATATTCATCCCTTTGAATGCCAGGTTAGCTGGGCTATGAGCTTCTGGGGATGTTCCTGTCTCCATCTCCCATCTCACTGAAGGACTGTTAGGATTACTCTTTTCTGCTTCTGGCTTCACGTTGGTTTTGAGGGTCCAAATTCAGATTACCACACTTGCTCAGCAAGTGCTTTTAGCCAATGAGCAATCTCCCCAGCCTCAGAGTTTATTTTTCTAATTCACCTTTGAGTTCCATGATTCATCCAGCTTCCTGGAAATGCATAATACTTTGATGCTGGTTAGCATATCTGTTCAAGGAGCTTGAGTAATAATGGCATTACACTACAGTGTTTATGTTAGATTAGTGCAGTTTCATTGCAGTCTCAGCCTTTTCAACCACAGAGAAATTGGGGAGACAAGCAAGAGTGCTGCTTCCATGGTGAGCCTGACAATCAGCACCAGGGTGAATGAGTCAGACCCTCAGGATACTCAACACATAACAAAGCAGAAATACAGAGGCTCCTAAGATCTCATCACTGAAGTAGACTTAAAACTCACCCACCATGGCTCATTTTGTGGAACAGGGGGTGGAAAGATTGTAAGAGCCACAGGTTGGGACGTCATGCCCAGAGGCATTGCCTCCCCCACAAAAAAAACCTGATGCCCCCACAACACATAACTCACAATCCCATGGGGAATACACGCAACCTCACTGAGGAGGGCCCCCAGTGGGATGGGGGCATGGATGAGGGAAAGGATGGTACTAACCCGTGTTGTATCCATGCTAAGTATGTCCATAATTTTTTAAAAAATGGGATGATTAAATCATTGTATGGAAAATTTAAAAAGAGCGAGCTACCAAGTTCTCTATTTACAAATACTAGTTACTATAGTCATTAAACATTTTTACCTTTTCCTAAATAACCATTATAGGCTTTTGCATTTTGCTGAATTTTGTAATTGAATGACTTAGTTGTTTTTTTTCTTCATATGTGTGAGAACACCAGTAGTTATAAGTGGGAACATCAGAGTGCTGGTGTCCATCTTCCACTGGACACTTGGACTTTGCAGAATGTTTCAGCTGTCATTGGAACTTCACAACAAGTTCCGTGTAGAAAATTTAACAGGAAGGTAGTCACTTGCTCCATATTTATTCTTACCTTTCCTGAGCATTCTTCACAGGTAACAATAATTGTAAAATGTGAAAGAGCAACAGAGAGAATTGATTTAAAGCACAGCAGGTTGTCATGCCTAGGAGTCTGGAGGATGCACACTTTGAGTTAGAGAAAGATGTATATCAGGTTTTGAGAGTCTTCTGTCAGAAGTTACTCAAGGAGGAGTTTGATTTGCCACAGTGCATATTGTTTTCTTAGTTTTTCAGGGAAGAGAGGTGATGATACATAGGAAGTCCCTCTCTTTTCTTGATACTGACTTTGAATAAACATTTTATGTAGAGTAATAAATTTCACTTAAATAGTAGGTGGAATAATAAAAGAAAGCCATGCAATAACATTATTAACTAAGTGATACAGATCAAAATACTCTTGGGGGTGGAGACATCTCTCAGTGGTTAAAGGCACTTGCTTACAAAAGATGGCCCAGGTTTGATGCCCCAATATCTATGTAAGGCCAGGTGCACAAAGTGACACATGCATCCGGAGTTCATGTACAGTGACATGAGGCCCTGACATGCCCATTATCCCTCCCTCCACCCTCTCCGTCTTTCTCTGTCCCTTTCCTTGCAAATAAATTTAAGTAATTAAAATTAAAAAAAAAAGATTTGTGGATGTTAAGTAAGTATGAAGTCTCAGAATTTAGAGAAGATTTAGTTACAATACAAAACTATTATAATACTTGATGTAGGTTTATGTTGGAAACTTTTAGCATAATTTTTTAGTATTGAGGTCAACTGTATTCCATTTTCCCAGTATGTACATTTCAAAGTAGATAGCTGGTTAATAGAGTGTAATATGCGTGACTGAGGACTGATTAGACATTCTGATGAGTGGAAAGTATTGCCTGCATTGGTGCACATTGCCTGAATGCATGACGAGTTACAATACAAGTTGCACCATGAAAGTCCTTTCACGTGACTTTGGTAGAAATGGAGCATCATTTAGGCACACTCACTGAACAGGCAGTGTGGTGGTCAGAAGCACAAGGGAGAGACAGGTCCAATCTTATGGTGGTCAACGGGCATGAGTGACAGACAGGCACACAGGCAGATGGAGACAGAGATACTCCAAAAGAACTTTTCAAATGTTCTGTGAGCCCAGGGGACTGTTCCTCTTGACTTGTTAGAAAAGAGAAGGGAAGAGAAGCCCCAGAGAGTTTCTGAGGGAGCCAGAATGACCTGCCAGGGGGTAGGGCAAGGGACAATGTCATTGGGGGCGAAGAGATTTACACTGGAGGTGATCTTAGTCGATGCCCCTAATTTCCTGTGTTTGTCCATATCTGACATGTGCAGAGGAAGATTCACATGTGGGAATCTTGAACAAAATACTAAGTACTGATAACCAGCCCTGGCACCGTACTTGGTCATAGTAGTATCTAATGACTATTTGCTTGAACAAATCATCCATTCACATAGTGTGAAGCAGCAAGGTCTAAAAGAGTTGAGTGTCATGCTCTCATTTTTTTTTAAATTAACTTTTGTAACTTCTGCAGTGCTTTACACATTGAAGGTGCTCAAATATCTGTTCAATTCATGACTTCTAGGGTAGGAGCTAGGTGGCAAGCCATTGAGAATTAGGCTCATAACCTAAATATACAAATGAAAGCTGACTTGTTAGGGCATATGGTAAATTTCAAAATGCGCTTGTCATTGTGCTACTAGCACAACTTGAAATATAGATCAATAAAAATAATACATAGGAGCTTCTGTTTAGTATTTCTAACTTTCCCAGTGCTGTGATAAGCATCTTTCACGAATCATCTCTAATCTTTAAAATAATCTGCAAGCCGCTCTATCCCTGCTCTGTAGGTAATGGAATTAAACATCAACTGACTTATTCAAGGACACAAGAACAGGAAGTCTTGAAAATGAGTAAAAAATTATAGAACCAAACATTATACAAAGTTGTCTAAGACAACATGTTCTTGAAAGTAAGAGCAATAGTAACTATTTATTCAGCAAGTAAGAACTAGGGTAATTTTAGTGTGAAAAAGTTTCTATACCTCCTTCAAATAGTAAATCTCAAGTGTAAATTCCAGGAATATCACAGAGCTAAGTTTTTTTTTTTAAACCATAGAAATACATTTAATAAGCTGGGCATGGTGGCACACGCCTTTAATCCCAGCACTCGGGAGGCAGAGGTAGGATAATCGCCATGAGTTTGAGGCCACCCTGACACTACATAGTGAATTCCAGGTCAGCTTGAGCTAGAGAGAGACCCTACCTTGGAAAACAAAACAAAACAAACAAACAAACAAAAAAAAAAAACAAAAAAAAAGAAAAGAGAAATACACAATATTATTGATTTTCATCTTCCTGTGGGGAAAGCCAGTCTATCTGTGAAACAGTGATAGGAACAATTATAAAAGTAATGATGGGCCTGAGTGCATAAATATTTACAGCTTCTATAAATTATGAGATATGCACAAACTAGAAAAACAAATGGCATATTGTGAAAAATGGAAGCACACATCACAAGGTTAAGGTACACAATATAACCTAACATCAAATGTGAGATGTAGTAACGTGTTTTATAAATCAGTAAGAAAAATACAAATTTCTCATTTAAAAACAAGCATAGGAAACAAGCAACTTTCCAAAGAATATAGTGGTGATATAAAAACAAGTATAGATTTAACTTCACTCATTCTCAAAAAGTAAAAACCTAACCCGTAGTTTATCTCCTTGGGTCTTGCAACCATTTGAAAAATAAAAGCATATTCTTCAACGAGGTGAGCCTGACAATCAGCACCAGGATGAAGGAGACAGACCCTGAGGATACTCAACACCTACCAAAGCAGAGATCTAGAGGCTCCTAAGAGCTCATCACTGAAGTAGACTTAAAACTCACCCATCATGGCTCAGGGAATTTTGTGGAAAAGGGGGCAGAAAGACTGTAAGAGCCACAGGTTGAGACATCATGCCCAGAGTCCCTGATTGCCCCACAAAACTGACTGCTGCTCCCACAAAACATAACCCACAACCTCATGAGGAAAAGCTGCAACCCCACTGAGGAGGGTCCCCAGTGGAAAGGGGGCAGGGCAGGGATGAGGGAAAAGATGCTACCAATACACTATGTATTTATAGTAAGTATGTCCATTATTACTATTATTATTATTATTATTATTGTTATTATTATTTTTTTGAGGTAGGGTCTCACTCTGGTCCAGGCTGGTCCGGAATTAACTCTGTAGTCTCAGGGTGGCCTTGAACTCATGGCGATCCTCCTACCTCTGCCTCCCGAGTGCTGGGATTAAAGGCGTGCACCACCATGCCAGGCTCTGAGTATGTCCATTATTAAAAAAAATAAAATAACATAGAACCTAACCCATAGCAAAATGCCCAGTATCTGTCAAATTGGTAAGGAGTGAAAACAAACTTGTCCTGGAGAGAAATTATAAAACAACATTTTAATATTATATTTGAGTATTTGTTATGACACTGGTTCTAAGAGTGAAAACCTGAAAATAATAAATGTACATAAGAGGGAAATGTCAAATTGTGGTTTTTGATTATTAACCAAATTATTCCAGTTGCCTCCAAATGAATATTATTTAACCATATTCAGATGCAATGCTTACTCAAATAGAAAATGCCTAATAATACTGTGTTAAATAAATAGCACATATATTGATAGCAATATTCTTTTGTTGAAATAGTTATATCCATAAATAAAAATTGGAAGAAAATACATCTAAATGCAAATAATTTAGCTCCACAATCATAAATTCCTAGTAATATTATAAAAGTTATATTTTCAAAATTCCCTACAATTTAGTCACTATAGGAGAAGTGAGAATATAAATTCCTTTTTTATCATTCAGTGCATAAATTTTATTTTATTCTTTAATTAGCATACAAATGACAGGTTTTCTTGTGGCATTTTCATTTTCTTTGACCTTTGGAGCTCATAACTAGGAATGAGGATATTGAATTTCCAGATTAAAGATCTTTAACCTCACTGTCTCACTATGCACACATCCTTGGTGAGATTTTTCTCTCCCCTCCACCTAAAGGATATGGAATTGCATATAGCCATTTCTCAGTAGCAATTAGAGATGGGCTTCAGGACTTCTTGGACATACCAAAATGACCTCACGTATTATTTAAATCATTTCTAGATTGTGTATAGTTCAAATACAACAAAAATGCTATGTAAATAGGTGACATAATGTGTTGTTTATGAACCAATGATGAGATAAGGTCTATATGTGTTCAGTGGAGATGAATAAGTCTAAGTACATTTCAGATCCACAGTTGGGTGAATACATAGGAAGTCCTGAGCACACAGACTGTAATTCTGAAAAAACACTGACATTTTGACAATGATATGTAAGATTCTTGAATTGAAATGACCCAATGGTCAGAGAACTAGGAGGAAGAGGAGAAGAAGGAGTGAGTGAGGGAGGGAGGGAGAGAGAGAGAGAGAGAAGAGGGGAGGGAAAAAATACTCATGAGTGAGAGAATTACTAAGCCAATGTCAAAACTCCAAGGAATGTGCAATGGAAAGTAACGAGCAAGTCCTCTTGGTTCTCTTTTACTACTTTGCAGACATTCAATAGGAACATCTCCAGTTCAATTGTATATAGATAGTTATTATAGGAAATATATTCTATACAAACCCATAAATTTCCAGTTCTGACCACATTTGTGTAGGAAAAGCATTTGCATATATTTATATTTCCATGTGTCTGTAGTAGTTTTTGGTGCTGTCCTTAGTTAATACTTACTGAGTGAACAGTTAAAGAAAGAAAGAAGAAAGAATAAAATAGAAGTACTCTGCATGGCATCCCCTCTTTCTCTCTTTAAAAAAATCACACTCCTCCTCTGTTTCTTTCTACCCACTCCTAGCAGTCAAAACCAACAGTCTTCATTTCAGGCATGGAAAAATGTGCCCATCAGTTCATGTGGATTTGCATGTGAGCATACTCTTCCTTGAAGGACATTTTTCAAGTTGTTTTCTGCATTTCATTATCAGTTGACGTTGTTTTTTAATTGGATTTTGAGATGACAGCATCAAACTCCATATTGTTTCATCTTCCTAGGTATATTATTCATGGATAGGACAAATTGTTTCATAAATTTCTGAATAATAGCACTCTGTATATGGAAATAAGGTGAAAGACTCTAAACAGTGTAAAAATGAATCGGTAAATGCATAGTATTTAATCTATGAAATAAGAAAAAAAACTGATAACCTCATGACATGTGATACTCTTAGTAAACATGTGATCCGAAGAAAAATTGGGGATGTAAGCAATAGAAAACCAATGTACCATGTTCTGCGAATAACTTAAGTTTTAGACTGTCCATTAATTCTTGCAAAATATTACATTTGAGAATTTATAGGGGATATTGCAGTCAACAACTTTTATAAGAATACTGTTTAAGTCAATAAGCACATGGGTATTCACTCCCATGTATATTTTTATTTACTTGTCAAATCCTTCTTCAATTTGCATATAAAAGAAATATTTGTACACTATTTGGTGGATATTTTAGGCTTGAATATAAATATCATGCATTATTTTGAATTGTGTTTTGGGTGCAAACATTGTAAGTTTAGACTCCTCCTAGACAATGATTTCCAATGGAATTGCCCTGGGAAAGGCTGTAGAGATGGCTTATTGGTTAAGGCACTTGCCTGCAAAGCCTAGGGACCCATGTTCAACTCTCCAGATCCCACATTAGCCAGATGCACAAGGTGACACAAGCACTAGCAAGGTCACACATGTGCACAAGATGGCTCAAGCATCTGCAGTTTTATTACCGTGGCCAGAGGCCCTCCCTGGTGCACCAATTCTCTCTCTCTCTCTCTCTCTCTCTCTCTCTCTGTCTGTCTGTCTGTCTTCCACACACATTAACAAAAGGCCAGTCTGATTGGCTTGCTCCTCCCACCATAAAAGAAAAAAGAATTTACCTTGGAATACTTTTGATTTCTGCTGCCATCTAGCCTTTGACTTCTATAGTCCATGGTGGAATGCCTTTCTTCCTCTAGCAAGTGTTTGATGAGATGAAAAATAGGCGGTTGGAGCTTAGGTTTCAATTATGAATGCATATCGTGTCTGCAATTATGTTAAACAGAGGTGGCCAAGTGTTACATAAATTAAACTGGACAGTAGCCAGATCCCTTTTAGAGGTTGACAAAGAGAAAGAAAACCAGAATGAGCCTATCCATGTTGCTTTACAATCACATGGTGACTTCTGCCCAATTTGTTACCATTCTTGAGCTCTTCACTAATGGCCTTTATTTACTCATGACTTTAATAAATTAGTTATTTTGAAAATGTATATTAAGGAGGTACATTTTAAAAATAAAAATTTCATCTCAGCTAGTCCTCCAGAGTGAAAATTCATTTCCTGGTGGTTTATTAACTGTTCAGTAAAAATAAGAAATCATTCATGCCCATATTGTTCCTTGGGAGAGTCTGAAAATGTTGAAAATGTTTAGTGTGACCTTTTAATTTGAATATACAAAATATGAAATGCAAAGAGGTACATTTACCCGAAGACAAACCTTAGCTGGTTTCCCAACTTCACCTTCAACTCAAATTCTTTCATTGGTATTCTCATATTCTTCCCTTCCTAAATGTGCTTAACAAAATTGCACATAATACATACATTCATAATGAAAACCCAATATTCATGTTCTAGTGCTATTTCTTATTGAATACATATGAGATTATTTGTATTTTGCACGAAATTTGACTTTGAGGTATTTGAGATGACATATTTTATTCGATTAAGATGGAGTCTTTTCTAAGACCCTGTGAAATCTGAGCAAGAAATTAAATCTTCCTTTATGGAAAAAAAAGTGGGTCTTTTTTGAGCATTCAAGAAATTTTTTTTCTTAGCCCCTGTCATTATATGAGTTAATTAGTCAAGGAGGTAGATTTCCAGTGGGATATTTTGTGCATAGCTAAGGAAACTCAGGCTCAGACACTGCTGCCTTACAATTGTGGTTCTTTTGGGAATGAGATGACCTGTTCAGCCATTTTGAGTCCTCTCACAGTGTGTCGTCAATCAGAAAATTACAGTTCCTGAGGGAAGTTGTCTGGGAACATGATGTTGGGTACAGATGGGTTGGGAGCTGATGAGGGGAGAGAGGGTTGCACAGTCGTCTTATGCCCTCACCAGCGAAGTCTCAGGGATGGGCGAGGAGCCCCAAGTCGTGTTGATGAAAGGGACACAGGATAATTCAACTCTGAAGCCTCTCACAGCCAAGCAATGCACTTCCATTATCCTCTTGCTAAGCTACAGCAATTTTCATTGCCTTTTGAAGGAAAGGAGAAAGAATAAAGTGTTCTGCTTTCATTTGGAGTGAAGGGCATACCATTTCCGAAAGCCGTCTTTGCTGGTCCTGCCTAATGAAGCAGCTTGGGTGCCACGTGACTGGCACAGGCAGAGTTGGGTGGGGGGAAAGACAGGCTTGCATAGCTGTCTTGATGTGTGCATTGGCACGGAAGACCTTTGATTGGCTTTAGCAAATAACGGTTGAAGTTCTCAGTGGATCTTGTGAGAGAATCTTACTGAAAAAGACATGTTTCATTTATGCCACTTCCTTCTGTTATTGGCAGGCCTGCAAATGATCTGGAACAGGTGGGCATACCAATAAGCAAAGAATGTGTTTTATAGTCTGTCATCCTCCACTTATCTTATTTTGATGAAGATGTATACAGGGAGGGTCTTATTTGTACTTGATCTTGTGTTAGGAATCTGCAAAGCGCTAACAAAATAAAAGGGACGATTTCTCTTTGCTAAGTTAGTTGACTATTAAAATGGAGAATAATTTCCTTGCAGTTTCACAGTGCAGTTTTTCATGGGTGGCAGTCATCATTCGGGGCAGGAAAAGAAGAGGCAGTCTATCAAAAACAGATAAAGAAAAGCCACACCACAGCCTGCTGTTCCTGCTATTTTGGTTGATCGAGCTTGTGCACAAATGAATTCATGACAGATTCATTTATATGAAATGGCCATTGCTGATCTCCTTGCCAGAAACAAGATTGCTTTTTTTATTTAGGAGATTTGCAGAGCAGTCCTTAGCTTTTTTAGTTAGTGGCAAAATGGCACCTGGCCAACATACCTCTTCTCATCCTGTTGGTGTTGCCAATATCTTGGGGTGGATGTGTTAAAAGTATAGTTGTCGTCAATTGAAAAAAAAAATATTTTTCTGCATAAGTGTTTTAGTCACTGCAGAGTTGGGTTGGCTGATATCAGAGGTAACCCAATACAAAAAGCTGGGGTAACAGAAACTTTGCAATCCATCAACACCAGGTTAGGAACAAAAAGCAACATGGTTGTGGATTACTTTTCCATTTACTGCATTTGCTATTATTGACCATCTCTGAAGTGCTTGTAGCACATTTGTTGCTGTTTGTATGAGCAACAGTTATTGAGGGAACTAAACTCAACAAATTGATTGATTGGAGAAGATGAAGGTATGAGACAATCACAAAGCTGAACCCCTCCCTAGAACCATAAACTAGTTAAGTGTAGTTTTGATAGCCTGTTCACTTTCTACCATTCCTTAGAGGGCCTGCCTACTTGCATCTCTGCAGGGGCATGGGATGACATTTTTTGCTGCCAATATATGTTCAGCACTTCTTAGCTAAGAGTTAGGCACTGGAAGAATTATTATCAGTTAAGTGAACATGCTTTGCAGTTGTATTTTGCAGTCTGCTTCTGCTCCCTCTTCTTGTAGATGCCAGATGTTGTATCGATTAGTGAAGCAATACCTTCATTTGTTTACTATCTACTATGTATAAGGAATTCGTGCCAGGAGTTGGAGGCTCAGGGGAGAATTGACGGAGATGCCTGCCCTCACCGGCTTATGTTCTCACTCAGCGCTCATTCTCCTTGCTCTGCAGCATAGAACCACTGAGAAATCCCATGCAGATGAAAATGTTCCATTGTGCTACTGATGAACATGAAGTGACTGGTGTATTCGTGACCTCATACTGGATGCTATTGCTTTCATGAGACCTGCATAACACTGAGCTGTCATCATCTTCCCATAAATTATGGAGGAGGGCAGAAAGAATGAGACATCAAAACAGAAGGACTAGTTGGGAAGAGGATAGGGTTTAGTGGGGTGGGGTGATAGACAAAAAAGGGTAATAGCATGGTCTTAGGATCAAATTATACTATGTTCATGTAATAAATTCTCAATAAAAAGGAAACTGACCAGAATTTGTCTTTATTAGCTACTGAGATGCATAGAGATACAGCCACATCTGTTCACTTTACAATCATCTATACAGAGTCTAGCGTAGGCAAAAAGTATGTAACACAGTGTGATGGAATATATATTGTGATTTGAATTGGGCATCCCCCACAAACTCTTGTGTTTTCCATCCTTGGTTCCCAGCAGATGGCAATTTGGGAGGTGGGGCCTTGCTGGAGGAGGTGTGCTATTGTGAATGGTCTTAGGGATGTTATATCCCGCTTCCCCCTGACTAGAGTTTGGCTCACTCTCCTGCCTATTGTTGTCCACTTGATGTTGGCAAGGAGGTGATGTCCAGACTCTGCTCTACCATCTCTCCCATGCCATCATGAAGCTTACCCTTCAGACTATAAGGCAAAGTAAAGTCCTTCCTCCTAACAGGTGCTTCTGTTCAGGCGGCTTGTTCCAGCAATGTGAAGGCAACTGTAACGAGTATATAAAGTAGTCTGTAAAATAGAAATCCATGTATGGATACACACATGCTGTTGATTGCACACAGAGAGAATCTATTACTATGCACAGTTGCATGGTAATTGTGTTCTATAAAGGTACGGTGAGGCCTGTACTGATCACTCCTAGGGGAAGTACAGGTTTAGGTTCTTTAGGTTGTGACGCACTCATCAACTGATCAGCACGTCACCTAGCCTTCTGTGGGTTTCTGTACAGAGACACCTTAATATGTGGCATGACTTGGTAGCATTGCAGAATCATAGAACACAGGGCTAAATGAAGCTTATTTTCTTGGTAAGGCCTATCTAAGATTTCTTGAATGTAGAGACACCAGACAATACTTTGGGTCCATCTCGAACAGTGAAATCACCAACAAAAATGCAAAAACCATGGTGCTAAGTGGACCATGAAGAGAACACTTGCTTGCTGGATGAAAGCTGGGATTAGCAGCAAGTGAGTAACCTTGTTGGACCTCAGTTGGGCAGATAGACATCAGGCATCTCCCCCACCCTTTATTATTATTTTTTTTTTTGTGCCATATTGAGTAGATGGCACGAGTGACCACAAGAGTGCTCTGAGTATCGATTTGGGTGTTGTAAGTAATTTTATTGAGTAGTCTATTTTACACACAGGGATCTGAAAATCATGAAGATTGACTGTGCAAATAGATATATATTAATTGCATCTTCTGGGTTTTCCCAGTGAGTTCTGAGCTTTATGGCTGATGAGTTTTAACACAAAACCTGGGATTGTGGTTTCGTGCTGAGCAGGGAGGCAATGCAGGCCACCTCTTCCTGCACAAATGCTGGGGGCCCAATGAAACTCTCCTCTCTGCCTGTGCCAGGCAGGTGGCCTGAGTAAGTATGTAGCTCTATGACTCAGCGATCCAACTCTGACTCAAACGCTCCAGATACCAAGTGGAGGAAGAAAGGGCTGGAGGAAGAGGCAAGCAGAGACTGTGTGTACACACGAAAACAAGTTACTTATGCCCCATCGGACAGTGTCAGGGCCGCACTCTCAGCTTTGTGACAGGTTCCCCCTTCTCAGCTGCGGTGCTGGCCTTCCCTGAGTCACTCCACCCTTCAGAAACCAGGAGACCCGCCCCCTCCCCCCAGCCTCCCTCGGATCAAACCTGGCTCAGCTGACTGGTTGCCCTTTTGAGTCAGGAGGGATGTGAACCACGTCTGTACCTCTGGAAGCCTGGAGTGTGGCACAAGGGCACACACTGGTCTGATAACTGCCTTCATGATTGATTTGCTGTCTGGAGGCTTTTTACAGATTCTAAGTCCAACATTTTTTTTCTTTCCCAGTGTCAATTGAATAAGCGGATGCCTGAGTTCCCTTTAGTGAGGAGAGAAGCCTTTTATTCTGTAATTATAGAGGAGATGAAACAATCATAAAAATATTCAGTTGTAACAATCCAGTGTGAATGCTTTTCAGTTAAAATATAATTAGTCAACAGATGTAAATCACTAAGTGTGAGCTCCTTTCCTACGCTGATGGGAAGCTATGCCTCAAATGTGTAGGGCAGGAAGAGATCTTAGTACTGAAGCTGTATGGAAGTGTAGAAGGACAAAATCGAACAACTGTGAAGAACATTGAACATTTTTTTTTAAGAGAGGTTGGAGACATGGCTCAGTGGTTAAACGCATTTGCCTGGGATCCATTCCCCAGCACCCACATAAAGCCAGATGCACAAAGTGGCTCGCGCATCTGGAGTTTGTTTGTAGTGGCAAGAGGCCCTGGTGTGCCCATTCCTTCTCTTTCTCCTTCCCTCTCTTGCTTTCTATCTGCCTGAAAATAAATTTAAAGAATTTGAAAAAGAAAAAAGCAAGAAAGAAATGCAAGTATAAATCTGAACATGCTACATTTGATTGGACTGAGTGAAGCTGAGCTGAACCGCATAGCGTCTACAGCAAGCATCAGCTCTGCTTGGCATGATGGTTTGGGTATAAAGAAACATAGATGGCCGGGTGGACTGATGAACTTGCATAGGAAAACAGGCCCCTTTTGGATCTCCTATGTCCTACAGTGGTCCATGTGTTAAAAGCTCAGTCCCCAGCTTGGAGCCACTGTCAGGCAGTGGGAGCATTAAATGGTGGGCAAGAGTACCATGTCTCATGCCACAGGGGACATGCCCTCAAAGGGATTGTGGCAC
The DNA here is from genome assembly GCA_036346955.1 of Dipus sagitta. Taxonomy (NCBI): domain Eukaryota; kingdom Metazoa; phylum Chordata; class Mammalia; order Rodentia; family Dipodidae; genus Dipus; species Dipus sagitta. The sequence goes on along the minus strand of CM070772.1, from coordinate 15,765,338 downwards.
CCCCGTCTCTTCATCCTATATATTTTCTCCCTCTCCGTGAGGTCAATGTCTTATTCAGCCATATGCTTCTGTCATATTGTGGCTCACCAAAGCCCCAGCCTCAAAAGTAGGGCCCAAATCACCCTTTAAAATATAAGCTGATTTCCTCAGGTATTTGTCCTGGCAGTAGTGGAAAGCCAAGTGGCGCAGGAGGTATTAGTCTTCTAGGGCCGCTAGAGCAAGGTACCATGGACTGAGTGACTCAGAACCAGCGTTCACTGTCTGTAGTTCTGGAGGATGGAAGTCCAGTGTGGTGGGCATGTTCCCTCTGAGCCCTACAGGAAGGCTAATTTGTGTGCTTGGGTGTGTGCATAGATGTCTGTGAGCATATTTGTGTGTGTGCACATACATGTGTGTGCATTTGAGTGTGCCTGCCTAGTATAACCTTTGGTGTCATTCCTCAGGTGCACTGAACCTTTTTCTGAGACAGGTCTGTTATTGGCCTGGAACCCATCAGTTAAGCTAGACTGGCTGGCCAGTGAGCCCCAGGAACCCACCTGTCTCCACCTCCCCAGGACATGCCAACATGCCACCATCCGTGGATTGTATATATATATGTATGTGTATATATATATATATATATATATATATATATATATATATATATATATACACATACATATATATGTTGTTTATTTGTTGGTGAAAGAGAAAGTGACAGAGAGGGGAGAGAGAAAGAGAGAGAGAGAGAGAGAGGGAGAGAGAGAGAGAGCGAGAGAGCACACCAAGGTCTCCAGCCACTGCAAATGAACTCCAGAGTCATGTGCCACCTTGTGCATCTGGCTTATGTGAGTACTGGGAATTGAATCTGGGTCCTTAGGCTTCACAGCCAAGCACCTTAACCACTAAGACATCTCTCCAGCCCCAATTTTATTTTTGCTTTTTAAATTTTATTTTATTTTAATGAAGATGTGGCACATTTATTTTTATTTATTATTTGTTTATTTGACAGAGAAAGAGTGAGTGAGTGAGTGAGAGAGAGAGAGAGAGAGAATGGGTGTGCTAGGGTCTCCAGCCACTGCAAATGAACTCCAGATGTGTGCACCCCCTTGTGCATCTGGCTAATGTGGGTCCTGGGGAATTGAACCTGGGTCCTTTGGCTTTGCAGGCAAATGCCTTAACCACTAAGCCATTCCTCCAGCCCTATTTTTGCTTTTGTAAAAATGTTTTTTTTTTTCTAGGCTAGACCTCAAGTTCACATGCTTCCAAGGCAAGCACTTTACTGACTAAACTATCTATCTTCCAGTCCAAATTCATTTCAACTTCTAGTGTTTTACCAACAGTCTTTGTTATTCTAGTGTTGTGGATGCATCCCTTTATTTTATGTCTATATGAACACTTGCTGGCCTCCTCTCTGGGTATTCGCGTGACATTCCCTTCTTATAAGGACTCTGATTATATTTGCTTAGACCAGCTCTAATGACCTCAACTTAAATTGATTTCATCTGTAAAGAAGGAATAGGGTCACATTCACATATTCACATATATTTTAAGAAACCTTGTCTTAAGCCCCTTCCCCAGAAGAATTGCAATTTCTTTTAAAATATTTTATTTATTTGACAGAGAAAGAGGGAGGGAGGGAGAGAGAGAATGGGCGCACCAGGGCCTCCAGCCACTGCAAACTAACTCCAGATGTATGCACTCCCTTGTGCATCTGGCTAACTTGGGTCCTGGGGAATTGAACCTGGGTCCTTTGGCTTTGCAGGCAAACGCCTTAACCACTAAGCCATCCCTCCAGCCCAAGCATTGCAATTTCATACCTACTTTGGGGGAATGACTTCATAGTCACAGATGACAAATGGGCTTTGCTCATGTCAGAGGTTTTCAAGCTTTCTAAGGAGCATAGAAAACACCACCCAGGGCCCTCTGCCTATGCAGACACTACCCTGGCCAAGTTCCTTCTGCCTGACCAAGGAGCATGCTAGGAGTTACTCCACGACGACCTTTGATTGTCCATTTGACCGCACCGAGTAAAGCTGAGGTGAGCAGTGTCGTGTGTGCGGCAAGCATCAGCTCTGCTTGACATGATGTTTTGGTGATAAAGAAACACAGATAGATGGAGAGATGGACTGATGAACTTGCATAGCAGAATGGGTTTCTTTTGGGTCTCCTGTGTCCTACAGTGGCCTGTATGTTAAAGGCTTAGTCCCCAGCTTGGAGCCCAGTAAGGTGGTGGTTCCTGTGCTGTATTAATGGTACGCCTTTGTAGGAAAACAAGAAAGAATTCAATTTTTGTGTTTGGGAGAGTGTTGATTTATGTGTGGTTTGGTATGTCATGTTCTCTGGGGGGCCTTTGTACATCTTTTAAAAAATATTTTTTCTGATTCTGCTTCCTCCCAATATGTTCTGTTTTCTCATTTTTTCCTCACATTTGTTATGTATTGACTGAGTATGTAATGTACCATATCATTTAGACACATTCTAGTAGGGAAGGGATTTTTTGTTTGAAAAAAATAATTTTTAATATGGAATGCTTCACGAATTGGCGTGTCATCCTTGCACAGGGGCCATGCTAATCTCTGTGTCATTCCAATTTTAGTATATGTGCTGCCGAAGCGAGCACTTGTTTGAAACTTTTAAGTCACTTATTTACCCCCTTTCTTCTTTCACTTCTTGGGAAGGAATCTCTCGCAGAATCTGGAGCCACTGTTTCCGTTCAGACTGGCTGTTCTAAACCATCCCAGCAGTTCTGTTTTCTCTGCCCTGCACAGGATTGAGGGTTCAGGCATAAGTGGCTAGGCCCAGCTTGAGAATTTTTTTTCTGACCTTTGGTTTCCTTCCTTTCAAGTTATCCTTCTTTCTTACCATCTTTCTCTGTCCCTTGCATCATTCACCCTTCCTTCCTCCTCTACGCTCATGAAAGTAGAATCACATCCAGTTGGAAGTTTCTGGCAAACACAAGCCTCTCAGCTAAGTTGTCTTCTCTGGAGATTATATGTGGGTACAAATCAGATTTTCGTACTAAAGCAAATGTTAATAGTATCATTGAATCATTGGAACACTGTAGTGTTGAGGCACACACACACAAAAATCTAGCGTGTATGTTGACTGTAAATGTAAGACTCCCTTACCAGCACAGTTGAAAAGAAGAGAGAGCGACAAAACATGAAATCACATCCGTTCTTGACATCCTGTCTTCTCCATGTAGAACTTCCGTTATTGTCAATGCCCAGGTTCTCTGGAAAGGAATAAGTGCCCCGTGACCCTTTATACACTGATAAAGTGGGATTACAAATCTGATCTACATGTTTGCCTTATGAGGATATTTCAATCGCTTCCTATTTTTACTTAAGACGAAGCCCCGGCTCCTCCTTAGCATGGTAGATAAGCTTCTGATAAACGGCTGTCTGTAATGTTCCATGACGTGCAGTCAGTCCGATGTGCCACTTCCCTTCTCACCTTGGCACAGGCTGTCAATTCTGCCTGGAAGTGCTTTGATTTGCCCAGTGACCTGTACTTGGCTCTTCGACTCTGTCTCGGGAATCACAGATAAAGGGGTGCCTGACTCACCAAGAAGCATCGGATGGCTTCTATTCCCAGGTTGAAGGTCTCCTTATGTTTGTGTGTTCGTGAATAAATGTTTACTGAATGACAGCATACTTTTCATGCGTCGGCTCATTTTCTCCACATCTCAGCTTTCCATATCTTTCCATAATTTGTTTTATCACCCATTCATGAAATAATTATCACCTCCTTCTGAATATATTGCCCATTTCATGCTTTCTCAAATCACACTGACTGCTTTTTAATACTATTGATCTTAGAAGGATTTCTTTTTTTTTTTTTTGTAACGAAAACATTAAAGCACACTGCTAACGTGCGCATTTGCTGTAGCCAACATTTTCAGCCTCACTGGTAAGAATCTGTGCTATCCCTCCTGGCCAGACGATGTGACAAATGCCATGTGCTGCAAGTCTCATAGCCAGAAAGCCCACCCTAACTGTTCTGAGTTGTACAATTGTGTAGCACGCGTTTGGTATGCAGTGGCATCTCTCTCTCTCTCTCTTTGATGTGTATTGTGTGCTTTGAGGTACATATCTCCCAAGCAGTTGTATCCTTAGGAATGTTGCAATGTGAGGTTTATAGTGACTCGAAACTTCTTTCAGGGATGGTCTATAAAGTATACTATAGCATATCAGGATATTAGGGATTAGGTTATATCCCTTGACACTATGAATGGTGCATATATAGATATATGTCAGAGCAGAATTCTATTCAATGGTTACAAATGGCACCTGACAGGAGCCCTAGCAGAAGGTATATCATAATTTCAGGAGATCTTGAGGGGGTGAAGGAGTGATTTCCATTGTGTGATGTATCTATGTGGGACCAAGGAGTTAATGACTTCATGTCAGGTGAATTGTGATAAAGCAAATTCCTTTATACCTCTTATTTCTAGGAATGTGTCCTATACTTCATTTCTATCCTCTAAATGAGCTATTTGTGTACACTTGGATTTAAGTGCTGCACAACAAGACATATGATAAAAGAGGCTCAAAATAAGATACCAGGAAGAAAAAGGAAACAAATTCTTCCATTCATCTGTTACTTTAAAAACATGTCTCTCTCTTTTTAACTTGTTCTTAACCTTCTACTTCCACCATGCAGTATATGTGATGCCACCCTAACATCCTCCATGTAGCTTATGTAATACAACCTAACATTAGGAGTAATATACTTTTAAATGTGGATACTAAATGAAGTATAAATATTCAGCAATAGCACTAAAAAGAAGCTAATATAAAGCTGAAACAAAATTTATCAATATGGAATAGAAAAGTGCTAGTTTTTTCCTTTCCTTATTTTTTTTTGGGGGGGGAGACCATATCTTTTTCCCCAGTTTTCTGGGTTTGTGGAAACTGTCCATCCAACTGCAACCATGAATCAACTCCTCTGCTCACCTTAAACATGGTGGTTGTATCTTCATTCTAACTCAACATATTTTCACTCCATTTTTTATTTATTTCATTACAGACATTTTAAAGAAGGCTTATTATGTGCCTAGCATTGCTATGGGCTCTGGATCCCTCCCGCCCCATCAAGCCTCGTCCCTCAGCCTGTCAGTCATTTCTGTGGCTTTGAGAGAACACCTAACAGACACAACTCAAGGGAAGGAGGCTTAATTTGGGCTCATGATTGAAGAGGGTAGAGCCCGTCATGACAGGAAAGGCATGACAGCAGCAGTGGCTGTGGCAGCCGGAGGAAGAGGCGAGTGGCTACACTGTGTGAGCCGTCAGGAAGCAGAGTGCTCCAGCAGGAGTGTAGCTAAGTTATAAAACCTCCAGGCCTGTGTCTGCCGTCCAGGCCCATGTCACTGAGATTCCACTTATAATAACTCCAGGCCCTGTGTCTGCCGTCCAGGCCCATGTCACTGAGATTCCACTTATAATAACTCCAGGCCCTGTGTCTGCCGTCCAGACCCATGTCACTGAGATTCCACTTATAATAACTCCAGGCCCTGTGTCTGCCGTCCAGACCCATGTCACTGAGATTCCACTTATAATAACTCCAGGTCCTGTGTCTGCCATCCAGGCCCATGTCACTGAGATTCCACTTATAATAACTCCAGGCCCTGTGTCTGCCGTCCAGGCCCAATGTCACTGAGATTCCACTTACAATAACTCCAGGCCCTGTGTCTGCCGTCCAGGCCCCATGTCACTGAGATTCCACTTATAATAACTCCAGGCCCTGTGTCTGCCGTCCAGGCCCATGTCACTGAGATTCCACTTAAAATAACTCCAGGCCCTGTGTCTGCCGTCCAGGCCCCATGTCACTGAGATTCCACTTATAATAACTCCAGGCCCTGTGTCTGCCGTCCAGGCCCATGTCACTGAGATTCCACTTATTATAACTCCAGGCCCTGTGTCTGCCGTCCAGGCCCCATGTCCCTAAGATTCCACAAAACTCCTTAAACAGCGCCAAGTGTTTAAACACATGCCTATGGGGGATCTTTTCACATTCAATCTGTGCGTGTATGGAGTGTGGAGGACTAGAAATAACCACAGAGGCTCTCAGGTTAGCGTGTCAAGCAACATGAGTTGCTTAGCTGGGGTTTGGTGAGGTGAGTGGTGACTACCTCAGATGAGGATGACAGGCAAGGCCTCTGAGCAGGTGACTCCAGAGTACCTGGGTGAAGCTGGCCCTTTGGATTTGTCATAGGAAGAGTATCGTGGGCAAAGGGAAGAGCCGTTCTGTGAGCTCTTTTAGGAGAGCCAATGTGGCACGTTTGAGGGATGGCAGTTGGGCCAGTGTACCCAAGAAGACTGCCACCTGCACCTCATTGGTCATCATAAGGATTTATATATTTTGAATTTTTTAAAAAATATTTTTATTTGGGCTGGAGAGATGGATTAGTGATTAAGGCACATGCCTGCTAAGCCTAAGGACCCAGGTTCGATTCTCCAGGCCCCACATAAGCCAGATACACATGGTGGCACATGCACCTGGAGTTTGTTTGCAGTGGCTAGAGGCCCTGGTGTGCCCATTCTCACTCTGTCTCTCTCTCTCTCTCCCTCTGTCTCTAGTAAATAAATAAAAATAAAATCTTTAAAATATATTTTTACTTATTTATTTGCAAGCAGAGAGAGATAGGGGACAGAGAAAGAGAGAGAGAGAGATGCCAGGGCCTTCAGCCACTGCAAACAAACTCCAGATGTATGTGCCACTGCTTCTGGCCTTACATGGGTACTGAGGAATCAAACCTGGGTCCTTAGGCTTTGCAAGCAAGTTCCTTAACCACTGAGGCATCTCTCCAGCCCAGGATTTCTATTTTATTCCACTGTGATGGCCCTCTTCAGGAGAGCGACTAACCTGACTCATGTCTTGCATGGCTCACTCTCCCTGTGGGGCTCAGCATAGAGAAAGTGATGAACATGGAATTCATGAGGCTACTGCAGTGCTCCAAGCTCTAAGCACTAGGGTTCCTGGACTTAGTTCATTCCCCAAACATGCTTCTCTATTGTGGCCGCAATAATCCAAATTATCCATGTGCATACAATAATTTGATTCTGTTATGGCAATTTTACACTTCACAAAGACTGGATTCAAAACTACTCCAGGGACTTTGCCTACTCATGTTATAAGTGTATATTTCCTAGGATGCATCATCACTCTCCAACCAACTCTGTAATAGGAAATCCCATCACAGTGACCACATTTGTCATTTGTTAGAGTGGTATTTCCTCCCCCAGAGGCCATATTACCAACCAAATGAATTTCAGAACATAGAATGATTCCAATTGAGTTGGATAGGTCACAATTTATAGTCATTTGTATTGTTTTGTGTGTATATATATATATATATATATATATATATATATATATATATATAATTTATTTGACAGAGAAAGAGGGTGGGGAGAGAGAGAGAAGATGGGCGTGCCAGGGCCTCCAGCCACTGCAAATGAACTCCAGATGCATGCACCCCCTTGTGCATCTGGCTAACGTGGGTCCTGGGGAATTGAACCTGGGTCCTTTGGCTTTGCAGACAAGCTCCTTAACTGCTAAGCCATCCCCTCGTGGCACCCCATGTGCATACCTACAGTGCCTGCAGCAGAATGTTGGGTGCCCCATTCCATGGCTCTTCTGCCCATTCTCTTCCTGAACCAGAGTCTCTTGATGACCTTGGCACCTTGCTGTCCTTCATGAGCCTGGCTGATTCCTTGGTTTCTGCTCCCTTTTATGTGACTGGGGCTACAGATGTATGTGGCCATGGCCAGATGTTTATGTGGCATCTAGGGATTCATACCTGTACACTTCCTGGCCCACTCAGACCCTCATACTTGTGCAGAAAGTGCACCTTACCACTGAGCCATCTCTTCAGTGTTTTGCTACAATTTGATTTCAAACAATTCTTGTTCAATAGTTGATTTGAACTGCTGTAGAAAAAAATCCACTAAGTGTGTGTTATTTTACTTTTCATATTTCTGGAGGCTTAACTGACCAAGGTCAAGGTGATGAAAGAGTTAGTGTCTGGTGAGCACCTCCTTCTAGGTTTGTGGATACTGTTTTCTCACTGTAGCCTCACATGTTACAAAAGGTTGTCTCAGGCCTCTTATAAAAGTACTGGTTCCATTGATGAAAGTTCAGTCCTTATAATTTCCAAATTCTATCAAATTGGGCATTAGTATTTCACATGTGAGTTGGGGGAGAATCATTTAAATTCTGTCCATGGCAAGTGATCTCAAAATGAAACCGATATCATGCTTCTACACTTGTATATCAGATTAGCAGCTCTTTTTTTATTTCATGACATTCAACATCATTTCTAATCACTACCATGTACAACAAAATAATGTAGAATAGGTTTTGTAATATTGGAATACTGCTGTGTGTAAGCATTGTATCAAATGTTTGGGGATAAATAGAAAGATGCTGTACTTGGAGCAAGAGAGAAAATGTGACTACAAGTCCTCGGGAGAGACTACCTGTGCTTAAGTTCAGGTTATGTCTTTTAACAGACATGTGACATTGGGCAAATGACCTGTTGAAGTCTCTGTATCCTCTGCTAAATGGCCATGAGCTGGGTGTCAGCCTCTTAGACAGCTGTGAGGATTAAATAGCTAATACGTTTAATGGAAAGCAATGAATAAATGCAAGCTTTTATTATATCCCACTGTTTGATGCCTAAAGCCTTGGTGAGTGTTTCAGTTCTTTAACATGAAACTTCCAAAAAAAAGTCTCTTTTTGGCAAATATGAGATAAATCTTCTAAGAATGTATTTGTCTGTTCAAAACTAAAAGGTTAGTATGACCAAGGGGTTAACCCAAACAGGTTTTATTACTAAACAATGCAAATTATTCTCCCCCCTTGATTTCATTTACAATTGTTTTTAAGTCTTATTTCTATTTTGGTGGATGTGTGTGTGTGTGTGTGTGTGTGTGTTTGTAGAGTGTTTGAGGTATGATGAGATGTGTGTAGAGTGTATGAGGTATGATGAGATGTGTCTGTAGAGTGTATGAGGAGGGTTGTGTGTGTAGAGTATGCACAAGTGTGTGAAGAAGTTTGTGCTCCGTGTGCACATGTGTGGAGTCAAGAAGAGAATGTTGGTTATATTCTTCTATTCCCCCTTCTACTATTTCCTTGAGACAGAGTTTATATTGTACTCAACACAAAGCTGGCATCTTCACTGCCTTATAATTTTTGCTTTCATTCACCAAACTCTAGCAATTCCCTTGTCTCTTTCCCCAAAAGGACTGGACAGACATCCATGACCACCCCAGCTTTTTTTTCCATGGATGGGTGCCACGCAGTTGGATGTGAGTGGTCTGATGCTCTCTCAGGCCCTTGTGATTGTATGACAAGTACTCCTAACCATTGAGCCATCTCTGTTGCCCCAGATTTCATTCCTTACATCTAAGAAAAAGGGAAGATCAATTAATATTTTTGTATCATAGATATGTGAGATAGTTAAATGAAAGCACTCTCTCTCTCTCTCTCTGTGTGTGTGTGTGTGCGCACGCGCATGTGCACAAACAGGGTGAGAGCAACACGTTTTCATAGCCCTGCCCAGACATATCAGCAAATAACGATTTGTTACCAACATCAGACTGTCAGCTGAATTGAAGGTGTGATTGGGTACCCAGGCCAATTATGAGAATAAACTTTCATAGAAGGAGGATATGTATCCACAATGGTGATGTCTAGAACTTCGTAATAGTTTAAAAATAAGAAAACACAGCATTTCCCTCTGTGGGAGTAGTTTTCTTTACCTTTTATTGTATCAGCCTTACCTGGGCATGCTGTCATCTGCACTACTGAGCTCCATGCTCCGGATTCTTCAAAGGATGCAGAAAAGTGAGTCTGTGCCCTTGAACACCCTGAAGAGACAGCTCTTTCCATCGCAACTTAAACTAGGAAATTGCCACTTCCAATGTCAAATACTGGCAATTCCATATGACACATTCCAAATTGTACTTTACCAAAGAGCTGAAATCAACAGTCGTACCCTTGCCCCATGACCCCATAGTGAAGAGAAGACCCCTACCATAAACAGGGGTCACTGCAACTGTCCTAGCTGTATGATTATGTAAAGTTAATAAGATTCATCACCACATTGCAGGGTTACTGTTGTTTGCCTTGCCTCGATCTGTGTGTTTTGAATCCAGCTTGTAAACCCTATAATTAGGGAGAAGTATCAAAGTGCCTACTTACACACTTTTTATTTGTTTTCTAAGGTTTTAATTGTCTATAAGTGCTTGCATGGCTGACAATTCAGCTAACAGAATGGCTTCCAAATATCCCCATTCTAGCTTTCTGTTTCATTCCTCACCTTGAAGCGATTCTCTTTTACCCAGCTTTAATTCCACTAAAAAGTAGGAAAATGTTTATTTTCAATTAGAGTTTTACATAGCTTCATAGTTTTCCCTTTGCCATTTTAAAGGGACCAGAGGAAATTAAAATCAAAAACTGTAAGTTATCTGGCTCCTCCTAGTAAAAAGAATGTTACTTTCTTTTAGGTATTGAAACCGGGTTCTCAGATTTTTCTCCTGAAGTCAACTTGCCTGTAAATTGTTGGTGTATGTAATTGGGTGATGTTAGCTTTGTAGACCTGGTCCCAGTTCTACAAGTTGATTTTAAAGAATTTCTTCTTCTCTTGTTGTTTCTGTAAATAATATGTTGTACAAGTGAAATTTAATTGATTTGATGATATGTGTTCACGTCTAGATAAAAAATAACTTTGTCATACAAAGGCTAGAATTTTGTAGCACTGAATGATCTTTGTATAAATTTGTATGTGTGTGTGCACGTGTGTGCATATGCATGGGCTCACGAAGGTCTTTTCCCACTGCAAACAAATGCCCATTTAGCTCTCTGTGGGTAGCTGTGGAATTGAACCCCAGCCATTGGAAACAAGCACCTTAAACTACTGAGTCATCTCCCAGTCCCTCGCTGTATGATCTTAACATTAAGTTAATAAAGCTGTTTCCTATATATGTGGAATATTTGAGAGTGCTTTCAAAACCCTGGGGTTGGAGAGATAATTCAGTAGTCAAAGTTGCTGTCTTTCAAAGCCTGACGACCAGGGTTCAATTCTCCAAAACCCATGTATGTAAAGCCAGGAGCACAAAGTGACATATATGCCTGGGATTCTTTTGTGGAGGCAGGAGGCCCTAGCCTGCCCATACATTCTCATTCTCTCTCTCTCTCCTTTCTCTCTATCTGCTTACCTCTATTAAATAAATAAAAATATTCAAAAAAATTAAAAATATTTCAAACCCTGAAGCAATTACAGTAGAATCTTGCATGAGTGTAGGACCTGGGAAATTTTAGTTTTCCAAATGATTTCAGTTTTCAGCCAAAAATATTATCTGTTGAATTACCACACACAAAATTAGGAAAATTTATAGTTAATTGAGACATATAATTATTTTACTTATTTATTTATTTATTTGACAGAGAAAGAGGGAGAGAGAAAGAGAGAATGGGTGCACCAGGGCTTCCAGCCACTGCGAATGAACTCCAGACGCTTGTGCCCCCTTGTGCATCTGGCTAACGTGGGTCCTGGGGAATTGAACCTGGGTCCTTTGACTTTGCAGGAAAATACCTTAACAGCTAAGCCATCCCTCCAGCCCCATATAATTATTTTTAACCAGTAGATCAATCACAATGCACTGGAATTATAGAGACGTGGGTCTGAAAGTCTGGTTTGCCACCTGTTATATGATCTCAGAGGAGCTGCTTAAATATTTTTGAGCTTTTTCTTTTTCTTTTAAATCAGTTGTCACATTTACAAATGGTGGTGCTGTTGTGAGGATTAAAAGAGATTGCACCTGTACAATGCTCAGTGTGAGACGTATCATGTGTTATCTCAGGGAATGTTAGCGTTTCTCTCTCTCTCTCCTTCTTTTATTATAGATTTTTTTTCACCTGATAGTTCATGGTGATAAAACATGTGAACTTTTCCCTATTGGTGATTTATTAACTCATTTATTTTAGTGTTTAATTTTAATATTTTATATTATTCATTATTTTCTACTTAATGTACTTATACTATATGATGCATTACTTATATTGTGACTTTTTTGAAACATTTCTAGAATTATAGTAAAATTGTACATATGGAACTGAGTTTTTGTGTACCCTTTCTCTAATGTTAATAATGTTGGATAACCATAATTTTTAAACTTTATTAAAACTAAGGAATAAATGTGGGTGCAATGATGTTATTAACTGTAGGCTTCACTCACACTTCACTGTTTTTCTACTATGGTACTTTTTTCTGTCTTAAAGTCCAGTCCAGGTATGTTGTATTTTGTTTTCATATTTCTTTAGTCTCCTCACATTTTAAAGGACCTATGGCTGAACAAGGCAACGTTAGGTTCTGGAGGTAGGGATTTGAACATAGAAATTTTGTAGGGGGAGGAGCAGTAATTCATCCCTATCAAGTAGGGGTGTACAGTGAAATAAAGAGAAGAAGCAAGCCAGTTTTAAATGTTTTTGATGCTGTTATATATGTATACAATGCATTTTGATCCCATGGTCCCGATTACTCTCTCACAGCCCCCTACCTCTCCCACTAAATCTCTTTCTTTTTTAAAAAAAATTATATTTATTTATTCATGAGAGAGAGAGAGAGAGAGAGAGAGAGAGAGAGAGAGAATGGGCATGCCAGGGCCTCCAGCCACTGCAAATGAAATCTAGATGCACGCGCCCCCTTGTGCATCTGGCTTACGTGGGTCCTTTGCCTTTGTAAGCAAGTGCCTTAACTGCTAAGCCATCTCTCCATCCTGCTTTCTTTCTTTAGTTTTTTTTTTTTTGACCTATTGAGTTATATTAGGATAGCTTGTGTGATTATGAGTTGGGGGTTACTTACTGAAGAATGGGCAACCCACCAGTGGCTTCACAGTGAAGGACACGACTTCCCCTGTCCCAGCCATCATCAGTGATCAGTCACTGCTCTGGGAAGTATGGAGTCTCGAGTCCCCGTGACAGGGTCAGTCTTGTCTTGGAGAGTACATCCATGGTGGGTTCATCAGTGCAACTTCCAGGTCCTCTCCAGAAATAACATTCCTCAGCACTCCCTTCCCCTCCTCCTGCTCTCACAGTCTTTAGGTCCCCTCTTGTCCTGGGGTCTCCTGAGTCTCGGAGGGTATAGCTGAGGTTCTGTTATGAGGTTCTGTAGTTGTGTTATGTTCAGAGTTGAGTGCACGCTTGCTGCTCACTTTGCCAGTTATGCATCTCTGCGTTAGCCTCGGCGGCATAGGGCTTTGTCAGGATGGGAAACATGATCTGTACAGCTTCTTAGACATAGAGGATTTTCTTGGCGAATCATAGAAAATGGTCACAGCAAACACAATGAGGTTCAATAAGGATAAAATGCTTGCTGGGAGTACCAAGCCGCTTAACTATTAAACAGAAGACAATTGGTCAAGTAAAATGGAGTGGGTGGTGGGGGCTGGTCCTTGTGGTTATAACTGAAGATAAGCAAAGTTGTGTGCTGCTATTCCAGCTGGAGAAGTGAGTAAATGCTGCCAAATATTTAAAGGGACAGAAATCTTTTCCAAGGAAACATTGAAAAAGGGCTTATTCAGCCCAAAGAAGAAGTTGCTGACGAGGGATTTCATCATCCTTAAGTATTGTATATGAGGGAGTTCTTAAACCAAGGACAGTGACCAGCTGTTTTGAAAGTTTACAAGAACACATTCCAAGTAAATAGCCTTAGATGGGAATAAATGTCATTCAGACTAAAACAGAATAAAAATTTCCTCACCAAAACAGTGGTCAGAAAAGTCAACAGGCAAGAACCATGATGTTGTAAAAAGGAAAAAAAAAAAAAAAACTGTTGGAATCTGAGACATCTGTCTTAAATATCTGCTCTACTACTCAGTAGGATGACCCTAGACAAAGAATTTGACCCCTCAGAAAATATTATTAACATTTATTTCAGGACTCACTAAGCTACTATATGTAATTTTAGCAGAATTACTAATGAAAATTTAGCAGATTTTTTGAGTAGAGCTTGTTATGAAGTTTGGTCAATTGACACTTTCTCCCCTGTTTAATTTCATTCCCTAGGTGTGTCTAAACAGTGTAGCATGTAACACTGATCTTAAACTGGTATGTATGTGGCATTATTTTCAGATCAGAGAAATGATATTTCCAGTCCTGTTAGTTGTAAGTCTACTTTTTCTACCACAAAGTGGTTTTTAGGCTTAAATTTCTAACCCTTTAAAAATTCGGGGAAAGCAGATATGCTACAGGTTCAATAGAAAATTATAGAGAAAAGTCAAGCACTTTTTCTTCCTTTTTTTTGCTGTCAGAATAATGCAAGGGCTTGTGTTTGAGAAAAAGCATGAATTATTTGACAAATCATAGTTTATAAAATTCTGCTGTGGTTAACCACTGTGTGTTACTGGATTTCACAGAAATATTTTTCTATTGTAGATTTAAACCCCTTAACAAATAATAAACCCTGACAGAAAGGCATGGCAAAATATAGGGACTCATTCATGGAATCTAAATTGATGTTGATCACTGTTCTCTCACAATTTGATTTAAGGTGCCTGCTGTGTGTTCACACCCGAAGACAGCATTGGAGGGAGCTAGTATCTCGGCATAGCTGTGGATGCTAGTAGCTTTAAGTTCTCTTTTGAGATAGTCCTCTTCTTCAGTATGATGAAGTCCCAGTCTTTTGACTTCCTATTTATGAAATTATAATAAAGTTATTTCTTGCTGGGTGTGGTGGCACACACCTTTAATCCCAGCACTCGGGAGGCAGAGGTAGGAGGATCGCTGAGAGTTCGAGGCCACCCTGAGACTACATAGTGAATTCCAGGTCAGCCTGAGCTACAGTGAGACCCTACCTTGAAAAAAAATTAGAATAAAGTTATTTCTGGCTTCATGGAAGTTGTCTGTTTTAAGGATAATGGAGGTCTCACCAGCTTGGGAATACAAGTGATGTCACATTCGGCAGTCAAGTTCAAAGTCTGTACCTTTCCCTAGATAGCAATGTAAGTGAACTTTCTTCCTTCTGGATTCTTAAGCATTACCTTCATGACTCAGTACCTTTCCACGATGCTGTCTCCAGTAACCTGGAATGGCCACCTACACCCTCTCACAGTGTAACATCAAGCTTTCTGGAGGGGCTGCTCCTCGTTGTTGCCATGGTTACAGCCTTGAACGTGAGGGTCTTCTTGAGTTGGCAGAGGCTCCTCTGCGCCTCTCTCAGAGGCCTGGCTCTTTGCTGTGCCATCTCAGAGACTGACTACGAGCTACTTTTCCCTCAAAGGTCATAGATGCTTTCAGCCATCCCACTCTCAAGCTCTTTCCCCTCATTGATCAGCATATTTCTTTTTCTAACTCTGTCATTGTCGCCACATTCCAGAGTCATACTTTTTTTTTTTTTACTAGTGATGTCTAGTCTACTCTCAAGGTAGAGTCTTTAATGCCCAAGCCTAAGAAAACAGCAGCAAGAAAAGGTAAGACGTGCTTATCTTTTCCTTGCTTAGTTCCCCCCACCTCAACCCTCACTAATTTTCTCTCCTGGGTGATAATTGATAGTGGAAATTCCCATCCACCTTAGATCCAGTATTCTGCAGCTTGCAATTAGGGCCCACTCTGATGACATTATTTTAAAATAATCATCTTGTCAAAAGACCTATATCGAGATAAAGTCACGTTCTGAGATACTGAGGTTTAAGGCTTTAACATAGAAAAAAATTTCACCCATAGGTGCACATATGTTTGAATCTCAAGGGGACTGACACTCATAACTACACATCTGGCAAGAACACATAATACAATATTCATATTTGTAAGTGTAAAAATCTAATTTAAATATAGATGTACACAAATTAACATACAGGGCTGGAGAGTTTGCTCTGTGGCTGAGGTACTTGCTTACAAGGCCTGACAGCCATGGTTTGGTTCCCCTGCATCCGTATAAGCCAGATGCACAAAGTGGCATTTGCAGTAGCTGGAGGCCCTGGTGCACCCATTCTCTCTCTCTCTCTCTCTCTGTCTCTTTAAAAGATCACTGAGGAAATTTTCCATCTAGGCCTGTAACCAATGTGTGAGGGCACCCTGGTAACTCCTTGTCATTCCTTCTGTAGTTGGACTATGGAAAATTACCTAAAAAGATACTTACTAGTGATTGTATGTCTAAGGGAAAGAACCACAGAGAATATGGAGCCATACCTGTGTCCGTGAGGAGTCTGGAAAGGCCTTTGAAAGGAGCAGGGTTGCAGCTGACGCTGGTGGAGTGGGTAATTGTCCAAAGTAATAAGAAATAAGAAACATTTCACACAGGAGAATCTATGTGAAAATATACATGGGCCCCAAGAAAGGGGTCACCTGAGAAGAAATGAAGATAATTCTACCTCAGCTCACAGAGATGAAAAGGAGCATGGGAAATGGCACAGCTAGGTCTTGAGAGTGGAAAGCGGGAAATTGAGTCTAACAGCTTCCATTTTCTCAGCTGTCTTCTGAAGCTAAAACAGCTGTTGGTCAGATGTCATCACATTTTGAATTTTAAATCTATGAAAGTGTTTGAATGGATTATTTAGCATCAGATATTGATAGCCTCTGAAAAGAAGACCAAATAAAACTGGCCATGTTGGAGGAGAGGTGGTACAATTGAAACTGTGCCTGGAAAGAAAGGAAAATATAACCCAAGGCAGGCAGACAAAAATGATCCTGTCCATTCAAATAGTTCCTTTATAGGTGTGAGCAGAAATTATTTGATGGGGCTGGAGAGATGGCTTAGCAGTTACGGCACTTTTCTGCAAAGCCAAAGGACCCAAGTTCAATTCTCCAGGACCCACGTAAGCCAGATGCACAAGGTTATACATGCGTCTGGTGTTCGTTTGCAGTGGCTAAAGGTCCTGGAGCACCCATTCTCGCTGTCTCTTTCTCTCTCTCTCTCTGTCTGTCTCTCAAATAAATAACATAAATAAATTAAAATTAAAATAAACTTAAAAAATGTTTGATGAAAAATGTCATAAAATCTAGAATGAATTCAATAAACCTTATAATTTCTGAAAGGAATTTAGTCAATGGGACTAATCTTCCTGCAGGGGAGAAAAACATGGTGAATAAGAATATTAGTGTGCAGATTAGAATACCTGAAGAATATACAAGATAAAGGACATTCAGTCCTCATCAAAGCAATCAAAACGAAGGTAATTCTAACTAGGGACAAGTTCACCCATGCAAGCTCAGAGAGGAGTGTGGGAAACTTGGAGAGAGAAGCATGGGTCTTGAGAGAGCCTGTAAGATCAAGACCTGGCAAGAGTAGATCCAGGGGTGCCATCCACATCAGAAAGGACCGCTACATGTCCTCATGTCCTTTCTCCATGTTTAGGTCAACTTGGCCTCTATTTGGAGGTCAACCATGCAACTACAATGCAGAAATGTTCTAGGGAGAAGTCCCTGGACTAGACAGCTGAGCCAAAGGCTGAGGCAGCCACCAGTGAAGGAGAAGAGGGAGCTGAGGCCATCAGTATGATAGCCAAGTTTGATATATAGCAAAATAAAAAAGAAAGTAAATGCCGGTGTACTGTATTAGTCGACTAGGACCTCAGTAATGAAGTACCACAGTCTGGATAATTAAGAACAAATTATCTCACACTTCTGGAGACTAAGCCCAAGATTCAGATACACTTTCATTAAAGTGGTTTCTTCTGAGGTTTCTCTTCTTGACCTAGGAATGACTGCTTCCCCTGTGTCTCTGCATGGTCTTCCCCTCTCTACACCATCATGTCCAAATTTCTCCTTCTTATAGGGACAATGCTCTCACTGGATCCAGAAGAGCCCTAAAGATCTCCTTTAAACTTATGTACCTCTATCTTGAAGTACAGTCATGTTCGTAGGTACTAGGGGTTAAAACTTCACCATATGAACTGAGGTTGGGGGGTGGTGAAAGTTACACAACAACAAATGGTAATTGCAGGGCTGTTTTTTACAATGCTCCTGTTAATTGAATTAAAATGTTATCATAGACACACTTGCTTAACTTTGGTAAATATAGCAGTAGTTGGATAATGTTCGACACCATACAAACATGTCTTCTTGTTCTTTTGTAAAGCTAGAACTGAGATAAAACTTTGTCACTGATGTTTTTAATCAGAACTAAGAGTTTTTAAAAAAAATCATTTTAAAATTTATGAAATTTGATCAACATAACCAATCCAAGAAGCAATTTACAATGGGAGCTGCTTTAGGTAGTCAGGAATAACATTTGTTTTATTTTTGCTAGGGAAGATATATAAAGATGTTCTACTTTTCCAGCTAAGAGTTTTATTATCATCTCATTTCCCTTGATCTGTGAAACAGATGTCCTCCCAGGACCCACATATTAAAGACTAGATCCACAGAATGGAGCCCCTACGGAAGGATGGTGGAACATTAAAAAGTAAGACCTAGTGAGAGGTCTTAATGTCGTCTTTTGTGCTCTCTTCAAGGGGATTGTGGGACCCTGGCCCCACCGACTGTCCACTTCTGTCTTTGGCAAGTAATTTTGGGCCTTTGTGCTATACTACCATGATGTGATATCTTGACAGGGGGCTTAAAGCAAAGGTACCAACTGACCATGAATCATGATGTCCAAAACTATGAACCAAAACAAACCTTTTCTCCTTATAAATCTGGGGTAATTTCTTACAATCACAGAAAGCTGTCTAAAAGACATCATTAGACCTCGAATAAATATGTAAAACAAGAGTCAGTTAAAACACACACACACACACACACACACACACACACACACACACACACACTTGCGTGAGCATGCACGCACGCAAAGCAAATTTAGCTAATGGCTTTGGCTGGTTCCCAATTTCATTTTTCTTACTATTTATTAGCTAAATAAGTCTGCCTGGGATTTAATGTCAAAAACGAGGGGGAAAATTACTATGCACTCTTCACTTACAAGATTCAATATTTTAAAAAGAGCTTAAAGGCCTTTTATTTTATACATTTACCAGTAATTGTCTTTATAGTTTTATTGGTATTAATTTCATACCGCCCATTTAGAATGTGATGCCACATAAGCAACTTGGTAATAAAGTTAATATTACTTCATAGAGATATAATTATAAGTAATTTTGGTTCTCTCATTTTTATCCTCTCACTTTCTTCTCATTTATGCCCATATTTTGTAAAATGAAGATGACGGGTTTGCTGACCTTTGGCTAACGAATATTTAGTAGGAAGAAACTGATGATTTCATCCTAGTTAAGGCCTTTGGAACTTTCATTTTCTGGCTCCATTAGCTTTATAGGCTGAGTCTGATTATAACATTGTTGCATTATAAATAAACTTCTAAATTCAGTAGTAAACACAAATGCTGCAAAGCAGTAAATAATTCAAATAATATGGGGCCCCTTGAAGCCAACGAACCATGTTTCAATACAATGTGGGGTGCCTTTTTGCCTTTATTAACATTATACTAGAGAAGACAATATTTAAAAGAAAGGAACAAAGGGATGAGGGGCAAATGAAATTTCTCATTATTTGTTAAAGATCTGGTGACATACATCATTAAGTATAATACTATAAAGTTTCTCAGTATTAGGTGGGCAATTTAAAATATGCAGTAAATGTAATCTATACCACTAAGATAATCTGCATATTTCTACAAGCTTCATTACCCCATAGTATTGAAGAGCTTTGTGACTCTATTAATTCTTACATAAGAGAGAAGTGAGTTTGGCTTAATGTAAGGAAAAAAGTATCATTTGGACAAATATATAAATTACAATGTAAAAGGGAAAAGACAAAAGGGAAATTGGAGGCCCTATTTCTATGCTATGTACTGGGAAGGGGTCAGGTTGATGTACTATCTTCCTTCCTTGTCTTCCTCCCTCCTCTCTATTACTGGGATTTGAACACAGGGCTGGGTGCTAGGCAAGCACACTTCGATTAACAACACCTCCATCTCAGACCCTACAATCTGAAGAGGGCAGACTCCCCTCACACATTCATTTCAAAGTGTGTGGGCAGAAGAATTGGGATTGGTAGACTAGACCTTTAGACTGACCTTGTCTTGGCTCTGGGAAAAAAAAACAAAGGTGTAGACTATTGAGTTATATGGACATGACTATCATCTTGTACACTAGAAAGTCTGGGACGCTTGGGCCTCGAGGAATGAAGTTACCCTGCAAAAAAATGATGAATCATAAGTGGTCCCTTCCATGTAGCTGGAGAATTGGTCCTTGTCAACCATTGCTTGTTCTTGTGAACAAATGTCTGCTTGATTGAAGTCATTTGCTTGCCTAAGCCAGGCAATATTGGATATACAGAGAGACACAAGGTATATATGTTCACACAGAATAGTCCAAGGGAGAGTATTAGAAAGATGGTGGTCACCTGCTGCACACCAGGAGGACAGTCCACAGGAAGGGCTGTATCACCTAGCACCTTATTCTGGGACTTCCAACCACAATAACTATGAGGAACTGTTTTTTAGGCCTATGGTATTTTGTTGTGGCAGCTAGACCTGACTTATACAACCCTGTAGCGTCCTTCAACACTGCAATATACTTATTGTGGTTTTAGGTGGAGGATGTCTACTGGAAGGTTTGATGAGGTTCTAGGTGGAGGATCTTAAGGTGGGACCAAAAGGCTCTCTTCCGTAGTTCTCTTCATCCATCTTTTCCCTCACACAGGCCTTGTGGGCAGTGTTCCAGAGGGCCAGAGTCATTATTGAATATGCCATCAGAGCATCCCTCAAAGAGCTTAAGCCTTTCTAGCCTGCTTCCTTCTCGTCTCTGGAACAAGCTCCTTTTCATTCTGTGCTTTGAATGCCAAGTTAACCCACTCATTCTCTCCCAGTGCTTCCCACCTCTTCCCAGACATCCATGCCAGGCCCATTCATCCGCAAGACCCTGGTATTTCTGTCTCCTTGCAGATCTCGCTGACTACTCAGCCCGCACTGATCTCTCTCTTGTCTCCACCTCACACTCCTTGTCGAGCACCTGACTCGCCGGGGGTTGCTGACTCCCTGCTGCGTCTCGTCGCCAGCTGCTTCTCCTAAATATCCCACATCTTCCATGTTTCCTCTCTCCAACTCGTTTGCTTTGCAGACTTTACTTGTTCAGCAGATACACGGGAAATAAAATA
The DNA here is from genome assembly GCA_036346955.1 of Dipus sagitta. Taxonomy (NCBI): domain Eukaryota; kingdom Metazoa; phylum Chordata; class Mammalia; order Rodentia; family Dipodidae; genus Dipus; species Dipus sagitta. The sequence continues at coordinate 15,744,239 of CM070772.1, read as the reverse complement.
CTATTATGTCTGTCCCATTTCTACTTGTCTCCCCACCATCTCTGCCACACTGTCGTGCAGAAGGGCTACTACACCACTGCACATGGAAGGATGCTTTAAATGTATGAGATAAATCCAAAAGATTTGACAACTCTGACTCAGCGTGGCTGTTTGTTTGGGGAGAAAATATGTGATCAGAAATAAGGTTCATAGGAACTACTTTTATCAGTTTCCAGAAATGAAAGGACATTTGAATGCAAAGATAGATTTATTATTATAGATTAAATCTTTGCCTTTCCTTGCTCCATATCTTTCTTGTTTTAGTCAGTTCATAATATGCTAAGGAAAAGAGAACTGCCATTGATGGTACAATAGATCTGGTGAAAAGGCGCTAAAATTATTTTAGGGGAACTTTTTGTTTGCCCAGAAGCCCTACTGGGGATACTCTTCATGTTAAAAACTATGAATGTTGGTCTCTTTCCTAATTTTTCTTTCTTGCTTGTGTAAATGCACAATAAATTCCTTTGACAGTCAGCAGTGTAGACAAATGCTATTAGAAATCTGCAACCTGTCTTGGGGAGGAGTAACACTTTCAACAATGAACTCACTGGGGGACACTCTGTTATGATGTCATGAGTTCTTACTCTTTACAAATGTCAGCAACATTCATCTTCTAAACATTTCACTGCTCTGCACATCTATTTCTTGCCACTTGTTCATTCCTTCAATATATCTTCTCTGTATTCCGGGACTGATGCCTATCCTCATTTCAAGCTGATTTTTGTGTCTTAATATTCTCTATTCATTATGGAATAATTTAATTTCCTTTCTGCCACACCTTTGGTGTATGGAACAAGAGCCCTTTGCAGTTTTATTACATGCAGGGCTTTTAATCATATTCAGATGAAAATCTTAGACTGTGACTTACTTCTGCTCCATGTTGCACGCCCTCATGAGAAATTCTTATTTGACAAAGAAGTCCAGGAAGGTGACATGACTTATCCAAGTTCTCACAGCAAGTTAGGAATAGAACCAGATTATCCAAATATGTTTATTTAGGTTTTTTTTTTTTCCAATTCTAATCTCAGACATGTGTTTTCCTTCCTTGTTCTCTCTCTCTCCCAGTTCTAATCTCAGACATGTGTTTTCCTTTCTGGTTTCTCTCTCTCTCTCTCTCTCTCTCTCTCTCTCTCTCTTTCATTTGATTCACTGTAGCTCATTGTAGTACAGTAGGTAGGCATCCTAGTGTTATTTACATTTCTTAATCAGAGGAGTTGGCATAAAATAAGCAAAACCTGAGTGAAAAAAAAAAAAAACACTGACTCTATTCAAAGGCTTCACGGGGCTGGAGAGATGGCTTGGCGGTTAAGGCGTTTGCCTGCAAAGCCAAAGGATCCCAGTTTGATTCTCCATGACCCACATAAGCCAGATGCACAAGGGGGTGCATGCATCTGGAGTTCGTTTGCAGTGGCTGGAGGCCCTGGCACACCCATTTTTTCTCTCTCTCTCTCCCTCTCTGCCTTTTCCTCCCTCTCTAAAAAATAAACAAAATATATTTTTTAAAATCCTTTAAGAAAAAATCTTCACAATTGTTCCTGACAAATATTGCTCAACAGTGATTTTGAGAAATGGCATCTTGAGAATCACCTGTAGGCTCGGGTGGTGCAGAGTTCTGAGACGTGTTGTACTTTAAAACAGTCCATGTCCTTTAAGAACCTTTGACTAAATCTTGCCTCTGTATGTTTACATGTAGGTAGCATCTTTCTGGAAAGTACAGTGTTGCAGCACACCGCATTTCTAGGGTGGGCTCTATCACTACGAAGTCTTGGTCTTCAGCTCTTGCAAACATGTAGTGACGCACAGACATGCAGTGTAGATGCTTCCAAATATACATGCGAGTGCATTGGAAAGCACAGAAATGAAGTTATTAATGGTAGACCGCATGTAGCTATCTTTTAGACAATAGGAGGATGTTTCTATCTGTCTTGTGTGTGTTTGGTATATGTGGGAGGGGGCATATGTTTAGTGGTTTGTAAAACAATTCAAAAAGATTAATTAGAAATCTCAGCAAGGAAATTGTGTATATAGGGAGTGAGAGTACAGATTCTGGAGCCTGATTATGTGTGTGTTGACTTGCTGCCTCTGGCAGTTACTGTCTGCAGATGGGCAAGTTGCTGGCCCCACCTGTGTCTCAAGGAATGGTAGGAGTCCTTACCTTTGAAGACTGTGTGAGGACGCCTGAGTTAAGCTTTGCTAAATGTGTGGAACTACATCTGTCTCAGAACAGGCATAATATGCTAGTCCTGTGTTAGGTATGTGTGGAGGCATTTCAGAGTTTTGTGGTGACACAGAGTTTTAACCGACACCTAATTCGGTATTTCTTCAGATGAGCACTCCTGTCATTTGATGCCCTCATGTCATCCAGTGTGGGTCATGTTGGGCACTCAGTGGCCAACTTTGGCTCTACATGGCTACACAAGGGGACCTGATGAAATGAAAGAATGGAGCCATCTTATGTACACTGCCAATTGGAGCAAATTCATATGACCCAAGGCTGGTTTGCTAATATGCTAAAATGCAGTAGTCCCCCCTTACCTACAGATTTGCATTCTGTGGTTTCGGTTATTTTCAATCAACTGCGATCTGAAAATGCTAAATTATGAAGCCCAGATATAGACAATACATACATCTCTACTTTCCTCCTGTTCTTAATAATATGAAAAAATCCCAGACTTCATTCCTCCAGTCCATGGACTTGGGTCATGAATCATCTCTTTTTATATGGTATCCACCCTGGACACCCATTAACAACTTACCAGCCATTCCTGTTATCAGACAGACTTTCCTAGTTCAACAGTGTTTGTGTTTAGTGACCCCTATTTTACTTAAGAATGGTCTCAAAGTACAAGAGAAGAGCTGCCTAGGTAACACCAGAACATAAAATGAGGTAGGACTGTAAATCAATGCTATAGATCATATAGGATAAAAGAAAACTCTCTCTCTCTCTCTCTCTCTCTCTCTCCCCCCCTCTCTTTTTCTGTTTTGTCCACAGCTTGAGCAGTTGGCTTTTCCTTATGTAGAAATGAAGAGGCATACTTACCTCAAGATAACAGACCACACACATGCTCTGACCACCTCCTGAAAAGATGGTGGATAGCTATGTGATTTGGGCTAATATAAAATGGAGGAGTGTTAATAGCTAACTTGAACAGCAGTGACTACAGTGGTTTGTCCCACAGAGTGCCAGAGACTGTACTCAAAAGGCTATGGATACTAGGGAGTGTGAAATACTTGAAACATGAAATGGGTTAGTAGTCTTTTCCTTGACCCCAGCATTTACCGAAGGTCAGATTAAGAATATGGAGAACCGAAATGGACTCAATAGTTGTGTTCCTCCAAATCATGTTGAGCCTCAAATCCCAATGTAAATTGGGTTTAGAGGTTAGGACCTTGTCACATAATTTGGTCTTGAGTGTGGACCTCAGGAATAGGATTAGTACCCTGATCAGGAGTAGAGAACTATCTTGCTCTTATGAAGTAAGAAAATAACTATGCTTCAACTGGGAAGAGGACCTACCCTGTGAACTCTACAATACTGTCTTCCCAAGTTTGGAATTCTAGCCTACATAAAATTATATGAGCATGACATATATGTTTGTTTGGCTGAACAGATGGCTCAGCAGTTAAGCTCACTTCCTGCACAAGAATGAGGGCTGGAGGAGACCTGAAACAGCCTGAGTTCTAGTCTCCAGAATTCAAGTGAATAGCTGGACATGGCCACATGTGCCTGCAACCCCAGTCCTGAAAAGGAGAGCAGAGACCAGAAGATCACCCGGACTCACCACAAGCAGCAAGTTCCGATATTAGTAAGAGACGTATTAGTGAGAGATTCCAGCTCAAACAGGAGCAGAGAGAAGAGTGATGGATTGGGACATGCCATGTTCTGCTCCATAGGTGAGTGGCCCCAGCCACAGGAGACAGCATGGAGTGCCACAAGGGCACACACACACACACACACACACACACACACACACATACATCACCCACACATCCCCTATTAGGGAGTCACAGAAGCAATAGAAAAAATATATTTTTTTATTTTTTATTTTTTTGGTTTTACAAGGTAGGGTCTCACTCTAGCTCAAGCTGACCTGCAATTCACTATGTAGTCTCAGGGTGGCCTCGAACGCATGGTAATCCTCCAACTTCTGCCACCCGGGTGCTGGGATTAAAGGGAGTATATGTTTGTTGTTAAGTTACCCACACTGTGGTTTTCTGTCTTGACAGCTTGAACTAAGACAGACACTTAAAAAAACTAAGTACACTTTCTTGGGGAGCAGTCGGGGAGAATCAGGAACATTAATGGGAGAGTTTGCTTTCCACACAGTGACAGAGCCATCAGCAGAGTGGCAGCTGCTCTACTGCTCACAATAAAGTGGGATTGGCCGGTGGTGAAACCTTGCCCAGTAGCAAAGACACTCATTATTATAAATGAACGGCAAAGGAGTAAAAACAGCTGAGGGATATCTTTAAGCTTACAGAGAGACACCCATCAAACATGGAAAAATGAACTCTAAAGGAAGAAAGCGATTCACAATTCAGAAAACAGAAAATTTAAAAAAATGTTATAATTGGTGTCTTCAGAGAGTTGTGAGATATTATGTCCATAAAGAGGAACATAATGCTATAAAAGTGAATCATTCAATAATGAAAAAGAGCCCTAAAGATGAAAAGACATTATTATTGATATGTAAACTATGATAGAATATTTAGAAGTAAAACTTTATAGCACCTATAAGAATACAGCACAAAAGACAAGAGTCAAAGAAAGACAAAGAGCTAGAAATGAACTATTATGTTTAATTTTCAACTGGTGAAACTCTATGAATTCATAAATGAAAAAATGAGAATAAGTCTCAAACAATAAAAAAATTCATAGAGCTAAAATTATATTAAATTTTCACATTGAAAATCAGAGGGCTTACCAGAGTAACAATATCATTTTAAAATTTGGGTACATCAAGGTTGAATAGCCTGAAAAACTGCTCTTTAGCTCAGTGGATTGGAAAAGACAAATAATATTGACCTCCAAGTCTGAAAGAAAAAAAAATCAGCCAAAAATGTTGCACTGGGCTGGAGAGATTGATTAGTGGTTAAGGCACTTGCCTATGAAGCCTGAAGACCCAGGCTCGGTTCCCCACAACCCATGTAAGCCACATGCACATGGTGGCACATGCACATGGAGTTTGTTTGCAGTGGCTGGAGGTCCTGGTGTGCCCATTCTCTGTGTCTGTTCTCTTCTCTCTAACTCTCTGCTTGGAAATAAATAATGACTAAAAATCTTAAAAAAGAATTGTGTATTCTGATAAATTGTTATTCAGGAGGCCAGAATTAAAGTAACTTTCGCATATATACATATTTTTAATAATTACTTAAAAGGTGCAAGCTAACAAATACAAGTGATGGGTTCTATAAACCAATACAGTCAAACACAACTAACAGATGGAAAAATATACGAGAAGTCACGATATAGTCTAAAATATAGGATAATTCTAAGCGATCATGCTAAAAGTAGTAATTCTTCAAATGTTTTTCTTCAAACATCACAGGACATAACAATGCAACCATACCATCATTTCTGTTTAACATGATACAATCATTTGTTCACTTATACATTGTTTCTTCCCAACTAGAATGTAGGGACTAATGTGCTCTTTTCCACTATACTATTCTCAGTGTAAAGATGAGCGTCTGAGGGCTGGAGGGATGGCTTAGTGGTTAAGGCGTTTGCCTGCAAAGCCAAAGGACCCAGGTTTGATTCCTCAGGACCCACGTTAGCAAGACGCACAAGGAGGCACATACATCTGGAGTTTGTTTGCAGTGGCTGGAGGCCCTGGCACGCCCATTCTCTCTCTGTCTCTCTCTCTTTCTTCGTCAAATAAAAGAAAAAGAAGAAGGTGAATGTCTGGCATGTAGGAGGTAGCTGGTACTTGTTGCTTGAATGGAGTTGTAAACAGATGCCCCACAGTTATAATAAAGTGAGTGATCTTTACTAGTTTTCAGCTTCTGTAATAGACCTGTAGTCCTTCTGGAATTGACCTGTAGACAGAGTTAGCTGGAGTTACCTGGAATAATATAACCGTCCTCAGACTTGGTATTATCTACCTAGATAATACAGAATTATCCATTATCTCAGATTACATGTTCACAGTGTATGCTGTCAAGCTCACTTAACCCTCACCAGAAACAACTTGCACTAGAAATATCCCCACCTCATACATTTCTGTAATAGCTGAAAGAGGCAGACATGAGGAGAGGTGGGGAAAAACATATAATGTAGAACAGGATTGTCTTCGTTACATTACTGATCAGATTTTAAATCATTGGCTCTGATAAAAATTAAACTCCCTGGGTTGGAGGGATGGCTTAGTGGTTAAGGTGCTTGCTTGCAAGCCTGATGGCTCAGGGTCAAATCCCCAGCACCCACATAAAGCCAGATGCGCAAGGTGGCACGTGCATCTGGAGTTCCTTTGCAGTGGCTGGAGGCCCTGTTGTGCCTATTCCCGCCCCAACCCCTTACCCCACCCCCCCATCTTGCAAATGATAAATACAATTTAAAATAAACTATTGGGCTGAGGAGATTGCTTAGTGGGTAAAGACACATGCTTGCAAACCTTGCTGAAACAGGTTCAATTCCCTAATTCCCTGGTAACCCACATAAAATCAGATGCAGAAAATGATGAATACATCTGGAGTTCATTTGTAGCAACCAGAAGCCCTGTGCGCTCTTGCTCTCTCTCTCTCTCTCTCTCTCTCTCTTGCTATCAATTTGACTGATTTTACTGCTTCTTGGGTGTGACCAGGGAAGAGCCTTTGTAACACAGCATATAAATTTCCTCGGATGGACCTTGATGTGGGTCTTGGCATGGAGCCTGACGTGGGAACATACCAAGAGGGAAATTTTATTATGACAAAGACTCTCCACTAATACACATTACATGTTTAACTAAAATTCATGTAAACAAATCTGGAGAGGTGGCTCAGTTGTTAAAGGCACTTGCTTGCAAAGCCTGAAAGTCTGGGTTCGATTCCCCAGCATCCACATAAAGCCAGATTCACAAAATGGCACTTGTGTCTACAGTTTGTTTGCAGTGGCAAGAGGCTCTGGCGTGTCAATGTATTCTCTTCCTCTTTTTCTTTCTCTCTTTGCAAATAAAGAATAAATGAAATAATTTTTAAAACATTCACCTAAACAGTAAGATTTTTCTTGTTTCTGAAAGTTGAATATAACTTGACAGTCATAATAGCTAAATAATTGTATGATTGATCTCAATATGCTTAATGCTAAAATCTTAAATTGTTGTTTTTATAATGGAGCAAAAATGGGTTTGTATATAAATGGTAGCTTACACTGTGATTTCTGAGTTCAGTACAATGCCTAAATGATAGGGTTATGTGGAAATATTTTAGCAGAGTTCACCTTTCTATGAACAGAAAAAGGTTTGAAGAAGATAAAGTATACAATTATATGGTGTATAAAACAGGTATTGTTACTGTGCTATTTATGGACATGGCATCTCTCAGGATAGGGATGTGAGACCATTGGTTTCATCCGGTAGTTTCTTATAAATAGATTGAATGGATGGCATCCGCTGAAACAGCACTTCTGAAGTTTATTTTCTCCCCTTTCATTTCCCACTGCACTTGAATCTCGTAAACATATTCTCTGATGATCAGAAGATTTAGAGCATACTATATTCTAAGTAAAAACATAATCTAAATGCAAGGAGAAATTGTTAAAAAATGGGAGTATCAAATGTAGTGAGTGACCTCAGCATGTTTAGGGGTCGATTGTAGAGAGTCAGAAATGAATTACCTCACATTAGAGATGCTCGGTGGTACAATAGGTTGTGGAAATTGGAAAGAAATAGGTAAAAATAATAGGTCAAACCTATTACATTGGCTTTTCTTCAGTGTAATTTTGTGCTGAAAAGCACTGAACCAGGTATCACCTAATGTTTGCTGAAGGAGAAAACACTGAAGCTATTACATTTTTTTTTATGAAATAAAACAATCAGTTGGGAAAAAAATGTGTTGAGGGATGCTTGACATTGGTGTTGGCAAAAGAAGTATACAGCAACCAAGTAAGTTTTATTCTCGTGAACTTAACACTTGCACTTCAAGAAAGTAGTTTGACATCTTGAAGATTAGGAATATTTTGGCATACCCAAATGCCTCCTTCAAAGAGCCAGTAAAGGGCTGAAGCATTGGCTCATCAGTTAAGGTGCTTGCCTTCAAAGCTTAAGGACTCAGGTTCAATTCCCCAGTACCCACATAAAGTCAGATGCACAAGTGGCACATGTATCTGGAGTTCATTTGTGGTGGCCAGAGGCCCTGGCATGTCTATTCTCTCCCTATCTCTTTCTCTCACAAATAAATTATATATATATATATACATATATATATATATATATGTATATGTATATATATATTAAAGAGCATATATATAATATATATAATATGTATAAAAATATATAATATATATATATAATTATATATGTATAATTATATATAATATATATATATAATATAAAATATATATATTAAAGAGCATATAAATTCATTTGTATCAAAGCAGTGTGTACTAAAGAGTTAAACCCCATGGAAGTAGGCTGTTACATATTTTCCTTCCTATTACATTGGTGAAAATGAAACTAATTTAAAAATCATAGTGTCCGGAATCTAAGTATACTGTTTATTGAATTCATTTGAGTTGGATAATATATCTTAATATTCCTACAATTTATAAAAAATAAGTTCCAAAATAAGGATTATTTTAGGTATTTTATTTTTTTTCCAAACAATGACCTGAGACTAAATTTAATCAACAGCATCTTACTATGCATATTAACAACCAAGTACCATGATCAAATATGCATGCATTCCTATGATCCCTACTATTTCATCAAGAAAGACTCTGTGTGTGAGATGAACTAGCGTACTTAAAGGCAGAGAGTTATTCTCTTTTGCCATGATATTGGAAAGAAACTGACAAGGTGTATAGTGTGACCTCAATCTTAAAGGAACAGACTGATGTAATCTTATTCTGGTGGTTTGTTTCTTATCAAAATCATATACAATTTGGGAAATGGGAAAGATTAAATAGGGTGATGGGTCTGGAAGAGCTGTGTGGGTAAACTCCAATAGTTGGAAGAGGAATTTCTTTTCTTTGGTTTTTCCAAGGTGGCATCTCACTCTAGCCCAGGCTGTCCTGGAATTCACTCTGTAGCCTCAGGGTGGCCTCAAATTCATGGCTATTCTCTTACCTCTGTCTCCTGGATGCTGGGACTAAGGCATGAGCCACCATGGCTGGCTCTGTACATTTTTAATGCATCTTTATTTACTGAGCCACCCTACTCTGGAGTAGGCTTCAGGGTTCACTAGAACCCAGATAGGGAGTAGAGTTTGAAAATGCTGGGTGGTTTGCCTGGTCCTTTCTCTGCCTTCCCAGTTCAACTGGTGAGACCCATTACCCACTTTAGTATTTGGTCATCAATCTGGAAATCCTTTTATTTCCACAACTCATTTTACTGTAGGGGTTCCCACAAACTCTCCTTCTTTCGTCTTCAGATCACCTACTTTTAAAGGACTAGCCTTCAGCCTCTGGGCTATTGGAACAGTCACTCATCACATGGCCATGAAGATGGCCATGAATTCACTCCCCTAGGTTGAGGCTAGAATACTGAGCAAAACATCGACTTCTACTTTCATCCTATTCAACAGATTTGCCAGTTGGAGAACTTCCAGATGTAAAGCTCACTGACATAACAAGCTCACCATGCGTTCATGCTTTCTCTTCTCCGATGACCATTCCAAAGACTGTCCTCCACTCTTTTCTCCTCCTCCTCTCACTTCTTCCTCTTGTGATTCCAGTCTCAATGCTCGGAAGATCTCCCTTATTCTCTGACCAACTCCAGATAACTGTTTTTTTTTTTTTTTTAAATCAGCATCTTATTATAGTGTGAGGGGATGGTATTCTTCTAGCTGAACATTCCATCAATGTATTGATTCCTTAGATCCCCAGTCCTCCTCGCCATCTTCCTGAATATAACACAGTGTCTCCCTAAAGCAACTGTCCTCACATTTCCCCAGTGCTGAAACGTTCCCATGTTTTATTGAAGTGACCTACAACAAAAGGCCGAAAGACTTGGAAATGGCACCCAGTCACCCGTGTCTCCTGACTTCCAGTCCCGCTTTCCCACTGCTGCCCTGCCCACAGCTGTCTGCTGAGGGGTTCCACAAGTGCTGCCGTGCAGCATGCCTAATAAATACTCAAACAAAGGCCTTACCCATCCTTAACCACTTGGGCTTCTAGTAGTTTATGATGTCTTTGTCTCTGTGTCTTTTCCCTTCACCCATGCTGCCTCTGCTATTTGACTTCCCCTTCATCTACTAGACTTTCTACAATCTCAATTTCCTGGGATTTCTCTGGGGACCCACCCCATCTAACCCCTCTCCAATCAGGCTACTCTTTTTACCCCTATAGATCTATGTAGCCCTGGGGTTATGTTGAAAGTGAGTTTGTCTGCATGAGAAAATGAGATGTTTAGTTCATCTCTACATACCATGCTTAAACACTCACCAGCAACAGATGGCTTAAACATAAAACAACTGGCTATTGTAAAAATCATTTTTGTGACATTTCTGATGGACTATTATTTTGTTCTTTCCCCCCATAGAAACTTTCATGATTTGATTTGAGGCTTATTTAAAAACTTATCTAGTCATCTCAACAAAACATGGATGTTTATGAAATATCACACCATGTTGGCTTTTTATAGAATTATTATGAAAGTTGCTTATTTTTTTAAGATAAGGATGTTTTTTAAACATTTTGCATTGAATAGAGACCCTGCTTGTCTACATCTGTGCTGTTCTTGTCTAGCTGTTATTTGAATGGCTATTGAATTTTTAAAATTTTTTTGTTTATTTTAATTTTAATTTTTTAATTTTTAGTTATTTATCTGAGAGCGACAGACAGAAAGGGAAAGAGGCAGAGAGAGAGAGAGAGGAGAGACTGGGTGTGCCAGGGCCTCCAGCCTCTGCAAATGAACTCCAGATGCATGCACCACTTTGTGCATCTGGCTTATGTGGGTCCTGGGGAATGAAGCCTCGAACTGGGGTTCTTATGCATTAGAGGCAAGCACTTAGCTGCTAAGCCATCTCTCCAGTCCCTGGCTGTTGAGAGTTCTTTACCCGTTCCAGTGACAGGTCATCTTTCTTTTATTCTTTAGAACAAATATTTACCAGTTCCATAAGAAGTTGAAGTGATTGTTCCAAGCATACAAATTATCTAATATTCCTGACTCATGATTGTCCCAAATATACAAATTGTCTACAGTTCCTGACTCACCTGTCTGTAGAAATGTGCCTGTGGTCAGTTAAAAAACATCGCTTTGTGTTCATTGCTGAAGAAATGAGCAAGAATGTTCTTGCTCACGATGAAATAGCCATGGCCAAACGTACAGTTGCAGCCCATCACAGAACGTCTGGCATCTCTGCTAAAGAGGTGAAATCATGACAATGGAAAAATAGCCTGGGCATTATCAAAAGTCATGGTTCTTGACAGACATCCAGCCATGGCCTATGAGGTCACAATGAGGCTCTTAAAAGTTCATGTGAACACCTTGGCTGGAACCAATGTCAAGTTTTGCTATGGCCAAAGGTCATATTTTATGGCACTGGAGATACCTAAGCTATTTTACTTCTGTCTCTTTCTCGTGTTTTTTACATAGATCCTCATTTTTTCTAATATTTTATAAATCATCTACTATTAGTTGGTAGTCACATTTCCCCCTTTTCTACTACTTAAAAATAAGGAGAGATGGCTTAGTGGTTAAGGCGCTTGCCTGCAAAGATAAAGGACCCAGGTTCAATACCCCAGGACCCATGTAAGGCAGATGCCCAAAATGGTGCATGGGGAGTTTGTTTGCAGTGTCCAGAGGCTCAGACACACCCATTCATTCTCTCTGTCTCTTAATCTCTCAGCCTCTCTCAAATAAATAAATAAAAATAATTAAAAAAAAACACAATAATGTTGGTATCAATAATATGATTTTATCTTCAAAGTGGCTAAAACACATTTTTAATGTCATATTTTCAATATCTGCAAATATGGTGTTGGCATATCCTTCTATTTTGGTTTTATTTAGTCTAAAGGTTAATATTCCACAGTATCCATTTCCAAGGATTTGTAGAAAAAAAAAAAGAAAGAAATGAAAAAAACTACCAAATGTGAAATGGCCTTATTTTAACCTTCTAAGCAATGGTATTAGCTCAATTCAGATACTGTGCTCTAAAATTTTAGCTAACTATTGAAGTTTGAATTCTCTGCTCAAGCCTCATTAGTAGTGATTAGCTAACACAAATGCATTTATGACTTATGCATGTCTAAACACGATTCTGAAAAGCTGTCTTGTGCAGGATTGATTGATTTTGCATATGGTTTTGTCCTTCCAGGCCATCTTCACACAGTGTCATTAAGTGGGCACCTTGGGAGAACGCCCTGGCAGGTGCTTGTGCTCTGCAAGATAATATTACAGATAACCGTTCCAGGGATCGAGAAGACCCACGTTCTTGTGATAATGAGCGACTGGGACAGAACTTTATGGAAAACCAAATCCATACTAAGAGGGTTTTCCTTTCTAAGTTACTGTAAATTTCTATGTGAATTTCTGACATTTTGAAATGTTTTGACAGCCCTTCATTTGCATGGAGCTATGTGGGTAGCAGCCTCATTGGCATGTTTTTGTTTAGTCTAGTTTTATATGATCATTTTTACCTCTGTTGAATTGGTGAAAAAATAATTTAACATTTTTTATTTTTTCTAAGCGCTTGCTGGCATAAGAAGACTCTGGATCCAGCCAGGATTCTCCCCTCCCGCCCCCACCCCCCGGCCTAATTTTCGCATTGCAATGAGCATAAAATTTGCATCTAGCTTTATTTTTCACTCTCTTTACTGGTATTTATGGAATGCAGAATTAAATGTTGCAGAGTGTTAATTAACCAAGGAGAACATAACCATCATTGCAATCTATATAATAAACCTGTGAAATTCACAGAGGTGCAGAACTCGAGGATAAAAAGCCAGCTTTTGGAACAATATCATTGAATTTGTGTTGCAAACAAATGACACAGCTGAACAGTAGTAACCCAAGTGTTGAACGAAGCATTTTTACTTACTGAAAGAAATCACAAAGTACTGCTTTCTCCCCTCAACAGATTGACAAAGTCCATTGACGAAAATAATTGAGCTTAATGTTCATATTTTCAGGGTTGATTGCAAATTACCATGGATGACAACAAACCTGATTTTCAATGTCATGGATGTTTTATTTTTAAAATGCAAATATTAAGGAGGGTATCTTAGTTTTCTGAATGCCTTTGTTTTATTTAAATTGCCAACAATTCTAATTCCATCAGGAACCGAAACCCAGTCACGTGTCTTACAGATTTTTCTAATTTTCTATAAAGGGAGTTGTTAGATTATTTATGGAAACGTGGTTATCCTGAATGTCTTGGAGAAGGTCTTTTTTTTTGGCCTGGCTGCTTATTCTCTTTCTAAAACCAGAGGTTCTATTACTAGTATAAGATATTCCTCTATATTTTCCCATCTGTGCTGGTAGAACAGCCCAGGAGGAATTGTAAAGATGAGACTTTACACTAGTTGTAGGCTAACAAATTAGCCTGCCATGGTTTAATGGATGCTGGCATAAGATATGAGACCCTTGGGTTAGAAGCTTTCTTTCCTCCGGACATGACAGGGTGTATGTGTTCTCAACTTTCTCCTCTTGCCCAAGTCCCATGGGGAAGATGAGAAATGAATTATACGTAAATGCTGTACAAAGAAGGATTTGGGGCATGACTGTGCACTTCTGAGTATGCAGACCCAAATATTTTACAATTGAATATATGTAACCCTTATCATCCTTTCTCCAGGATGGATATACTATCTCTTCCTTCTGGGGCTCTTTTGCCATACGTCTTCATCCATATTTGTGTCTGTACAGCAAAGTGCTTTGAAGATAGTCGCCCTGTAAATTAAAGAGGTTTATTTGCCTCATTATTTTGATGGTTTGAATACCCAAACAGTCTGGGGCCAGCGTCCTAGTCAGATGCCTCTTGTTATACCACAAGAAAGACAAGAAGACAGGGAACTGGCTACATGAAAGGTGTGGGGTATTATTGGGGTGGCCTCACTTTATAACAACAAGCTTATAAGATCTATCTCACTCACATGAGACTAGTATCACTCACACAAAAAGCAAAGGCATTCATCTCTTCATGGTGTGATGCCCCTAGAACCTTCCACCATGGCCCTCCACTGCCACACTTGAGATTAAGCTTCTTGCACATGAGCCTATGGGGATAAACTATTTTAAATCCATAGCACTGCTCACACAATACTTAAAGATTATTTAAGAACTTGATGCCCTATATGTAGAAACACTATGGAAAAATCATCTCTCAGCATTCTCAAATGAAAAAAAAAAAAAAAAAAAAAAAACAGCCTCATTTCAGCTTTCTCCAAACTGTGCACCCATGGTGTTCCCCAAGCTGCACTGGGAGGCAGCGTGACACTGGTCCTGGGATGATGTTTTTATTACAGCTACAGGCCAACCAACCCATTAGCTACTGGCTACTTTGCTCACTTTCAAAGCTGCGAAAGTCACCATGTATCTGGAAATCAAGTACAGATGAAGACTAAAATTGCAATTGCAATATGCTTTAGCCCATAAAACCCTTCCTTCTTAACTCTGCCTCTAAGTGGTAGGGAAATTTTAAGTATTATTGGTCTACTATTAGCATGGGTAAGAGTCAAATTTGATCAGAATATTAATATGGAAAGAAAAGTATTTTACAGATAACTATATTTTCTTTACTGAACTTTTTTATTCTCCTACTTTGCCCCCCTGGAGGAAGAGATTGTTGAAATGACTCCAAGAACTTGAGTGAAGTTCATTGGGGAAGCTGATAGAATAGGGGAATAATCATGTCTCCACTGCTACCCCCAGATACAAACTAGCTCATGTAAGGCTTCCACTGTCCTTGTAATGTTGCTTTGGGAACAGTAGATCCTGGGAGATCCTTTCTTTGAGCCAGTCCATCATGAGTCCGTAGACTGAAGCACACAGCATGACTCAAAGGTATCTTGCTCTAGTTTGTTAATGAAACCGTAGTGGGCTCTGTACCAATGCAGGGTGGGAGCGTCTATCAGGCATGAGGTTCTATGGTGGGGAAACTTTGCTTTACCAGTGTGAGTATGAAAGCTGCAGTGCCCACAATCAGACATTGATTTTGGGGGTAATTTAATGAAAAATGTAGTACTGTGAAAATTTAATTTTACTGTGTAAACCTAACATTAATTGAAGTCATTTATGTGAACGACTCTGCATTTGTCTCTAATTACCATGCAGCACCATGATTATTCATAATACTAACTATGTGTCAGATCAATGTTTTTTAAGCCGCATTGATTATTGTACTAAATTGGCTTGGATGTGATGCTTGGTCCTCTCCCTTGGCTGGATATCTGCAGAAGTAGCAAAGAGCTCTGCTTGAAACTGGAAGCATTGTTTATTTAAATTTATTTCTGATGTGTGGACTCATTTGCATCAGGAAAATCAGTTTTACAGTCAACTTGTGAATCACTGTGAACTGTGATGCAAGAATCCTTATCACAGGAGCTCTGGGTCTAGGAATTGTGGGGGCACAGATATCTTAACACATTCATTTCAGTAGCTAATCATCTGGTTTTCATCTTCTTTTTACTTCTAGCACTTCTGTTATCATCAGAGAATATTACTGAAACCCCTAAATGTGAGGCCCACCTTTATTTCAGCCAATAAGAGGAAAATATAATATCCATGATACACTGAAATGAATTGAACTTAAAGGAATTAGCTGTATGTGGCAGTATGAGAGCTATAAATTATTATTAATTTCATGAGGATGAGGACACACTTTCTTTTCAATTTTTGCCTGTCAGTCTGGTTGGAGTTGTTAAGTGCATATTAACCAAGATCATTTTGCTTTAAAGTGTATTGATTTTGTATATGTAATTATAATATAGGCAACCAAAGAAAGGAATATTTCAGTAAGTACTAATTACATAAAAATGTTTTGCCACTGGGGAAAAAAATATTAAGCAGCTATTAAATGTTTCCTGAGTTTCTATTCTGTGGGCCATACATTTGGATTTAAAGCCATTAATTGATAGATAAAACAATTTTAAAATAAATTAGGTACTTGTAACAATTGAACGTGAATAACTTGAATAATACTTTTAGTTCCTTCAGTTTGGTTTTGAAAGCAAAGCTTAGGGATGAGATAATTGAGTACCTTGCCTTTTTGTGAACCACCATGAACTATGTATCTATAGTTAGGTTTGCTGCTGTATTTTAGGTCACTTTCAATCTCTTTGATGATGATTTTATAATGGAAGCAGAGAGCTCAAGCTTTTATGAGACAGAAGTAACCAGGCCAGTAGAATTGTTGTAGAAAAATTACTAAATGTCTTTTAAAAGCTGAAGGCTGAACCTGGGACTCCTGAGTTGAGCACACATGATCTCTGAGCTGTTTCTGACACTGGCAGAGCTGTGTTATTATTTTTCTGTGTGTTTAGTTGTACTCTAAGGTATTAGTAAAAACTCAGCATTTGGGGATAATTTTTGGAAAGAACAAATTAATTTTCTTTCTTCGTATTTGAGTGTGGTGGGATGAATATAGTAACTATATCTGGTCTAAAATGGTTGAATAGTCAATATTTTCTTGCTACTTTGTTATTATTGTGTATAATATAGAAGACTAGATTTACCTATTCATACAATCAGCAGTATGAGCCTTTGTTATACATAATTTCTGCTGTGTTTAAAAAGAGATTATTAAAAACATGCAGTGTCCACCTCTAATTGGTTTTTAGATAAAAGAAAGTAGTCCTACCCTATGTAGTTTAAGATGCCCAACAGCCCCACCCAATGGTGCAAATTATTGATTTATTAACGTTCTTTCCTGTAACAGGTGATGTTTTCTTAGTGATGAGTATATGCAATATTTCATCTTATTTATATATTCTGCTACTATCTGGTAAATGCATCTATTGCACCTGTCCTTAAACTTTCAGCTTACATTCAAGTTATATTCATACAGAACAATTTCATTTCTGTCTAACTGATTATAAAATTGTCTCGGAAATTAAATGCAATATTTACTTCAACTCTGTGACAGAAATGGCTGACAGAAGCAGCTTTAGGGAAGAAAGGTTGATGTTGGCTTGTGGTTCGGGGACATAGTGCTCCTTAGTGGGGACAGCATGGCAGCTGTGGTGGATTGGTCCCTTGGGAGCTGGCATTTCTAGTTGCTCACATCTCCAGAGACCAGAAAGCTGAGAGCCAGACCTAAGGAGGGCCAGCCTTTAACCCCTAGGATTCTAGGCCCACTAGGTAGACATTTAAAGTTTCATAAGGCTCCACAATCTTCCCAGACAACAGCACCAACTGGGGACCAAATGGTCAAACACATGAGCCGGATTGGGACATGTTGCAACCAAATTAGGCAGTGACTTATAATGACCATCTTATGTGGAAGCTACTCCCTCTTAGGACACTATTGAAGCTGAATTTTCTTGCAACCCTCCCCCAATAATTTCATTTATATGTTATTTATCTATGTATATATCTATACTTAATTTATCTTCAAAAATCATGGAATTTACTGTGCAGTCCTAATTTTAAGTATTTTTTTAAGATTGTGTGGCTATTTTTATTTGGAAAATATATTCATTGTATATTTGACTACCAATATCAATTTACAGAATGAATTAATCCTTCTGAGTTGTTACTGTAACAGTCCTTAGTATATACAAATGATTTTTTCAAAACTTTTTAAAAATTTATTTAAGAGCGACAGACAGAGAGAGAAAAGCAGAGAGAGAGAGAGAGAGAGAGAGAGAGAGAGAGGGAGGGAGAGAATGGGTGCGCCAGGGCCTCCAGCCACTGCAAACGAATTCCAGATGTGTGTGCCCCCTTGTACATCTGGCTAACATGGGTCCTGGGGAATTGAGCCTTGAACCAGTGTCCTCAGGCTTCACAGGCAAGTGCTTAACCGCTAAGCCATCTCTCCAGCCTTACAAATTATTATTATTATTATTGTTATTATTTTTGGTTTTTCGAGGTAGGGTTTCACTCTGGTCCAGGCTGACCTGGAATTAACTCTGTCATCTCAGGGTGGCCTTGAACTCATGGCGATCCTCCTACCTCCGCCTCCCGAGTGCTGGAATTAAAGGCGTGTGCCACCACGCCCGGCTAACTCTACAAATTATTTTTTATCTGTAGATGTTGTTATAATATTTTAGACACAGAACAAAAGAACAGACAAATGTGTTCGTATACAAGGTTGGCTACGCTATTCATTATACAGAGACTGGTTAGAATGAGCTTTATGACCCTGGCTAGATTCCCTGCTCTTGTATTTCAACAGTTCTCAAGCATAACTCAGGAACCTAACCCTTACTTATTCTTTGATTGGAAATATCTCTATCACTTCTTCTAAGGCTCATGGTCCATTGAGGAAGAGGTGGTGGAAAGAATGTAAGAGCCAAAGGTAGGGTAGGACTCCTTACATCATGTTCCTCCAGACACAAAATGGCCTCTATATGCATGACCTCTCAGTGCGTAACACTACCTGCACAAGACCGTCATAATAGGAGGAAAAGATGATGACATCAAAATAAAAGAGAGGCTGACTGAGATGGGGAGGGGATATGATGGAGAGTGGAGTTTCAAAGGGGGAAGTGGGGGAGGGAGGGAATTACCATGGGTTATTGTCTACAATTATGGAAGTTGTCAATAATAATAAATTAATAAAAAGAAAAAATAAAGAAAAACAGCTCTCTCATATAAGTATGGGCAGGATGACAGTTTTTCTTTAAAAATCCTTAGTGGAAATAGCTTAAATTGCTATACATATTGACAAAAGGACAAAAGCTTCCCAGTCCCAAGATGGTTCTCTTCTAGATAACCCCAAACCTCAAATAATTAATATAAAGTCATTTCTCTTGAATAATATGAAGTCATTTCTCTCGACTTGCAACTTTCCTGCTCAGTTAGCAGAGAGAGAAAATTGTTATTTGTTCAGTGACAGTGTGGTGGTTGTATAAATGTGATGTACAAACCAAACACATAAATAGTATTTCAGATATGGGAATTGTTGAGGTCCCTGTTGATTATTGTATAGATACGAGACATTCTAATGGAATTGCTTCTTAATTACAGAACTCTATTTGATAGCCATGAAAAAAAATTAGATTGGACAGTATTGATTCTCACAATTCTGTTCCTCTTTAGGGATATTGTGAGCTGGCAAAACACATACAGATGGGCAGACAAGACTGCTTAGTTTGCCCTCTGCTGAATTTGATCAATAGGAACCTAATTCTGTATCAAAGAGTAGTGGCTCTGTTAATTTAGGCCTGGGAATCTCATCATTAGATATACCTAAGAATACCTAAAATATTTTACTTGAGATAAAAATTGCATATAGGCATTTTTTCAATGAAACTTTTTTTCTTAAAATATTTTATTTTTACTTATTTATTTGAGGGGGAGTGGACAATGGGCACACCAGAGCCTCCAGCCACCGCAAACAAACTCCAGACATATGCATCCCCTTGTGCATCTGGCTTATGTGGATACTGGGGAATCGAACTAGGGTCCTTAGGATTCTCAGGCAAGTGCCTTCACCGCTGAGCCATCTCTCCAGTCCTAAAACTGTTTCCTTTAACTTCTTATAGAACATCATGCAAAGTGTTTCTTAGACTTATTTTCTTTCAGTACGAATGCTAAGATGGGGAGGGCTGAAGGGATGGCTCAGTAGTGAAGGCACTTGCCTGTAAGCCTTAATGACCCAGGTTCAATTCTCCAGTACTCATGTAAAGCCAGATGTACATGGTGACACATGCTTCTGGAGTTCCTTTGCAATGGCTTGAGGCCCTGCCACACCTATTCATTCTCTCTCTCTCTGTCTTTCCTTGCAAATAAATAAATAGAATTAGAAAAGAAAAAGAATGCTAAGAGGGCCTTACCTACTGACTTCAGTTGCTAGTGGATGAATCCACTTATATAATTCTTCTAGCTAACTTGTGGGCTTTGGTACTGATGCGCATCATTTTAGGGGAAAATAAGATTGAATGGAGAACCGTATGGCCTACTTGCACGACAGTGTTTTGCCCTTTCATTGTGCTCCAGGCCAATGGGTCTCTGTGTTGTGTTTACTGCAGTCTTAAAATTTATTCACTCAGAAAGCATTTACTGAGCCCAAACTCTGCTCAAGGGTCGTTAGTCAGCAGTAACCAGGAATGAAGAAAGTTCTATATGGTAGGAAAGCCAGATTATGTTTTTGTGGTTTAAGAATCTATTCATATAATTCTATTCAGGGTGAAGAAAAATTAGGTAAAGTGTATGGGACGACTGATATAGCTGATGAATGATGCGTCTATTTTATGACAAAACACCCAGTGTAGTATTCCTGTTCCATTCTTTGAATGGGGCCGTATCTCTGGATACTAATATAAAGTTCTGGCTCACTCACAGGAGTGCTTATGGATGAGCAAAGTCTTGGCAAGAATCAGCCCTTCAGAGCCAAGGTGCTCCGGCTCTGACCTGCCTCTCCTTGTATAGCATTGGAACAGGTTCTCAGAAATGGCCCTGCAAAATCGCTTATATTGGTCAGGTTCTCAACACAAGAAAGAGAAAAAAAAGCAAGTGATCTTTAAATTGCAGTTTGAGATTTGAAATTCCCGAAACATATTTCCATTTTCTGCTCTATGAATTCCAGGGGAGCTGGGGCATTATTAAAACCAGCAGGGAAAGGACACTGATAAAAATGAAGAGGCTTGTGAGACAGGGGTGATGAGAAAGGAGAGCATTTATAATTTGTAATTGGTCCTGGTAGAAAGACCCTGGCACCTGCGCGTCAGCTACCCTCTGAAATTGTAACGCACATTCATCTGATTTCCCTCATCTTATCATAAATAAGGACAAAAGCATAAGTTCATTTCTATAGGAATTCACAAAGAGCGAGAGAAGGCTCCTCTAGTTCTGAACTCAAAAGATAAGAATGACCTCAAAAGAGAGCTACCAAGATCACCCTGGAATTGCTGATAGTGAAGAGTATCTTGGGGCTGAGGAAATGGCTCAGCAGTTAAGGTGTTTGCCTGCGAAGCGTAAGGACCCTGGTTCAATTCCCCAGGACCCATGTAAGCCCGGTGCACAAGGGGGCACAAGCATCTGGAATTCATTTGCTGGAGGCCCTGGTGTTCCTATTCTCCCTCTCTCTCTCTCTCTCTCTCTGTCTTTGCCTCTTCCTCTATCTCATTCTCTCTCTCAAATAAATAAATAATAAAAAAGATTGTCTTGGTCATGATATGGAAAAATTAAAACCACACTGATTCCAGGGTAGAACGGGAAGGAATATGTGCAGATCTGAAAATCCAGGTATAATCCGAAGTAGGTCATTTAATACCGTTGACATGAGGACTAAGCATGCTGATTTGTGCTCTTGCAGTGTGTTTTCCCTTCATACCTCTGGGATAAAGGATCTTCTTCATCCTCCTGTCTTTCAATGGTTCTTGGCAGCAGTGCATCTGCGTCCCCTTCCTCAAAATGGATGCCCTCCAAGCTATCTAGATGTTCAGTGCTGTTCACATTTACCTTTAAAACCTTAAAATTATAAGTGAATAATGGTCTAATTACAATCTGATTTAATTAACTATGTGCATTTGAAATTTGGTGTTTAAAAGTTGTAGGAGTGGTTTGAAGTTTGACCTGAGAAATATTTTGAAAGGCTTTTTGCTTGGTTCTCCTTGCAAGTGTAATGATGATTAATGAACAAATTGGTTTACTTTAAATACTTCTGAGTGCCTAAACTCACTATACTGTAGTTATTAAAAAACAAGAGTTTCATTAGAATGTTTCATTTGGAGCTCAAGACAGAGCTAAGATATTATATATGAAATAATAACTAAAAATAATTTCTGAGAAGGAATGTAGGTTTTCCCATAATTAAACTATCGTTTGTTTTTTGAAAACTCAGTTCAGTGACATTGCTAATCTCTGTGAGCAGAAAGCAAACCCTGCAATGGACAGAGAAGTCTGACTTCTCACCAACGTACATTTGTGGTGAATTAAACTCATTAAACGAGCTCCCAAACCTCCTAGTCTCGTGTCTCCACCTCACAGATGTTGGGATTACATGCATGTATGTCTGTATCTGACTGTAGCTTTTCTAATTCTTATGTTGGTGACAGTTTTCGGCAAGGGCAAATGGTTCTTCCTTCATCTTAGGTTTTCCTTCCCAGGGCTCATGAATAAGATGTTACAATGTTTTGTATATTGAATTGTTTTATCTTCTCTGTGCTGTCCGGTTTAGGAAGCACCTTGGTTCTTTCAATGTTACAAGCAGCTGAAGGGTTGAGGTATAGCTCAATGAGAGAACTTGTGCTTGGCACATAGCAGCCCTTGGCTACCATCCCAGCGCCATGCTGATGCATGCAAGTCTATAATCTGGACCTGGGTTAGCTCAATCACTGGCGTGGTCTACATATCCTCGAAGACTGGTTGCTGTAAGTTATTGCAGATACATTTGTTTCATATCTGAGGAATACATGTGCATTGTGCTATTTTCTTTTCTTTATTTATTTAGTTATAATGAGCAAGAGGGGGAGGAGAGAAAGAGAGAGAGAGAGACTACAAATGGGCATTCTAGTGTGTCCAGCCACAGCAATTGAACTCCATATGCATGCACCACTTTGAGCATCTGGCTTTACATGGATACTAGGGAATCAAAACCAGGTCATCAGGCTTTGCAAGCAAATGCCTTTAATCACTGAGGTATCTGTCCAGCCCCAAGTTATTTTTTTCCTTTTTCTTTTTTTTGTATAAAGTATGTGTGATATGATGTGTCACATGTGATGTATGCACATGTATACATAGATGAGTGCACATGCATAGGGAGGCCAAAAAAAGAATTTTGGGTGCCCTTTTCAATGGCTCATCTGCATACTTCCTTGAGATGGAGGTCTCTCTTTCAACCTGGAGCTGCCAATTTTGACCAGCAAACCCCAATAAATTCTCTGCTTTCTGCTCCCCATCAGAAAGGGTTATAGACATGTGTAGCCATGTCCAGTTTTTTCCCTAGCTTCTGAGGAATCAACTTTGGCAGTCTCACTCATTCTCAGCCCCACATGCATAAATGGCAAATGCTCTTAATGGCTGCGCCACTTTCTCGGCCTTTGATATTGATTTTTGATACCTTTATTAATAGTAATAAATCCAGGAAGTCATTATCTTAAGTAACAGTGAGTTAACTAGTCTGACTCTAATTTCTACTTGCAGGCAGCTTTTGATAAGGGACACATGCATGGCAGGGTAGCATCCTGGAAGAGACCTACTTGACTATTCTCTGTTTCAGTGGTGAAGTTCAGAGTGAACTGTTCAGAGAGTGGATGTGGGCTGGACATCTCTTGCCAAGTACAAGCTGCCTGGGGTCTGAAATGAAAAGAAAATCATTAAGAGTGCAATGGAACGACTCACTGTAGGCTTTTAATTATCAGAGATTTACATAAGCAATGCTACAAAATGGGAGATCCACCCAATTAAATGACAGTAAATTTGCTTTGCTGCAGAACTCAATAATTTACATCTTAGTTTCCCTGCATTGCATTAATTACTGATTTGGTAGCAGATAAAGAAAAGCGTCTGGGTAAAAGTTAACCTACATGTATTCAAATTAACTCCAGAGATAAAGTTATCTTGTACCTATCCACTCATTTATTCAGTATACTTATTTTCAAGGCATGGGGGATGAATGGGCATATAAACAGATATGACCAGCTTCATATCTGTCAAAAGCCAACAGTCCTGCTAGGGTGATTAATGTGTAAGTAAAAGGAATGCTGCATTATAATATGACAATAAAATATGTTTAAATTATTTAATAAGGACAATATACCCACATTAAAATTAGTATGTTGTTTACAAGATATTGTGAACATAAAAACTGAGTCAATACTAGTAACATACCCAGCTGGCATTTCACTAATATCCAGGTTACACAAGAACATGTTTTCTAATGGGTACAAATAAGACATTCAAGTAGAAAACCAGGAAAATATTTAAAAAGGGAAATACAGACATATGGGAGTTGGTAAAATGACATGGTTAGTCAGTGAAGTGAGAATTAAAAACATAAAATGAGGTAACTTTATATACCCATTCGTGAAAACAACCAAACTAAAAACAGTCTTGCGAAGGTATGAGAGCATCAGATAATCCAATTCAATCACGATATTTCTCAGGACCTTTAAACATTTTCACACCTGTGGTTCAAAACACTACTTTTCAACATATATTATGATAAACTCTTTCACACTACTATACAGAAATGTCCATAGTGCCATAGTTTGTAAGAGATAAAACACAGATACAAGGTAGAGGCTTGAAGTGTAGGGTGACATAAGAAGTTATGTCTTGGAGACGGAACCAATTTTCTAGAAATTGCTGTGCACTTAAGGAGTGGTGTTATCGCCAGTTGGTAAGTACTATGATGGTAAGAGAAGTAGAATGGTTTCTAGGACCAGATTTGGGCAATTATGTGAATAGTGATGCTATTGGTTAAGATAGTTTTTCTAATCACTGTTATATTATTTTATTTTTTAATTATTATTATTGTTATTATTTTGGTTTTCTAAGGTAGGGTTTCACTGTATCTCAGGCTGACCTAGAATTCACCATGTAGTCTCAGGGTGGCCTTGAACTCATAGTGATCCTCCTACCTCTGCCTCCCAAGTGCAGGGATTAAAGGCATGAGGCACCATGACCAGCTGTTATATTATTTTAAATGACAAAGGAATAGGTTCCCAGAGAAGCTTCTTATATCCTTTGATAGATTTGAAGACAGTCTATGTCTTTTCATTTGAGCCATAATAAATATGCAATGTTAGTAAGGTCCTTGATACAATATCACACACACACACACACACACACGCACACACACACCACAATCCAATAGAAGGCTGGGAGAGAGAGAGAGAGATTAGCAAAATTTAGAAAGTAGGTAGCACCAAGCATTAGTTTTAAGGTTTAGATGGGGACTCATCCATTTGTAGGTTATGTAGACACTGATAATATTATTCTGGAGAACAACATTAGGAATGTGTATAATTGGACCTCAAGGGGATGGAGAAATTGCTTAGTGGTTAAGGCACTGGCCTGTGAAGCCTTAGGACCCAAGTCCAATTCCCCAATAACCATATTAGCCAGATGCACAAGGTAGTGCACGTGTCTGGAATTTGTTTGCAGTGGCTGGAACACCTGGCACACCCATCCCCTTCTTCTCTTTCTAATAATGTAAAAAAATAAAATATTAAAAAAATAAGCTGGGCCTCATGACCCTGTGACTCCATTACTAGGTGGGAATCCCTGGAAAACTTCTATGTATTTTGTACCAGGAAATGTTCATCACAATATTCTTAGCAGGAAATCATGGGAAATATTTCAAATCTCCATCAACAATAGAATTAAGAAACACATGGGGGCTCACTCACATGGTAAAACACAATAAGAAAATAAAACACTTAAATATGCCTTGTACTTTGACACTGATGCATCTTACAGGGACATTGTTGGGGGGTGATGAGAAATAATCCTCTGGTCATTCATAATGCATCATTTATGTAAAGACCACAACGTTTAATGCTTTAGAAATCAACTCACAGGCAGCAAAACAGACGTTAAGTTCAAGGAGGGAATGAGAATGTGAATACCAAACAAGGTGTGAATATCAAAATAGGTGTTGGAGCAACTAAAAGATCCTAAGGCAAGGCCTTGTACTTCTGAACACAGCTGATGTTGACAGAGGTGCTCACGCTGTGTAATTCTTTTTTTTTTTTCTTTGAGGTAGAGTCTCACTCTAGCCCAGGCTGACCTGGAATTCACTATGGAGTCACAGGATGGCCTCGAACTCAGGGCAATCCTCCTACCGCTGCCTCCCGAATGCTGGGATTAAAGGCGTGTGCCACCACGCCCAGCATGCTGTGTAATTCTTTATATGGTGATTTGAATGAAATGCCCCTTATAGGCTCATGCATTGTGAATACATGGTCCTTAGCGGTGACACTTTGGTAAAGTTTGGGGGCCTTTGGAAGTTGGAGACCTGCTAGAAGAGGTGTGTGTTGCTGGGGGCAGGCTTGGGGGTAATATCACACATCTCCAAGCCCAGTACTTAGACTGCTTCCTTCCTTCTTCTGTGGGGATGTGATGTCCGACTGACTCTCTGCTGCTTCATCTATGCTTTTCCTTCTATGATTAAACTTGCCACTTGCCCTCAAAACTACATACACAAACACACAGAAAAAAAAAAGAAAAACAAGTCTGGAGAGATGGCTTAGTAGTTAAGGTGATTGCCTGTGAAACTAAAAGACCCAGGTCGATTCCCCAGTGCCCATGGTAGCCAGATGCAAATGGTGGCACATGCATCTAGAGTTTGTTTGTAATCGCTAGAGTCCCTGGTGTGTCCACTCATCCTCTTTCTCTCCCTCTTTCTCTAATAAATAAATAAATAATTTTAAAACCCAAAAAACAGAAATAAGCCCTTTTCTTCCATAAGAAGCTTCTGGGGGAGGGGTATATTATCCCAGCAGTGAGAAGGTAACTGTTACAATGTACATATCTTTTATATACATTATGATCTATATGTTGTATTCAATAAAAAAAGAAATGAGACAATAAAGCATCATATTAGCAATGCTACCTCAGAGCCATAGAATTATATATGATTTACACTTTTTCTTTGAAATTTTGTTTTCAAATTAGCATGATAATCTAATTTCCGATATTCTCTCATGAAGATCTGTCATCTCCACTAATATTACAGTCATTGTGCTATAGGTTAAGGCTTCAGAATCTGTCTTCCACAACCGAAAATTTGTACAGTGGTCATCAACTCACTTCCCTTCTTCCACCACCCTGGAAATCACCGTTCTGTTCTGTTTCCATGACTTTGACTTTTAGATTGTTCATTTTAAGTGAAGTCATGTATTGTTGGATTTTTCTGTGTCTGGCTGATTTTAGAATAATCTCCTTCAGTTTCATTCATGTTGCTATACATGTCAGGATTTCCTTCACTTTTTAGGCAACTAGGAAGGAAGAAAGGAAGAGGATAGGGGAGGGGGCAGAGAAGAAGAGAAAGAAGGAAGGAGGAAAGGAGGAAACTGAGGTAATGCCTATGTTGTTAAGTAGTTTGATTATAATGATCATTTCATAATGTATATATATATATATATATATATATATATATATATATATATACACATACATATGTCAAAACATCAGGCTGTGCACTGTAAATCCATGTGATTCCCCCTTGTCAATTATACTTACTAAAAGTCAATAATTACATGGAGCACATTATAATTTATGAGCTGGAGAAATTCTGATAGGCGAAGTACAAGTGTCGCATATGAAAATGTCATGGTCATAGCAGAGGAAGGTGGTGGTCCCATGAGTAAAATTCAATTTTTCTTTCTTTTTTTAAAACTTAGTTTTGTACTCAGTGAATACAGTCAAGTTGGTACCATTGTTAGCCTCCTCCCTGACCTCGCCCCCCCCCCACCGCAGGGGCCCTCGTTACTGGGGAACATGGGTCGTGCATTGTGGGGTTAGCCATCAGTTATGGGTAGGAGGAAATGTCTCTGTGTGTCATGACCCAACGTGTGGCTCTGACATGCTTTCCGCCACTTCTTCTGCAAATTTCCCTGAGCTATGTTGAGTTCGTTTTAGGTCTACTTTAGTGATGAGGTCTTGAGAGCCTCTGTGTCTCTGGATATCTGGTTTGGAAGGAGTTGATTGTTCTCTGTGTTGATCTCCTTCACCCTTGTGCTGGTACCCGGTTCACCAAGAAAACAGGACTCTTGCTTGTTTCCTCAATTATCCTTAGTTTCAGCTGGGGGCCTTTTGAGGTATGATGGGGTGGTTCTCTCCTTGGGAGCTGTGTCTATCTGAAAAAGAGAAGCAAATTCTCCGATGGAGAACAGTTTTTCTTTACTTTTGAGCAACATACTCTCTATAAAGCAATCTAGCTCGTCTGCATAGTGGCAAATGGAAGGCCAACTGTCATTCCAATGGGAGGCTCTAAAGGCCATTGAAGCAACCGCCTTTAACTGTTGAGCCATGGAAAATAAAGGCATTGGTCCTTTGAGTTATCGTCATTCCTTCTCTAGTTCAATGACTATTTTTGTTTTTGGTATGTGTGTATGTTCACGCAGAAAGGTGTACATATGTTTACATATGGACATTTGTGAGTGTGTGTGTGTGTGTGTGTGTGTGTGTGTGAATCAGAGGACGACTTTCGGGTTGATCCTTATCCCCCACCTCATTGGAGGCAGGGTAACTCCTTGTTTGTGGTTCACTTGTCAGTTCACCAGACTGTTTGGTCCTAAGACTTTCTAGAAACATCTTCTCCTCACTTCCCACCCTGCTGTAGATGTGCTAGGATTACATAAATCCATGGTTTAAGTTGAGTCTGGGGACTTGAACTCAGGAGTTCATGCTTTCAAGGCAATTGTTATATCCACTGAGCAATCTCTCCAGCTCTAAATCACTTTTTAATTAATACTTTTAAGTATTTGTATGATGTATTTTTGATCATAATCATCTCCCATTACCTTTCCATTCACCTCCACCAAAGAACTCAAAGTAGAAGAGAGGCTTGGTGGGAAGACGTGGGTCTATCTCAAATTTTGATTATATTTCTGGACTCCTTTTTAAAAAGTATTTTATTTTTATTTATTTATTTACTTATTGGACAGAGAAAGAGGGAGAGAGATTGAGAGAGTCTAGCTTACGTGGGTCCTGGGGAATCTAACCTGGGTCCTTTGGCTTTGCAGGCAAATGCTTTAACAGCTAAGCCATCCATCCAGCCCCATCTGGACTCCTTTTAAGTGGGAGCAAAGCTCTAGAGCACAGCCATTTAACACTAGGACTAGTGACAAGATCTCAGGACAACTTTCAGGAAAGCCACATTAGCACTCGGCCCCATCCTCTCCTTAAACCCATCCTGAGTCCTACTTCTCTTTAATTAGCCTCATAGGAAAAGAGAAGCAAGATCATGCTGCAAAAATGAGCTATTTTTGGAATTCTCATTATTCTTTTATAATTGTGCTCCTGGTCATTTTTTATCTTTACCTCAGTAGGGTTTCTAATAAAAACTAGAGGCTAGACATGTTTAATTCATCTAGCTTATTCTGTGTAAAAGATGGTGCTCACACAACATCAATGCATAGGGCCTGGTCATTTTCCTTAAAAAGCCTATAATTCATAGGACAAATAGCCATTCAAGAATAACAATCATGACAGCTGGAGAGATGGCTTAGCGGTTAAGTGCTTGTCTGTGAAGCCTAAGGACCCTGGTTCGAGGCTCAATTCCCCAGGACCCACGTTAGCCAGATGCACAAGGGGCGCATGCGTTTGGAGTTCGTTTGCAGTGGCTGGAGGCCCTGGCGCGCCCATTCTCTCTCTCCCTCTCTCTCTATCTGCCTCTTTCTCTCTCTGTCACTCTCAAATAAATAAATAAAAAATAACAAAAAAATTTTAAAGAATAACAATCATGAGCCTGGCATGGTGGCGCACGCCTTTGATCCCAGCACCTGGGAGGCAGAGGTAGGAGGATCACCATGAGTTCAAGGCCACCTTGAGGCTACATAGTGAATTCCAGGTCAGCCTGAGCTAGGGTGAGACCCTACCTCAACCCCCCCCAAAAGAAGAATTACAATAAATTATAACATATTATGATGACAATATCAATAATTTAGCATCCCTTGAGCAATAACCACTTTTCACTGACAGCCTCTCTAATCCTTAATAGCCTTCAAATTCTATGCCTACTGTTTGATACAATTTTTTTTATTAAGTAGAAACTTTGAATGGACACATCATGTGTTGGTAGGATCATCTCCCTCCTCCCTGCCCTGCCCCCATTCAGCTGAGGACTCTCCTCACTGGGATTGCTGGTATTCTCCAGGGAGATGTGGTTTAGGAGATGTGAGAGCAGCAGTCAGTCATTGTAAGCAGGGGTGGGGGGCAATGACTCTGGACATTCCTTTCCATTCTGTGGTTCTTAAAATCTTTCCACCCCCTCTTCTGCAAAATTCTGTGAGCTGTGTTGGGTGTGCTTTAAGTCTACTGTAGCATTGAGCTTTTAGCAGCTTTTGGATTTCTGCTTCGGTACGTTTTGAGTGTCCTCAGTGTTTGTCTCTATCGTTCTGGTGCTGGTTGTCAGGCTGGTGTCATTCTTGGTCGTCTCAGAAACTCCTCTGTGGTTTCACCTGGGCCCTGGCTGATGTGCTAGGAGTGGTTTATCTCCTCTGTTCTCGCTGCCTTTTGAAAAATAAAAACAGATTCTTCAAAGGAGAATGAGGTCAGCATAGGTTAAATGGGATAAGTCTTACAAACTGAGAGAGAGATTTTGATGGGTGTAGTCTCTCTTTTGGTCAAAAACTAGTGGGAGCTTCTCAGTGGAGTCCATGATCTTGGTCTCCATAGGATTCTGACTCAATTTCCAGTTCTAGCTATGGGATCTTTTCCACTGAGCGGCTCTCTTAGCCAATCTGAAGGCCACTGGTTACCCACCTAGGCTGGGTGCCACTATTGTACACCTGTGTACATCTTGTCAGCCTTGTTAATTTCTATCGCAGTATTCCCTGCTAGCTCACAAGGTTGTTGGTTGCTTTCTCCCACCAGCTTATGTAGTGCTTTTCAGCACTATAAGGGTAGACCATCTGGGAACTGGCTTCCTTCCAGATTCCAGCTGAATCTCTCAATATTATATGTGGGCAGAATGTAGTGACATCCTTTTTGAAGATCAGGAAATGGAGGTAAAGAGGAAAAAAAATCAAATGTTCTAAGTTCAAAGACTACTAGACGACATAGTCAAAATAAAAGAGACCAAGGAGCCCAACTCCTGACCCAGTGTCTCCCTCCATGATACACATGAAATTCATTTCCACTGTGAAATAAATCAGTGAGCAAGGTAAACTTAGGACAGGCTGTGAAGATCATGATCAAGTTTCCAGTGGAAGACCTGGTATTCAGGTGGACCTCATTGAATTCTCAATTCTGGCATAGGGAATGCAGTCAGTGTTACTCAGCGCTGTGTTTCTTTATGTTGACAACCATGGGTACTGTTTTTCTAATGACTACAACATCGTTTTCTTTAAACATACCTCATTGTTGACTTTTCCAAGAAGCTATTTGCATTTTAAAATGCCAGAAATTTCTGCAAATCATCTTAGATGAGAATATCAAACTTCAGTTAAAGCAGAAGACACCTTGTGCTTGCAAATAAGGGTATGAATGTTGTGGGCACCAGGAGTGGTTGGGCACATTAAACAATTATCTATATACATATATGTATATATATATGCATATATATATGTATGTATGTATGCATATATATATATATATATATATATATATATATATAAGAAAATTGGTTTTATTACACTGAAATAAATTTGAATAATAACACATAAATTGAATGGGTAGAATAGCACTCGCTTTGGCAGCACATATACTAAAATTAGAACAATACGGAGAGGATTAGCATGGCCCCTGTGCACGGATGAACTGATGGAACATTTATTCAGTGATATAACTGAATTGCTTGATGTGGACACTTGAATTTTATTTGGCATTCAGCAGCATGCACACACACAAATGCAGGTGTATACCTTCTCATCAATCCCATCTCCTTTGTGTGCAGAGGCAAAGAGGAAACTGCAAGTACAATGTAAAATCTATGTTTGAAGGATAGCTCCCATCATCTCAGTCCACCCAGCACTCACCTGTGGGGCATGGTGTTAACACTGCAAACAAACAAACAAAAAAATCTACTGTATAGATGCTATGCAGCCCTGTGCATAGAGGCTGTGGAAACCATCGTTTAGAATTTTGGACTTTAAGAAGTTGAAATCTTTATTTTGGATCTTTTGGCATTCAACAGATAATACAGTAGCTCACAGGAAGAAAGACATGACTTCACTGAGCTAAAAACAAAACAAAAAAAAGACCACGTTAGACGACTTTTCTATATTAATCTCCTTCAAGAAAGCCAGTAAATACTTTCACCACCAGCTTCCTTATTGTTCATTCATGTCTTTGACTAAAGAAAAGAAATGTTTGCTAATGGAAGAAACAAAACATTTACCCCATGCTGTGCTTTTCTTTTGGCAAGGGCCAATGTGGCAAGGAGATTTTTTTTTTCCTCTCTCATAAAACTGTTTACATGAAACAGTGGGAGAGAGCTAAAGAATAACAGTTTTGCTGGAGGTTGTCTGGATGGAGTCTTCAATTCCCATACATGCTTTGTAATGCAGATTTCATTGAAAATGGTCTTGCATCTGCACCTTAAATACATTTTAGAATTATTTTACCATGAAATTAGTTTTCTCCGTCATTGGCTTAGTTGAATCCCCCCTTTTTTGATCAATGCTGGGGAATTAAAGATAAAGCTCTGGCTGCACATGCTATTTTGGGGAGTTCCTATCAAAAATCCATCCTGCTTCGGGCCCGTGTGCATGGAGAGGCAGGCTATTACCATGATGGAATAACTCAGTGTCCTCAACTTTGTACCTTGAGGCTGGGTTTTCTACTTTTGACTTCTCCAATGGCTCATATTTGTATAGGAATTAACCTCAAAAGAGTAAGAAAGGCGTTTGAGGAGGAAATGTATCCCAGAGCTCAGTTGCAACGAATGCAGTAGCCCGTGTTGAAAATTTACGAATCAACCAATACCTCAGGTTTCAGAAATCAGACTAAGAGACTAGTTGAAGGTGACGTCATTGGTCACATAGGAAGGGATGGCGGTAGAGATGGTGGATGAGGTGGTGGTGTTGATGGCAAAGGTTATAGAAGGACGCATGATGGCTGTGTTGAAGGTGAGAGTGATGGTGGTAGTAGAGTTAGTGCTGGCAGTGATGGTGTTGAAATTGGTGATGTTGGTTACAGTGGTGGTTGTAATAAATACAGTGATATGAGGGGGCATAGCCATGGCTGAAAGCAGTCCAATAAAGGTTCTGATAGTGGTTTGCATGACACTTTTACCTACTGCACACCAGTTATTTCACAACAGGTTCTCTTCCCACTTTCATTTGACCTTGTCTCTGAAACTATAATAATAATTAGGGAAGCCTTTCTTGAACCAATAATGCTACATACATATAGATGACCCTTCAAAGCCAACAAAATAAATTCTAAATTATTTGTTTAGTATACCTTCAGTGGCCAAGGGAAACGAAAGCCGTAAAAGGAAGCCAGCCTTGTAATTTAATCGTATTAAGTCTTCCCACATTTACTTCCCCTCTCACTGTTGTACCTGGGAGAATAGTCTCTGTGTCACTGTTAGTTGGCACATTTTTTTTTATTCTACGCTTTGAAATATGAATCTATTATAAAGGATCGTGTTGGTGAGGCATTGGGGATGAATAAGTTAGGAATAGTAATTAGTTTTCAGACATTTCTTTTGAGGATGGCGATGGATTTTTTCCCCAAAATAATTTCCTCTCGAGCAGTTGGTTTATAATCATAGTTTAGTTTGACTAAATTTGCACATTCTGAATGGACTGCCTTTATCTTCTTGACACACTATTTCCCACTTCCATTGTACCTCTCCTTCTGCTCATTCTTCCCCACAAAAAGATATCCTCTTCAAGATATGTCAGCCCATGACATCTATTCCTCATGGCTACAATGTGGAGCCTATTCCGCTCAAGCAAACAAAAACAAACAGTGATCCAGACTTCCATTCCCATACCGTTCTCATCTCTCCCATTGCTATGCTTCTTGAAAATACTGCATGGATTGCCTTGTTTCTATTTTATCACCCATTTCTTTAAAATTTTTTAAATTTATTTATTGTTTGCAAGCAAAGAGAGATAGACATTTGCACACCTGGGGCTCCAGTCACTGCAAATGGAGTCAAGATGCATACACCACTTTTTGCATCTGGCTTTATGTGGGTACTGGGGAATCAAACTCTGGTCATTATACTCTGAAGACAAGCACCTTAACTGCTGATCCATCTCTCCAGACCACCATCCATTTCTTTAACCCACCATCATCTTACATCTGCCCTAACCAATCCATTAACATGTCTCTCAAGGGCTGGAGGGATGGCTTAGTGGTTAAGGCATTTGCCTGTAAAGCCAAAGGACCCAGGTTCAATTCCCCAGGACTCACGTTAGGCAGATGCACAAGGGGGCTCATGCATCTGGAGTTCGTTTGCAGTGGCTGGAGGCCCTGGGTGTGCCCATTCTCTCTCTCTCTCTCTGTCTCTCTTCCTCTTTCTTTATCAAATAATTAAATAAAAATAAAATATATAAAAATGTCTCTCAATATTAGCAGCACCTCTTATTGCTCAAGGACAGTCATTTGTTTGATTTCTTACTGGCTGCGAAGATAACATTTGACCCTATTGATTTGTGGTAGCTTGAATGCAAAGCATATTCCACAGCCTCCAGAGTTTGTGGTGAAGTCTCACACTAAATCCCAGCTGGTAGGGCCTTTGGGAGGTAGAGCCTTGTTGAAGCAGTTGTGCCATTGGGGGCTGGACCTTGAGGTTTATTCATCTAGCCTTATTGGGTGTTAGCTAGTTAGCTCTCTTGCACTACCTTCCTAATGATGTGGAGATATGTCCCAGGCTTCCTCCTCAGGCCTGATATTCTTTTCCCATCATGTTGAAACTTCCCCTTAGAACTTTAAACTCTTTCCCCATCATAAGTTTCTTCGGGTCAATTGTTTTATGCCAGCAACAAGCAGGTAACTATTACATGATTGTACCTTCTTAGAGAAAGTACTCACCTGGGAACCTCCCATTTATTTTGAGGGAGTTTCAGCTTAACAAATTATTCAAAGATGATTTTCTGGACCTCTCTAAGTATAGCAAATACACTGTATCTATTTACTTGTGAGTTAGAAACTGGTTTGCCATGCCTCTTTGTTTACAAATGAATTTCCTCTGTACCCTTGTTGCCTAGCATATATAGGGCCCAGAGTAGATGTGAATTTTCCTAATTTCTTTTGGTTTCAAGTAAAGGGAACTTTCTTGAGTGTAAGCAAAAGGGGAAATTGATTGTTATGATTCAAAATTACATCTTGGGTCAAAAGGCAGGAAACGCCGCCAGGCCCTGGGGGACAGAGAATAGAAAGAGACAGCTGCAGGAACCAAGACCATTTATCTAGGATGTCCTCTGTCTACAGGGGTCAAATAACTACCAGCTTCTGCTTCTTTCTATATTTCAGCCATTTTTTTCTCCTCTATAAATAAGCTTTCCTTCTTTAGTTTTTTTTTTTTTTTTTTTTGATGGGAAATTAGAGGCTAAACCCATGTCCAGGGTCTTGTACACATAAGGGGACGCTTGACCATGGAACTACACCCTCTCTCCAGTTTTCCTTCTTGTTGGCTTTTCTTTCCTTCTTCTAAATCTGTACATACTCAGCTCCATGCCTCCACACAGGGAGTCAGAGAAAAGCAGTGGAATCGTGGCCCCCTGGACTACCCGTTAAGGGTGATACGGGCCACTTACAGAAGATGGACCGTGAGCCAGGCAGACACGATCTGCCTACTTCACTTAAAAGTCCGGCGTGTGACTGAGCAGTCTTCTCTCATTTCCTTACACAAGCTAAACCCTCAAAAAGAGAAAAGTGATTTTATCTAGAGTCATTTCAACATGCCTGGACACTTTCCTTATGAGCACAGTGGTATATGTTGACCCTACCAAAAGAGCTTATTTTATCTGAAATGACTTCCTAATGGAATCTGTGTTGACGGTCCCCTTGCGTTTGATCGGGAGGCAGTAGTGGGGATGTAGGGAAAGGGGGTCGGTAATTATGCTACTCAGCACTTACTACCATAATAAACTGAATCCCAGAGCTCAAGGACTTACAACCGGTGTTTATTTCGCTGAATAGTGGGTATTTAAAAGGCGATGTTCTGATGATTTTCTTTTTCTTATTGCTGAGCTGCATTGGTTTGGTAATTCAGACTTGGCTCTGAGCCTCCCAGGTCCTGGAGGGATAGGGGCTACTTGGGGCTTGCTCCTCACAGGCCATGTGTGTAATCATGGCTGCTTCGGAGAAGTGGCAAGTCACCTCCACCTATATCCTATCATTTCAATCAAGAGATGAGGGTAGGCTTAGCGTCAGTGTGGTGGGGGATGCATTTCAACCCAGCGCTACTGTTCACCTGTCAGCCAGAACTGGAAGAAACATCATGTCTGTTGTTGTCCTAAACTGTTTATTTCCATGATTTTTTTGGTTTTCTACATCAAGTTCAAAATCTTAAGCAAGGAATGATAGGCAGGTCTTGCTGATCTGTCTGGCCATAGCTCATCTTAATTTGATATCATTATGTACTGTTTACTTCTAGTCACAGTGACCCTCTGTCAAAATAGCATATTGTTTCTTATCTTCTAGGCGGCTGTTCTTTCTGACTTTCCTCCCCGTCTTTATCTGACTCCTTTTTGATCTTTAAAACTGAGGACCGGCGAAGGCTTTCTCCCAGGAGCCAGCCATGTTTTCTGGAAGCTCACATGAAGCGCCGCCTCTGTACTCCTGAACATCATCAACATTGTGTACTGCCTCTGGCCTTCCACTCATTAGTCTGTGCTTTTTGTTGTTGTTGCTTTCACGGGCCCTACAAATGGGAGTGGAAGTCCTTCAGGCATGTGTCGGCATTTAGCACCTTGTCTGGCCCTAGTAGGCACAGAGCCAATGATTGTGAAAGTATAGAAAGAGAATGATAAGACAAGACGGCAGAAAGAAGAAAGGAAAGGAATAAGAAAGAAAGAATGAAGGGAAGGTGGGGATAACTTATTCTCTGATTCATCCAGTAAGCTTCTGCTTGAAATATTTTATTTCTACAGTTAAGAAATAGTGGGCCTTAACCAATGTAGCATTGTTTGCTGAGCTCTGAAGCCATGATTATTTCATCTAGAACGCCCAGATACTTAGCACTATGACCACATTTGCAGAGTGTAAGTCCATTTCTCAATCAACTCTATCCTTCCCTACCTCCTTTTAAATATTTTATGGCTACTGTCTTGCCAAGCATATGTGCTTGAATATGGGTGGGTTTAATTACACAGGGACCACTCTTGCCCTGTCATTGATGGATACATAATTAAAGCCTGGATATGTCTAGAGAATACTAATAAAGAAATGGGGATTTCTCTATTTTTTAGTTCATTTTCTTATTAAAAATAAAAAGGTGATAAATGTCACCGGGTCCTAGTTCTTCCAAATTCCAGACTTGCATCAAAAGGAGCTTATCTGAGCACTCTTGCCAATGTTCTCTGGAACATGGGAGACTGCATGACACATCACGATAAATAACTGCTTGAAAAATAGATGCTGGCTTCTTTTAGAATGCATCTGTTATTTAAAAATAGGTAGAGAGTTTGACACACACCTGATTGCCTCTGAGATGGAATCCAAAGTGTCTGGCCTCACCAACTCTTCTGAAGAGGGGTCCCCTCATCTCACCTCTGTCTCTAATGGCACAGCTGGAAGTCAGCTCTACAGAGTCAGGGGACAATTACTCAGACTATGTGCCCTGCTCCTGGTAGGGACTTCACTTCTTGGCTTTTGCAGATGATGGATGGCACATTTTGTGAAATGTGATTTCTCTGGAATAGGGAGTTTGAGTCCAGAAAAAGGTTGGTCTTGGTCTTGGTTCCCATAGGACAGCCTAAGTGAGAATGGGGCTGGCACAAGTCAGGAGGTCCTGGAGGGAGGTCAGCAAGGAGATCTCATCAAGAACCAGTAAGATAATGTCAGTCAGGAATGTGCTGGCTGAAATTTACTCTTAACTGTGAAACTATGGTGTGTTTTCAGTGTGAATTTCTTTCTACTATGTGGGTTTTTTTATTATTTGGAGAGAGAGAGAGAGAGAGAGAGAGAGGCACACCAGGGCCTTTGCCACTGTAAACAAAGTCTAGGCACATGTGCCACATTGTGTATCTGGCTTGACATAGGTACTGGGGAATTGAACCAGACCACCAGATTTTGCAGGCAAGCATGATAAACTACTGAGCTATCT
Organism: Dipus sagitta; assembly: GCA_036346955.1. Lineage (NCBI taxonomy): Eukaryota > Metazoa > Chordata > Mammalia > Rodentia > Dipodidae > Dipus > Dipus sagitta. Next base: position 15,706,055 of record CM070772.1, on the reverse strand, counting down.
CTCCAGACCCTACTATGTGGCTTTAACCTAGTCTAATGGAAAGGGCCTGGCCTAATGTTGAAAGTTTGCATTGTCCAGTAGCCTCCCTGACACTACAGAAAAGAGTGGAAAGTTGCAGAAATGGATGTCAGTGTACAATGAGCAGTAGAAATCAATTAAAGGAAAATGCTCTGTTTTCGCTTCATTGCTTTTGTTGGTCAATGAACTCTATTCATTCTGTGTGCCCCCCCCCCGCGCATCAATTTTTCTCCCCACTGGACACATCTTACTATTAAAGCTCCACTAAGCACAGTACTAACTGAGAGTGACACTTTGGTAGTTACGTGGAGTTGTTCAGGTATATCAGGTTTGAGAGGAGCCGAGTGAGGTGAGACCAAGGCCTGAAGAAAATGACTCTTGCTTCCAGACACTAAAGGGTCTTTGGGAAGGATGAATGGGAATGTGATATGAAGATTAAAATAGCTTAGCAATTGTAGTGATTGTGTTAAATAGTCTTTTTTTAAAGAAAGGAGTGTCCATACAAATTATATTCATGCATATATATACATATGTGTATATATATATATGTGTGTGTGTGTGTGTGTGTGTGTGTTATGAAAGATTCCATAGATGCTGAAAAAGTGTACCAGAACAATGAGAAGAGACTAGAACCAAATCTACATGGGTCAAATGACAGGGTCTTTGAATTATATAAAGTCCCGGCAGTAATATTGCTGCAAGAATGAAAAGGGAAAAACCTTTAGTATATGGTAATGTAAGTTTAATCACAGTGGGTTAAATATTTGTGGCACTTTTTCTGCCCACAGTCACTAGAGAAGACGGAAACTAATTTGGCTACCATGAAGAGAAATGAAAAACCAGGGAAATATGACCTCTCTGGAGGGTTTGCCCGGTGGAGGCTGGTTCAAATGGGAGAAAGATCTATTGTATATTATTGTCTCCTATTAGGTTTCTGTTAGTTATTGCTTTCAGAAATATTTGGGTTGGTTTTCTTATATTTAATTTTCAGGTGAGAAATGTAAGCACAGTCCTTATTAAAAATGGCATAAGAAGGCTGGAGAGATGGCTGAGCAGTTAAGCGCTTGTCTGTGAAGCCTAAGGTCACTGGTTCTAGGCTCGATTCCCCAGGTCCCACGTTAGCCAGATGCACAAGGGGGTGCACGCATCTGGAGCTCATTTGCAGTGGCTGGAGGCCCTGGTGGGCCCATTCTCTGTCTATATATCTGCCTCTTTCTCTCCCTGTCTGTCGCTCTCAACTAAACAAACAAACAAAAATAATTGCATAAGATCAAATAGAAGCTGAGTGCAATGCTCAGAGGAGAGGTCAAAACTTGATTTTTGTCAATTGATTGGCTATTAAGCATATTTTCTTATGGAAAAGCAGTTGAGAGTTGTAGGAATTTCTCTAAGACTAAAAGGCAAAGTACAAGACCAAAGTGCCACTTGGCATTCTACCATCATCAAGGCTAATTGTCTTTGTTGCTTGTAAACATAACTTTCCATGTATGTTTTGCATTTGGAAATTTCTGTCCTGAAGTTTAATAAAGAGTCTTGAATATTTCTGGACTCCAAATGAATTTAGTGCTCTGAACTACACTACTTATAGTGCTCAGTCTCATACCTTTTTTTTTGGTTTGGGACCAGGAGGAGTACCTAGAAGCATGCTACACGGTCTAAGCAATGCTTTATAATAGGATACTAGGAAGTTAGGTGGCTCTGATCTTGTGATCCAGGATGACAGGAAGTTGACACCAGCTATTAAAATAGATGGCACAAGTGAACATTTTCCTTAAGGTCATGATCACTTATACAAGCAAAATAGTTTAGCTGCTTGATAATAAATATATAATATATCATCAAGCCAGTTTTCACAACTTTTATTTCCCTGGAAATCTCTGGTCACCCCTTGACCATCGGCTCTCTGCTAAGGTTCCTGTCAGTAGAAGCAATCTTGCCAGAATACAGTCCTGGGAAAACACTGAATTACTCAGCAACCAGCATTGCAAAGGGAAATAGTTCTCCAAATTGTGCTTTTTCTTGTTAATGGCATATAGTACTTAATTAGAGACTGAACTCATCCTTTAATGATCACTGGTTGGGGGGGGGGCAGGTGAAACCATCTTACCTTTGTCTTTTGGTAAACAAGGTGAGTCGGTACAGTAAGCCAAACAAATAGGTGTGGTCATGTGCCAAAATGAAGTCTTCACAAGTTGAAATGAAACTTATGATAATTTGCTTAAACTCATCCAGAAACCCTCATGTGGCTCAAAGGTGGAAAGGCAGGAAGAGTCATAAAAACAAAGTAAGAAAAAAATCCACAGTCGTTTCCCAGTCATCATATCCAAATTGCTTTAGAAGAATGCAGGCTCGGCCAAGGAGGTACACGGTTACCCAGGCAGCTGGTAGGTCAGTGCTTGAAGAAAACAGCAACCTAAAAACCAGGGGTTGTTCTGCCATTGCTGAATGGGATAAATGTGCATCCCCATAGTGGGTGAGAGCTGTTAAAGATAAGGAATAAATCTGAAGTTAGTATGGTAGAAAGAGTCAGTCTTCATCTTTTCTGGAGTCTTTCGACCCAAGGAACAAAGATAATTAGGTTAATTTCTCCTGCAAGCTTCTTAGTGTCCCTAGACATAGCCAATGGATTGACTGTTGAAGGAGGCTGAGAACTGAGACTTGAATCATTTCTTGAGACAGTTTACTACCCGTGGTGACATTAGATGTTGTGAATGTTGCCAAATGTTGCTCACTTGGATGGGACATATTTGTGATATAGTGTCTTGGATCATAGGAAGAGAAATATATCTGTGGTATTAATGATAGAAAACCAATCTCTGAGGAAAAGCGGATATCAAAAGCTGGTGCAGTGGAGCCGAGGATGACAATGTCTTGATTTGATAGTGTCCTTGGATTCCTCTAAATAATTCAGAGCATCTCACACACAGGGAGAGTGGAGTACATTATTAGGAGAAATTTTATGCAAGTCAAAGCTATTTAATATTGGACATGAGCTCCTTAGAAAGGCCAGTTACTCTTCAACTTCCTGTGTGATTTGCTGTTTTTATTTTCTTAAATATATTTTAGTTATTTATATGAGAGAGGAAGAAAGAGAGCGAGAGGGAGAGGAATAGACAGAGGCAGATAGAGAGATTGGGCACACCAGGGCCTCCATCCACTGCAAATGAACTCCGGGTGCATGTGCCACCTTGTGCATCTGGCTTACTGGGGAATCAAACCTGGGTCCTTAGGCTTTGCAGGCAAGTTCCTTAACCACTAAGCCATGTCTCTAGCCCACATTTTTTAAAAAAATCAACTTGTGGGTAGGGAGATGGCTCAGTCAATAAAGTGCTTGCTTTGCAAGAATGAGGACTAAAGTTTGATCGGCAGCACCCATGTAAAATGCCAGACATTGTGGTACGTTGCTTGCAATCCCAGTGCTACAGAAGGGGAGATTAATGCATCCTTGGGACTGACTGGTCACCCAAGCTAGCGTAATTAGGTGAGTCCCAGGTCAATGAGACACTCCATCTCAAAAAAAGTAGATGGTGTTTCTGAAGATGATGGATGCTTAGGTTGTCCTCTGGCCTCCATGTGCAAAAACACTTACTAAGTATGCATGCATCTATTCACGCATGAGCACACATGCACATGCACACGTAAAAAGTTTTCATAAAAAATCAAAATTAACTCATTTTAGTAAAAAAAAAAAAAAAAGTGGTCATGTAGCATTTCTTTCCATTTGGCATCAATAAGGCCTTAGAGTTTAGACTCCCCACACCCTTCTTCTATCACACTAACCAGCACCCACCCATTGCAAGGCACGCCTTTGGGTTCCTGAGCACCACACCCTGTCCTGTGCTTCTGTGCCAGTTAATTAATGCCAACGATAATTTGCCTTTGGCACTGAGAGAGTAGGACAGTGTAAACCAGAAACTTTAAGAACAATTTCAATTAACACAGAACAAAAATTAAAATTACTTAATTTTATTTTCTGTGTCCTAAGATTTGTTGACACTGGTGGGACTTTCAGGTTAAAGAGCTATTCCATGCATGTGTTTGTAGGATAAGGTTTACAGAGTACAAGAATTGGCAGAGGTGCATTTTTGCATTTTTTGTCTGTAGTTACTTTCTCATTGCTGTTGACAAATACCTGACCAGAAGCAACTCAAGGAAGGAAAGAGTTTATTTCTGCTTATATTTCAAGAGCATATCGACCATTGTTGGAGGGAAGGCATGCCAGACAAGCTCAGCACTTCACGTGTCAGGCAGGAAGCGAGAAGCTAGAGTATACGAAAATGAGGCCTGGCTAGGAAACCTCAAGGCCCGCCCCCAGTAACCCACTTCCTCTAGCAAGTCTCCACCTCTTAAAGGTTCTACTATTCCCAAACAGTGCCAGCAAGTGTTCAGACTCATGAGCCTATAAGAGACATTTTACATTCAAACCACAACACATGTCTTTGGCTTAATCAAGGAGTGACTAATTTCCATGATTAAAGAGCAAAGCTCCTATGTGCTGAAAATGAAACACTATATCATCCATTTGTTGCATGCAATTTCATTAAAGATGAAAAAAACAAAAGAGCAAAAAAACATGACATATTTTTTTTTTCCTCTCTGCTTGAGTACCAACAAGGCCAAAGTATCAAAAAGAGGGACTAACTTTTTTCATACAAATAATTTTGTCCTAATTAGGTATGGCCAGCACTTTGTAGCTAATTAATGTTTGCTTAGAGAGCAGGAAAAAAAAGTACGTACCTGGTTCAGCGCCTGAGGCTCAGACCAGAGGGTGCTCAATCGATAACGTGTGTCGAATGCATAACTGATATGAACATTTGAGGACCTGGAATTAAGACTAAGGAATTTTAATGAGGACAGATTGCTTACCTTTATTTGTGTTTATTTACTGCCTCCAGATATGTAAGGGAAATGCACAGGGAAGTGTGTTAAGGGTGTCAACAGAGGAGAACCTCTAGAAAAGAGGGAACAATGTTAAGGAGTCCTCAGAGGCAAACAGGGAAGGAATGTAGGAGTAGCTTAAAATTTCATGTATTTAGAGAAATATGGAAGGTGAGGAAGACAGAGAAAACAGGCAGGGGAGCTGAGGAGAAGTCCATTATCCCTTATGCAGATCCTATGCTCAGCTCATTCTAATTGTTTATTCTGTTCTTGCTCAAAATGAAATCTGACCTCATTACCGACTAAGCACACTGCCATCACTACCATCAAGATGGCTTTTTTTTTTACAAAAAGATTTTATTTTTATTTATTTATTTATTAGAGACAGAGAGAGGGAGAGAGAGGAAGAGAGAGAGGGAGAAAGAAAGAGAAAGAATGGGCATGCCAGGGCCTCTAGCCACTGCAAATGAGCTCTAGTTGCATGCACCACCATGTGCATCTGGCTTATGTGGGATCTGGAGAATCAAACCTGAGTTCTTAGGCTTCACAGCCATGTGCCCTAACTGCTAAGCCATTTCTCCAGCCATGTTTATTTTTAAAAAATTAAATTATTTATTTATTTGACAGAGAAACAGGGAGGGGCTAACATGTGTCCTGGGGAATTGAGCCTGGGTCCTTTGGCTCTGCAGGCAAATGCCTTAACCACTCAGACATCCCTCCAGCATTTTTTAAAAAAGATTATATTGTTATTTATTTATTTATTAGAGACAGAGAGGAGCGAGAGACAGAGAATGAGGATAGCTTTTATAAGATTAATTATCATAAGAAGAAAAATGTTATTCTATCATTGATAACATACATTTTATGCCTCTTACTCTATGCCTAATTTGTATTCACAAATCCCAGTTTTTACAACTACTCCATAAGGGAATGGTATTGACTCTTCCTGCTTTGCCCATGGGACCTAGGGACTAAGAAAGATTAGGTTACTTGCCTGGGGTCACACGATTTCTATGTTGTGGAAGAAGAAGTAAGTGCAGATTGAAAAGATTCATGTCCTTTCTCTTGCCTTCTGGTGCATACATTTGGAATATTGTATATTGTAAGGAGAAACTGAAATGGAAACCACCCATCCCCCCATGCGTCTTTTCATCCATTTGGCAACTTGAGAGAGGTCTACTGTCTGTGAGGTTGTGGATATGCATTGAGGACTAGCAAACAGTCCTTGGGTCAAGTTGCTGCCCCCCCCCCCACTAACAGGGATGGATAGAAAATGCCCCAGGACATCCAATTCAGCTTCAACAAATGAGAAAAAGTGTTTGCCCAACAAGGTTTTGAAAAGGCCAGCCCAGACACAATTGGGCAAGCTAGACAGCAGTGTTGCAGGAAGAAGAGACACCAAATCTACACTTTTGTAGTTCTAGGAATATCACACATTCACTGAAAATCACACTCAGTATTGAAACATGGTGAGTACAATGTTAAGAGAAAAGAGTGGAGAGGTGAATAGAGCTTCCATTCCGGAGCTTTTGAAGGCTACAGGAAGATTTTACATTTGATCTTTAGAGCAATGGGTGACTGTTGAATAAATTTAGGTAAAGGAATGAAAGGCCCAGACTTGAACTTGAAAATGTTGGCTCATCTGGCTTAATAGGAAAACAGGATCAGGAAGACTGGCCCTATTGGTCCAAGTAGAGGGATTGACAACATGGTTTGAAACTGACAATGCAGCATTGGATTGACTTAAGAAATATTATGGGATGAAATTAAAAAAAAAAACTTGGACTGTGTTAGTCATTTATGCAGTTTCCTTGTTATAAGAAGCAGTGCCTAGATTTCCATGGTTTAACAAAAGCTTATTTTCCCTTCATACACAATCCACTGCCAGTCTAGGCAAATCTTTTGGGCAATGGTCCCACACATTCATCTGCAGAAACTTCAGCTGCATGTCACCTCTTCCTCAACAGAAGCACCACAGTTGGCCACCACGCAGTGAGATGGGAATGCCTGGAGAATTGCGTGTGTTTCACTGTGTCTACCCACTAGTGACCCACTGTGTTCAGCTCCCACCTCATTGGTTGGAATTAGTCACGTGGGTCCACCCAATGACATGAGTGGAGAGATCTGCACTATCATATGTGTTCAAGAATGCAACATCTGACACGTGTCAGAAAATTCTAGTATTGCCTACCACAAGACCAAGTGAGCTCTCCTCTAAAAAGTTGTGTGTGTGTGTGTGTGTGTGTGTGTGTGTGTGTGTGTGTGTGTTAGCAATGAACTTAACATCCAAGTTTTCCACTGATTATTCATAAGATGGGCAAGATATGTGTGTCCTAATAGCTTTCGGGATCTTCATTGCTTTGTCCAAAGACAACTTCAACCTTTTCTGGAGAGTTTCTTCACACATCACTGGTTCCTTTCAACTTCTAGCAACTGGACTCTTGGCTGCCACTTCTGTCACCCTTCTGCCACTCAGTGTCAGTCTCCTTACATGGTGGTTTGAATGGGAATTCAGTGTCATCCTGAGAAGTGGCCCACCAGCAGTCTTCAACCCAAGTGTGAGATTCCCCATCGCTCTTGGTATGCTCAAGAAATGTTTGCATCCAGGTGAAAATAGCCATGGTTCACCCAAAACAAAAAGGTGTGTCCACTGCAAAAGTAAACTCTGCATCTAAATTTTTATTTTATAACAAAAGATTCAGGGTTTTGATAAGGACTGAGAATTCCTGGATTTCCTGTGTCTAATAAGATTCTGAATCTGAATTTACCATCATATACATTATTAATGTGGTTTTTTAAATATTTTTTGTCTGTGACACCAATTAAGTCATAGGAAGAACTACCCGAAATCAAAGAGCACTTGGAAACAAAAGAGGCCTAGAATTCTTTGCAACACCATGGGGAAAAGTTTATCACAGAAAGTGAGAAATTTCGAAAGCGCGTTTATTGATTTAAAAACTAGCAGTCACACACACACCTCAGAGAAGTGTGTATGGCTCTTCTCCCCATGAAGGTAGAGAAGGAAGTGGTTTATTCTTTGTGGAAGGAGCCAGCATCCATTTTTCTCGTGAGTCAATGCATACATGGTAAGTTTGCAGAAAACACTGGTAGAATGACTGAAGGTTAGGGATCCAAGACGTCGAGTGCTGTGTGGAGTTTTGATTTGTGGATATCTCCTTTTCCAGAACACCCTGCACTTCCACTCCCAGACTGGGAACCACACTGGCAGTTACACATTCTCATACCCCACCAACCTCAAAACGGGACATTTCTCTGTTGCCTTCCCCAGATACAGTCTTCTGTCAGAAAATACATGCAGACCCATCCTTCTTCTCCCCTGACCAACTCTGTGACTCCAGGCAGCTTGCAGTTCTCTGAACCTGATGTGGTCACTAAAGGGGAAGAATCCAGGTTGAGTCTCACTTGCTTGTCTCACAAGCCTGATGTCAGAAGGGATCTGTGTGAAGTGCTTCCAAAGGTAGCAGGCACTCCATGACGAGCTCTGAAGGGAAACCAATTATTTTTCCCAAATCCTCTCTCTGGTCAGGCACTAACCTCCTCTCACCTTTGTTTCTTTCTTCCCCTCTATGTTCTTTCTGCATCCTGCTCACCTCTATCCTCTTCGCAACATGTTTACTTCCCAGCTCTTAGAATCTCACCCTCTGCACTTCATCAACTCCAAAAATAAAAGGATGTAAGTGGGAAAAAGATCCCTTAGCTCTTAGCTAAGTTTCAGCAAAGAGGTCTTTTTCTCTTTTTCTGCTCTCATCCTCAGTATATTGTTCACAGTGCCTCTCACATGCTGTGGATACTTCATAAATATTCTTATTAATGATAAGTAGAGAGTTGTCTGTTTCTACACCAGTGATGATATTTACTAGTTACCTATGCCATTGATCTTCAGGGTCCTTTCTCCGGGGCAGGCACAGGCTCATGATTTTGGTCTGTCAATCTTTCTTTGTCATGCTCCCTAGTGGAGAATGATGGAGAAAACCGGTTCTGATACTGAAATTGTTAGTTTTCAAAGCTGCTTCCTTGGAGCCAAACAGAATGTACTTTCTGCTCAAAAATGAAAGTTTGCAGTCTCTTTAGATTCACATTTTTTGAATTTAATTTTTATTTATTTGAGAGACAGAGAGAGAAACAGAGATAGAGAGGGAGGGAAAGAATGGATGTGCCAGGGCATCCAGCCACTGCACACGAACTCCGGACGCACGCACCACCTTGTGCATCTGGCTTACATGGGTCCTGGGGAATTGAACCTGGGTCCTTTGGCTTTGTAGGCAAGTGCCTTAACTGCTAAGCCATCTCTCTAGCCTACGTTTTTGTTTTGTTTTAACTTTCTTGGAAGTTCAACTTAGATACAGCACTGTCTGGACTACAGAGTAACTTTTCATTTGGTTTCCTTGGAGTGTTGTTAGAAGACCATAATCATAATATGACTTGATTAAGGTCATTTCCTGGGCTGAGACAGCTTAATCTGTCTAGATCCTGACCAGCTTTCAAAATGACTCTCCATCAATTCCGTACAACAGTTTCCTTCTCCACTTCATGTTCAGTCAAACATTAAGTATAATTAAGTAGATAAAAGAGAAATCTGCAGGAAAGTGTAAAATGAGGGAGATTAATCTGCATAAGTATGTTCCAGTTTCTGTTGTTGATATTATATCCAAATGAGACCCTAGGAGAAATTGTTAAGTAGAAAATATTTAGCTATGCTAGGGACTTTACCAATAACTTTTTATGACTTTGCTATCTCTGAGAGAATGTTCATTTCGCCTCCAGTATTACTTTTAGCATGCCACACACGTAAAGGAGGTTTCTAATCCACCAACTGAATTGGTAATAAGTAATGTATTTTGTTGCCTCTTGCACATGTGTATGTGAGTGTGTGGCATGGTATATTTGGTGTGGAGTGGCACCACATACGCTAGCCTGCAGCAAGGGGCCGCCACATACAGTGGCTGGGGCAGAACATTAGGTGGCCTGCTCCATCACTCTTATTTCCAGTCTTATTTTGAGCTGGCGTATCTTTCCTGATTCTTGAGCTTGTGGGACTCCCATGATTCTCAGGTCTCTGCTCCCTGGCATGACTGAGATTCCAGGTGCATGTGGTCGTACCCAGCTATTTATGTGAGCTCTGGAGATTCAAACTCTGGCTGTCTCACCCCCCCCTCAGGCCCTCACACTTGCACAGGAAGCCCACTCAATCTCCTTATTCTAAGTAATGCTTGTATAATTGCAGTTTCCTGGGTGCTGGGTTCAGAGAATAATGTTGCTAGATAGTAGTAGACAGTGTTTATACTCACAGAGGTTACAGTCACTCATTAGATAGCAATATTAATAACTATTGCAGTTACCTTCTGGTTGCTGGGTAAAGCACACATCCAAAAGCAGCTAATGGGAAGAAGGGATTTATTTTGGCTTCTAGTCTTGAGGGGAAGTTCCATAGTGGCAGGGGACAGCATGGCACGAGCAAAGGCTACATATCACCTCCTCGCAACAGCAGGTGGAAAACAGCAGCAAGAGAATGAGTCAAGCTCACTGACAAGCTAGGGGCTAATATGCACCAATGTCCACCCCTAGCAATACACCTCCTCCAGCAAAGCTGCACCTCCCAAGTTGCCATCAGCTTGGGAATAAGCATCAGAACACGTGATGAGTTTATGGGGGACACCTCATTCTAACCACCACAATGACTACATAAAACAAGCTGAGACCTGTTTGGGACAAAAAGGAGAAGATCTTGTGAGTAGAGTTAATTTTTCATCATGTCTTCTCATGACTCATTATCTATTGTTTATTAATACTCTATTGTTTAGATCTCCCACGGTTTAGTAACTCTTTTGTAGGCTGAAGGACATCTTGGTTGCTTGCCAAGTTTTGTCAACTATGAATAAGGCCAGGCTAAACATCCATATGCAGGTTATTTATTTATTTATCTATCTGCTTATTTTGAGGCAAGCCCAACAGACTGGCCTTTTTATGTGTGTGTGAGACAGAGAGAATGAGAACTGGTACACCAGGGCCTCCAGTCATTGCAATTGAACTCCAGACATGTGTGACCCATTGTGTGCATATGCAACATTGCACACTTGTGTCACTTTGCATCTGGCTTATGTGGGACCTGGAATGTTGAACATGAGTCCTTAGGTTTCTCAGGCAAGCACCTTAACCATTAAGCCATCTCTCCAGCCCATATGCAGGTTTCTGTGTGAGCATCAGTTTTCAACTCTGGATAAATACCAGTTAATAGAGGGTGGATGATATGGTCAGTGTGTGTTTGTTTTATGAGAAACCACCATACTATGTTTCAGTGTTTGTGCCACTTTTATTTGCCACTGGTAATAAGTGAGAATTCCTATGTCTCTGCAATCTTGCCAGCATTTAGAGTTGTATTGGATGTTACCTAATTATAGTCTGTAGATATTTGTTATAGGGCCTCTTTTCATTTGCCTATTTCCCATCTATATATTCTGTCTGGTACAGTAAATGGTGAGGTCTTTGACACTTTTATTTGACTGAGGTGTTTGTTATAAAAGTTCTTTGCACACTGGATTACAGCACTTTATGAGGTACCTTTTTGTTGTTGTTGCTTTTTTTTTTCTGCAAATATTTTCTACCGCTGTGTGGCTTCTCTCTTTATTTTCTTGACAGTGGTTTTTGTAGCAAAAGGAAGGATATTTAATTTCAATGAAATCTAGCTTATCCATTCCTTCTTCCATGGGTCATACTTTGGCTGTCATATCTAAATAGTTATTTGTTAATTCTTTATATAAGGAAGCTCTTAAATTAGATGTAAAGTGTAATTATCACAGGTGATTTTTATGTCTGAATTTAGAACACCCTTCATCTGACTAACTGCATCCTCAGTTGTAAGCTGAGAGATGAGGCTTATCTTTAAGTCACAAAGATGCCATTGGGTCAGGCATACCCAATCTAACAACAGCCAGATTTCTCATTCAGGAAGTGCCAGATCTGAAAAGAGTTAGATAAAATAATATGTTGACTGGGAATGCTGAGATATATATAGCATTATTTGGGAAGGGTTGATATCCAGTGAACAAGGACACATTTGGACCGTGCTCAGTTCCAATCTGTTTGTTGGGATTCCTCTCACATCCACTGCAGTTATGTTTTGCTTTCACAGGGTTGTGGGAAAGAGATCTGATTTTTGTGTCTTTCTCCATTGTACTTTCCCTAAAATTAAACAAAATGATTAAAAAGTTGGAAATATGAGAAAACTTATTCTTTTTGCATTTGTATGTATATGATGTTCATGTGTGTAAGTATGCTTATTGCATGTGGGCATGTGTTTATGCATATATGAGTGCATGCATGCATGCATGTGTCTGCACATGTGTGTGTATGTATGTGTATGCATGTGTGTATGGAAGCCAGAGGTTGAAGCCAGATGTTTGATTGTTTTCTCTTACTTACTCAGGTAAGGTCTCTCATTTGAACCCATGGCTTACCAGTTTGGCTAGCCTTGTCTGCCAGCTAGGACCAGGGAATCTCCTGTCTCTGCTTTCTCAGTCCCAGTATTATAAGCAGGCTACCATACCCAGGGTATGCAAATTTATGCTTACATGATGAGGGCCACTTTACCCGTGGAGCCATTTCCCCAGCAATGAGATTGAGAACATTCTAATGAAGAAGTGTTATTCCTCAAGACTTAAGACTTTGATTTGAGTAGTAAAGTTTTCAAAGGGACATTTCAGATTTTCCGTGCCTTGACATGTTGAAATGATACTGACCACGGGATTGTGAGTCTGCCTCATTGCCTTGAAACTTTATAGCTGACTACTACAAATCCTTAGAAAATGCTATGCGAGTGCTGAAGGGAAGGCTTAACAGTTAAGGTACATGCCTGCAAAGCCAAAGGACCTAGGTTCAATTCCCCAGGACCCATGTAAGCCAGATGCACAAGTGGCTCATGCTTCTGGAGTTTATTTGCAGTGGCTGGAGGTCCTGGCATACCCATTTTCTCTCTCTCTTTCCCTCCCTCTTTCTTTCACTCAAATAAAAATTAAAAATAATTTAAAAAAAGAAAAGAAAATTCTATGTGAGTAAATTTCACCTCTAAGTGTGATATCCTTAAAGAGCAACACATCTTGAATCTTAACAGGGACTATCACTTCTTGTTGTTATAGTCTCAGAGGAGTCTTTGGCAATTTAAAATTCATAACTCATTAAATGTCTCCCATGATGCCCATTTGTGGGATAGGAATATCATGCTTATGCAGAACATTAGATGTTAAAGGGCCAATGTTTGGTATTTATACTCCATGGTAAGTCTGGGGACTTTGAGATCAGTGGAGCCTTATCAGGGGTGAAGGCATTAGATAATCTATAGTCACCAAAACCATTCTGAGCCAGAGGCTCTGGGTTCTTATTCTCACAAACTTGAAGAATGAAATTCACAGACAATGACTAGTGAGTTTTTAGAAAAGAGAAGTTGTATTTCTAGGGGAAAAACAAGTTTATTGAAGAGAAGAGTAGAAAATATTAGAACTCCCAGGGAATAGGAGGGATCCCCTAAGAGGAGGAGGACAAGTTACCATTGATGATTTTTGTCTGGGGATTTTATAGGGCTTTTGTTCTAAGGAAGTAAGTCTATCTTTAAAACGACTAGACTCAGCTATGGAGAAGTGCAGCTCTGGCCCATTCATCTATCGCCACATGGTGCTCATGGGTCTCTTGTTCAATCTGGGGACATTATGCACATTTTAGTGACTGAGCCAAGAGTTCCAGTACACACCTCCAGTCACCAGTGGAATTATTGTATATGAGCTGTTTTGTCACTAAATGTCTTTGTAAGCAGGAAGCATAACAGAACCAAAGTCAACACTGCAGCCAGGGAAACAGTGCCTTGCCTATATTTCTCTGGGTGGCTTCAGAGATGTCCAGAAGATGCAAAACACAGTTCTTTCCCAGAACCATGCTCTTCCTTTTATCTTTTCATCTTGGACCTCTCACACCCAGCTACCCTAAAATCTATTTTAACATTTAGTTCAAGACAAAAAGCAAGACTGTTCTTTTTTTTCTTTTTAAATTAGTTTTGTACTCAGTGAATACAGTCAAGTTGGTACCATTGTTAGCCTCCTCCCTGTCCTTCCCCTTCCACCTGGACACTCCTTGTTGGGGTATATGGGTCGTGCATTGTGGGGTTAGCCATCAGTTATGGGTAGGAGGAAATGTCTCCATGTATCATGACCCAATGTGTGGCTCTGACATTATTTCCATAAATTTCCCTGAGCCATGTTGGGTTCATTTTAGGTCTGCTTCAGTGATGAGGTCTTGGGAGCCTCTGTGTCTCTGGATATCTGATTTGGTAGGAGTTGACTGTTCTCTGTGTCAGTCTCCTTCACCCTTGTGCTGGTACCAGGTTCACCAAGAAAATAGCACACTTGCTTGTTTTGTCAACTATTCTTAGTTTCAGCCAGGGCCCTTTTGAGGTATGATGGGGTGGTTCTGTCCTTAAGATCTGCGTCTATCTGAAAAAGAGAAGCAGATTCTCCAACATAGACTAAAGTTAGCACCAGATAAATGGGATAACCATTATTTTTTCAGAGAGAATTTAGTAGGTGTAGGCCCTCTTGTAGCCCACAATTGGTGGTTGCTTGATAATGGAGAGACTGTTCATTTTTAAGATTCCTTCCCTAATGCCCTGGCAAGTTTCTTTCTCTTACTCTTCATTCATTGGTTCCTAGCAAACTGTAGAGGTGCACACAATGTTGACATGAAGCAGAATGAAGAATGTGATTCTGGGCCACGTCCACACTTTACATCTGTTCCATGAACGCTTTTTGGCATGGGTTTGGATATGAGTGCAGGGTTCTTCCAGCTGGTCATGTGCACAGTGACAATTCAGTCACTGTCAATGTGGTCAAGTTATGTTCAAGACCTGAGACTGGTTTTGGGGTATCCGATATCCATCACTGGACACGGAACAGCTGCATGCCACTCAAAAGGAAAAAAGATTTACCTGAATTAACACATAAACACAAGTGTAATCTTATTGAATAGAAGGAGAATAATGCTTTTATTTTATTTGTGTGTGTGTGTAAGAGAGAGAGAGAGAGAAAGAAAGAGAGAGAAAAGTGGCTTATTTTTATGCTCTGTACTTCAGTTGTACACTAAATGATCCTTGTTTTTCTTTCTTTTTTTTATTTTGGCTTCTTTGGATGTATGTGGACCCTGTGGACTTGACTTGTGTCCCATGTCACAGGTAAGGAAGAACAACTTTGATACTTATATTTTCTCCTGTGCTATCATTATATCTGGTCATAGACCGTAATTATCTAGTACTTGACTGCATTTAGTATGCTGAGAATTTGTTCCTAAACTTGAAAACAGATACCTCTAAGATGAAAGGTTTAAATTATTGATGTTCTGTACTTCACAGTGTTATTTAAATCACGTGTTGATATTTGTGTACCAAGGCATTTGAACAAGAGAGATGGCTTCCTGGGACTCACACTGTAAATTGATTCATCATTCCCCATTGACTAATGTCATAACTTTTGATTGAATGCTCACTCACAATGCTGCCTCGTGTTTACAAAAGCTGACCTTTTTCGATTCTGTAACTTCTCTATCTGGTGATTGCTTATTTATAAAAATTAGAAAAATATATTTGTTGGGTAGAACTGGGACATGAACACTTTTGTTAATTAAATAAACATTACCACTAGTATGGTAGGTTTTCCTCTTAAAATAGATCACATGTATAATTAAAATAATTTTTACAGTCACTTTGAATGTTTCTATTTCATTTGATTTTATTTTGATTACAGTAAGTATGGAATCCAGTGGGTCATCACAAAATCTTGAGATTTTTGAGTATCATTTTCATTGGTTTTAGGATAAAATAGATACTATTCACCTACACAAGACCACCATAATAGGAAGAAAAGGTCATGATATAAAAAAAAAAGAGACTGATTTAGAGGGGGAGGGGATGTGATAGAGACTGTAGTTTCAAAGGGGAAAGTGGGAGGAGGGAGGGAAATTGTTTACAATTATGGAAGTTGACAATAAACAAAAGAATTTATGTGTAGTAGTACTATAGTCACACATTATTTAATGATGAGAGTTAAGTTCTGAGAAATGTACTCTTAGAGGATTTCACGGTTATCTGAATGCCTTGGAGCGTGCTCACGTAATCTAAGATGGTTACCAGTTCCCTAGGCCACCTTCTCCTCAGTGAGCAACATACTACGCATGCTCTATCGCTGACCAAAACTCATTAGGCCTCTCTGGATTGTATATACTTGATAGCTTGTGTGGTCCTTGATTAACAGTATACATGATTCTCAGAAATACTTGCAAGAAAGCATAAGTGAATATTACAATGGGGTTGTTATCACACCATTCCTGGTGGTCCTCGAAGATACATCTTTACATTATTGACATAAGAGGCAATAGCATTTCTAGCCAGTATTAGCTTTTGGCCCCAAAGAACAGCCTTTAAAATTTTGATTATGTTATATCTTCAGCTTTTACCCAGAATTTTGTAGCAAAATGAATGCTCTAAGAGCAAATGCAGTTAGTAAATTGCTGTTTGTGTTAATTGTTTGCTCCCAATTCATGAACATGCAATAATTTCACAAGATTTTGTGTTAGGAATTGTTTATATCTATACCAAACATACAGTATTTTTCTAAAATTAGTAATAAAAACACACAAAATCAGTTACGATTTTTTTTTACTATTTTTTTATTTTCATTTATCCATTTTGAGAAAGAGAGAGAGAAGAAGGAGGAGGAGGAAAAGGAAGAAAAAGAGAGGGAGAGAGAGAATGGGCATTCCAGGGCATCCAATCACTGCAAACATCCTCCAGACACATGTGCCCCTTGTGCATCTCGCTTATGTGGGTACTGGGGAATTGAACCTGGATCCTTAGGCTTCATAGGCAAGCACCTTAACTGCTAAGCCATCTCTCTAGCCCAAATATATTTTCATTTCTGACTACCAAATTAAGAAACTTAGAGTTATATCACATGCTTAACTGTAGTAATTCTCACTCTAGTTGCTGGTGAAATTCCTCCCCTTATATTTTCATTTGTGAAATAAAAAACATTTTGATAGCATGGCTTATGTGTACCATATCATGTCTTTTTCTAGGCAAAGCTGTAAATGGTAAATAATAACAGTATGAATCATTGTAACAGCTAGCATTCTTGAAGAATTTGCCAAGTTCCAGGCACTGGTGTAAGAATCTCTATGCATTTGTTAAAGTCATACATACTATACAGATATGCATACACACATATTCCTACATTTCTTTCTCTTCCTCCTTCTCCTTCTTTTCTTTATCCTTCTTCTTTAAGAGACCAGGTCCAGCTATGTAGCCCAGAATTGCCCGGAGTTCATTATGGAGCCCAGGCTGGTCTCAAACTTGCACTAATTCTCCTGCCTCAGCTTTGTGAGTACCAGGATGACAGGCTTGTGTTACTACATCTGATGCCTATTCTTCATTTGGAAAAGATTCTGTTGAGATTTTGGGGAAAAGAGTATATTTTTATCAGAGCATATCAGATAACACCATTTTCAAACTCTGTGTTAGCCAATTTTTCTTTTCATTTTTTCATTATGTTTTTCTTATGTAGAACAGGACAGCTGTATGCAGCCCTTCTTCTGGTGGTTCTCAGTCTTCCTTTCCATATTAAAGAAACATGGAGATGCATTAAAAAGCTTTATATAGGGATAAGTACATTTAATTTCTGAGGGTCACCTCTTTCAGCTACATAGGGAATGATTATAAGCAATGGTACCAATTATTGTAGTTAGATTAAAATATTTTGGATTCATCATCAGCTGAGCATAATTCAATAGCGAAATGTCCTTTATTTAAGTTAACTCCAGGGTCTTAATTCTAGAACTGTCATGTGCTTGGGATATAGTGTAAAATAAGAGCATCTGGTATATCTTTAATGGCAGAATCCTTACAAAAGAAATAAAACAAATGAACACCATCCTAAACTTCACAGAATGAACTGAGTGGTCACAGAGAACAAAGTGCTCAACTGTTCACAAGTATTTTCGATGTCCTTCCAAGGCTCATAAACAAAAAATAAATGTACAGAGCTAGATTTTAGGGGCATTAAGATTATTAAAATGAAAGCAGTATTATAATGCTGAAACATTTATGAGATGACTATTTTGCATTGACCAGACTAAGAACACATTTAAAATATTAATATGCATTATTATAGTTCTGAAAATGCTTAGGATATTTAAATGACAGGGTTTCAGACTCCTTTTCCAACTAGCAAACAATTGCATTTCATGGGTATGATGTCACTCAAGAGGCATATTTTGTTAGAAACCTTGTATCATCTGGTCTAAAGATAGAATGTTTCAGAATATCCTGAGTGGCAATGCTTTAAAATAGATCTTTTCACAGCATTGGCAGGTAGTGGGCAAACTTGTTTATAACCCCGCACTCTGTTTCTTTTATTGTAAGAGCACAATCAGTCTGTGTTGCTTTGAATCTTTGAGGATTCTGTGCTGTTTGCTATCCCAGCAATCAATATCGAGCCACATTAAGATCTCCTGACTGAGCTGTCTATGGTGAACTGTGCAAAGACCCCTACTGCTCCCCTGCATTTAGGATTAGTGACTGCTATGAGCCATTCTGAATGGCTACCATCATCAGTTCCTTGATAATCAGGATGGGAGACCACAGGGCATAAAATGGGTTCTTAACATAACTTACCTTCATGGATTAGTTCCAAAGAAGACCCATGTTAATCTCAATATCGTACATTAGCTAATTGAATTCAAAGGAGACCACATTTAGTTGAAGAAATTACCCCATTACTTTTTGCTAACTAAATGCATTCTCAACAGCTTTGAGAAAAAAAAAAAGTGACCATTGCAGAATGTTCTTCCCAAAGCCATATGCATACCATCTGGCATGCCTTCTCATTGTCAATCATTGTATTCTGCTGGCAGGTCACAGGGGCCAGGGACACATTTCATGCTGCCATGTATAAAAAGGCCAGAAAGATGGAGAGATGCATTCTTTCCAAGGGAACTAAGGATTGCCCTCATTTATGATGTTGGTGACTTTATAATAGCAACATTAATGGCCATCGGATAACCAGAACTGTGCAGATCTATGGACTTCCAGATGACCATGCAGAGAGCAAGAGTTCTCAGTTATGTGCCCCTGACTATGACAGCTTTGGTAAATAGTATCCAGTACTACCCAGCTATATACTGAGCTTCCCTACGGATAGACAGATGGACTCCACTGGACCAGTTCTGGTGATAGACTACATCCTAGCTACTACCAAACATTCTTGCTAGACAGCTTGCCCATACATTATCTCTTTACCGTCATTCATATACCAAACGTGTCACTGAAACATGGCCACAGATGTTGTAATGATTTGGAGATGAGGTGTCCCTCCCTACCAGAAGGCTCATGTATTAACAGCCCAATTCCTAGTGGGTGATACTACTTTGAGTGGTTCTGGAAACTTTAGGTGAGTAGTGTCTAACTGGAGGAAACAAGTCACTGGCATGTCTTTGGACACTATCTAGCCCCTTCCCAAATGCCTTTCCTCCATTTCCTGTCTAACATTAGGTGAGCAGACTCCACCCCACACTACCACCACCACGATGTTGTGCCTCACCACAGGCCCTCAACAGAGGCCATGACTATGGACCAAAACTTCTAGACCTCTGAGCCAAAATCCAAGTCAGTAATTGCTCCTTTTAAGTGATTTTCCTCCAGTGTTTGGTCACAGTCATGTCAAGGTAACTAATTAATGTTTGTGTGAATGTTGCCTTTGTGGCCAGATCTCTCAATTCAGCCAGGTTTGTGATTGGTGTACTTCTAGGATTTCCCAGACAAACTTACCATTTGCTTATTATCTTCTACCTAGAGAACAAATTCATTGTACACTATGGATTATACATAATGTTTGTTAATAATTCCTTCCCCAGTATGTCTCAAAGCTATCCTTCTTACCAAAGCAAGCAACTTGAACAAATATGTATCTTTTACATTTCATTAGGGAGGGCCTTACCTCCTTTAACCTTGTGCCCAATAAATCAGCCTTCACCCAAGTCATATGCTTGCTTTGTCTTTGTGTCTATGTCTCCTTTGGATGTTCTTGGCGCATAGCTAGCTCTGCCTGGCATATAAAAGTTAATTGAGTTCAACTAAATTGAAACTCCCTTACTCATTTTCTTTCCCAGCATGGAAAAATCTCTCCACTGTCAGATGATCCCAAGTGGAAACTCTTGTACCACTTTTCTGCTTCCCATCCACAGAAACTTAATGGCTTATTATTAGAAAATGCATGCATTTAGCAAGCATTTATTTACGCTAGCCTAGCTACCTCATATTGTGAAATGTCAGTGGCTATCATGTTGGTCATTTATGTCCATCTTTATAGTAGGTCAGTGGTCACCACTGTCACCAGTGACTCATTCCATCAAGGGAAGGGAAAGATGATATCAAACTCAAAATTTCTAAGAATATGCACATCAGGAAAATAAGTAGCAAATGTTAAAATAATGTGGGTAGATCTAGTTTAAATCCAATTAAAAATATGTGTTGTATTTGTTTGGGCTGGAGAGATGGCTTAGCAGTTAAGCGCTTGCCTGTGAAGCCTAAGGATTCCAGTTTGAGGCTCGATTCCCCAGGACCCACGTAGCCCAGATGCCCAAGGTAGTGCATGCATCTGGAGTTCATTTGCAGTGGCTAGAGGCCCTGGCACGCCCATTCTCTCTCTCTCTCCCTGTCTCTCTCTCTCTCTCTCCCTCTTTTCCTCTGTGTCTGTCTGTCACTCTCAAATAAATAGATAAAAATGAACAAACATATTTATTGTATTTCTTTATTTATAAGCAGAGAGAAAGACAGAGAGAGAATGGACATGCCATGGCCTCTAGCCACTGCAAACAAACTCCATATACGTGTGCTACTTTATGCATCTGGCTTTCTATGGGTACTGGTGAATCAAACCCCAGTCCTTAGGTTTTGTAGGCAAGCACCTTAACCACTGAGCAATCAATCCAGCCCCTCAATCCAAATTTTGTTACTGGGACTCCTATTCTATTTTTTAATCTCATTTCAGAAACTGTAACTTTCCATTATGATTTATGAATGAGATCAGACTTTAATGTTCTGGGAGACTCCATTATTTATTCTTCTCAAGTGAGTTGCATTAGTTACTCCTCTCATTGCTGTGAGTAAATACCAAACAAGAAGTTACTTATGAGAGGATGGGTTTATTTGGGCTTACAGTTTGAAGGGAAACACTTCTTCATGGTGGAGAAGACACTGTGGCAGGAACGTGAGGTGGCTGGTCACACTGACTCAGGGGTCAAGAGGGCTGAGAGTGGACAGGAAGTAGGCCAAGATTAAGAAACATGAAGACCTTTCTTCAGTGATTCACTTCCTTCACCAAGACTCTAACTCTCATTGGTTTTACAACCTTCCAATGCAGCACCACCTGCTGGGGACCAAGTGTTCAAACACATAACTTTATGGGAGCCATTTCCCATTCAAACCATATCAGTTGTGTGTATTTCAGAGGGTAAAACCTGAATTCTCTCTTTTCTTGCCTATTGAGTCTAGGTTGGCAACGTTGCTTTTTTTTTAAAGAATAAATTTAGTGTATGAACATGCTATATTTTGATTGTGTTCTCGTACCATTATCTGCTTTCGTCTCCACCAACCCCACTCCACTAAAGGGCCCTACTTTTTCTAGGGAATCCTTCCTTCTGTTTTGTTGTCTCATTCCTTTTGTCCTCCTCCACCCTCCATGCCAAGATGTTGATGTGCTCAGAACAGTGTAGTCCTTGTGGGGAAATTGGTGACCCACTTTTGTTAATATTCTTCCTGGGTCTGCCATGAGGCCTGAGCGCCTAGGTCATAAGTGCACCTATTTTGGTTGGTTAGTTTACTTTCCCCTGGTGCTGGAATCATTCTGCCTGCTTTCAATGCTAAATTCACCCATTCTCTAGCCACTGGAAAGACTCAGAACTTACAGCCAACATTGGACAGGTTGACATACCATTTTAATTTAGCATTTGTTCTGTTAAGATTACATAGGTGGATAGATAGATAGATAGATAGATAGATAGATAGATACATACATACATACATACATACATACATAGATACATAGATATTCAGTTGTCCATGGGTATGGCTTGGGAATATTGAGTAGAACTATACTGTGTTATGACCCCTCCTCCTCCCTGTCTGACCTGACCTGGTGGGTATATTAGAGCAGTTATCCTTCAAGCCCTTTTCATCAGAAGCTCTGCCTTCCTGGGCATCTTCTTCCTTGTGAAGAGTCAGTCGCAGTTTGTCTAGATACATGATATGTCTCAAGTTGTGGCTCTCATTTCTAACAGAGAAATCTTACTTTGTGAAGAATAACATTTACCTAGACCATAGTGCATCAATGATGGCTTCTAGCAGAGTTTGGAACCCTCCCTGACTTTTAAAAACACCTTAAAATTGAGTTGAGTCCTTTTACATGGTGGCAGAACATAAAGGCGTCTCCATTTGGAAATCCCCCCTCTCTTAAAACTTCACAAAACCGGAGGGGTTTACACACTCCAAATGGGAGCTGAGAGGTCAGTTCAATTTCCTTTATAGGAGAAGAGCGACTGAATTCTCTTCAGTTTGCTAATGCTATTGCTTGCTCGCGGCTGCCAAGTTGGGTGTCTGTTGACAAAATCAGGCTCTCCACTCTGACAGATGCAGCTAATTCACATCTCCACACTGGCCAAGGGCTCTCTGCCAATGTTGACTTTTGAGCAAGGACAACTTTAATTTCTCAGAGCCATACTCAGGGAAAAAAAAAAAGACAACAACTTGCCCTTCGGTTCATTTCCCAAGGTCATGGTTCTTAACAGCTCAGCTAAGATAGTCCCATTTTCAAACAAGATGCACTGTTTCCTTTCTGTTTTCAGAAGCATACACCTAAAGGCTGACCTGATTTTCATTTTCTTTTCTTTTTGTTCCTGAGTATGAAAGGTCTGACTCTACCCATTTGCCAGCCCATTTAGCATTTGGAAGGTTACCTCAAGGGCACCAGGGTACTCTATGTTGACTATTCTCATAGTTTCTTTCAAGGGTTTCTAAGAAATTTGTTAACTCCTCTTTCAAAAAACGCTAGAAACAATTGAAAGTCTTCAAGTACTTTTCCACACACAGTCTATGCGATCATTTGGGTTTAGAATGCTTACCAAGGTTAGACGTGACTCCTTATCACATTTGGGCTTCATACCCATCCTGCAAGGTCACTGTCATTTCTCTCTGTGAAGTGTGTGGCACATTTTGGGCCACCTTTTCTTCAGAGTCTTATTGGAACTCATATGTTCAGACAAATTCATGTTACTGTCTTGACCTTTAGACACGATGGAGAAGAAATTGATAACCAAATATATGAACATTTTCCTCCCTAGAAAACTATTAAATGTGTCATGGCATTGCTTTGCTAAAAAGCTCTATAAAAAGGATGTTTTCTCTTTCTTATGTTTTTTTTTTTTTGTTTTTGTTTTTATCTGTATGCCCTTTTTACTTCAAATAGCACATGCTGGAGATCACAGTGGTAGAATGATCAAGAGAGACAGGCATAAGAAGATCTGAGAGAAATGTTATGATTTATTAAAGCACAGATGTAAATATCTCACATATTAAAAACATATATAAGGGCTAAGATTAATTTCATTTTGTAGAATAGTTAAGTTAATTCTATACGGTGTCATGATCATTAGTAAATTCTATTAGTTTAGATTCATGACTCAGGCATATCATCCCTGACCACAGTTCACAGCTCCCCAGGCTACTGGTAATTCTCCGTCTTTGTGGTGCACCAGAATGAGCTTGGAGCTTCTTCCAATTAGAGATGCCTGGGACCAGTGTATCTGACAGATGGCAGTCCCTAATGCAGGGGCCCTGCTCAGGGTCCCTCTATCTCTTGGATCTAGAATATTCTTCCCATTCATTGAAGGCTTATTCCTTAGCTTGGTACTATTGTAAGGTGGTGAACCCTGTAAGAGAGCTGGGGCCTCCTGGGTTAGGGTAAGTCATTGTGGCATGCCTTTGAAGAGGACATAAGACCAGGGTTACTTTTTCTTTTAATCTTGGCTTCCCTGAAGTAAGCAGAATCTTCTCTGTAGTCTTCCTTCCAAGAAATGCTGCCTTGGGCTGGAGAGATGGCTTAGTGGTTAAGCGCTTGCCTGTAAAGCCTAAGGACCCCAGTTAGAGGCTCAATTCCCCAGCACTCACGTTAGCCAGATGCACAAGGTGGCGCATGCATATGGAGTTTGTTTGCAGTGGCTGGAGGCCCTGGCGAGCCCATTCTCTCTCTCTCTCTCTCTCTCTCTCTCTCTCTCTCTCTCTCTCATGCTCTCAAATAAGTAAGTAAAAATTAAAAAAAAATATTTAAAAAAAAGAAAAAGAAATGCTGCCTTACCACAGGCCCAAAGGAATAGACATCATTGACCATGGGCTGAAACTTTGATGAGCCAAAGAACCTTTTTCACTAAATTCATTTTCCCCAGGTGTTTGTTATAGTAACAAAAGACAAAAAGACTATTAGTCCTGGTATGTGCATGTGTATGAAGTTGTAATGGAAATTGCTTTTGTACACATGCCCCCTCAGTACATAGGCTGGAGGAACTCTAAGGGAAATAGCACAGAGTAAAAGGAAAAAAAAATGATTGCTATACTGTTACTGGCTCCATTTATGCTCTGTGCCTTGGCATGTCTGGTATCTTCAGGAGTTCTTTCTTTGTGAGTTTTACTTGAACCAAGCTTAGGAATATAACAATTGAGCAATAATTGGGAATATTTGGGATAATTCTAGCTGTGGATAGTATGGGCCTTAATGAGTTTAACCCTGCTTTTATATGTTGCCATGGTGTTTTCTTCTCTTATTCCTTCTTGGTATCTTTTTGTTTTCACTTTTCTTGACTGATATTGCATACTTCCTCTTTCCACAATCTCCTTGTCATCCTCCCTTCTCTCTCTCTCCTTCATGAACACAGCCCAATTCTTGTTAAATGGATTCACGCATTTGTTGCAGCATTTATCAGTGGAAAGAGAAAGTCTCCCTTTCAGTACTAGTATAGGGGATGCCAAGTGGTGAGTGTTTTCATTTCTAGAATGATCACCGCTTGAAAGAAATGCCTCAGACCTTTTTGTTGGTTCATTTGTTTGCTTTTTGTCTTTGGGCTGGTTAGCTCTTTCCTTATTACCAATATTATATACTAGCTTTCATTAAGAGAAAACGTCTTTGTTCTGCCAGTACACCCTCAGAATTCCCACAGTGCCTTAAACGTGGAGGTGGCGAGGAAAAGGGCCACGGAATGGGCATGGAGGCTGCTCTTGTCTGGCTGATGGCTCCTTTCGAGGATTTCTTCAGCCTGGTTCAAGCTAAGATTATTAAGAGCTTAATGAAAAGAGCATATTGCCTCTTGATTTAAAGAGCAATTTAATGAATACTCTAATGCCATTCCTGCCTTGGGCAAGGGGGTATAATTGATACGATTTTATAGGGCCACAAATTGTTAGTTGTGAAAATGTGTGATCAAGACCTGAATGTCAGTGTTTCTGAAAACATCCTTGGCATGCCACCAATGATACTAGGCTTCAATACATTCATGCACACACACACACACACATACACACACACATTTACATACATATATACACATACATATGGAACAAATCACGAATTCATTTTTTAATACATTGCGGTTGGATTTATCCTCATAACATGACTCCCTCACAAACGGGCAGATGTTTCTCTCACTCCTCAACATGAGGCCCAAGTGCGGGACAAACATCAGCACTGCACACTTAGATGTCCTTCACCGTGAATCTCCCTTTTCAACTGCGCCGTGCAAGGGCAGTGGAGAGAGGCAGAAGGAGTCAGACGTGGGAAGCATCCTCGGGCTTTCCTTGCAAAGTGGCTACACGAGAGGAAAGAATGTGAGAAGTAAGACAGAGACCCAAGAAGCTCTCGCCAGAGCACAGAGCACTCCAAGGATCATGCCGTGGTCCAACGCAGCTCTGCCTGAAATCCTTTCCATACATTCATAAGTGCTCCACATCTGACTACAATGGGCATATTGGTCAGTGATAACATTCATCATGGACTCTGAGTCATTTTCTTTTTCTTGAGGGATAGGGTGGGGGCTATAGGGAGAAAAGTTCTGAAATTCATGGAAACTACTAGAGGAGTTCTACAAGTGTTTCCAAATGATGCCAATATCTACTCCTTCCCTATTGTACCCTCATGCTACCTGAGGCACAGAGGTAAAGTCACACAAATGAAGAAACCACCTTAGACATCCCAACTCCATGCAACCACATGGAGGAGAAAATATACATGCAGGCTTGCAACGAGAAGATTTTTTTTTTTGCATGTGTATGTGTGCATGGTGGTCACGTATGTGTGGGCACATGTGTGAATACAGGTATGCATATAGAATCCAGAAGTCAGTATCAGTATCTTCCTCAGTCACTCTACACCTTCTTCTTTTGAGACAGGATCTCTTAATGAACCTGAAGCCTACCAATTTTGGCTAGACTAGCTAGGCAGCAAGCCCCAGGGATGCCATGTCTCTGCCTCCCCAGTGCCCTAGCACGTCATGTCCCAGACCTGTCCTGCACCATCACGCCCATCATTTTATGTGGATGCTAGGGAGCTGAACTCAGGTTCTTAAGCTTGTGCAGCAAGCACTTTCCCCATGGAGCCCTCTCCCTAGC
The DNA here is from genome assembly GCA_036346955.1 of Dipus sagitta. Classification (NCBI taxonomy): domain Eukaryota; kingdom Metazoa; phylum Chordata; class Mammalia; order Rodentia; family Dipodidae; genus Dipus; species Dipus sagitta. The sequence continues at coordinate 15,679,402 of CM070772.1, read as the reverse complement.
CCTGATATTGCTGCCTCAATTAAAGCAACAGCAAGTCAGCTTAGGCTGAGTTTTTACACAGCCATGGGAAAGTGAAATAAGGGCTGATCCCTGTGATTGCTTCAACACAATCAAGATCTCAGAGGTACCTGTTCCTTCACATGAAAAGGAAATTAGGACCAGATGCAAGTGTCAATGAGACAGTTATCTGCTATGTGAAGTTTAAGAGATCCAGGGTAAGGTGGACTTGGTCCACTATAGTTATAATTCCCGAGTTGGCCAGATTTGGTGGCTAGAAAAAAGACAGCAAGGAGTAGGCATTAGCATGATCGGGTGATGGTGGGTGTAGCCAGAATTAAGAGTACCCAGGATAGATCTCCAGTCCAAATGGAAAATAGACAGCGAGTCAGGAAGCTGCACCATAAGACATGAGAGAGAAGCCATCGGTAGGGATATACAGACAGATTCCTTTCACAATGCACAGTATGGTGGACACAAGGATGATAATACTGCCCACCTGCCCTAGTGACTTCTGAGTCCTGACATCAAGAATTAATCCTGCGGGCTTGTGTCCACCCCTTAGAAATGTGGCATGCACACAGTGACATATTCTAGATGGTAGAGCAGTTGTCACCATCTTTAACCCATCCCCTGGCTTTTATCTCATCATTATTACCCTCCTAGTGGCCCCACTTCCTACTGTATGCCACGTCCATTGTTCCATTGCTAAGGTCCTTCACGATGACTGCACCTTACTCTCAGCAACCAGTTTTTTCTTGAGTAGAAAATGGCTGCAAACTTCTAGATGCCCACTCCCCCTACCCTAGCTTCTGCTGACAGGTGTCTGCCATTCCTTCAGAACTGAGTGCTCAAGAGTGACCATCTGAAACATAAGATCTGGCAGTGCCCATTGTCTCGCTGAATTCTTCAGAGATGGCTGACCTCTGTCCCTTGCATACCTATCCAGTTCTGTCACATGTTGCATCTTCTGATGGCTTTTGGCAGAGAGCAATACATGGGGTCCTGATATCAATGGTCAGGGCTTATTCTTGTCCTTTTGTCTTTTTTTTTTTTTTTTGGTGTGAGTATAAATGCAGTGTGTATGCATTTGTGTGTGTGGTATGTGCATGTGTGTGTGGATGTGTGCACACCCGTTCAGAGGTGAAAGGAGCAGATTGGATGTCTTCCTCTGTCTCCCTTCCACCTATTATCCTGAGGCAGGGTTTCTCACTGAACATAAAGCTGTCCTTCTTCAGATAGACTGGCTGACCATGGATGCCCAGTGAGCCTCCTTTCTCCCCCCCCGCTGAGTGCTGTATTTAGTACCATGCATAGTCATGCCCAGATTTTTACATGGGCACTGCTCCTCATGCTTACGATGCAAGTACTCTAAAGTGCTGAGTCATCTCTTCAGGCTCCATTTTACTTTGAAGTTATTGCTTTCTTCAGATAAAATTCACACACCGTAAAACTCGTGCTTTTAAAGTATACAGTTCAGCAGCTCTCGGTGTCGTCACAGGTGTACACTCTCACCGTCTAATTTTAGAATACTTTGCTCGTCCTTACAAGGGGGCTTATAGCTCTTAGCTATCACCATCTACTCCCCCTTCTCCCCTGTTCTTGGCAAATAGTGATCTACTTTCTGATTATGTGGATTTGTGTATTCTAGATAGTTTATGTAGATGGACTCAGGCAATGTGTAGTCCTCTGGAACTAGTTTCTTTCTTTCTCCTAGCACGATGGTTTCAAAGTTCATTCATGTCGCAGTGTAGGTCAACACCTCATTCCTTTTTAATCCTGAGCAATCTTTCATTGTTGAGTTATGCTGTAGTTTTGCTATTTGTTCATCAGTTGGTAGAAAATTGTATTGCTTCTGCCTTTAGAATACAACGAATAATGCTGTGAACATTCATGTATGGATGCTACTTGACACTTAGTGGGGTTATATCCTGATAAACCTATTGTGAATTGAAAATGTATTAAAGTACAATAAACCTACTGAACACCCTAGATTAGCCAGGTTAGGTGTGCTGTAGAGTGTCAGCCATTTCCCTTGGGATTGAATGGTTCTCTGGGAGCTGTGGCTCACTGCCTTGAGCCAGAACTATATGACTAACCTAAGGAAAACATGAGCATTCAAAAACCTGAAGTATGGTTTCTATTGATTGCATATACCTTTAATGAAATTGGAAGACTGAAAAAGTATAAGTCTGATCATAAGTTATAGACCACCTGTGCAAATTTGGGTATATATGTATTTTTAGTATTCATGGGATATATGTGAGTGCAGAACACACCAAGGGTGGGAATATGGAAATGGGTTAGTTGGATGTTGCAGCAACAAGGAAGGATGGTTAACTACATGGTTAACTAGTCAGAAGTCTGGGGACGTAGCTGAATCACTTTTTTTGTGTGTGTGTTTGGTATGACTGCTGTATCACACATCAACATTTTGCTTTGCTATCCTGGCAATGGTAGGAAGGCCTGCACTTTATCAATTGTTTTATTTATTTATTTGAGAGAGGGGGGGGGAGAGAATGAGTATTGGTACTCTAGGACTGCCTTCCCTCTAGCGAACTCCAGATACATGTGCCAATCTGTGCACCTGGCTTTATTTGGGTACTGGGAAATCAAACCCAGGCTGTCAGGCTTTGTAGGCAAGCTCCTTCAACTGCTGATCCATCTCTCCAACCCCACATGGGCATATGTTTTCTTTCTTTTTTTTTTTTTTTAGTTTTTTGGTTTTTAAACATAGGGTCTCACTCTAGCACAGGCTGACCTAGAATTCATTCTGTATTCTCAGGGTGGCTTCGAACTCACAGTGATCCTCCTACCTCTGCCTCCCGAGTGCTGGGATTAAAGTCATGTGCCACAGTGCTGCCCAGCTTGGCATATGGTTTTGAGAAACAGTTTCTATTCATAGATGTGATGCATCAACATGGAACCAATCAAAGCACAACCCCTCAATAATAGCGGAACCATTAACTACAACTGTGTTTTTGCCAGTGAAGAGTAAATTTATAACAATGACATAACAATTTTACCAACTGTAGGCATTAATAACTGAATTACACGCACTTGGCTGTCTCTATTTTTGGAACAGTGAAAGTTTTGATCCTCTCGCAAAGGCCTTCTGCTGAGAAGAGAGAAAAAGCTAGGGAGAATCCCAACTTACATCTGTCAAATTGCTGATGCTTTTGGCTGATGTGATCATTAGTAAATTGTGCCTATGCTGCTGTTTGGAACCTAATGGCCTGTTTGCTTAACAGAAGGGTATCTATTCTTTGAACACCCATAGTATATAAAATTGGTGTCTAATGAAATGAATGTAGAGTGAAAAGTATCGAGTGTGTCTTATTGTACACATATGCTTTTTTTTTTTTTCTGTGTGTGGATGATGTACTTGAAGGGTCTGATTAAAAGTCAAAGTTCTGGGGTCCAAACTATGGCTCTTGTTTGATTAGGTGTGTCTTTGGGCTTGTTACATAACTGTGCGGTGCTCTGTATCCTAGTCAATAAATGTAGCCATGCTACTAAGCTATCTCAAGAGAGGGTTATGTGGATTAATAACTCAAAGCATTTAGGGCAGAGCCTGGCTTCTTTGTAGGAATGCCATGGACCAATATTTGAACTAAGTTCTGCTAATGACCCTGAGTTCTTTCTGTCTTCCTTCCTCCTTCTTTCTATAACAAGGCTAGCATGTTAGACATGAGTTATAACTAATCTATTACGTGTTTGGCATGCTAAGAAATCCTAATGGCTGTGGTGACAGAAAACCCCACAGAGCATCAAATGAGCTTATTTGAACGCTTTGGTTGCTTAGGACTTTAGGCAATGTATAAATTTGACCTTTGACACAGGGGCTGCGAAACTTATGTGATTTCACATACAATTTTAATGGTACGTAAAGCAAAACTTAAAAAAAAAAACCCAAACCTTAATTCATATTCCTTCTTTCACTCCTAATATTATTTATTTATTTCAGAGCGATAGACAGAGAGAGAAAGAGGCAGATAGATAGATAGAGAACAGGCATGCCAGGGCCTCCAGCCACTGCAAAGGACCTACAGATGTGTGCACCACTTGTGCATCTGGCTAACGTGGGTTCTGGGGAATCGAGCCTCGAACCGGGGTCCTTAGGCTTGACAGGCAAGCTCTTAACCGCTAAGCCATCTCTCCAGCCCCACTCCTAATATTTTGTTTTACCATTTTCTTTCCTGTTTAGATTTATGACCAAATGTATGTACTATAAATTATGACTGCTCGTTAAGGTCTTATATGAAAGATAGATCTAGCTTTATTAAGACAAGATGTAATAACAAATGCCAATATTCTGATGTCTCCCAAAACAGTAAGCTCACTGGGTAGATAGCAGGATTCAGTAGGCTTTCTGTTCCTGACAAGAATGAAAAGTTATTTTGTGTAACACCTGAAAGGCCAGTTTCTGATATCCTGCAGTTTTGGGCTCTGGGAACTTATCCAATAGCCAGTAAATATTAGTTAATTTACTGATTTGATGTGTCCAGATTTCTGATTAAGCTAGTGCCCCAAGTTTCTACCATGTGTGTTAAAGTCTATTCCCCGTGACGAGACAAATAAGCTTTTTCAGGGTGATGAAAACATTTCTAAATTAAAAAATAACTTTTATTATTATATTTATTTGAGAGAGAGAGAGAGAGAGGCAGATAGAGAGAATGGGTATGCCAGGGCCTTCAGCCACTGCAAATGAAATCCAAACACATGCATCACTTTGTGCATCTCTCTTATGTGGGTCCTGAGGACTTGAACCTAGGTCCTTTGACTTCACAGGCAAACACCTTAAGCACTAAGCCATTCCTCCAGGGCTCTTCAAAAGTTTTGAAATGATCTCCCAAAGCAGCTGAAAGTATCTTTAATGTGGAACAAATTTATTCCTTTGTAATGACTACTTTATATTGCATACATTCATGTGGGAGAATTCCCCAAAGATGAACAGGCTACAGTTTAAATCCATCAAAGACATGCAAGAAAATATGAACAGATAGGCTTCCAATAAAATTCCATTGCATTAATAAGAATAGCAAGTGGGTCATGAAGGAGTTCACTGGACTCCTCCTGCTATGATAATGAACCCTTCCAAGCTGGGCCCACGTCATTTGGGGAGATATACCTGCCACTTCTCAAGGGGTCGCTGTAACTTAGGTTGAGAAGGAATGTCCCAGTTGATAGAGTGAATGTCATCTACTTCATGACGTAGGTCTATCTAGGGTAAACACGTCTTTTTGACTCACCTTTTCCAACATGACTCTTTGTAACCTGGAGAAATATTGACTTATGCAAAGCACTCAGAAACACTTGGATTGAAATGCATCAGGGGAAATGCATTTTCATAAAGATACTTGCCTTCATTTTCTCTAAAACTGCATTGAGTCAAGACAATATCTACCTATTTAATAAATACATTTTTAAAATTTATTTTTATTTATTTATTTGAGAGAGAGACAGATAGAGAGAGAGAGAGAAAATGAGTGCTCCAGGGCCTCTAGCCACTGAAAACGGACTCCAGACACATGTGCCACCTTGTGCATCTGGCTTTATGTAGGTCCTGGAGAACTGAACCATTGTCCCTTGGCTTTGAAAGTAAGCATCTTAACTGCTAAGCCATCTCTCCAGCCCTAACAAAGGCATTTTTGAAGTTCTTTCAAAAGTCCTTTATAAGCATACAGAAAAAATATATACATCTCTGGTTTACTCTTAATAAAAATGCATCTCACATCAAGAAATATGACTAAGGAAATGGTGGAAAATGGTGTTATGCATATTTTTTTTTTCAGCAAAGGGCTTTACTTCAAGATTTTTGCTGTACTGGTACTTTTAATTGGATTTTTTAAGTGTAAAAGCTGCTGGTTCAGGCTCTTTCTGATATTAATGGTTCTGACTTTCCCTTTGCCTCTGTAAGATGTTGCACACAGAATCAATATTTCTGTTTTGCTACCTGCTCAGCCATCCTGTGACCTTGAGGAAGTTTGTTACACTTTCTCAGGTCTCAGTTTACCCAACTTTGATAAGGAGCTAAATAATGCAGGTTTTCTTTTCATAAGCTAATAAGCTTTGTATAATAGATGTCTACAAAAGTTTGTAGATTTAGGGTTTGAAGATATTGTGGCGATGGCAGTGATAGTAATAGTAATAGCTTGGAGTAACAGAGAACCTGTCTTCCCAAAGCTCTCAGCGCTTTCCCATTCTTCTTTCATTTGTCCTCAAAATACTCTTAATGAGCTTAAGAATGAGAAAGTACCAGCTTCCTCATTTTGCACATTTAAAAAAAAATGTGAAGATGAAAGATGTCGGAGTGAGTACTGATTTCAAAAGGAACATCTTATGATTTTAAAACGGGAAGAAAAATGTGTGCTGTGTGTCAATGGGGAATTCCCCATGAAGACTTTCTCTGCAGTCGTGTGTGCCCTTCATTCATCTCTTGAGTGGAAGAAGAGACCATCCTTTTCAGTGTCCACTTCCTTCCTATGGAAGGCTGTCCTGCCATTTAGATGGTAATCATTGACTCAGTGCTCAATGCAGTCAGTGAATGGAGAGACAAGCTATCACTGCCCCTGTGAAATGGTAACACTGTTACAGTCCCGAGTAAGTGTCTGAAAGATGTGCACCTATGCCATCACTGTGCCCCACAGGCTACCCATTTGCTTTTGGCTTCCGGATTACTTCCACCAGTGTGTAACTGAAAACCAATCAGTCCTCTCCGGAGAGCATCCCAATTTCTGCTGCTGAAATGGAAATTGACAGGAGGAGTTTTGCTACAGCTGTACCTGATCGCCGAGGGATAAATTATTTTGTGTAATTGTTAGAGCTTTGCTCAGGCCTAATGAAATGAGCATGTTGTTTTCCACACCTGTGGGCATGGGTAGTCCTCACAAATACTGTGTGCTCAGACTTAAAGATGGGCGAGGCTGTCAGTGTGTTGACAATGAGAAAAATTAATTTGAACCACTGATAAGGAAGGAAAACATACACAATGAATTAAATTTAATAGACTGAAAAAAATTAGGTTTCTCTTTACTGTTTCCATGTGGGAATACGTCTCAGACTTCATTTAACTCAAATAACTACAGATAGCATGGATAGCTAGGCTGCAGCTGGTTTGAGAATTCTGCACAGTGGTTTGGTGCACTATGGGCGAAGTTTCGGTGAGTGTTACCTTTTAACATAAAAGGTAATGTTGTGTGTACAACAAGAGTGGCAAGTTGAAAGTGACACGCATGGCATCATTTCCCTTCACCATCCCTTGTGGTTTTGCCTTCCCAGTAATGAACTGCAGAGGCAAAGCCAGACCCTGGTGAAGGGGTGTACTTCTGAGCTCTAGAGAAGATGGCTCCCATTCCTACAGGAGAAAAATGGGCTTTGACAACTAGGATCTCACCGAGAATAACGTTTTTGCTTTCATTTCTCTGCAATTAATATTCGTCCGTGGGAAATCTCAGCATTGATTGTGTGGGTTTTCCCTCCCCCCATGTCCCTATACTCATTTTTACAATTTGAGAGCTACTAAGAATGGTTTGGGTCGTTGTCATTATGCCGTCGATATCATTATATCATTACATTAACAGTGACTTTATTCTTTTGTAAAGAGATTATAAGCATCTCAAAACTGTTGATCAGTTTTTAAAAGACTAAAAAGGTGAACATCACTATTCACGTGTAGTCATCATTGTTATTTGGGGAGTGTCATTGAGAAATAGAGTGACACTAAGGAAAGTGAAATGACTTCAACGTGTATGGCATCATGTGTGTGTCTTTAAGATTAGCTATTGAATTTTATTTGAAGTTAACAACAGAAAACAGCTAATGGATATAGGAGACCCGAAACCAAGGTAAGTCCTTCCAAGGAATCGAGGGACCTGAAAGTATCTAAATTTCAGAGTTGGTGAAGCATTTTAGTGGTTGAAATGACAACACTTATTATACCACCAGGCTGGAAAGTAAGCCTTCATGCACTGACTGCCTGCTATGAAAGATGAGGAGATCTGCACGTCTGGATTGCTGGATAAAGATTTTGCTAGTACATGCTTGTGTACATTATCAAGGCTTATGACATTCATCTCTTCTGGGTGACATTAATCTTCATGGCTTCATTATTATTTTTGAATTTTTAAATTATTATGATGCTCAGCTCAAATATTTCTAGTACAGGTTCTCAATTTTTAGTCTTATTTTATTTTTTTTGTTTGTTTTGTTTTGATTTATTCCTTACTTGGCTGGCTCTGGTACACCAGAGCCAGCCATTCCCACCTCAAGCAAAATTTTTAAACTTAGTTCTCGAAAGGAATGGTTTTTGCTCTTCAGTATAAACATGAGTTGCATGGCTGTATATACATATACATATATATATATATATGGCATATATACATATATATGGCTTTATTCTATCATTATTGTTACTGTTAATTTTCTTTTACTCCCCATTGCGCACCCCTCAGCTATTTCCTCAGACATTCATTGTTATATGTTTAATGTATGTCTCATATGTTTGGCATATTTCTGTTTGCTTACTTATAAAATATGTAATGTTGTTTTTACCCTAAGTGGCATTGTGTCAGGAACCTGACTGACTTCCTTGCTTCTTACTTTGTATGGTACCTTTAGATTTTACCCATATTTCTTGGTGCATAATCTAGTTTATTCCCTTTACCAGTGCATGGTAGTCTGTGTATTTTACTGACCAAAACAGATATATTTAGACTGGCAGGACATGGATAATGATGCCAGGACAATAGATGTACATTGGGAATGAGCCCACACTGAGGTGCATGGTTATATCATCCTTAGGTTACCTTCTCCACAGTTTTTATATGTTCAAGTCTGTGTTCTTGGACATGCGGGCCATGTCTGTTTCTCCCCTCACTGACTGCTGAGATTGATGTGTTTACATGAATTCTTTATGCAGTTGTATGATAACTTCTTGGGAATTTATTCCTGCACATTGCTGGGACTGAGATAATTTGATTGACATTGCTAATAGGCACTTTGAGCCCCCAAATGTGTTCTATGTGAACTTGAGGATTCCCAGGTCCCCACAGCAGACATTAGGAAGTTTTCCAACTTTAAAGTCCTGGATCAATGTTATTTGAATTTGACTCTCTCTAAACACCAATGATTTGGAGCTTGCTGGCTTTTGAGTTTCCTCCTCTGTTGACTCCCCTGCTCATTTTCTCAGTCTGCTTTCTTTTACTGAGCTTCTTATTTTTACTTGCTTGGCTGTGTGATTTGTGGGTATCCTAGACATGACTCCTTTGCTTCTGTAACATTCCAGGAATATCCCAATCCTTCATTTTTGCTTGTTCAACTTTGCACATGATATCCCTACTTGAACAGAAATTTTTATTTTGTTTTAATTTATCAAACTCATCATTGATGTTTTTTTTTTTTTTTTTGGTTTTTCGAGGTAGGGTCTCACTCTAGCCCAGGCTGACCTGGAATTCACTATGGAGTCTCAGGGTGGCCTTGAACTCACAGCGATCCTCCTACCTCTGCCTCCCGAGTGCTGGGATTAAAGGCGTGCGCCACCACGCCCGGCAGTCATTGATGTTTTATGGTGGTGCCTTGAGGCCTATGTTGAAGAGGTCCTTCTGTGTCCTAAGGTTATAACAATCTTCCTCTACATCATTTTGCTATTAACTTTTTTTGAAATTTTATTTTATTTATTTATTAGAGAGAGACAGACAGACATGGGCAAACCAGGGCCTCTCGCCACTGGACACAAACTCCAGATGCATGGGTCACCATGTGCATCTGGCTTACATGGGTACTGGGGAATTGAATCTGGGTCCTTAGGCTTCACAAGCAAGTGCTGCAACTTCTAAGTCATCTCTCTGGCCCCATTAACTTTCTACATTGTAGGGTTGAAATCCACAACTCTGTACACTGTAAAAAGGAATATAGCTTTATTTGTATCTGTGTAGTGATTCAATTTTACCAACATTACTGGACAATTTTACAATTGGTTTAATGTATCATATAAGCAGCATTTTTTTTTCCAAGGTAGGGTCTCACTCTGGTCCAGGCTGACCTGGAATTCATTATGTTGTCTCAGGGTTGCCTTGAACTCTTGGCTATCCTCCTACCTCTGCCTCCCGAGTGCTGGGATTAAAGGCATGCGCTATCATGCCCAGCATAAATATCATTTTTATGTCCTTGTAATTATGTCCATTTTTCTTGTCTCAATACCAGATTGCATTTATTACTAGAACTTTGATATATGTTAAATATATAGAGATTAGGGAAAGTATCCTGACTTTCCTTTTCTTTCTTTATTTTAATTCAGTATGAACTGGCTATTCTTGCAATTCAATCAGAATTTTAAATTAAGGTCTGAATGAGTTTATTGATGAACCTCACAAATCCAACTGGAATTCTGGATGTAGTTCCTTTGAGTTTTAAATTGATCATGGAAGGACTAATTATTTCTTAATATTCAATATTTCCATATAAAAGTATAAACCATTTACTCATCATGTCTTTTACATCACACAGAGGACTTATAAATTCTGTTCAAGTTCCTTTACACTTGAGGTGGTTTTAATTAGGTGTCCCCCATAAACTCATGTGTTCTGAATGCTAGGTCCCCAGCTGGTAGAAAATTTGGAATTGGAGCATTATTGGAGGAGGCGTGTTGTTGGGAGCAGGCTTATGGTTGTTTAGCCAGCATCCCCTTTCAAGTGTTTGGCATAGTCTCCTGATGCTACTGTCCACCTGATATTGACCAGGAGGTGATGTCCCCCTTCTGCTCATGCCTTGTTTTTCCCTGCCATCCTAGAGACACCCCTTGAGTCTATGAGCCAAAATAATCACTTCCTTTCCACAAGCTGCTTTTGATTGGGTGCTTTATGCCATCAAAGAGAAACTAACTGTAATACTTCATGAGCTAACTGCTATTGTGAACCGTTTCTTAATTCTAGCCAATCTTGTATTATTTTACTATAAAAAAGGTTTCTGTTCTTTTGATTTGATGTTGTCTGTATTGAACCCTCACAGGCATCTTGTAATTCCAGAAAACTGCTGATTTGAATGTTCTTTTTTTTTCTATATGAGAAATGGTGTCAACTGTAAATAGTAAAAAGTTGTTTCTCTCTCTCTTGTTTTTTCCTGATCTTTAACTTCTCAGTGTGTGTGTGTGTGTGTGTGTGTGTGTGTGTGTGTGTGTGTGTGTGTGTTATTGTATGGATAGATCCTTCAGGAGAGGAACACTGAAAGTATTGCAATGATTTAAGCATAATGAGTATCTTTCTGTGACTCTAATTGCACAATTCTAAAATGATTGTAAAAATCCTCTTCTTTCTCTTGAAATCCTGTGGATCACTGCTTTGTTACATAGCTGTGTGTGTTGCTTTGGATAAATCTGAGATCAAGCTCTTTCATTCCCTTTTTAAATGCCTTCCTTCCCCCCTCCTTTATTGGATATCTATAGTATCCCTCTTTATCCTTGAAGTTCAAGGACTTTCCACAATGTATTTTGGCCTTGATCTTTCTGTGTATTTTTTTTTCTGGGGCAAGATCTGAAGATTTAAGTCTTTATTTTAGAAGCGTTTTATTCTATCACATCTTTGAACGCATTTTTCTTCTGCTCTCTTCTTTCTGAATACCAATCAATAACGTTCACTGAGGGCTTTCTCTTTTTTCATGTCTGTGCTCAGTACCATAATCACTTAAATAGTTTTGCTAATTCCCCTTTTGTTTCATGTAATTTTTGCCATAACTCTGACTTTTTTGTGTGTGTTAATTTTAATTTTTGTGACACTTTATGCATTGTCCCTTCTACTTCTTGTCTGAGCTCCACTAGCTTACCTTTTTTCCCCCTTATGTCATCTGACATACACTCTGAACTCATGGATCTCTTTCTTGCATCTTTTCTTCAGAGCCATCAGACTGTCTGAAATTTCTTTGTGGCAGCAGAGAACTATTTGACCTCTAAAATGTTCCTTGAATATTGCCTATTGTGATGTATGAGCCCAACCGCCTTTGCTTATCATTTCTGTTATGTCTTCTTATGCACAATTGTTCAGAAGTATCCTTTCAGAGGATTAATCATGCAGACAGTGGTCCACTACTTACTGGAGGTGAAACCTGCTAATGATGGCAGCAGAGTGAGGGTGAGGGAGGGTGGAGCACACAGGAAGCACTCCTTTCTCACTCCTGTCAGGATCCTCCTCTCACACTGAGAACTGAGCTGAAGACATTTCGATGGCCCAGATCCACTCTTCAGGCCAAGACAACTTATTATGGTCACATGACTCTTACCTGTACATTTTCTTTTCAGTCTTTCTGGTGCACATGCCTTGGTTTTCCTGAGGATGTAAGATATGATGTCCATCAGCAAGCTTTCCCTGGCATGATCTAAGGGTCACATGAGAGGCATGGTTTCTTATGTGACTTGTACATCATCACCTATCTTTCATGTGTTTGGCTAGACCTTAAAGCTCATCTCTGAAATCCAAGTATCCATGAATATCCCTTTGAGGACTCTGTCTGACGATGAAAGAACAACTGTGTCCTGCTTGTGGTCTGAGGAAGTGCACATACCTCTTGTCCTGGGAAGCACATCAGGTAGCAGATGTGTGCACAAAGGAGAGTGCGTATTTTATACAAACTACACTTGTGTGATAAAATAAGTGCATTCATATGCAACTGTTAAGAATTACTCATTGTCTTTTGCTGAAAGTGTGCCTGTCTTTTGCAGTACAGGTTAATGCAGTGGTTCTACGTGGCTTAACTGTAGTCCATGCTTACAAGTCCTCCTTGTAAATAGAAAAGTAAGCTGACTTCTCTCTCTCTCTCTCTCCTTCTTTCTCTGTCAAATAAATAAATAAATAAATAAATAAAAATAAAATATTTAAATAAAAAAGGGCTGGAGGGATTGCTTAGTGGTTAAGGTGTTTTGCAAAGCCAAAGGACCCAGGTTCGATTCCCCAGGACCCACGTTAGCCAGCTGCACAAGGGGGTGCATGCACCTGGAGTTCATTTGCAGTGGCTGGAAGCCCTGGCGTGCCCATTCTTTCTTTCTCCCTCTTTCTCTGTCAAATAAATAAACAAATAAAAATAAAATATTTTTTAAAAAAGAAAAGTAAGCTGGCAATAACAATTCAAGGATGAGCTGTGAGTCGGTTACAGTAGAGTTGTATTTTAAGTCGAGGGGTGACAACTTTAGATGTTTCAATTTACATTTTTAGTTTGTGTCATGTCTTGAGTCTTGAATGACCCCCAAAAGCCAGTTGGTTAAACATTGGTTCCCCCAGTGTTTTGGTATTGAGAGATACTGGAAGGTTGCAAGCAAGCCAAAAGAAGAGAGAAAAAACTTTGGAGTAAAGCCTATCTCTCGGATATACTGATCTTGGATTTCCGGCTACTGCCCTGCAAGATGTCGACTGTTGTTGGGAAGCCCCTCAGCTACAGTGTTTGTTATGACATCTTGTACAGCAAGCAGAAGGTACATATCCTCTATTTACTTCCTTAGTTATTTTGAAGAGTTATTTATCAAGTAGTTTGACTCCAGACAAGTTAAAATTGAAATTCTTCTATGCATGCAAGTACCTTTTGTATTATTATTTTTCTAGTAGGAAGCAGTTCAGGGGGAAAGCAGTAATTCCAGTAAAAGTAAACTAACATTAATTTAAGATAAGCCCCAGACTAGTGAGTGGAAGTCAGAGCTACCTCAAGGCAACGATGATGCACTATGAAGTTTCTTTTCTGAAAGTGTTATGAACTGGATTCTTCATATTTTTTTAAAAGCTTTTAAAATTTTTTCTTTATTTATTTGACAGAGAGAAAGAGAGAGAGAGAGAGAGAGAGAGAGAGAGGATGTGCCAAATTATCCAGCTTCTGCAAATGAGCAGAATGCACTACCTTGTGCATCTGGCTTACATGGGTCCTGGGGAATTGAACCTGTGTCCCTAGGCTTCAAAGACAAATGTCTTAACCACTAAGCAATCCCTCCAGCCCTGGATTCTTCTTTATATGTTCCTCATCTAGCGGGTGGCCTTGGCAATGCCTTCCTTCTCCCTGCACTCTTGCGCCAGCATCCATGTGAACTTGAGGAGGAATGCAACATTTTCTACAAATGACAAATATTTGACATCTTGAATGAACAGCCAACATGAAACTCTAGTAAAAATGAAAATCATTGCAGGGATTTCTTTAACAACTAGAGAGAGGAATTATACTTCTGGAATTAGCATATAGCCTATCCAGAGGCCTCTTTTAGTGCAAAGGTCGTGATTGGGCTATAAGTTCAGGAAGTGGATTGAATTTCTTTATTCTGTAAACATCTATTACCATTCTCTGCAGTTCCATTTTAGCAGCTAATATATTGCATTGATATAATACAATATTATTTATCTAGGGGATGATGAAGGATGTAAAAATCACATTCATGTCATATTTACTACATGGGTTGACATATACTTCCTATCTCTCTGTTCTCAGCCTCCACTAAACATTTAATAAATACTTGATAGTAATCTATCAGATGATAACACATTGAGTTATATTCAGGATATCAACAAATAGGAACATATTTTCAATTCCTTATCTGTTTTCCTAGAATTTCAATACTATTAGGTTTTGAATAAATATTTATGTTTTAAGATTTCCATGAAGAGATTAAAATAACAGAGAAACCCTAAGGGTTTCAGAATGGTCATTTTTATTTTCTCAATGGAAATAATTAAGAGAATTTTATTTTCTTTTCTAAATATTTCATTTATTTATTTGAGAGAGAGTGAGAAAAAGGGAGGGAGGGGGAGGGAGGGAGGGAGGGAGAGAGAGAGAGAGAGAGAGAGAGAGAGAGAGAGAGAGAGAGAGAGAGAGAATGGGTACCCCAGGGCTCTAACCCTGCAAACAAACTCCAGACATATGCACCACCTTGTACACCTGGCTTATGTGAGTCCTGGAAAATTACGTGGGTCCTTTGGTTTATCAGGCAAACACCTTAACTGCTAAACCATCTTCCCAGACTGAGAATTTATTTCATTTTCTATAGTCTTCATGAGCTGAAAATCTGAATGGTTTAAAAACTTTTAGGTATTACCTTTAGCTATTGCCCAGACAGTGAAGTGTAACTAATACCATCAGTCCAATGGCAGCAATAAGCATTGTTTCCCACACATGGGGCTGTGAGATTTAGAGATCAATAATTAGGTCAGCATTCCCATGTGCTTGATTCAAAGTCATGGTGAGATCAACATCTGCTATATGTATTTCTTGTGTGTTAAGTATAGCAGGATGCCTGGGACATATTCTTTTTATGGCTATGGTTGAATGTTCCCAGAGGGCCAACAAGTATTGCCAATTTTCCACTGGCCAAGAAAGTCATGTGACTATCCTGACAGCAATAGGGCAGAGAAATAGAACATACAGGGGAGGTTACTGTCTGGAGCACCAGAAAGGGGACAATAATCCATTTGACCATAGCGGGATTTTAAATTTTTCTTGACATAGATGCTTATGTAAAAAAACAAACAAACAAACAAAAAAACTAGTCTTTTTCCTCATCATTTTGGGTTTCCTTGAAATGCCTCCTTTCTCTTTAAAAAGATACCATTTCCTAAATCAACTTTTAAAACTAAGGCAAACAAATCTTTATTAAAAATAAAAGCAATGAGACCCTGAACATCCTGAATATCTTTCAGAGTAAGGCTGGTCAAATATTAATTAGGAGTTACTTGGAGTGATAGGCATGACTATAAACCAACTTTATTCCTTTTCTTATAGGAAGCATTAGAATAATACTAATTAAGTTTTTCTGAACTTGATATTAAAAAGATGTATTCTTTATTTAATCTCTGTTGCTGATTTTGTATATTACATGAACTCTGAAATTATTTCCAAAAACATAAGAGAACTTTAGTATATCCAGCTGTGGAGGTTTGAATGTGAGTGCTCTCCATAGCCTCTGGTATTTTTAACTAAACCTCAGTGTATCACTGAGGGTGGGTCTTGAATCCAGCCCTAAGATGTGTTCTGAGCCACCTAGACATCTGGGATGAATGTATGATGAAGTGAATCAATTTATTCTGCCACAGTGAAGGAAGCTATCCCCGGATTCTGTAAGCCTGGAGTTAACCCTTTGCTCTCCTCAGCAGTTTCTGGTTTGTCCTAGCAAGGAGAAGATAATTACAACACCTGTGTATGGATCTATCGCTTCAACCAGGTGGTAAAAATAAACCCTACAAAGGAGAATAATTTTTATAACTTGCTTCATGTAAGTAGAAGTTTATTTTTAATGAGTAGCTAAGTATATATGTTCTTTTCATATGTTAGAATGTCCATATTAAAACAGAAATATGTTAATTATTCATCCATATTGTGTTCCGACTAAAAGCAGCTATTGAGAGAAAGGATAATGTCTGAAAGCATGTTTGAGCTTCTTTTTTATTAGTCCTATTTTATAATGCCTTTTCTTTACTTAAAGTCACCTTATAGTTTTCCTGTTTCATGAAGCAGTATTTGGCTAAAAATTATTTCACTTATTTCTATAAAGGACAGGTTTCTATGTTCTGGAACATTATTCCTGTCCTTTCTATGTAAAACACTTTAAAAAAACATTTATTTTTATATTGTGTCTGAAATGGCTTTAGAATAGAGAGAGGGTTTATGATCCACATATGTACATTCCATTTTGCCCTTTTTATTGGTAAGTTGTCTAAAATGATAAAGCACTTGTTTCAAAGCTATTTACTTAGCTCAGAGTAGTGGACTTCATTCTTTCTCCATGTTTTTAGGGGAAGGGCAGTGTGGTGGTTTGAATAGAATAGATGGCCCCCAATATATCCAGTTGTTTATTTGTTTGTAGTTTGCATCTGCAGCCACCTGGCTGGAGGCAGTGTCACAGGGCAGATGGTAAGGTGTGGTGGTGGGTTTCAGATTTCAATCTAAAGATATGCAAAGTGTGCCTAGCTGGAGTTCCTGAAGTGTGCTGTGGCTTTTGTCTTTTAGGCTTGTGCTTCTCTCTCTCTCTGCTTGGTCCTGTGAAAGCAGGCCAGTTTCTTCTGCCATTATGGAACTTCCCCTGGATCTGTAAGCTTCAATAAATATCCCTTCCTCCATAACTGTGTCTGGTCTGAAAGTTCATCTCACTGAACCTGAAGCTGTCTGCTACAGGCAGAGAAAAGCAGGGACTCCTGTGTGTCTGAAACAAGGTTAACATTGAATTCGAATCCCTTTGTTCATGACTTCTGGTCTCAGTTATCACTGATGTCAACATGTGCCTGGTTTCTGGGTAGGAAGTTAGTATGTTTCATAGTGTATCTCTTAGAAACGAACTATGGTGTCTTTCAGTGATCTGTGCATTTTTCCTAAATTAATGATAAGGTTGGCTTTTTGTGGGGAAAGGGACTTGGTTTTGTCTCTGTGTTTTAAATAACTACATTCAAACTGAACCCTCCTATGTGCTAACCATCCACCATGAGACAGAAGAGTAAATGGATGGGTATACAGGTTTCTGGTGGATTTTCTGGGGTTCTAAGGATATGGTTGTGAGCATGCTCACTGCTGTCAATATATATAGAGATGAGTAACAAGGACTTCTACCCTTGGACAATTTAAATTTATTTGTTGATATAATATTTATTCGTCCTTATATAGTCTAGGAGATTGTAAGGCATAATGGCTGCTAGCACAGATTCTCAAGTCTGGCCAAATATGTTTATATGCAACCTATGTGAGTCATTTGTTTGTGCAAATGTAAATAAAATATTTAATTTTATTGTATCAATTTCCTCAATTACAAAGCATGAAAAATAACAACCCTCCAAAAAGTTCTCATAATGAGGTTCTTGGTTCTGCTACCTTCGTAGTGCTGAATTAGAGGGAGGGGCACCTAGGTCTTGATTTGGAAAGTTTAGATGATGATACTTTTTGATCCTTCTTAGTGAAAAGTGAAGAATTAGTTGATTTTGTTCTCATTCTTCTCTCTGAACTCATGATTTTATTTTATTATTATTTGGTCATTTTATTAGGTACATTTTAAAAAATATATTTTATTTATTTATTTGACAGAGAAAGAGAGAGAGGATAGGCACGCCAGGGCCCCTAGCCACAGCAAACGAACTCCAGATGCATGTGCCACCTTGTGCAGCTGGCTAACATGGGTCCTGGGGAATCGAACCTGGGTCCTTTGGCTTTGCAGGCAAACACCTTAACTGCTAAGCCATACCTTCAGCCCTAGATACATTTTAATAATCCATTTTAAACTCCCTTCTGTGCTTTGTGAAAGTTAGGCCATATTTCATGATTCTTTACTAAAAATCCAAAAGCAAATAACATCTTTGGACTTTTTTATCCATCTCTTCCTCTGTGTTCCCAATTCCTTTGGTTTTACTATTATTTCACATTGGCAAGACTTTTAGAATATTTTCTCCTCTACTTAAAGCATATTGTAGATCTTCTTTTTATATTTTTAACATTTTTATTCTATTTTATTTTTATTTTTATTGACAACTTCCATGATTGTAAACAATATCCCATGGTAATTCCCTCCCTTCCCCCATTTTCCCTTTGAAACTCCATTCTCTATTTTATCCCCTCCCGCTATCTTTTATTTTGATGTCATGATCTTTTCCTCCTACTATGATGGTCTTGTGTAGGTAGTGTGAGGCACTGTTAGGTCATGGATATCCAGGCCATTTTGTGTCTAGAGGAGCATGTGGTAAGGAGTCCTACCCTTCTCTTGGCTCTTACATTATTTTTTTCACCTTTTCCACAATGGACCCTGAGCCTTGGAAGGTATGATAGAGATATTACAGTGCTGAGCACTCCTCTGTCACTTCTTCTCAGCACAATGGTATCTCTGAGTCATCCCAAGGTCACTGCCATCTGAAAAGAGAAGCTTCTCTAACCA
This sequence comes from Dipus sagitta, assembly GCA_036346955.1. Classification (NCBI taxonomy): domain Eukaryota; kingdom Metazoa; phylum Chordata; class Mammalia; order Rodentia; family Dipodidae; genus Dipus; species Dipus sagitta. Next base: position 15,660,540 of record CM070772.1, on the reverse strand, counting down.
AAAGAGAGAGTAGCATTAATATATGGGTATGAATATTAAGAGAAGTGCTTACTGGGCCATTTGGTGAGCATAGTATATACATTTAGCTAGACAGCAGCAGATGTTATACCCCAGAGCTCCTGACTACCCCTGTTGCAGGTTTTCACTATCAGGGATGTATTTCCACCCATGGAACAGGCTTCCAGTAAAATTAGAGGGTGGTTGGTTTGCCCCATCATAGACATGCCACTATTGCACCCATTGGCTCACTTGGCCAGGCTGGCCAAATATAAGGCTTGCAGTGTCCACTGTTGAGTGTCTTCACTGGTGATTTCTCTCTCTCCCATTGAACTGCATGCACAATGGCTTCTTCCAGCTTCCTGTAAGCTGGTCTACATGGAGGAGATTAACAGCTTAGTTCCAGCAAGATTTCTCAGTGGCCTTGCAGCCCAGGTATATGGAGTCTTCAGTAATAGGGTCTTACTATCTGTTCCTGGTGGGAAACCAAGAGCCTCAGCAATGGCCTGTAATGTTTTGGGGGCATCAGGGACCTCCCTGGCCAACAACTCACTGAAAGGTATCCCATCCCTGGCACTGGAAATTTTCTAGTAACAATCTACGGCTTTGGAGTGTTTCATTGTCCAAAAAAGTAGGTTTCCATATGACTTATTTATATCCTATTAGGTTTTGATTAACCCTTCCCTCCACCTTTCCTTTACTCAGTCTCCTCCCCTGACCTCACTTAGACCTTTTCACCCTCATTAATCTGTTCTTCTACTTGCATATATATAATACCATCCTATTAAGTCCCCCCTCCCTCCCTTTCTATTCCCTTTATATCTCTTTTCTAGCTTATTGTCCTCTGCTACTGAATTTTCTTCCTACTTACACAGAAGTCCAATCATTTGTACCTAGGATCCACATATGTCAGTCATACAACCATTTTCATAAGCATCTCAAGTCATGTTTCCTATTTCGAGGAATCCTTGGTAAATGTATTTATTTACATGTTTTTGTTTTACTTTGTTTTCATAAGTATTCAGTGTGTAGTTTTGAGTATCTCTATGCCAGATACTGATGCAGTTACTTCTGTTACAGTGTATAAAATGCATAAAATTTATGTTCTTAGAACTTTCATTGACATCAGGGCAACAAAATAACTTTAAAAATGGGTGAATTTCCAGCTGGGCATGGTGGCTCATGCATTTAAATCCTGGAACTCTGGGAGGCCAAAGTAGAAGGATCACTGTGAGTTGGAGGACATCCTGTGAATTCCAGTTCAGTCTGGGCTAGAGTAAGAACCTGGAAAAACAAAACAAAAAAAAAAAAAAAAAGAAAAAAAAAACGTGAATTTCATAGACTTGATAAGTGATGATGATTGTTACAGAAAAGAAAGAACCAACTAGCTATCAAGCAAACTAACTGAATAAATTAACAAAGCAAACCAAAAGTAAATAACAAATAGAGAAATAGGTCAGAGTAAAAGAATCTAAAAGGATAATGGGGTAAAATACAATTACAATAAGATTAAGAGACTATTCTAGTGCAGTTTTAGGGAATAGGACATATGAGCAGGAAGCAAACTTCCTCAGGTATCTCCTCCACTCCAGTTCCCCTCATCAATGATTTCTTGAATTCCTCTGGTACATTGGTTACCTCCAATGTATGAATATGGGTACATTGTCATTAACTACAATCCATGATCCTTGTCAAAGCTCTGTGGATTTAACAAGTTTACCATGTTTATGCATCACTGCAGTTTCACACAAAACTGTTTCTATGCCTGCAAAGCCCCATGCCCACTTACTCATCTTTCTCTTTCTTACTCAGAACCCTTGGTGATCACTTTTCAAAGACTCTATAGTTTTATCTTTTCTAAAATGTCACACCATTGTGCTTATATAGTATACATGGTTTTTCAGATTGGCTCCCTTAATTTAGTGAAATGCATTCAAGACTTCTTCATATCTGTTTCGAGTCTTGCAGTTACCTGCTGTTTGCTGGAGGAAAACACCTGACCAAAAGCAAATGATGGGAGGAAAGTTTTATTTATTTATTTTTATTTTATCTTACATTCTCCAGAGAAAGATCCATGATGGCTGGGAAAAGCTATGATATGGCATTAACAGAGGGTGGATATCATCTCTGACACAGAAGGTGGAATATCATAGCAGGCAAGTGAGCCAAACTAACACTAGCAAATTCAGGCTAATAAACTTCAAGGTCCACTCTCAGTAACACAGTCCCCCCCAAAGACTCCACATCTCAAATTGTCACAAGATGGGGAGCAAGTATTGAAAACACATGAATCTATGGGGCATATTTGATTCAAACAACCACGTGGTTTGACACCTCATATGATTCTATTGAGTATTAAAATTTTAAGTAAAGTTAGTGCAGATCCTGGTGTTGAGCACAATTCTCATAACTTCTGACAAGATACATGGCAGGTAGGTTTTCTGAGTCCTAGACTCGTTGAGCATGTTCAAGTTTTATCATCACACTTAATTGATAATTTAGGCTGACACAGAATTTTAGGAACACAGAATGTCCCATCCATATTTTGAACGTATTGTGTAGCTTTTTAGCATCCAGTGTGATAGTGAAAACTCATTAGTTGGTAGATAATTTCATTTTATTTTTCTCTGCCCACTTAGGAACTTATGCTAATTTTAATTGTTTTGAAAGATTAAAAGGATGTACCAAGATACTGGACCATTGATTTTAATTGTAATCTTATTTTTCCTATTATTTACTTAATTATCTTCTCTGATGTATGTCTGTTTGTTAGAGTTCTGAAACTCCTATTAATCCAATTTTGCCAACCTTAAGAGTGAATATCTTTCACTCTTAAATTCTATTATTTTTAAATTTATTTTTAAATATTTTATTTATTTATTTATTTACTTGAGAGAGACAAGAGGAAGAGGCAGAGAAAAAGAGAGAGAGAATGGGCATTACAGGGCCTCCAGCCACTGCAGATGAACTCCAGATGCATGCGGCCCCTTGTGTATCTGGCTAACGTGGGCCCTGGGGAATCAAACCAGGTTTCTTAGGCTTTGCAGGCAAATGCCTTAACCACTAAGCCATCTCCCCAGCCCTTAATTTTATCTCAGGATTTCTGTCTCTATCTATGAGATTTAGTAAAACCTATCCCTATTTCAGGTTTTATTTGGACATAATATACTTATAATGATGCAAGGTGATTCTATTAGTTTACTTCTTTGCTTATAACTTCTCATAGCAGCTTCTTTTTATTGGATGGTGACATTATCTGCTTGGATGTCTAAAAGAATGCTAACTCATTTTTAAAGTTCTTATATAGTTCCTGAAGTATGCCTCCTCCAGAATTAATTAAATTTAGTGTATTTGGATGTTTACAAAGCAAGTAAGCTGGCCCCCAGTCTCTCTATCTATCCACACTACTTTTCCAAGAGAAAAAAAAATTGTTTAGTTTCTTTTCTAGAAGAAAGGCAGAGGTTTTTGCTTAGTTTTTGCCTGGAGGTAAATTTTCAGCTCTGTGGCACCTGCTAAGGCAGAAAGGTGAGGCCGATACTGGCATATTTCTATAATTACTCATTCCATTCTCATTCCTCCACCCTCCTGATTTCCAGTGCACTTTGAATTTTGTGGCTATCCTGTGTGCGCCCTCTCCAGGAAAACTGCATTTTGCCTCTACAACCACCAGGATGTACTAGCTGCTGGCAATACGACTAGGCGAAAGCTTCGGACAATGTCCTGATGTTTCAATGTGAAACATACATGTACATATTCATACATGTAACACCCTTAATTGCAGGTCTTCAGTAATCTGTTTGCAATCAATGTTTCATATGTAATCCGTGACTCTGAAAGAACCTCAGCTAGAATGATTATCTGCCTAGTGAGAGTGGTTTTTGTTTCTCTCCTAAGTTTCTTGTGTAGTGTTCCTATGAGTTACGGATGAGATGAGTAGCAGTGATTAACAGCACGTCTCAGGATACTAATTCCCTTGTCCTATGGCTACTGAGTTCATATGCTATGTACTAGGCATGGTAACAAAACAATAACAACAGGGTTTCTGAGCACAAGGATTTTGTACTTTGGTCTGTATGATATCCAAGTAAAGCCATAGGCCCAGTACTGCAAGTGCATAAACTATAGGCATTCCCGGAACAGAGTGTAATACAGGGACACACCATAAAACGTACTGGGTGGGGAAGTCAGGCTTTTAGTAGCAGAAGGCAATATGGAGAATATAGGGACATAGAGCAATAGCCTAGGCTGATGGAGGGGCTCAGCTAAAGGTATGGAGAGTCTTAGTTTAAGGAGTGAAAACTTTTCGAGTGTGTGAAAGTGGTGCTGTGGAAGATGAAAGGGCAGGCAGGTCAAGAACCAGAGACAACACAGGAGCTCTACCACGTGGAGCCTGTGAGATGTGCTTCTGACAAGCTTGGCGACTATCCGGAGATGAGCTGCATGTGGGAGGGATTTAAAACAGGCAAGTGGCTTGATCAGAATTACATTTCAGAAAGGTCACTCTGGATGTCATGCGGAGATTTAGAATGATGCCCTCCTATCAGCGCGCTGCTGCGAAACCGTTATTTTAACTTCTGCCGAGATCTGGCAGTGACAGGTAAGGGCTGCTGTACCTGCTCATCTTCTCGTCCCATGTTGTCGTAATGAGGAAGTACCCGCTCCCGAGAAGTCTCGGGAAATTGGAAATTCATTTTCTTTCTCTCATATCATTTCAGAGGCCAGAGCAGGGTGACTGGTGGTACAGAGCTGTGAACATTCTCTGCTTCATTCTTGGCAACCGTTTCTGTGTCACACGGCAGTCAACTAGACTTAATTTGGCTGCCTCCGATAACAATCACTAGTGTTAGTAACACTGCTGTCCATACCTTTGGCATCAGTTCACTAGAGATGAGAGAAAGTGAATGCCATGGCTTCATTTTCCCCATATTACTTCAGGCTGGGCTGTCTGGGACAGTAGCTACTACTCACAAGTAACTCCTAAGCACTGGCATTATGGCTAATCTGAAGATGCTCATTAAATGTATAAAATTCATGTGGGAATTTAAAGATTTAATAATAAAAAATAAGAAACTATAATATCCCAATAATTTTTATGTTGCCTGGATATCAAAGCCATAATGCTTTAGATATACTGGGATTAGATTGAAACAGATCGTGGGCTGGAGGGATGGCTTAGCGGTTAAGGTGCTTGCCTGCAAAGCCAAAGCACTCAGGTTTGATTCCCCAGGACCCATGTTAGCCAGATGCACAAGGCGGCGCATGCATCTGGAGTTCATCTGCAGTGGCTGGAAGTCCTGATGTGCCCATTCTCTCTCTCTCCCTCTCTCCCTCCCTCTTTCTCTGTTAAATGAATAAAAAATAATCAAAATCAAAATAAAAAAAAAGATCATTAAATCACTTTGAGTTGCTTCTTTTGAGTGTTTAGTGTGGCTACTAGAAAGTTATAATCTACCCATGGCTCACATCAGAGTTTTACTCAACAATACTGATTTAGGATCCTCTTCTTTATGAAATAATGTAGAAACAGTATTTTAAGGATTTTTAAAATGCTAGGTAATTTAGGCAGAGAGCAAGTATCTGTTCAGTATCATGTTAGACATATACTGGCAAGTAAGAAAAGATCTTAGCTCTCATAGAGCTTATATGTCAGTGAGGGAAGTAAACATCAATTAACAAACAAATATGCAATTTTTTAAATCTAGTTATGATGAGTATAGGAAAGAAAGCCAAGCGAGATACAGGGGTAGAGAACTTCCTGAGGCTCTTTTGAGAGAGGCAGATCCTCTTATAACTCTGCTGTGAGATCAAGGGAAGTATCTTGTCCTGTGTAACTTGGGATGAGTGAGGTGGAGAAAAGCAGATACGTTGTTGTTAGGTGCATCATTACCAACCAGCAGAACGTACAGAAGAGGATGGAAACAAGCTGGAGCCAAGATCTTTGTTCAAGAACAGCAAGGCAGCCAAAGGAGGGGAGACTGGGCAGAGAGAACTACGAGTATAGTAGGAGAGGTCTTGATGAAGTGGGCAGAGATGTCCTCAAAGACCCCTGGGAAGTTCTGAGAGAATCAAGAGTGTCTGTCAGGTCAAAACGATCTTTCTGTGCTAATATTTGTATTGCTAATGGAAGGCAGTGGTTTAGCTCTGGTGTCCATCAGGATAGAACACAAAACTCTACTGGTCATGTTGTTCTTTGCTACCATCAGACCAGCACCATGGTGCCAGGCTCCCTTAATAATGACCTTGATAGGGCTGGGGGAATGGCTTAATGGTTAAGGCGTTTGCCTGAGAAGCCTAAGGATCCCGGTTTGGTTCCCCAGCACCCACGTAAACCAGATGCACAAGGGGTGCATGCGTCGGGAGCTCGTTTTCAGTGGCCCTGGCACACCCATTCTCTCTTTCTCTCTATCTGCCTCTCTGTCTCTCTGTGTCTCTCTCTCTCACGTAAGTGAATAGAATACAAAAAAAATTAAAAAAAATAATGACCTTAATAAAAGCACTGAACTTGCTAATTGTGTTACATCTTGAGCTGTGATTGCACATCTTTTTTAGCATGCTTTTTAATGCAGTGGGAAGTACAGTCAAGCACTTCTGCTGTGTATTCAGTTAAAGGGCGTAATCTAAGAAGAAACGCTGGGGCAATTTCCTTGTAAACTTAACCAGCAGTACTCAATGCAGCACATCATTCTTATTTAAAATAATGTCATACAGATTATGACTGCTCAGATTCAGATATTTGACAGACATCTTTTTCACAGTTGAACATATCGCTTCACAACTGACTCCAGTGGCTGAGGAAATGCCTCAGTTGGTAATTGCTTACTGCACAAACATGAGGCCCTTAGTTTGGATCTCCAGCACCCATGTAAAATCTAGCATGATACACATGCCTATCGACCTAATGCTTTAGAGATCAAGACAGATATGTCACAAGACAATGGAAGCTAGCTTCCTGCCTAGGGGGTCTATGACTTTACAAACCATAGGCTTTTCTACTAGGTTTTTGTACCAGGCATGAATTTCTCCCTCTAAAGTGGGCCTTGAATCCAATCACAGAGCACTTGGTTACCGCCAAAGCACTCATGCCATTATTGTACTAGTGGGCACTGATCAGTTACATAACTCACAGGCTCTACTGCTGGTTACGACTAATGAAGACTTTTCTCCCCACGGTAGCCTGCATAGCACTATGGCACCTATCCAGCAGGGTGGTGGCTTCCAGCTTGATTTCTCAGTATTTTCATGCAACTGACACATGTGGCATTTTCAGCAGTAGGGTCTTACATTCTAGTTCTGGTAGTGAGCCAAGAACATTGGCAATAGCCTGTATTGTTTGGGGAAGTCTGATTTTTATAGATGTCATTTCATGTTCGCTTATTGCTCTATAAGATAAGTGTTTTTAAATCTCATATGATTTTTTTTTTTGCTTGCAAGACATTTAGGGGAATAAAAATAGATAAATCACGTTGATATTTACATTTATTTATAATGTTTTCTATTGATTTATTTACTATAAATTTAGATGGCCTCACTCTTAGATTTTCATTATCAAAGAGCAAATTGCCAGTGTTAGAATACTATTCATTCCCCCATCCATTATTGTAGAGGGTGCTGACTGCTCCTCGCTGACTGTGTTAGAGTTTTATGTTTCAATGTCTTGAAGAATAACACAAATCCTAAAATATGGGAGAGCTAGCAGGCTGCAAATAAGAACTAAGGCTGATCATACCAAATCAGTTAAAGTTTGTAAGACGATTAACAAAATATAGTGTTTGGTTGTTTTGCAAATAAAGTATGGCAATAAGAAGTTGAGTCACCCCTCAGATCACTTCCTTTTTCTAGCCATGATAATTTCTCTGCAGATCCTGTAGGGGGTTCATGGACTGTCATTGAAATTCTATGGCTAAGATAGCATATGCAATCATTCAGCTCACATGTAGTGCATACCTCATCTTTGGCAGGTGTGAAATAAATTCTGGGATTACAAGATGAACAAGCCCCTTATTCTATAAACTCCTCGAAATAAAAGTCTTAGACCTTTATCTTAGTTCTGTCTTTCCACAGATATTCTGTACCCAGTTATTCTCCAAACCTATTTTTTTCTATTTCCAATGTTTTCCAAATCTATTCCATCCATTCTATTTTCAACAGCAGCTTAGTCTTTATTATCAAGCATCTATATTCTAGAACCTACCCTGGCAGTGGTCTTTCTTTTTATTGATAATTTGTCCTCACACTGTTGTCTGTTTCTCATTCTCCTGTAGAGATACATCTGATACAAACAATATCCATCTTTACAACCATGATCAGTGAGTGACCCTTAAATTTTAGGGTGTTTAAGTCAATTGGAATCTTATAGATACAACGAGTATGCATTTCTAACAAGTTACATGGGAGTCATAGGCTATTGGTCAATGGACCATTCTGTGAGCAATGAGGACTTAGATAAGTCCTCATGGCTTGTAAATGTTCTGTTTTCAGAATGTCATGCAGTGCTGAGTGGAGACTAGCTTCCAAGTCTCTTTGTGCTGTACAAGTCCACTCACCCTTCTCTCTGCTCTCATCATTACACTAATAATTCTAGTGAATATTGAGTTTATTTGCAATAAGATAAAAGTTGCCAATTTCTCTTCCATCCTCTGCCTTGTTTCCACAGTTAGATATTTGGAGATTCAAATCATCTTGGCTGGGGGACAAAGTGATATTTAGAATTTTCTTTTTTCTTGGATGAAACCATATATTGTAGACAGTCACTTATTCCTTTTCAAACATACTGTAGAAGGTTATATTTATTTTAGTAGCCACTGTAAGACTATTACAAGCCCAAACTTTAGGAGAGTATTCTGGGGTGATCATCTCTTTGCATTGGACGCAGTTAACGTGGACTTCAATCCAGGGTAATTGCATCCAGCTTTGGACTGTTTCTTACACTTGTTGCTCCTGTGGTATAGGTCAGTGGGGCAGAGAGTGAACTGTGATGTATTAGTGCTATTGCAGCCAAGACCATCATTCTCCTTTAGACAAGGTCATGAGCTAAACCAGTGGGCGTCTTTATAGCCAGCAATATGGAAATGCCAGCTTCCTTCAGGGCACAAATGTTTTGGCAACAAAATGCTTTTGAGTAAGTAAAGTAGCACAGAGTTCCAAGGTCACAGAAACTATAAAATCAGGCTTATTGTGAGAAATCTGAGGGACTTTTAGCATCTATTGTCAAGGTCCCACCCCTTTGCACACACATTAAACAAACAGTGTGTGGTTGTTCTTCAAAAACAGAATTGACTGGATCTGGTTCTTATTTTTTTTTTAATCTTGGATATAATTAGTTTTGTGAACTTGAGGAAATCACCGACAATCTATGAAACACATGTGAGAAAACATGTGAAGCAGAAGTTTTATTTACCTCATCTACCTATGCGGTGCATGGTGTGGGCCAATACAATGATGTGCACAGTATAGCATCATCACCACTACTTCATCAGATGTCATTGATTACTCCTTTTCTTCTTTTTGAAGTTAAATCCACATCTATTAAAACCTTATGTCATGGGCTCTTTGATGTGATTATTAGAGGAATAAGGTACATGTGCACATATTTTTTTTAAATTTTTTATTTGTTTATTTGAGAAAGAGAGGCAGATAGAGATAGAAAGAATAAGAAAATGGGTGCACCAGTGCCTGCAGCCACTGCAAACGAATTCCAGGTGCATGTGCCACCTTGTATATCTGGCTAATGTTGGTGCTGCGGAATAGAACCTGAGTCCTTTGGCTTTGCAGGCAAATGCCTTAACCACTTAGCCATCCCTCTATCCCTAAGTATTCTTTTTTAATTTTTTTGTTTATTTTTATTTATTTATTTGAGAGTGACAGAGAGAGAAAGAGGAAAAGAGAGAGAGACAGAGAGAGAGAGAGAAAATGGGTGTGCCAGGGCCTCCAGCCACTGCAAATGAACTCCAGATGTGTGCGCCCCCTTGTGGCTAATGTGGGTCCTGGGGAATCGAGCCTCGAACCTGGGTCCTTAGGTTTCACAGGCAAGCGCTTAACGGCTAAACCATCTCTCCAGCTTTTTCACTTTTTAATATATGGTTTTCTTCTTCTTTTTTATTGAGAACATACTTAATATGGATTCATCATGTGTTGGTACCGTCTTTTCCCTCCTCCCTGCCCCCAGCCACTGGGAACCCTCCTCAGTGGGGTTGCTGGTATTCCCCATGGGCTTGTGGGTTATGTGTTCTTTTCTTCTTTTAAAGCCACACAAAAAAATTGAGTGGCTGATAGGACAGTCATCATTGTTGGGGCAATGTGACAGTCTTGTCAACTTAATGGGATTTAGATTAGCAAATTTCTAGGCATTTTTGTGTGGAATTTTCTAGATTAGGGTTTTTGATTTGGGAATGCCCAACCTCAATGTGGGCTGTACCAGTCCATGGACTGGGAGCTCTGGACCATATATAAAGGACAAAGATAGCTGAGCAGCAGCATTCCTCTCACTCACCTTCCTGACAGGTGACACAACGCACCTAGCTGCTTTATGTTCCTGCCTCCCCCTCCTTGACTGACTATCCCTTCAAACTGCACGTGGTCCCAAAAAAACAAGAAAGTAGCTAATATTGGACATGTGTGTGATAAATAATTCTTGCTGCCTTGTTCTTGAATCCTTTCACCTTTGAAGAATAAGCACAACTGTCTAATATCATCTCTTTTTAAGGGTAAAATTATAGGAATAACCTAATTTGAACATGAGGCTAATACATAATCCTTTCTCGTACTCCCAAAGCCAATGAGTTAGACAAATTTCACTAGGCTGTATCAGAACCCCAGTCCAAAGATACAAAGTTCTTTGTATCCAATGAACAACCTAGTCTCTCCAGGAAGTTCCTCTTTGTTGGGGAAAGGTGGAAATGGCTACAGTAGGACCACTGTTAGCGCAGTCCCCCAATACTTTGTTGATGGGATACAAGGGCATCTACAAAGGGGGAAATGTGTTCCATTTTAATTCTTGCCCCTGTACTTTGATATACATGTGATTTTTCCCAAGGAAAAATATGAGTTTTAGAGAGTTTAAGAAATCTGTCCAGCTTCTTTCATTGTAGGTGTATCAGCGTGTTTCACAGCCCAACTCTTTTCCCATGTGAGATTTGGGTATTCCATTGGCACATGTATTTGGTGACTGTGGGTTGGTCAGCAAGAAGTAGGCTCAAAGGATTGCGTTGCTCGAAACCCAAGATGTTTATAGGAGGGACCACAGGAAGTAATCTAGAAAACAGTGGTCAGAATTTGAGAACTGGGAGGCTGGGGTTGGGGCAGGGGAGTTGTTCCAGGATAACAATGAGGTCTTTCCTGAAAGCACGAGAAATCCAAGTTTGGTGCTTACAGTGCTTATTGAAGAAAAGACAGGGCAGAGAGTAAGATAGTGTGCCCCTCCGGCCATTCTTGCCTGCTTTAGACTGCCTGTAGCATCTTCCCAAAGTAGAAGTCTTTCCAGAAGGTGGTCCTTGCAGTGCTTCTAGGCAGGAGGTTAAAAGCTCGAACATGAGATGCATACTTAATGTGATTTTCTGCTTCACTCTCCTTTAAAGATGAACTGGGGAGCTAAAGTGTCAATGTTTGTAGCACCATTCTCTGTTGTAATTGGATGATGTTGTTTGCATTTGAAATGGGAGCCAAGTGAACTGAGACTAAAACCTTCTTAAATTGTGCTTAGATTTTTTCCCCCCCAAGGGAGTGGAGACACAGAGACTGATGAGTTATTTGGACCTTCCTAGAAAAAAAAAAAATCCCAGATATTTTCAAGCTCACTCTGTTTATTTACTTAAGAACAAGCTTCCCATTCCTCAGAGTTTCAGGAAAAAAAAAAAAAGATCCTGCATGTTATTGACAAATAATAATTTAATGGACAGCCTGATTAGATGGGCACAATGAATTAGCTACTGGCCTGACAGCCATGCAAGCATTATGTTCTGTGTCTGTTTACTCAGCACTAGGTGAAAGGCAGAAGTCTATCGAAAATCAGATTTCCATGCTGCTTTGTCAAAGCAAATTTAATCACAGCCAGAACATGCGGCATCCATCATTTCCACTTCAGAAGCCATCCACGGGGGCAGATCAGCAACAAGGAGCCCGGCTGCCATGGCTGTCCTCCACTCACATGAAAATTAAATTTAACTATGGATCCTTGATAAATGAGGCTGCTGAAACCATCAAACATGATGACTAAGTGCTCAGTATTAAAGTAATCCCCAGAGGCCCCCACACTGGAAAGAAGCAGTCTCATTAGATCTGGCCTTGAGGTCTTTGCAGGCATTCACACCTCTGCTGTGTGTATGGATAAATATGGGTTTTAGCACACTTCCCGGGGCTTGGGGGGGCAGGGATCATAGTTCCAGAAATCTTTATTTGGTCATGGGTTTTCCAGAAATTTCCATTAGTGCATTCTCTACCCAATCTCTCTCTTTTTCTTATACTCTTTCTTCTTTTCTTACCGTTCTCTTCTATGTCAAGATATCTTTATCCAGCCCTCCAAAAGTGTACTAGTTCCCTTTAAAAAAATTCTTCCTCACATATTCATCCTGACATATTATTCGCTACCCATGTCCAATTTATGGGAAATAAAAGTGGACATGCAACCATGTAGAATGCCCAGAGAGAACTGTTTGAAGACAGGGGCCACATTTTGCTGATATCTTCCGAGACCTGGACGTTATTATATGAGATGCAGGCAGGATCAATTTATGCATATTGAGTGAGTCAGTGAAGCGAATGAATGCTCGTGAAACACAGTTACATGCTGCAATCACAGGTCTGGAACCATACATTTCTGAACGCAATCCCAGTATGCAGCATGACAACATTATGAAATATCTCAGGGATAATTACATCTACCTACCTCTTATGAATGTAGTTTTGATTGATTAGCTAATCAAACTGACCTTCAGAAGCTTCCGTTTTCTTAAGTTTCAAAGGACATACGTAATCACCACTCACACATGGTTTAATGAAGTTTGTGTGAAGCAACGTGACACCATTTGTTAGCACAGGGTCTCTATGTCAGGAGCACACATGATCCAATCGCCTTGTCCTTATCACCACCATCATTATCACTATGTGTTTGTCCTTTGCTCAGCCATCTTAGTATTGTCTGGAAAGATATGGAAAAAGCTACACACGCACACACACACACAGCATATAAGAGAAATGCAGAGCCTATCATAAAGGCTTAGGATTTCAATGTCGGGCCTGCTCAGTTGTACAAGGAAACTCTCAATTTAGTGGGGCTCTATCTAGACTGTCGAGGGCAAATCATTGCAGGCAGAAAGTTCTGTTTGATATGGGAATGGAAGTGTGCCTAGAGTAGAATGGACACCCGGTCTCATGTATGTACCATTAAGGAAACTGGCCTAAGTAGATAAAAGTTTGAGACTTGGCAGAGAATTACATTATACAGGTCTAGGTAGATAGAGCTAAATGTTGAGGAGAGTCTTGATAGGCAAATGTGGTTTAAATGTGTAGCTTTACACGGACACATGGGAATCCATTGACGTTTCATCACCAGGAAATCACATATAAAAGCCAGCAAAGCTGTTTGGGAGTTGAGAGGCTAGGGTGGGAGGTATCAGGTGGGGATGAGAAGACTACCTCTGGCAGTGCGGGGAGGATAAATCCCTGTGTTTGGACAACCCTTCTACTTCGGCTGCAAGACAGGAAGGAACAAACACATTGCTATGCAGGAGCGAGCTTTCCTAGTGCCAGCAGGGGGAAGGGTAGGGTGCATTTTCTTCCTTCCAAACTGATTGACTTGCCTAGAATATTGTTAAGTGTTGCTAATTGAGAATAACTGCACAGTTTGAGAGCACTCTGTGTGTGGAGGTATATTTATAACTCCCTTTTCACCTCATCAAATGCCAATTTAAAAACTTATAGTCAATAATCAAGCACACTTTGACTCCCCTGAAAAAAAAAATTATGATGTACACTTAAGCACACCTCAGCATACTTAAGTTTTCAGTGCACAGCATTCAAAAAGTGTTTGGCCTAACTAAATATCTACCTTCTTAGCACATTCACATAGACATTTTTTTTTTTTTGGAGTTGCTGTGGAAATTTTAAAATTATTTTCGTGGTATCTCTCAGAAACACTTAGAAGCTTTGGCAGAAATAGTTGTCTTTGGTCTAATCACATATTTCCAAAGGCAGTTTACAAACATGTTATTTTGCTATTTACTAATTATATTTATTTGATACACCAATCACTTAATAGCCTCTGGCTGCATTTACAAATAGTATTGAAAAAAAGCTCCTGCTGTTACTCTTATAATTTATTACAGACAACATAAAAACAAGGTGTTCTCTCTGTCTGTGTGCATGCATCACACACACACACACACACACACACACACACACACACACACACGAGGGATGCCTAGAGAAAAAGTCTGCACAGATCTGAATGATCAAATATACAGGGCCTTCTTACAGGGGCCTTCTAGTTCTAGTTCTTTCTGGACAGGTGGGGATTGTAGCTCTTCTCCACTGTGTTTTGGTTGGAGAGGGAGAGTGTGACACCCTGCTGTTTACTTCGCTTGAGCTACAAGGTGGAGAACTATGTCCTACAGGGGCCAGCATGGTGCTTAGCACCATACCTTGCTCATCACAAAAATCTGAAACAGACAAATAAAGGATACTCTTGAGAGCTGTCAGGGTCTGGGATGACTAATACTTTGTCAGTAAGGATTATCTTTTATTAAAAAAAAAAAAAAGGTCAACCCATGTGGAGTCCACCAGAGTTTCATGATTTCAGAAAGGTGTTCATGGAGCATTGTGGGGAGAGGAAATCTTTGCTTATATGTACCTCATCGTCATCCCTTTTAGCTCCTTTTCAATTACATGATCATTCTTTAAAACTTTGTCAGATACTTTCCTCTGCCTAAGGTGTGAGAAGCCATTGTGACACTTATGATCTGTTACTAATGTTGCACTGCTTCTCTCTGGCCTCTATGACACAGAGAAGACTCTGTCCCAGAGGTAATAGTTAAAAGGTAGCTTTCACTCCCACTTACAACTGGTTCCATGATTTTTCTACCAGGCATTTATTATCCTGTGCCTTACCCCTCACTCAAGTGACTCATTTTGATACTTATATATGCTGGCTTCATTCCCTATGCTTTGCAAGATTGTAAATGTCTCTGAGGAAAAGGGGTATGTGCTATAATATCCTTTTATCACTGATTTATCTGGCTACTAGGGCACCACTCACATCATTAGATGTTAACCATAACATGATAGAAAAAAAGAAGTTATCTAAAATCTTAAAAATATATATTTATTATGTGTGTGAGTGTGCGTGGGCGGGGTGGGGGGCAGAAAGAAGCAGACAGAAAAAGAGAGTAAGTGTGGGCACATCCGGGCTTCTTGCCACTGCAAATAAACGCCAAGCGCATGTGTGAATATGCATTTGGCTTTCCATGGGTACTGGGGAATCAAACCCTGGCCATCAAGCTTTTCAAGCAAATGCCTTTAACCACGCTAAGCCATCTCTCCAGCTGAGAATGAATTTATTTAATTTATGTGTTTCCCGAAATGTGAACACTAATAAATAAACCAATGTTGCAACTGATAAATTGGTGGTGTTCATTTGGGAGCCAGAAGTCTGTTTTATAAATGAGACTATGTGTGCCTCGCCTGCAGGAGCCTGTGGTTAAGACAAAAGTTCATGATGGACAATGTAGGCAGATGGAAATGCTTCATAAAGGAGAACAAGGAACCTGAAGACGACCCCCTTTGTCTTATAATTCAGCACAGAGCCTGACATATCCTAAAGATGATGCTCCACATATAATGGATATAAATGAAACCAATGAAAATGAAACCATGATGATTACACATGGATATTTCAAAATAGGATGAACCAAGCCAAACTCTAATGATTAGTAGAGATGACTTATCCTGTCTACTATCCAACAACATTTTAAAGAAACTTTATCACATGCCCCAAATAAATAATGTGGTTCTTGTAGAAAGAGATTCTGTTTTATTATTCTAACAGAATCTGTGAATAATTTACGAAGTAATTCTAATCATACTTGGAGTGGGAAAAAAGATGAAGGTGGTGACTTTCTCCTGCCTTATATATTAATTATAGAGATTTGTTGCATTATACATTTATTAACAACTTGAGAGAGAAAAATAGCTTTGTTTTTAAAATATTTGGAGATAGCCTAGTGAAATATGGAACACATGAAAATTGATTTCAGCAATATTTAGATCACAGGAAAAATGCAAGACAAATTAGTTGTCTGCATATTAGTTACTGTTACCTGACAAGAAGTAACTTAAGGATGGAAAAGGTTTACTTCAACTCACAATTCAAGAGGATGCAGGCCGTTATGGTGGGGAGAACACAGCAGCATGAGCACATCGTATCCACGGTCAGAAAGCAGAGTGTGGACCACAAGTTGTTCTGGGTTATAAAGACCCAACCCCAGTGATCCACTTCCTCTTTCAGCAAGGCTCCATCTCTTAAAGGTTTCACAGCTTCCAAAGCAGGACCACCAGCTGAGGGCCAATTGTTCAGACACATGAGCCTATGAGGGGTATTTCACATTCAAACCCCAACAGTATCTCAACATTTACCACTTTCATTTTTTTTCCCCCAGTGGAGTTTGCAACAATTCCACCATTTCTTGGGTAGTATAGGTTGCAGAAGACTTGCCTCCATGGAGATCCAGGATGTCTAGGGTGTGTGCTTTGTTCTGTTTAGACAGGACGCCTGGTCTGCATTTTGCATGTGATTTCAGTATTTTCCTCTCTCATTTTATTTTTAGAGGCTATGATAGCTAAGCATAAAAGAAGGTTATACTTTCAAACACTTTCTCAATGAAATGTTTATTTCTCAACAGAGAATTCTACTATCTCATCCATCTACATAAAAGATTGGAGATTATATATGATAATCTCCACTTCAAAATTTAACCCAATTAATGCATATGCAAAAGTCAATCTGTACACTTAACTTTAAATTCAGTTTATTTTCAACGGATTTTTGATCGTCACCCTACCATATTCATGTATTATTACAATTACGAGGCGCACGCCTTTAATCCCAGCACTCGGGAGGCAGAGGTAGGAGGATCGCTGTGAGTTCAAGGCCACCTTGAGAATACACAGTGAATTCCAGGTCAGCCTGGGCAACAGTGAGACCCTACCTTAAAAAAAAAATAAGTATATTGTTTCTGCATTGCAGTCAAAATTATCTTTTAACTTGACTTTAAAACTAGTAATATACTCTTGCCCTAAACTATGCACTGTATTTTTGTTATACAATTGATTGGAATAGAAAGGTGGAGCTGACATTTAAGCCACACTTCCACGTAATATTGATCAAAGGTTATACATTATGTTACAAAAAAGAAAATAAGAGGGGAAAGTCAGATTTATGGCTGGCTACTCTTCATGGGCGTTGAGTTTCGTCAGTGTAAACATGTTCATAAAACCACACTAGAACTCTTTTATATTCACACACAACCACTGGTTCTACCGACTTCCTCATCAGAACCTTTACTGCTATGCTCATTTTACATTCCCTGGTGTCCCTGCCACCCAAACCTTCTCTCTCATGGCCCAGATAATAAATATGTGTGGTATCTTCCTGTATCCCAGGGTTTGAACCTTCTCTACTTGAGAATCTTTGTTGTTCCTCTACTTTCAGGTCTCCCTAGTGAATAACAAGAGTGGAATGTTTCTTACGAGTCATCAACAGGCCCATTAAAGGCACAATAAAACCCCATCTCTACAGAGAACTCTTTTTATGGTGACATGATGTTGAATATCCACTTGGGGATGGTCAGGAGAAGTTCTGAAATTTTCCAGCAGGTTGATTCTTGCTTCATAATAAGTACTGATCTAAACATGATACACAATTGCTTCTTTGACAAGTTAAATTTGATTGCCTTTCCTCCACGTATTTTGTAATATTTGTATCCTATTAGCCACTTTTTGAAATAAATCCTCCCTTACCCTGAATACACATCCCTAGGATCTTTTAAAGCAGTTAGGTATAAAACCTACTCATAATGTCTGAATATTTATCACATTCTGGTAAGACCATACATTTTCTTTCTTCTTTTTAAATATGTTATTGCCCATGTTTGAATTATTTTTTCATTAAATGACGAGTATGTGAAGAGCAGGTAACATGTAGAGATGTCTTTCAGCCCTCTCTCCATCTATTTCAATATTCTCAATTATTTCCCAGCCACTGACCAATTGATCAGTGCTTTTTAGTTTTTGTCAATGGATTCCTAGTCAAGATAATCTCCTAAGTCAGTATTTTTAAGCTGTATCATTTATTACTGACACCCTCTCATAATATTGGGGCCCTCACTTCATTCTGAAAACCAGTTTCATTTTAAAATAAATCTCAGGAAGGCACCACTCCTTTAGCTTAGCTTGGGACCACTAAATTAGCTCTAGGCATGCCTATTTATTTCTTGTTCTGAGGACCTTCTGGAATGAGAATTGACATGGAGCCCTCCACAGGGAGGTGGCAGCTGGCAGCAGCAGGATGGATGATGTACCAGCAGAGGGTAGAGTCAGAATGACCTCAGGAGTGATTAGTCTCAATCCGTGCACAGATGTGTATCACATATATTCCTGAGAGCTCCGATACACGCACCCAGAAAATCTAAGCGCCGGGGAACATATGAAAGGCTATTTACTTCAAGCCTGACATTTTACTCATGAGAAGAATAAGGCTGTCAAATAAGATGTGACATGTTGGCAACTTGAGCCAATTAGTAACAGTGACATTGGAACCCAGGTCTTCTGCTTTCTGAGAGCATGCTGTGTTTAGGGTATTTAGCAGTATCCAATCTTCTTGTTGATTTTAGAGTTTAACACATGAGGACACCTGAAAAGTAAATAGGTAAATGAGCAATGTATAGTTCCCAGGGAATATGATTAGAAATATGATAAAAGTGTAAAACTTAAATTTACTGAGAAGTCTCCGATGTGCACAGAGGACCAATTAAGGGGTGTCTCCTCAAATCAACCAGTGCTTTGTGACCTCATGGAAAAATAGGAATTTTTAGCCATCTTGCCAGGACTTGCATGGGTGGTGCCCCAAATAGTGACTTGAGAGCCCAAAACATAAAATGAATTTTATCTGTATGAAGCCATTCATAGATGTGATTTTCTTGGTAGACTACATCTCATTATATGATGTGATTTAGAAGCAGTCCCACAATTCATCAGTGACTTTACTTACATCAATGAAAGAACAACCTATTGGGAGTAAAGATGAACAGAGCATATGTGTTATGAATATATATATATATATATATATATATATATATATATATATATATATATATATTTCCACTGATGGGGAAATGCTTGTGGTGAAGAGGGAGTTAGATAGCATAATAATAATAGACTGAAATGGAACCCTTTGCTTATGGGTGTCTATGCAAAGTGTTAGATTCATGTTGCCCTCCCCTGAAAGGTTATTTGAGGTAGCTTTTGCGCTTGTGTTAATGACTATGCAAATACATAATGCAGAAACATAACACCTCCTCCCCTTTCAAAGTCAGTGTCATCGTCTGGCGTATTGGGAAGGAATAGTGTGCTCGCATCTCCCTACTGCAGTCACAGGCGTTTGTTTCACTCTTGGACACGTTCTGACACTCCCAACCACAGTGCCTCTCCCAGAATATTGTTATGTCGTCTTGTTCATGACCACTTCAGCAGAATGGTCACTGTCGGAGTGACTGCTTTCAACTCTATCTCTGTCTCTTTACTGCTCATACGCCCAGTGCTCAAGTTTGCTGAGGAGACTGCTAGAAGGAAAAGGACCAGTAAGCATTGAACTATCAAAGCTTCTTCCTCAGGGACACATTCTGGATTCTCTTTGCAACTTTCAAGCTTCTCTAGCTCACAATACTCCCTATGTATCCTTATAGCCACATACTGGAATGGACAGTCTCTCTGTACCAAGTCCAAGATTTAAAAAAAAAAAAAAGATAGGGTGGTGGTCCTGACTCAGACAGATACCTATGTTCTGATGGAGGGAGAGAGTATTTAAAAATAATAAAGCAGGATGTTTTCAGGAAGTGACTAGTGCAAAGTAAAGACACTACGCCTCCTCATTCCTTGCATTGCCATAGTTTGTCTCCCTTTAGAGCCACCACCACCATTCATAGATAGAGAACTTTTCTGTTCCCATCTCCCTACAGACCATCCAGAGCTGTCTTTGGCAGTGCCCTCGTCAATACCTATGTTGCTCAGTTAAGATTGACCTCCTAGGAAGCTTCACTTGGCCTCTTCTGCTAGGGCTGGTTGGGCCAAGGTCTCTTAGCCAGCCCAACGTGTCTTCTCATCTCAGTTGTCATTCACTGGCCCATCATTACATTTAAATAGGCACTCAACTTCAAGAACAATTTTGAGACAAACAGAGTAGTTCAAACATGTGTTAAGTAGAAGAGAAGCGCCCTGCTCACAGATGTCCACACTCTCAGAAAGGACATCATGTTATCAACCTCACACATCTTATGGGTTGGCAAGCATTTATTTTTTTGTAGTGAGACTCCTAGGGATATAAGTGATGGAACAATTATCCACTTCACCTACTCTATACAACCGAGAATTAGCTATGAAAATATCTAGTAGAAACTCTGAAATTGCTCTTATTTTTCCTCTTTAGTCTGTTGTCAAGCCAAGTTCTTGCGTAGGACCCTCTCCTTTCATATTTATATGGAAAGACTCCATTTCCAGATCCATTCTCTTTAAATCACAGTTAGAAAAAAACACAAACTCTTTTTTTTTTCTTCCAGGAAAGTGTGGGCAATTGTGCTGTAGTCAGATAGAAAACACCTATCAGTTTTGTGCATAACACAAACTATGTAGGATGGCAAATAAAGTTTTAGAAATGACTCCATATGAGCAGTTAAGAATGTGAATAGGACAGACTAAGAATTGATGACAGAATCAAAGTTTTTGCTTAATAGGACGGAATGATACATTTCAACCATGCTTATGAAATGTAGCAGACATAAGCATAAATGACTAAACCTCATGTATGTACTTCAAGATTAGGGAGCCCAGGCACGATATGACAGTGGCTGAGATAAAAACGACCTGGAGGGTCTTCCATAGACCATAAATTCATCCTATAGCCATAACCCGGCATAGAAATGAAAGGACAATGCCCAGAGCAAGGAAGCCTCTGTCCCCACCAATATCTTCACGAGGGACCTCAATGCTAGAATTTTCTCTCTAACCTGGGGACTAACTCACTGTCAGGCAAAATTACAAACCAGAAAACATATTGAAAGCAGGTTGGTGCCAATGGAATGACAACTTGGAAAAAAATAATGTGGCTCTTCATTTCTGGAATTGAGGAATTTAACATAGAAAGAGAACTTTTAGTGTAGACCAATTACTTTAGACACATATAGGGAAGTTAGTGTGTATGTGGAAGAACGAAGGTAGAAAATGAGCTATACTGGAAAGCTAATAGAATACAGCATTTTCCTCCTAGAATATTCTAAACTATCTAGGATAAGTGAGAACTTTTGGCACTAAAAGTGATCAAAGAGGGCCTTAAAGACACCTGTAACATGTCAATCAACTTTAGTTATCTCTGTTTTATTGTGGTTCCTACTATGATCATTGAGACAAATGTGTGCTTTTCTGTGGCAGAATCCAAATTGTGAATATTTTTTCAATGTTAAGTCATTCATCATCTCCTCTTTCCCATATATAACCTCAGCATCAACATCTGCAGTATCATCATTCAGGTGGGACTATGCCAAAGTTTCCTCTTGGCCTGGAAGGCTTCCAAACTACCGGTGGACACTCAAGCAAGCCTGGATTAGAATAGTTAAAATAAGTCTTATTAGGCATTCACAAATACATTACTTTGAAAGAAAGCTAGTGGTTAGAAGAATCCATGAGGGGCTGGAGAGATGGCTTAGTGGTTAAGCACTTGCCTGTGAAGCCTAAGGATCCCGGTTCGAGGTTCGATTCCCCAGGACCCACGTTAGCCAGATGCACAAGGGGGCGCACGCATCTGGAGTTCGTTTACAGTGGCTGGAGGCCCTGGCACGCCCATTCTCTCTCTCTCTCTCTCTCTGCCTCTTTCTCTCTCTATCGCTCTCAAATAAATAAAAATAAACAAAAAAATTTTAAAAAAGAATCCATGATACTTATAAAAATAGTGAAACTCTGGGGCTGGAGAGATTGCTCAGTGGTTAAGGCACTTTCTTGCACAGCCAAAGGACCCAGATTTGATTCCCCAGACCCATGTAAAGCCAGACTCACAAAGAGACACATGCATCTGGAGCTCATTTGCACTGGCTGGAACTCCTGGTATTTCCATTCTGTCTTATTTTTTCTCCATCTCTCTGTGCTTGCAAATAAATTCATTAAAAATTATAAATAATACCCTCCAAGGCACAGGGTCCATTGCAGAAGAGGTGGTGGAAAGAATGTAAGTGCCAAAGGAAGGGTAGGGCTCCTTACAATGCACTCTTCCTTACACAAAATGGCCTGGATATTCATGAACTCAAAGTGCCTGACACTACCTACATGAGACCTTCATAGTAGGAGGAAAAGATGATGACATCAAAGTAAAAGAGGTTAATTGGGATGGTGAAGGGATTTGATGGAGGGAGGGTTCAAGATGGGGGAATGAATGAGAGTGGGGGAGGGAATTATGATTTATTGTCTGTATTTATGAAAGCTGTCAATAAAAAATTAAGTAATAATTGTAAAACTTCTTTTAAAATTGGTATTCTGGGGAAGACCAAAACAGTCTTTGTGAACTAAAGGATGGGAAAATGTACTCCTCGCCTGGTGAATATATAATAGAAATGAATGAGAACATCTCTGTCTACTGCAATCTGACTTGTTGATGTTATTTATGCTGCCTATGTCTGTCATGAGACAGTTTTGGTAGGCTCTAGGTAGGCTTAAAATTTGTCTTCTGAATCAATTTTTGCTCGTATTTCAGTTACTTACTTGGATTGTGAGTTTGATAACTCAGTTCATTGTGGTTGGGTTCTTCTGTGTAAGAATGGAGCAATTATTTCAATTTACCTCATCAAATCATTGTAAGCAGATTTTTCAGCTGAACATAGTCAAAGGAAATTGAATGACATCCTTCAACAAATGAAGCCGGCATATTTACTATTCTGTACTCCATAGTCAAAATGACTCTTTTGAAAAGCTAAGGAAATATTTTAGAGCTTATTTCAAATAAGACTCAAGCACACATCAGTGAAGAATGTAACTGAGCTCTGTTGATGGCCTCTGGAGTATTATTTTAAACATGATAGATATCATTGTACTGAACTTTTTTAAAAAAAATGTGTTTATTTGCAATGAGGAAGAGAGAGAAAAAGGGGAGAGAGAATGGGTGCATGGGTGTATCAGAGCCTCTTGGCAGATGCTTGCACCATTTAGCACATCTGGCTTTTTGTGGATACTGGGTAATCAAACCTGGACCAGCAAGTTTGCAAACAAGAACCACTAAACCATCTTCCCAGCCCTGTGTACTGAACTTTTTGTTTCTCACATAAAATTCAGAGGAAAGGACCAAATCTCCACAGGGAGAAAATGTTTATTACTTAATCTTCCTGGTGATTCTTTGAAATGTTACTTAGTTTCAAAATCAGTTTATTACCTGTGTTCTTGTTGCTATTATGAAGATATATGAGCTTGCTAATTTCACCAGTATCTGTACTACAGTTTTTAAAGAGAGGTTCTGAACAGGAAAATCAAGTACCTGCTTTAAAACAACCTGATGGAATCTATAGAAATTAAGAACAGATAGAGGGGGGCTTGAGAGATGGCTCAGCGGTTAAGTGAAAAGCAAATCCTTACCCTTCAAATACAAGAACCTAAGTTTGATGCACAGAACCCACAGAGCTCATAGGCCTGCCAGCCTAGCCCACTCAGTGAGTTCCAGGCCAGTGAGAGACCCTATCTGAACAAAATAAAAATAAACAGATAGATGCTGGGCTGACAGGTTGACACAGTTGGTTAAGCACTTGTCGGCCAAGTATGAGGACCTGAGTTCAGATCCTCAGAACCCGTGTCAAGCCAGACACAGTAGAGGGGGGAGGGCTTATCTGCAATCCTAGTGCCCCTAGTGCAAGATGGGTTGTGGAGACAGGAGATTTGCCAGAAGCTGGTTGGACAGCTGCGTGGCTTACACAGCACGAACAAGTGATCTTGCCTAAAGCAAGCTGAAAGGTGTGGACCCATTGGAGGTTGTCTTCTGGACTCCACATCAGTGATGTAGCATACTCCCACCCACACGTAAACACAGGAGCCTCCCCTCCCAACCCCACACACACATGCAGACACACACATAAAGACTGAAATTAAAAAAGGTGTTGATTTCTGGGAGGAACAAGGCCTCAGGTTTGCCAATGGCCTACACACACACACACACACACACACACACACACACACACACGTGTACATGCACGCACTCGAATACACATGGTCACACATACATACACAAAAACATGTGAATATCCCATGGGCTATAGGAAGTAGAAGCAGCAGCCCCCAACTTCTATAGTCTTAAACCCAGGGAAGACCTGTCTTACTTATGTTGTTTTCAAGGCCTTAGTCCTGTGCCTGGCACATAGCAGTATTGATTTGGCTATCAATCATAAATTGCAGGAGGAAGTAAAAACGAAACAGATGAAATAACCTGACACATGGCATCTGAGTTCGTTCTTCAAGTTATTTACTAACAATGGAAATCAAAACACACAATGTAGCTTTGGCCAATCCTCTTAAAGTACTTTTCATATAGAATCTAGCCGGACACTAACTTCTCCTAGCATTGGTAAAAATCTTAGTCCTCCAAGCCACCCTGCCCCCAGATCCATTGGAATACTACCTGTCAGAACAGGATTCAAGGGTCAGTACATTTAGGCCCTGTAGCAGACAGCTTCAGGTTCACTGAGATGAACTTCCAGACCAGGCACAGTTATGGAGGAAGGGATATTTATTGAAGCTTACAGATCCAGGGGAAGTTCCATAATGGCAGAAGAAACTGGCCTGCCTTCACAGGTCCAAGCAGAGAGAAAGCAGTACAAGCCTAAAGGTCAAAAGCCAGAGCACACTTCAGGAACTCCAGCTAGGCACACTTTGCATATCTTTAGATTGAAATCTCAAACCCACCACCACACCTTAAGATTCACACAATGGCATTGCCTCCAGCCAAGTGGCTAAAGATGCAAACTACAAACAAATAAACAACTGAATATATTGGGGGCCATCTATTCTATTCAAACCACCATAGGCCCCTCCAAGATAGTGTGAGATCTGAGCACTGTTAAGGAGAAGTGTGTGTGTGTGTGTGTTGGTGTTGGTGTATGTGTATTTGTGTTCAAGAGAGAATCTAAGGCCCACATTGTGAATTTTGCCTGTCTCCATTTCTATCCCATGGCCAGAGGAGAGATCGAGGGTGTGGAGAAGAAAAACTTGTATCTGACTACAGAAAATACATAAATATGTATGGAGAAGGACTTGGAGTCATAAATCACTTCACTATTAATTATGCCATGGACTGTTTTTATGTTCACTCTTCTTTATAAATGAGACGAAATAGCTTTACAATGTGCCTAACATCGTTTTAAAATGCCACATAAATTCACTCCTGTTTTTATGGGGTTGAAAATTTTTAACACAAAAATAATTTGCCTAGCTTGAAGAATTTGCATAAAACCATTGTAGGGGTGTGTTAAAAATTACTTTTCCTCCCTTTAATGTAAGAGCGCAAGTCAGGATGGAGGATAGATTTCATTCTTATGGTGCCCCAGGTGAATCTCACATTTGCATATTAAAGATTCAATTTAAAATAAACTCTCAAGTTACAATAGACATTTACACTAGAATACATATTTCGGCACCAGCCTTGGGATCATGCAAGGAAAATAATAACTCCAGGGACAGCAAGGTCCACACTTATTACTGCTTTAGGGTCCTCGTGTGATCTGCTTATTCCTGACGCTGGAAGGAGTAACACATGATCTTACATCCCAACCCTGATGCCAGAGCGGAAGCAGCCAAATGACAGAGGTGAATGGTGGAGTTATGTCTCAGACTCGTGGCTTCGTGTCCATGGCAGTAATTGGTTTCTCCACGGGCATAAATAGAGGAAAGCCTGTTGTTACTGAGTGCTGTGCAAGGTTCTTTGGAGATCTCTTTTCAGAGATGGCTTAGCAGGTAAGGCACTTGCCTGTGAAGCCTAAGGACACAGGTTCGGCTCTCCACATCCCATGTTAGCTAGATGCACAGTGATGCAAGCGCAAGATTACACGTGCCCACTAGGTGGCGCAAGCATCTGGCATTTGATTGCAGTGGCGAAGGCCCTGGTGTGTCAATCATCGCCCTCTCTCTATCTCTCAGTCTTGCTCTCTCTAAAAATAAATAAATGAATGAATAAATAGTTTAATTTAAAAAAAAACTTTATTTATGTGAGAGATAGAGGGAGATACTCATGCCCCACCTTGTGCATCTGACTTTAAGTGGGTACTGGGGAATTGAACCTGAATCCTTTGGCTTTGCTGGCAAGTTCCTTAACCAGTAACTCATCTCTACAGCCTGAAAAATACACTTTTCTAAATGAAATAACCCTGAGGAAACCCTGGATGGTGCAGGGCCTGTGTTAAGGTTAAGATACACTTAGGCTGGGTGTAGGTGACTATATTTTTAGGATATTAATGTGGTACCCATGTGCCACCTTGTACATCTGACTTTACATGAGTGTGGGGAAACTGAACCTCATTCGTCGGGCTTTGCAGGCAAGTGCTTTAACTTCTGAACCATCTCTGCAGTCCCCTCATTTTTAAGTTTATCTAGACTCTCAGTTTAGTATGACATTACCCCTTAGAAAACGTTGAAAACAGCTTTATCAGTAGGAAGTTTTCATTGCAGTCTCATTAGAGACACTATATTAATCGGGTATTTATGGATTTCTTCACATTACTTTAGAGAAAACATGACAAAATACTTTTCCTTAAGATTAACCTTGGTGGTATTTTTGTTGTCACAAAACATAAATGGCTCAAGGGAAGGAGGGAGGGAAGCAGAGAGGAAGAAAATTCAACTAAGGGATTTGTACAGAACATTTTAATTAATTCTGCTCTTTATACAGTCTCCCGGCATTATCTGCCACCTTGATTGTCTCTGCCTCATCCTTCTCTGTAGTGTGAGTTGTCTGGGGTTTGGGCAGAGTATGAGTAATGTGTTTACCTGCTTGTGTAGGGAAAGCTCTGGTTTGAGTTCATGCTATTGCTTGGTCTGTAGTTTGTTCTTGGTTTAAAGGACTTACAGTACCACAGCATGTTTAAGGCCTGTGAATCCTTCTTTTTATCCCAGAGATTTGCTTGAGAGATGAAGCTGTCACAGAGGCACCCAATGAAGTCACGGCAATTCGCTTTCACTGTGAAGTTGTGTTTGGGAGAAATACAGAAAAAGTGTGAAAGTTGCAAAATGGAATATTTACAGAAGGATGAGTTCAGTCTTTCGCACATCCAGTCTAATTACTTTATTTCACTAGAAGTGTTGCTTCCCAATAACCCCATTCACCTGCCCCTGGCAAGATAATATTACGTTTAAAATATTCCCAGTGCTTTCTGATTCAGAATTGAATTCATGCAGGGAAGTTCGCCCTTCCTCAACATGATGTCTGGAGCCTGGGCCTCTAGACTCTTCCTATTCTAATGAGCTGTATACTGCATTCAGATGCAGATCCCCAAACACAGAACTGAGATGCATCCTTCCTCTTGTTCAGACATTTCCAGAGACGCTCATACCTACAGGAGTCATCCTGTGACCTCCAGCTTAACTCTCCCACTTTCTACCCACGATGCTCACAGAAGGAATCTACTCATGGATACTGGCTTTTCCACTTTCCAAACATTAACCAAAAATCTCTCAGGCCTCTACAGTTTGCATATTTTCTCATATAATTTCCTCTTTGCTGCCCATCATTGCTTTCTTTATTAGGTTTTCCCAGAGAAACAGAATTAATATGAATTGACATGCATGTGTAATATATATATATATACATATATATATATATATATATATATATATATATATATATATATATCTGCGATGACTGTGTACCTGATACTTATGTGTCTAGTAGCTTTTGCTAACATCATCTGTGTATCTACCTAACTACCTACCTGCCTACCTACTTACCTATCAACAAGTCAAGGAAGGAATTGACTCATCCAAAATCATCAGAGCCAGTGTCTACTTGGAGAGTGAGGCTGAAAAGTTGCCATCAAATCAGAGGAGCCAGTCTTGTAGTTGAAGCCGTCAGGTCAGGCACAGACATTCCATCTATTCGTTATTTTAAATAAAAGTTTAAAGTTAACATACAAGGTAATGGATTTCATCATGGCATGTTTATACTTAAATATCATTATACTTTGTTCTTATCAGCCTACTGATTTAAATTTTTGTCTCATATGGAAATCTCTCACAGACACCCAAAATACTGGGCTAGTGACCTGTACCCTCCATGGCCCAGTTGAAACATGAAACTAACCTTCACACATTTCCTACAAACATTCTTTAAAATATATATATACTTGATTTTTTGAGGTAGGGTCTAACTCTAGCTCAAGCTGACCTGGAATTCACTGTGTAGTCTCAGGGTGGCCTCGAACTCATGGCGATCCTACTATCTCTGCCTCCCGAGTGCTGGGATTAAAGGCGTGCGCCACCACGCCTGGCTAAAATATTTTTGAATATTTTAATTTTATTTATTGAAAGTGAGAAAGAGAAAAAGGCAGATAGACAGGGTGAGAATGGGCAAACCAGGCCTCTAGCTGCTGCAAACAAACTCCAGACACATGTACCACCTTGTGCATCTGGCTTTATGTGGGTCCTGGGAAATGGAACCTGTTTCTTTTGGCTTTACAGGCAAGTGCCTTAGCCTCTTAAGACATCTCTCTGGCACTCCTACAAACATTTTAAGCCAGTTATGATTATACATTGCAAACATGATTCCTTTGTACTCTTATTTGTGCTGAGTATTGAAACCCAGGACCTTCGGCACGCTAAGCGTGCTCCCTATTGTTGATCTGTACCCCTAGTGCCTCCACCCAGCTCTTCAATCCAAATATCTCAGATCTCAGTCATTCCATGAGCAGCTGAGTTGGTGTCATGTTAGCCTAGTGGTGGCGCCATTGTAAGTCCTGCCATCCTTCCCCTGCCTTAACTCTGGTCTTGTCCTGAAGATGGAGGCTTACTTTTCTTCCTCCGGGGATCCCTGCTCTAGTTTTGGTTTTATTCTCGAGGCATTCAGCAGATATCATTCCTGCATGTGCACATAAAATAAAGACCTTGACAGTTTCTAAGAATTATCATAATACGTTAGTTGGATCCGTTTATTAATGTCTTTGAGGTTCTAAGTACACACTTCAGACAGTTTCTCAGGTGACGGGACTGGTAAGCGTGAGACTTGGGGTGTTTGAAACAGGCTTTATCAGGGTGCAGATAAGAATTCTCAGTTCTCATCATGTCACAGAACAGCTGTGGCTCTGATTTGGCTCCACACTTGACAGAGATTGTCAATCTGTTTTCTCGGATTTGGTTTTTAAAATACCAATATTTGTAAAAAGCCATTAGTAAACTTTAAAATGTCCAAAGTCCTCTACCCTTTGATTAACTCTGAAAAAAATTAACGTTAGTCCGATAATACATTTTCGCTCTGATTGCATTCAGAAGCATCGTTTCTACCTACCTATCAGTATGAGAAAACCCAAGAAAAATCTTGCTTGTGTCCACAAGCTACACCTTGCCAGCTGCACCAAGATATTTATGGGGTTGACATGCCACGTTCTCTTATTCTCGCCTGTCTTGACACATGCCACATGGTCTGTCTGAGATAGCTTGTTGCACCTGCCAACCTGGAGACACGTCCTTATCCGTGCCTCAGCCAGGGCTGTCTCCTCTGAGTGGCTCCTCTGCCTCCCAGGCTGACATAGGCATTCCTTCCAGGCAGCAAACCCGTGTGTGTGTGTGTGTGTGTGTCCATTTCACTCATCTCACTCTCTTTACACCTTTCCCCTTCTGCAACCAGGGCCCTGGGAAGCAACACACAAGAGTACATCCCTAGTCCTGTTATGATTCTAACGGCAGGGATTTCACAGTGAGCCTTGCAGGTATGCTCCAGGTTCACAGATATCCCAGCTTAACGTAGAACCAAGACATGCCATCTTTGCCAATAGCAGTGCTTAGGAGCTTATGAAATCAATAGATACAAACTGAATCCCCTCACTAGATTATTTAATGATATGGACAGTATCTTAGTTTCTTTCTTTTTTTTTTTGCATCCCCTAAACTTAGCATAATTATGTGTTGAGTGAATGAAAGAATGATTAATGTAAGTAATTTCATTGTTGACTTTCAATTTTATATGAGCAAGTAACTTTTCAGAAAAAAAAGCTCATTTAAATGTTTATGTTAATTTCTTTTCATAAATTCTGTTTTGAAGCTGATAATTTTTAGGGGTAATGAAAATTCAAAAGTCAGGTCATCTCCCAGGGAGAAGAGTGGGAATTATACGTCAGTTTTCCTAGTATGAAATATTTAGACAATTCTAATCATACTTTGGGTAATTATAAAATTATGAATATCAGCTGTCAGATACATTTAGGCTTCAAAGGTAGAATTTAACCTTTAACTCTGTCCAAATCTGTCATGTAAACAAGCTAAATTAACTATCCTTTGAGATCAAAAACTAATATCTTACAAGGATTTACTCAGAGTATGCTAATTCGTCCAAGCTTCCTGCAAACTCAATTCAAATTCAAGACAATTAAATGTTAATGCATTTCTAGTGATCACAGAAAGAAATATCAGGAAGGTTTATATTCTTTCTCATGCTTTAGTCAGGCTCTCAAAGTGATAAAATGAAATGTTTCCTTTGAAAGTGACACCTGAATTTATAGTATTGAGATGGCTTTATGTATTTAGTGAATAAGCAAAGATGCTCCTCCACACCCACAACATCAAGATAGGGGTTAGGGCTGGTGAACTTCTTTGAAGACGTTTAAAGAAGAATGAAAATGTGTTCTTTCAAAAAAAAAAAAAAGTCAAGTTTTCATTGGCAAGCTTCTTTGTGGCAGATGTGGTCCACACTGGATGACAAATCTGAAAACCAAAACCTTATACTGGGACCCTACTGCTGAATTGGAAACACAGATTTATAGAAAAAAAAGAATACAAAATAATTCAAAAAATAAAGGCATTGCTAAAAGAGCATTGTATATCATAATGTACATTTCGGCATTTTTAGTTGATTTAAAAAAAATGTTTCTTGTTTTTTTTTTTTTTTTTGAGGTAGGCTTCTATTGTAGCCCAGGGTAACCTGGGATTCACTATGTATTCTCAGGCTGGCCTCAAACTCATGGCGATCTTCCTATGTCTGCTTCCTGAGTGCTGGGATTAAAGGCATTGCCCTCACTTCCCGCTTTTAGTGTTTTTCTTTTGAATATTTTATTCTTATTTATTTGGCAGAGAAAGAGGGAGAGAGAGAGAGAGTGAGAGAATGGGTGCACAAGGGCCTCCAGCCACTGCAAACAAACTCCAGATGCGTGCGCCCCCTTGTGCATCTGGCTAACGTGGGTCCTGGCAACTCGAACCTGGGTCTCTTGGCCTTGCAAGCAAACACCTTAACCACTAAGCCATCCCTCCAGCCCTAGTTTGTTTTTTGATTGACACATAATTGTACATTTTTACGGATATAGGAATCAAGTAAACATTGAGGATTTAAGTGTCAGTGTTTTCTCAGTATGCAAAGCTTGCCCTGAGCATCAGGCTACAGCCCACTGTCCTCCTACAGCTCAGTTCACACGGCCACCCTCTGAGTACAGTGTCTCACTAGAGGAAATAAAGCTAATGTAGGAAATATTTAACTCCAGCTCCCTGCTAGCTCTGTATTGACCTTGTATGTTCAGCTCTGTAATTTTAAGACTTCATAAATATAAAAAAATACTTACTTTTTTATCTTCAGTTTGGCTTTAATTTCTCTTCTCTGTGAGAACTGTAAACCTGCCAACTTTAAAGTTAGTTGATCTATTTATTCTGAGCTATAGGAATACAGAATAAGTCAGCTGTTATTTTTTTCAAGTTAGAGCAATCTTAATGGATATCCTAGGGAAAAAAAAAGTTTATTGCAGACATTAAAAATGAAATTTGGTTTATATCAATGGTTTTGGAGCAATTCATAGCACAGATATTTATTACTATATACCTATCGCTGAGCTACTGAGGGTTATGATGGCATTTTCAGTGTCTTTCATGTTAAAAGTGTTATGTTTCTTTGAAGCTCTGTGGTGATTCTCTGACCATGGCCTTGTAAGATCACTCAAGGTCAGGTCTCATTGTCCTGGATCCTGGTATTCTTTAAGATCAATATCGGAATAGGCATGGCATGTATAGACCCAACTGCCCAGAATGGGGTATGTTTGTTGCTTCTAGATTCTCTACAGCTGGCCCCCTCCTTCCACCAATCATTATCTGTGGTGAAAGTTAGGGCAACTAGAATGGGAAGGTTCAGAAGGGATTCATTCCCGACCTTCATTCCGACCTTCCCTCCTGAAGACTTTAGACGCTCTAGAGACTGCCAGCTGCTCACTCTGGGAACATGGTTAACGAGGCTTCCAAACCTCAATGCCCAAGCTTGCCAAACACAAGGGAGAATTCCCTTGTGTTGAGTAGCAGGGGCACCAGGATGAGTGGCTGGAAGTTGTCAGTGGTTTTCTAGAAGGCAGGCATTTGTAATGAGGGCTTGCCTCAACAGGTAGAAGGAGCCTGGCTGAGGACCAAATGCAGAAGTTCTTGAGAAGACATGAGGGTGGTAATGAGAAATAAACTAGAATCCAAAGTTTGGATAATGGAGAGGCAGATGAGAGGCAGATATTTGGAATAAACCAAGGAATACAGACCCTGGATGTGTTCAGTGAGAGAAGGGATAAGTCCAATTATAACGGGTGAAAGAAGGGTTCAGAGCAGAACTTGGAGTAAAGAATATTTAAGTCTTGCAAGGGCTGGAATTGTCTGTCAAGACAGATGAGTTAGGGGGTCTTTGGGAAAGGGCAAACCTGACACTAGGGAGCAGTGAGTCTCCCCTCAGGCTCAGGGACTTGGTCAGTCACTGAATATGGTTTCTCAAAAACATCACATATCACTGAAGAAGTCATTGCCAGGAAATTCTTATCATTCCCTACAAACAGAGTTCATTCTTCACATCCTCTCACAGTTCTACACTGTGATTCCTCCATTTCTGGCTTAGGGCACATGTCCCTCTTCTTTTTGCAAATGCCCTGTGTTCAATGTTTGGCATGCACTACCTGAGCACCTATGAGGCCCAGGGATGTCCTGCTGATGCTTGAAGGGTTCCGTTGCTCACATGAGCTCCATTTGCATGTTCGGGATGCTGACACCATGGTAATAGGATGTGACAGTGTACAAGCACAAGTTGGGGTGCTATGCTGTGCCTCTGCTAACGAGTGGCCTCGAATGCACAGCAACTTGTGGATGGAGATAAAGGCTCTCAGATTTCTTCGAGGAAATCTTGACAGCTTTACCCTTTAGGGGAAGGTAGATGTTCAGTAGGTGTTCATGAAGGGCCTGAGGCTGGAAAGTGTAAATGAACTTCCAGGACATATCTTTAAGTTTACTGGCCTTTATGGGAATGAGGACACATGAGGTTAGGATGGGTGAGTAACCTTGAAAATGAAAAGATAATTTTGCACATATATGTACACAATTGATAGAGTCCTAAGTGTCAGATTAATTTTCTTAATTGCATTGAAGCTTCATGTGTTTACCCCAGAGAACTTTCTGAATATTTTATGCACAAGATTAATGCAGCAGAAGAGGTGCTTACTTTGAACCAGAGTGAATTAAGTGGGGGACTAGAAGAAAGATGTGTGAGATGGAACAGACAATTATGACACCACTATAAAGTGCCATGATGATAACAATTTAACAAGGGACAAAACATATATCAATCAGTGTTGCCCATGATATTTTCAGGATGATTGATAGAATATTGACTCAATAAATGGTCTTAGAAACATTACAAGGAGAAACCTGTCATGTGTGTGTATGCATGTGTACATTGTACACCTGACCCCCACACCAGCATGCTCTTGGCCTAGGCTAGGTAATGAATGCAGAATAGTCAATTACAAAAACAGAGTTGATTAGGCAGCCAGATGGAAATAGCTGTTAACATGCCCAGGTAATTAGAATGAAGTGCTGCTGCTTAGGAGCTGTGCTAGGGATTAGGGCAGAAAAGGGTTTTATACTCATTTTAGGGGGGAAAGAGTGCTGGAGAGATGGCTTAGCAGTTAAGGTGCTTGCAAGCAAAGCCAAAGGACCAAGATTCAATTCCCCAGGACCCACATAAGCCAGATGCACACAATGGAACATGTGTCCGGCGTTTGCAGCAGCGGGAAGCCCTAGTGTGCCCATTCTCTCTCTCTCTCTCTCTCCCTTCCTTCCGTCTTTGTCAAATAAATAAATAAATAAATAAATAAATAAATAAATAAGTATTTATGGTGAAAAGAAACAGCAGCAGGAAAAACAAGAGACACAATTATTTAGAATAAACAAGAACCAGGACAGTATCATGACACCAAGGTGTAGGATTTCCGTGGGGAAAGTATCATAGCTTGTTGCATATCTATTTATGTATTCTTATGTAACAGAGCCATCACAGTATAAATCAAAAATTAAGATGAACAAGAGTATCTTAATTCAACAAGTACCAGTCAACTTCCCATTGTCGGGAAAAAAAAAATAACTGAGAAAAATCAGCTTAAGGGAGGAAGGTTTTATTCCAGCTTAGAGCTCCAGGTTACAGTCCAGTAAGGTGAGGTAATCGTGGTGGCAGGAGCTTGAGGCAGATGGTCACAGTCAGTCCATAGTGAAGAAGGAGCAAGTGATGAATGCTGTTGGCTTAGCCAGCTGTCTCCCATTTTCCATAGTTCAGGAATCCAGCCACAGTGAAGGTGAGTCTTCCCACCTCAATTACCTTTCACGGGCAATTCTAGGTCCTTTCAAGTGGACAGTCAATATAAACCATACATTCATGAATCTCCATTTTCAGATTATAAATAGCTTTGCAATATGAAGCTGATAGGGGCTGGAGAGATGGCTTAGCAGTTAAGACGCATGGCTGCAAAACCTAAGGACCCAGGTTCAATTCTCCAGATCCCACATAATTCAGATGCATATGGTGGCACATGTGTCTGGAGTTCATTTGCAGTGGCTAGAGGCCCTGGTGTGCCCGTTCTCACACACACACTCTCTCTCTCCCTCTCTCTGTCTCTAACAAATAAATAAAAATAACATCTTTTAAAAATGAAGCTTATGGAAGCCTTTTGTGTTTGTTATAACAAATTAATGCTTGCCATACCGGTGACTTTTGAGGTCAGTTTCCTGGTAAGGATTCTGGGGACCAGCTCCCCATGTGGGATTGTAGGGCGGGAAGGAGCCAATAAGCCTACAACATGAATCCCAGTCCTATGAATCTCTGGGTTCCGCAGTGCCTCTTCTCTCCTTAGCAGCCCCAACCCTTTCTTCAAAGACTAACCCTTGTCAGTTTCCCTCCTCCACCGGAAGCTAGGACAACACACTGAGGAGTTTGATACAGTGCTGGGAGCAGGTTGAAATGCACAAATATTTTAAAAATTTACTATTAGCCACAAAGGATACAAATTTGCAGTCAGTTGGAACAAGTTCAAGGGATTCATTTTACAACATGCTAATTAATCATAATGGATTGTCTTATTAAAAACCACTAAGTATAAATTTACTGTTCTCAACACCAAATAGTAGTAAGCCGGTGAGATGATGCATATGTTAACTCAGCTTGGCCATCTCGTATCCGTATTTCAAAACATGCTGTACACAATAAATATTCATTTTTTTTCAGTCCTCTGTAAAAATAACCAGGAGTACAGTGAATGCTTCAGGACTAATGGCCGAATGGTTTATTATGAAGACAACATGAGGGATTAGTGCTAATTTTCCAGGAAACTTATCTTCTTACTTCAAATTAAATATGATCCCAACAAAATGGAGCTAAGATAGAAATGTGTACTGAGATAAAAGTGATGTCCTTCCTGCAGAGCTCTTTAGGCTTCAGATTGGAAACCGACAGCAATACGGTGTTTTTGTGTTCCTAGGGCTTGTCTGCCACTCACACGTGCTGTTGGCAAACATGGTTTAGATTATATATGAATAACTTGGATGCAGATGAAAATACCACTTCTATATTTAGACTCTCCCATTAGGTTCTGCCTAGAGCCCTATGAACAATTTGTTATTAGAAATTTTATGATCTGTAATTTGTATACATGTCAAAAAATACACCAGAATGAATTAATAATGTGACTTTAAACAGATGGTTCTCTAAAAAAAAAAAAAAAAAAAAGTCCTGAATGGAATACAGTAAGTACTGGGCTGGAGTGAGATGTGGAAAACAGTATGCTCTTGTCTAAAATCTTCACAGATATCAATGATAACAAATGCTAGACAGAGACAATAAATTCTGGGGATTTTAGTGGGGAAATTGCTTCAGTTTATTTCCCCAGAATCTCAGCCTCTTCAGTTACCATCATAGATCATAGTAACATGATCTCCTTCCTGAGTATATGAATTAAAGAGGGATGAACATTTTCAGAAAAAAAATATGAAGGTCAAGGTGGCCCTAGGCTTTAGCCCCTTGAGCCTAGACTATTATGATAACAATAGAAATGAATTTCTGATCAACACCCTAAGAACCATGTGCCTTCCCTAAGGCTATACTTAAATTTGGAGAGAGGTACAGCTGGGCTTTGCCTAGTATTAGGGAAGAAAGGCCTTAATTAGTCACAAAATAGCAGGATAGCCTTAGGGGTTCACTGGACTTAGAGCATTCAGCCTTTGAGAGTTTTTATTTTGTTGTTGTTTGTTTCATTGTCTTATTTTTATCTCTGATTGTCACATTATAATCATATGTATTTATAGGTTATGTTGTGATGTTTCTGTTTAGGTATGCACTGAGCAATGATCAAATCAGGATAATTAGAATTTCTATTGGTTTAAATATTTATCATTTCTCTGTGGTAAAGGAGGGTGGGGGACAGGTTAATCAAAACTTAAGAGGGTGTGAATAAGCCATATGGAAACCTATTTTTTTGGACGATGGTGCACCCATCGATTGTTACTAGAAGCCATAGATTGTTACTAGAATAATTTCAGGGCCAAGGATGGGATAATTTCCAGTGAGTTGTTGGCCAGGGATGTAACATTACAGGTCATTGCCAAGGCTCTTGGTTTTCCACCAAGAAGAGGTAGTAAGACCTTATTGCTGAAGACTTCACATGCATGGGCTACAAGGTCACTGACAAATCAAGCTGGAGCTGAGCTGAAGACCTCCTCCATATAGGCCAGCTGACAGAAAGCTGGAAAAAGCTATGTTGCATGCAACACTAGGGGAGGGAGATGTTATCAGTGGAGATAAACAGCAGTGGACACTCTAAGCTTTAAGTTTGGCCAGCCAGGTCAAATGAGCCAAGAGGTGCAATAATGGCATGTCTGTTATGGGGGAAATCAACCACTCACTAATTGGACTGGTGGCCTGCTACATGAGAGGGAATACATGGCTGGTACTAAAAACTATGATGAGGGAGGTCATGAGCCCTAGAAGTATAATGTCTGCTGATCTCTGGCTAAATGCATATATTGTGCTCACCAAATTGCCCAGTAAGCACTTTTCTTAATGTTCATACCCATATGTTAATGCTTCTCCCACTTTTGGTTAGAGAAGCTTCTCTTTTCAGATGGCAGTGACCACTGGGATGACTCAGAAGGTACCATGGTGGTAAGAAGAAGTGACAGAGGAGTGCTCAGTGCTGAAATTTCTCTATCACACCTTCCAAGGCTCGGGGTCCATTGTGAAAGTGGTGGCAGAAAGAATGTAAAAGCCAAAAGAAGGGTAGGACTGCATACAATGCAGTCTTCCAGATACAAAATGGTCTGCATATCCATTACCTCGCAATGCCTGGTACATACTACCTGGACAGGACCCTCATAATAGGAGGAAAAGATGAGGATATAAAAGTAAAAGAGAGAATAATTGAGAGAGGGAGGGGGTGTGATAGAGATTGGATATGTGAAGGGGAAAGTAGGAGAGGGGAGAGAATTATCATGGCTTATTGTGTATAATTATGGAAGTTGTCAATAAAAGAAGTTCTAAAAAACGTGGCGTCTACTCTCAATACTATGGCCAACGCTGTTGTCAGCAGTGGAACCACAGAGCTTATTCCTTCTAGTTGCCACATCGAACCTGACACATGGGTTTTTATGCTAGTTTTGGTACAAACTACATGCATAGCTAGATATCTAAATTATGGACTCTGTTTCCATAATTTCAAAGTTTGTTGCTTGAATAATCTCTCTCTCTCTCTCTCTCTCTCTCTCTCTCTCTGTGTGTGTGTGTGTGTGTGTGTGTGTGTGTATTTTCGAGGTAGGGTCTCACTCTAGCTCAGCTGACCTGGAATTCACTATGGAGTTTCAGGGTGGCCTTGAACTCATGGCGATCCTCCTACCTCTGCCTCCCAAGTGCTGGGAATAAAGGCATGTGCCACCATGCCCAACTAAGCTATATTTTATTTAGATTTTTTATCTGTTCTTAGGCATCCATTTCTAGAAATTTGCATTTTAATGGGAATATTAAAAAAAGAAATCCTGCTTGAGCATACTTTGGGACTAATTGTGAATATTATTTCTTTTGAAATGTTGACTGTGTTGTAATTTTTGCGGGTGAGTTTTGATTGGACCATGCCATACAGATGAGGCACTTTTTAATCCTGATTCTGTTACCAGGTGCTGTCTGTCTGTGTGTGTTCCAAACCGTCCGCTTCTACAAAGTGTGCAGAGTGGTTAAGTGTGGTCCGGGCATGGGTGAGTCATTACTCATCAAAGTGACAGAAAAGCAGTCTCCCATTGCTAAAAGTGACGCTGATGATATAAAATATCGGCTCGGGATGTCTTTTGCTGTGCTCATTTTTGTCAGCAGCGACAGCTACAGCAAAGTGCCGTTGCTGGGTAGGCTGAGAAGAGATGACCCTATATCTGATGTCACATCCACTCTTTAGAACTACTT
This sequence comes from Dipus sagitta, assembly GCA_036346955.1. Lineage (NCBI taxonomy): Eukaryota > Metazoa > Chordata > Mammalia > Rodentia > Dipodidae > Dipus > Dipus sagitta. The sequence continues at coordinate 15,621,347 of CM070772.1, read as the reverse complement.
AATCCGGGAGATTTACAGGCCATCTTCAAAGTTGAGATGGATTCTCTAACAATGTGGTTCTGGAAACCGTCGATCTGCTGCTCATCAGTAGTAGTTTTACTAACTCCATGATTCAACAAATGTTTATGGAGAGCTGGATATATGGATTGGCATCATCTGTGTATCTTTGCAAGGATCCTGTGTGCTAGGTCCTGTTGCACCCATTTCATAGATAAAGATATAGACATGGACATAGAAGGTTACACAGAAGGTCTGAAGTGTTTTCAACTAGAGCCAAGACTAAAGGACTCACCTGAGAGAGCTTGCGTTGTATAGACAGGTAAAAACATGCCTGTGGATGACCCCTGACTAACAAGAAGATATGGTGGAGTTTGTGAGTAAGGAGAGCAAAAGAATGGCCTGAGGAGAAAAACGAAACCAAAACACTGTATGATAGAACTCCAGTGACAAAAACATGGCTTCCTTGAGCTGTCAACTCAAGAGTGATGCGTACATCCTCACAAGTTGGCTGGGATCGCTCAGGCAATGTGTGTTTTCACCACAGCCTTTCAGCCAAAGTGACCCCTCACTTTACAAATACATGGGTGTTTTCAGAACCCACTCATGCAAACTGTCTGCTGCCTTTGACTTCCGGCTCCGACCAAACGCAAAGCAGCATTATTACGCGTGCACACACTCTGCGGTGAGATCGCTAGGGTCCGAGTCTCGCTTCCTCACCTAGGTCTATGCGACCTTGTGGAAGGCTTTTAACTCCTCTGCATCTGGATTTATTGTTTTGGAAAGTGACAGTGGCAATAATAGCTATCTCTTCGCAAGGCATCATAGAAGCGTGAGTTCTATTCACCTTACTCAGGTTTTCCAAGTAGTAATCATACCTACCTCATAGTTAGGAGGAAGACCACATGAACGTTTAATGCTCTGTGTACTCTGGGCTGTTCTATAACCATGGAGAGACTCTGTACATGTATGTGGGTATTACTTTTCATATTCTGTTTTTTTTTTTTTTGTTGTTGTTGTTGTTTTGTCTGCCTGGGCATTTACCTCTGTGTTCTCTTAGAATCTCTATCTTCTGTCTGCAGTCCTCTGATTTCCTGGCATATAAATAACCATGCCCTCTTAACCTTACTCTCCATTAATTTTACCCCTTACAATTCCATCTTTTAAAAAGTACCCATATTGATGGCATGACTGATCACCTGGGCTCTGGTACTGTTCAAATTGAGATGCCTGTTAAGTATGCTGCTTTGAGAACTCCCTCAGTGTCAAGTTGGGCTACCATTCCTTTCACACGTAGTTCATTGCTTTCCTTCAAAAGCAAGTATGTACTGTTATTTTGATATTAAAGAAGGGAAAGTTAAGTTTCAGAGAGATTTGCTAAATTGCCCCAAGTGTCACAGCAGGTGGAGAGTAGGTGTCATTCCCTGCTGGGTCCATTCTCTCGCAGACCATTTACAGAGTCCTTTACAAAGCATTGAATCCTGTGCAGGTGAGTTTCAGCCTCATGGCAAGTGCCAGGTAAGGGGAGACTTTGAACTTTGCAAAGATAGCTTAGTCCAAAGAGCCTGGGCCAGGCTTAAGGTCAGGTTGGGAATTCTCTTAGAGCGATTAACGTTTTGTGGCATCTCCAGGTAGTCACATGATCATTTCAACTTTCATTTTCTTCAGTTGAGAAAATGGGAATTATAACATAGGGAACATGAAAAACGTTTAATGATATCCGAGATCAAAGGTGCTTGTAAATCTTTTGTCACCTTAGAAATGTAAATTCTATTAAACTTCCTATGCACTTTTTTTTTTCAGACTATTGAGATTCTACCTTTAATCTCAGACACAGATTAAGGAATATTAACTAACTCTGAGGCAAGATCATTTATATCCCTCAATGTAGTACTGGCAAGAAAAGACAGTAAATAATGATGGGCTTGTGGTTTCTTAAAATCATGTTTGGACTTCACGAGGCAGAGCTTCTAACATCAGACTATTATGGGATCGTTTGAAGAAATTTCTAAGTAAGAATACATGTCAATTCAGTTATATTGGCCAATACATCTTCGTATGATTCTCCTCCCTCTACTTCCTACCCTAATTTAATGCACTGGTATCTACCTGTGATCTTCATTGTAAGTGCAAATGGATGGAAATCACCTAGAAGGAACCTCCCAAGGGGAAGCCTAGATCTAAGGAGGTCTGAGGAAAGAGCCGTGTGCAGCTGCCTGTGTTCATTTCTTCATCCTGGGAAAATACATCTACCCCTGTTCGCCCTCCGTGGACATCACACTCATCTTTCTGTGACCTTCCAACATAGAATACCAAAGACTCTCCAGGGACCTTCCAGGACTTCAGCATCATATTGAGACCAATAAGGCCTTTGGTTTCATTAACTGAGAGACAACTGGGCTCACTGGCATTCTTGGGAGTCAAGGGCCATTCTTGGGCTAACTGTGCAAGCCTATCTAATGAATCCCTTAAAGAACCCTGTCTATAATTTTGCAGAAGGGGGTTGGAAAGATTGTAAGAGCCACAGAGTGAGAAGGAATATCCAGAGGCAGAGCCCCGCCCCCCCATGACTGACTGCTGGTCTAACAACTCATAGCCAGTAACCCCATGAATACCAGCAATCCCACAGAAGAGGGCCCTCAGAGGAATGGGGGCAGGGAGGAGGGAAATAATGGTACCAACCCCTGATGTGTCCATACAGAGCTTCTACTTAATAATAAAAAAGAGAGGCTTGCCTAATTCATTCTCTAATCTCTGAAGCTCTCCATTCTAATGAAAGCATTCTGCAGGAAAGCTGTGCGGATACCTTTGGTCAGTTAATTGTGTCAGGAAGAGGGTGTGTAGCTGTCTCTTTAATCAGGCAGACCTCAGGCTGTTTCACTGAGAATAACCCAGGTTCTGATCACCTTAATGACAACACTATTTTACAAAGCATTTTAAGCACATTATGCTGTAGATAATTCTATTTTTTTTCCTCCTAATGGAGTTGTCCTTGAAGGACCATTATGCCATTCCTTTCAGATGTTTAATAAAGCACGAGACTCTAATGATCATGCTTGAGAATAGGTTTTGTGCAGCTGGGAATTGCAATATAGCAATCTTCGACTGAATCATGATGCCAAAATGCATTTTTAGTGGGACGGTGATGAGATCTTTATTAAATTGGTCTAATCAGTATTCCCTAAGATCATTCCTACAATTTTATTTTTAATTATTGCCATTCTAATCAAAACACATGTATTCATGATTCCTATGTGAATATTTCTGAGTTGAGTTCTGTGGGTTTCTTCTCAGGCCCTCCACAGGCTTATAGTCAGAAACAAACCTGAGCCTTGTGTAACCAACTCAATGAAGTATGGGCACATTATTTGTCGTGAGAGGTGCTGGTGTGTGTAGGATTTGAGTGTGGGCACCTAAGCATGCTTGTCTGGGTTCACAGGTGCACTCTGTACTTGTTGAAAATTCTACCTAGGAGAAAAATGTTGCCTGTTGGGAATTAAACAAGATGCTTTGCATTCTGGGAGCTCTTTGTACCAAGCCTTTAGCAAGTGTTCAATAACTGTAAGATCTTTGATGAAAATACGCTACCGATTAGAGATAATATCTAACCAGCCATTTATACTTATGTCCGATATAATTTCTAACCTGTCTTTATCGCATTGTTCTTAACAATTCATAGTTTAAAAATCTAGACCTGTGTTATAACAAAGGAAGCTAGAGTTCCTTATCTCTCTCTCTCTCTTTTTTATGTCAGTATCATAACATAAAAAGAAACGTTCTCAAAACTGAGTACCAGCAAATCATCATTTGTCTTTCATCATGCTGGTGCAATACACAGGAGGGAGTGTAGACTGGGATTGGCATCTTTCACCCAGAAAAGTAAGAAATGGGGAACCCTTTGGGCAGCAGACAGCCATAAGGAAGGATCAGGGATATGAGAGTTCTGGGGGAAGGGATAGATGCTTCTTTGTGGCTCACAAAAGTTCAGCTATGATGAGAAAGAAAGAAGCAAATGGTGAAAGGAGGGATTCGGGTAGAATCTCTCAGACTTTGGAGGCATGGCTCATGCTGTGATGGTAGAAACATCCCCTAGACGGAGGGCCTCCCTGAGGTGTGAGAAATTTAAAAAGCTTCAGGATGGAATGCTCGTACACAACTCCACCAGTGAAGAATTTGATTTTCAAATTATTTCTTAATAAGTCAACCTTCTGATCAGCTCATATAGAAATTTTAATTAAAAAATACCATGACCTAGGCTTGGCTATGGCTTAGACAAGGCTGTTTTTCATCACATTATCTCACAGTGTGGTGCATATACCTATAATCCCAACATTCAAGAAGTAGAGGCAGGATGAGGAGAAGCTCAAGGTCCTTCCTTGGCGCTTGGCTATGAGGTAAATTCAAGGCCAGCCAAAACAAACAAAAATATAGCATCAAGCCAGGCATGGTGGTGCACGCCTTTAATCCCAGCACTCGGGAGGCAGAGGTAGGAAGATCGCCTTGAGTTTGAGGCCACCCTGAGACTCCATAGTGAATTCCAGGTCAGTCTGGGCTAGAGTGAGACCCCACCTCGAAAAACCAAAACCAAAACAAACAAAAAAATATAGCATCAAGGGCTGGTGAAATGGCTTAGTGGTTAAAGTACTTATCCGCCAAGCCTAAGGACCCTGGATCAATTCCCCAGGAACCACGTAAGCCAGATGCACAAGGGGGTACATGAATCTGGAGTTTGTTTCCAGTGGCTGGAGGCCCTAGCACACCCATTCTATCTACCTCTCTCTCTTAAATAAATAAATAAACAAAATATTTTTTAAAAAGTAACATCAAATTGCTTCTAACTCCATCCCTAACTAAACAGTGGACTTATTTTATATATATATATATAGTTTATATTATATATTATACATATATATATTCTTCCAATTATATGCTAATTAGAATGAAAACAGGCTGGAGTGATGACCTAGTGGTTAAGGAACTTGCCTGAAAAGTCTAAGGAGCCAGGTTTGATTCCCCAGTACCCACATGTAAAGCCAGACCTACAAGGTGGTGCTCGTGTCTGAAGTTTGTTTACAGTGGCTAGAGGCTCTGGCACACCAATTCATTCCTTCCCTCTCTCTCAAATAAATAAACAAAATTTTTGAAAAAGGACTAAAACAATTTACAGCCCATATGTGTGCATATATATATATATATATATATATATATATATATGTATATATATATATATATATATTTATATATATATATATATATGTCTCTAGAAGAAATTAAACCCCAAGGGTCACAGATAGCAACAGAATAATGGTATTTGCTTTACTTTTTTAAAAAAAATATTTTTATTTATTTATTTGACTGAGAAAGAAGGAGAGAGAGAGAGAGAGAGGAAGAGAGAGAAAGAATGGGCATGCCAGGGCCTCCAGCCATTTAAGAGAAACTCCAGACTTGTACACCCCCTTGTACATCTGGCTAATATGGGTCCTGAGGAATTGAACCTGGGTCCTTTGACTTTGCAGGCAAGTGCCTTAACCACTAAGCCATCCCTGCAGCCCTTTACTTTTAAACTTTCCTATTAGTCCTTGCTCCTTTATTGTAAATACCCATTCGAATGTTACCATTTTACCTTAAAGAAAAGTTGAGAAAGCCGTCACGTATTTAGGTACTTGTGTTTTGCTTGTAGAATCTTATAACCCTGGGAAGAACATGTGAACTGCTCTCTAAGGGAGACTCTGAAGGATGCAAGAATAGGTCTGGGCAGTGGCAAGCCTGTCTGGCAGAGGCTGTCATGGGTAGACACAGTGCATGGCTGGGGATAGGGAGCCTGAAATTGTCCTGAGAGTCATTTCCCTGCATTCCAGGTGCTCTAGTGAATGTGTGCCCTAATCTTCTACCAGTACGCTTATCAGGCCTGAAGCATGTTACAGCCCAACGACATGGATCATGTCAATTTATCATCATGAGGTTTCTGAGAGATGTGTTATTAAAACTTTTATTTTCTCATAAGATTGTGACCTGCTAATAGCTGTGTTTTGGGGAGGGGTGCTTGATGCCAAAGCTGTCTTTCACTTTCCGTCCTGCTAAAAATTTCACTTGGTGTTGACGGACTTTGGAAATAGAAACAGCTAATGAGCTTCTGATGCCTACCACCCCCAGCCCACTGTCCCACCTCCCCAACCCACTCTGATCTCATTGCTTTGGCCCCGGACCAGAGGTCTTGCCTTACCGAGATGGCCACTGTATGAAAGCACCTCTGGAATGGACTCTTCCACCTCTTCTTGTTGCCTTGCAGATAGGAGAAAATAATACAAGTGGTCATGGCCCCTCCAGATATAAATGCCAATAATACATATCTAGTTTATGACCTCACTCATTTTTCATCACCCCAGCATAGGAAACATAAACTACTAGGCTGTTCCTTGTGATTGAAAATGAACCATCAAGTTCAGCAAAAGGTGTGAACTGCATTTTCAAAGTTTCTATAGAGCATGAGTAATTGGGCAATTTAGCACAGCACTTCTGGTGGATGCGTTTTGTAGAACTTTTCCTCTACCTATTAGAGAGCTCTTTGCTTTGGGAAAACTCAGCCTGCATGCACTTTATGTGTTTTTAAGTGACAATCGTACATACTTGCTATCCTTTTGTCTTATAAAATTACTGGAGTCTATTTTACTTTTTTTTTTTTTCTTTGTGGCGAACTGCTACGATCTGTCTTGAAAAGTACTTTCAAAATACCAAAGATGAGGTTCTATTTCCTTCACAGATCATTGGATGCTTCGCCTTAGCACCTTGCATAATGAATGTCTCTTTGGCATCCTGCTTAAACATCATTTAGTTACAGAACCAGGAGGAATTCACTCTTTGCCTAGGAGTGGCTCTTTCAAACCACGGCAATATACAAATGAAAACATAACAAAAAAGAAAGCACAAAGTCACAAGAATTAACATGTGGGCGATCTCTCCATGAAATGATCTGGGAGCGAGTCTAAAACAAAGAGCTCCTTAATTCAATCTGTAGAAACAGTAAATAATTTCATTACACTGAGTCTTTGCTCACCTTAGATATTTACCGCTTTTCATTGCAATTGGCCTTC